>OX276393.1:25859647-27085085 GCA_946251805.1 Cybosia mesomella
ACTCTCACTCACACTCACACTCACACTCCCACTCCCACTTCCACTCCCAATTCCACGCCAGAACTATTTCTAAAAACCATCAGGACTCACTTTTTTTTGATCTGCTGCAAAGTGATCTACTACGGGAAGTTAGCAGATCATTCCTTTAATTGACATTTTTTGAGGTAAAAACGCCAGACCTATTTCTAAAAACTATCAAGAACTATAGAACTCAGCTGCATGCGAAAGGAACTCACCTTTTTTTTTTGATCTGCTGCAAAGTGATCTGCTACGTGAAGTTAGCAGATCATTTTTTTAATTGACATTTTTTGGGGTAAAAACGCCAGAACTATTTCTAAAAACTATCAGGAACTATAGAACTAAGCTGCATGCGAAAGGAACTCACTTTTTTTTTTGACAGTTGGACAATGATCTGCTAATTTCACACACACCGAAATTACAAAGAAAAAAATACGAACCGACTTCAAATAGCCATAATAAAAAGCCGACGCCGACGCCGACGCCGACGCCCACGCCCACGCCGACGCCCACGCCCACGCCCACGCCCACGCGCACGCCCACGCTAACACCCACACCCACACCCATACCCTCACTCACACCCATACCCACACCCACACCCACACCCATACTCACACACACCCACCCACACACCCACACCCACACCCACACTCACAGTCACACTCACACTCAAACTCACACTCACACTCACACTCACACTCACACTCACACTCACGCCCACACCCACGCCCACACCCACACCCACATCCACATCCACACCCACACCCACACTCACACTCACACTCACACTCACACTCACACACACACTCCCACTCCCAATTCCACGCCAGAACTATTTCTAAAAACTATCAGGACTCACCTTTTTTTGATCTGCTGCAAAGTGATTTACTACGGGAAGTTAGCAGATCATTTCTTTAATTGACACTTTTTGGGGTAAAAACGCCAGAACTATTTCTAAAAACTATCAGGAACTATAGAAATAAGCTGCATGCGAAAGGAACTCACTTTTTTTTTTGATCTGCTGGACAATGATCTGCTAATTTCACACACACCGAAATTACAAAGAAAAAAATACGAACCGACTTCAACTACCACTAAAAACAGGCACTGAGTAAAGCCGACGCCGAAGCCGACGCCGACGCAGACGCCGACGCCAACGCCGACGCAGAGGCCGACGCCGACGCAGACGCCGACGCTGAAGCCGAAGCAGACGCCGACGCCCACACTCACACCCACACCCACACCCACACCCACACCCACACTCACACACACACTCACACTCACACTCACACTCACACTCACACTCACACTCACACTCACACTCTCACTCTCACTCACACTCACACTCACACTCCCACTCCCACTCCCACTTCCACTCCCAATTCCACGCCAGAACTATTTCTAAAAACCATCAGGACTCACTGTTTTTTGATCTGCTGCAAAGTGATCTACTACGGGAAGTTAGCAGATCATTCCTTTAATTGACATTTTTTGAGGTAAAAACGCCAGACCTATTTCTAAAAACTATCAAGAACTATAGAACTCAGCTGCATGCGAAAGGAACTCACCTTTTTTTTTTGATCTGCTGCAAAGTGATCTGCTACGTGAAGTTAGCAGATCATTTTTTTAATTGACATTTTTTGGGGTAAAAACGCCAGAACTATTTCTAAAAACTATCAGGAACTATAGAACTAAGCTGCATGCGAAAGGAACTCACTTTTTTTTTTGACAGCTGGACAATGATCTGCTAATTTCACACACACCGAAATTACAAAGAAAAAAATACGAACCGACTTCAAATAGCCATAATAAAAAGCCGACGCCGACGCCGACGCCGACGCCCACGCCCACGCCGACACCCACGCCCACGCCCACGCCCACGCGCACGCCCACGCTAACACCCACACCCACACTCATACCCTCACTCACACCCATACCCACACCCACACCCACACTCACACACACCCACCCACACACCCACACCCACACCCATACACACACTCACAGTCACACTCACACTCACACTCAAACTCACACTCACACTCACACTCACACTCACACTCACGCCCACACCCGGGCCCACACCCACACCCACATTCACATCCACACCCACACCCACACTCACACTCACACTCACACTCACACTCACACACACACTCCCACTCCCAATTCCACGCCAGAACTATTTCTAAAAACTATCAGGACTCACCTTTTTTTGATCTGCTGCAAAGTGATCTACTACGGGAAGTTAGCAGATCATTTCTTTAATTGACACTTTTTGGGGTAAAAACGCCAGAACTATTTCTAAAAACTATCAGGAACTATAGAAATAAGCTGCATGCGAAAGGAACTCACTTTTTTTTTTGATCTGCTGGACAATGATCTGCTAATTTCACACACACCGAAATTACAAAGAAAAAAATACGAACCGACTTCAACTACCACTAAAAACAGGCACTGAGTAAAGCCGACGCCGAAGCCGACGCCGACGCCCACACTCACACCCACACCCACACCCACACCCACACCCACACCCACACCCACACCCACACTCACACTCACACTCACACTCACACTCACACTCACACACACACTCACACTCACACTCCCACTCCCACTTCCACTCCCAATTCCACGCCAGAACTATTTCTAAAAACCATCAGGACTTACCTTTTTTTTGATCTGCTGCAAAGTGATCTACTACGGGAAGTTAGCAGATCATTTCTTTAATTGACATTTTTTGAGGTAAAAACGCCAGACCTATTTCTAAAAACTATCAAGAACTATAGAACTCAGCTGCATGCGAAAGGAACTCACCTTTTTTTTTGATCTGCTGCAAAGTGATCTGCTACGTAAAGTTAGCAGATCATTTTTTTGCAGACGCAGACGCAGATGCAGACGCCGATGCCGGCGTCGACACCGACGCCGACGCCGACGCAGACGCAGAAGCAGACGCAGACGCCGATGTCGGCGCCGTCACCGACGCCGACGCCTACGCCGACGCCGACGCAGACGCGGACGCAGACGCAGACGCCGACGCAGACACAGACGCCGACGCCGACGCAGACGCCACGCCGACGTAGACCCAGACGCAGACGCAGACGCAGACGCAGACGCAGACGCAGACGCAGACGCCGACGCCGACGAAGACGCAAACTCCGACGCAGACGCCGACGCCGACGCAGACGCAGACGCCACCGCCGACGCAGACGCAAACTCTGACGCCCACACCCACACCCACACCCACACCCGCACCCACACCCACACCCACACCCACACCCACACTCACACTCACACTCACACTCACACTCACACTCACACTCCCATTCCCACTCCCGCTTCCACTCCCGCTTCCGCTCCCACTCCCACTCCCACTCCCAATTCCACGCCAGAACTATTTCTAAAAACTATCAGGACTCACCTTTTTTTTGATCTGCTGCAAAGTGATCTACTACGGGAAGTTAGCAGATCATTTCTTTAATTGGCATTTTTTGGGGTAAAAACGCCAGAACTATTTCTAGAAACTATCAGGAACTATAGAACTCAGCTGCATGCGAAAGGAACTCACCTTTTTTTTGATCTGCTGCAAAGTGATTGGCTACGGGAAGTTAGCAAATCATTTCGTTAATTGACATTTTTTGGGGTAAAAACTCCAGAACTATTTCTAAAAACTATCAGGAACTATAGCTATATCAGGAAGTATAGTACAGCTGCATGCGAAAGGAACTCACCTTTTTTTTGATCTGCTGCAAAGTGATCTGCTACGGGAAGTTAGCAGATCATTTTGTTAATTGACATTTTTTGGGGTAAATACGCCAGAACTATTTCTAAAAACTATCAGGAACTATAGAACTCAGCTGCATGCGAAAGAAACTCACCTTTTTTTTAATCTACTGCAAAGGGATCTACTACGGGAAGTTAGCAGATCATATTTCTTTAATTGTCATTTTTTGGGGTAAAAACGCCAGAACTATTTCTAAAAACTGTCAAGAACTATAGAACTCAGCTGCATGCGAAGGGAACTCACTTTTTTTTTTGATCTGCTGGACAATGATCTGCTAATTTCACACACACCGAAATTACAAAGAAAAAAATACGAACCGACTTCAACTACCACTAAAAACAGGCACTGAGTAAAGCCGACGCCGAAGCCGACGTCCACGCCCACGCCAACGCCAACGCCCATACCCACACTCACACCCATACCCACAACCACACTCACACCCACACCCACATTCACACCCACACACACACCCAGACCCACACTCAGTCACAGTCACACTCACACTCACACTCACACTCACAGTCACACTCAAACTCACACTCACACTCACACTCACACTCACACTCACACTCACACTCACACTCACACTCACACTCACACTTCCACTCCCACTCCCGCTCCCGCTCCCACTCCCACTCCGAATTCCACGCCAGAACTATTTCTAAAAACTATCAGGACTCACCTTTTTTTTGATCTGCTGCAAAGTGCTCTACTACGGCGACAAGAACTATAGAACTCAGCTGCATGCGAAAGGAACTCACTTTTTTTTTTGATCTGCTGCACAATGATCTGCTAATTTCACACACACCGAAATTACAAAGAAAAAAATACGAACCGACTTCAAATAGCCATAATAAAAAGCCGACGCCCACGCCCACGCCCACGCCCACGCCCACGCCCACGCGCACGCCCACGCTAACACCCACACCCACACCCATACCCTCACTCACACCCATACCCACACCCACACCTACACACACACACCCACCCCCACACCCACACCCACACCCACACACACACTCACAGTCACACTCACACTCACACTCACAGTCACACACACTCACACTCACACTCACACTCACACTCACGCCCACGCCCACACCCACGCCCACACCCACACCCACATCCACATCCACACCCACACCCACACTCACACTCACACTCACACTCACACTCACACACACACTCCCACTCCCAATTCCACGCCAGAACTATTTCTAAAAACTATCAGGACTCACCTTTTTTTGATCTGCTGCAAAGTGATCTACTACGGGAAGTTAGCAGATCATTTCTTTAATTGACACTTTTTGGGGTAAAAACGCCAGAACTATTTCTAAAAACTATCAGGAACTATAGAAATAAGCTGCATGCGAAAGGAACTCACTTTTTTTTTTGATCTGCTGGACAATGATCTGCTAATTTCACACACACCGAAATTACAAAGAAAAAAATACGAACCGACTTCAACTACCACCAAAAACAGGCACTGAGTAAAGCCGACGCCGAAACCGACGCCAACGCCCACACTCACACCCACACCCACACCCACACCCACACCCATACCCACACCCACACTCACACTCACACTCACAATCACACTCACACTCACACACACACTCACACTCCCACTCCCACTTCCACTCCCAATTCCACGCCAGAACTATATCTAAAAACCATCAGGACTTACCTTTTTTTTGATCTGCTGCAAAGTGATCTACTACGGGAAGTTAGCAGATCATTTCTTTAATTGACATTTTTTGAGGTAAAAACGCCAGACCTATTTCTAAAAACTATCAAGAACTATAGAACTCAGCTGCATGCGAAAGGAACTCACCTTTTTTTTTGATCTGCTGCAAAGTGATCTGCTACGTAAAGTTAGCAGATCATTTTTTTGCAGACGCAGACGCAGACGCAGATGCAGACGCCGATGCCGGCGTCGACACCGACGCCGACGCCGACGCAGACGCAGAAGCAGACGCAGACGCCGATGTCGGCGCCGTCACCGACGCCGACGCCTACGCCGACGCCGACGCAGACGTGGACGCAGACGCCGACGCTGACGTAGACCCAGACGCAGACGCAGACGCAGACGCAGACGCCGACGCAGACGCAAACTCCGACGCAGACGCAGACGCAGACGCCAACGCCGACGCAGACGCAAACTCTGACGCAGACGCCAACGCCAACGCAGACGCCGACGCCAACGCCGACGCAGAAGCCGACGCCGACGCAGACGCCGACGCTGACGCCGAAGCCGACGCCGACGCCCACACTCACACCCACACCCACACCCACACCCACACCCACACCCACACCCACACTCACACTCACACTCACACACACACTCACACTCACACTCACACTCCCACTCCCACTCCCACTTCCACTCCCAATTCCACGCCAGAACTATTTCTAAAAACCATCAGGACTCACCTTTTTCTTGATCTGCTGCAAAGTGATCTACTACGGGAAGTTAGCAGATCATTTCTTTAATTGACATTTTTTGAGGTAAAAACGCCAGACCTATTTCTAAAAACTATCAAGAACTATAGAACTCAGCTGCATGCGAAAGGAACTCACCTTTTTTTTTTGATCTGCTGCAAAGTGATCTGCTACGTAAAGTTAGCAGATCATTTTTTCTGCAGACGCAGACGCAGACGCAGATGCAGACGCCGATGACGGCGTCGACACCGACGCCAACGCCGACGCAGACGCAGAAGCAGACGCAGACGCCGATGTCGGCGCCGACACCGACGCCGACGCCGACGCAAACGCCGACGACGATGCCGACGCCGACGCGGACGCAGACTCAGACGCCGACGCAGACGCAGACGCCGACGCCGACGTAGACCCAGACGCAGACGCAGACGCAGACGCAGACGCAGACGCCGACGCAGACGCAAACTCCGACGCAGACGCAGACGCCAACGCCGACGTAGACGCAGACGCAGACGCAGACGCAGACGCAGACGCAGACGCAGATGCAGACGCCGACGCCGACGAAGACGCAAACTCCGACGCAGACGCCGACGCCGACGCAGACGCAGACGCAGACGCTACCGCCGACGCAGACGCAAACTCTGACACCCACACCCACACCCACACCCGCACCCGCACCCACACACACACCCACACCCACACCCACACTCACACTCACACTCACACTCACACTCACACTCACACTCACACTCACACTCACACTCACACTCACACTCACACTCACACTCACACTCACACTCACACTCACACTCACACTCACACTCCCACTCCCGCTTCCACTCCCGCTTCCGCTCCCACTCCCACTCCCACTCCCAATTCCACGCCTGAACTATTTCTAAAATCTATCAGGACTCACCTTTTTTTTGATCTGCTGCAAAGTGATCTACTACGGGAAGTTAGCAGATCATTTCTTTAATTGGCATTTTTTGGGGTAAAACTATTTCTAGAAACTCTCAAGAACTATAGAACTCAGCTACATGCGAAAGGAACTCACCTTTTTTTTTGATCTGCTGCAAAGTGATCTGCTACGTAAAGTTAGCAGATCATTTTTTTGCAGACGCAGACGCAGTTACAGACGCCGGCATCGGCGTCGACAACGACGCCGATGCCGACGCAGACGCCGACGCCGACGACGACGCCGACGCCGACGCCACGCAGACGCGGACGCAGACGCAGACGCCGACGCCGACAAAGACGCCGACGCCGACGTAGACCCAGACGCAGACGCCAACGCCGACGCAGACGCAAACTCTGACGCCCACACCCACACCCACACCCACACCCAAACCCGCACCCACACCCACACCCACACTCATACCCACACCCACACCCACACCCACACCCACACCCACACCCACACTCACACTCACACTCACACTCACACTCACACTCACACTCACACTCACACTCACACTCCCACTCCCACTCCCAATTCCACGCCAAAACTATTTCTTAAAACTATCAGGACTCACCTTTTTTTTGATCTGCTGCAAAGTGATCTACTACGGGAAGTTAGCAGATCATTTCTTTAATTGGCATTTTTTGGGGTAAAAACGCCAGAACTATTTCTAGAAACTATCAGGAACTATAGAACTCAGCTGCATGCGAAAGGAACTCACCTTTTTTTTGATCTGCTGCAAAGTGATTGGCTACGGGAAGTTAGCAGATCATTTCGTTAATTGACATTTTTTGGGGTAAAAACGCCAGAACTATTTCTAAAAACTATCAGGAACTATAGAACTCAGCTGCATGCGAAAGGAACTCACTTTTTTTTTGATCTGCTGGACAATGATCTGCTAATTTCACACACACCCGAAGGAGTACATTAATACCGGCATGACCCTACCGTTATAGGCGTGCACCTTATTACCGCCTGACAGAAGACCTTTGAGAACTTTTTTCAAGCGGCCAAAGAAACGCTCCTGTAACGATTGCTTCATGCTAGCTTTTCTAATGCCTAATGCCTGCGATATACCCAGGTATTTATAGATGTCGATTGCAGAGAGAGACCTGAGATATGTGGAGTCTGAGAGCTCAACCCTATCAGATTTCACAATCTCACCTCTTTTTACATGCATGACCGCACATTTGTCCACGCCAAATTCCATCCTGATAGAGTTAGTAATGGTTTCGGTCACCTTTAATAACGTAATCAGTTGGAAATTGTTGGGGGCAAATAATTTAAGATCGTTCATGTAAAGGAGGTGGGATATAACCTGACCATCTCTCCACAATCGACACCCTACCCCTGAACTCTCCAACATATAACTGAGAGGGTTCAGTGCCAGGCAAAACCATAATGGACTAAGACTATCGCCCTGGAATATGCCCTACTCTATCCTTATCAGCCCGCCATTCTCGCATATCCGTCGACATCCAGGATTGCAAAGGACCGTACTCCATTGCCCCGTACATGCCTTCATGAAGGTTGTAATAAAGTTGTATCAATTTTATACAACTCAAGCGACTCGGAGTCATAGGGCTTTTTATAGTCTATCCAACATGTCGCCAGGTCCTTACAATTACGGCGTGCGTGTTGGCTAATGGCCATATCAATTATAAGGAGCTCTTTAGTGCCAAGAGCCACGCTTCTGTACCCATTCTGAGAGATAGACATGATAGAGTTGTCAGTTAAGTGTGAAGATATTTTTTCTCTTAGGATGGATGTAAGAAGCTTATAAACCGTAGGTAGACAGGTAATCGGGGTGTGTGTTGGGTAACCTCCTCGAGTGTCGCTCCGATTCCGATCCCGCTGCAGTCCGGGGGGAACGGAATCGGAGCGGCCGGTACACCCTGGGCGGCGGTCAATGGCTTCCCCTTCACCCCTTCATAGGGTTGGCATTGATCGTCGGCCAATACCCAACGTGGCGGGAACACATCGCTCTCTGTACTCCTCTGCTTTCAGAGGAGACAGGATGAGCGATGCTGTTAGTGGTGAGATGGCCCAGGGTCAGCCGGGGTGCGAGGGATATGCTCTATGGGTAACCTTACACCCCGGCGTCTGAAGACCCGAGACGGCGTGCGGTTTTAGTCGGTGCAAGCCCGACATAACCGCCCCTACTGGCCGGCGGGGGGGTATCCGAAGGGATTTCCGCACGATAAAAAAAAAAAAAACAAAACAAATAAAGGTAGACAGGTAATCGGTCTATAATTTTTAAGGTCCGTAGCATTACCGGACTTGTAAAGAAGGTGGGTTATAGGGTATATGGTCATGAAATTGGGAATCAATCCTGATTCAAGACATCATTGGAATTGAAATGCCAAACGACCGTGTGAGCTTTTCAGGGATTTTAACCAAAAATTATGCAGTCAGTCTGGCCCCGCTGACTTCCAGTTAGGCGACAGACGGACTGCATCGGTTACATTCTCTTGCAGTATAGTAACCGGATCCATGATCTTAATAGGCTCACACGATCGCTCAACATCCCGCGTCACCTTCTGTATGACTGAGGGGCATCGACCAGATATCACGCCCGAATGTATAAGTAATATCATCATCTGGACGACGCACGTCAGTCCCTGTCGAATCAGGGCGCTCCCATTCTCTGTAGACCCACCTTTGGTCTCTTTGGAACGTGCGATCCTGAGAATATCACTCCATTGTTTTTTTATATCGCCGAATCCGGTTGGCTCACGCATAAACATTTTGTTTCAGCAAGTCGATACGCTATGTGACACGTGGCAAAAATTATTAGCTACTCGACATACTGCGACGGCCGCGCAATATAGAATTCAATGTGTATCACCGAGATCTTCGTTATTATCAAAATAATCTGCTAATAACGAATCCAGGGCACACACTAGCGCTACATTTTATTATTAGGATTAAAATCGAAATTAAATTAAATCCAGAAAAATCCAACGTTACCAATATAGCCCGCAGGATAAAAAAAGCGCGAAGCGAGCCCTAGAGTGTAGACCGAGTGTCGAATTGTACTGTATATATTAACGTCTGTATCTTTTGATGGCGTTCACTTCGAAGTTTGATTTTTTCACTGCTTCAAAGTGTTGTCGAAATACCCACCGTACTGTAACTAGAGCTTAGCAATATTTTGGTATTTTTTACAACCGAACTACTGCAACTGTAGAGTCACAGTAGTTTGATCAACCGGACCACTGCTACTAGAGGGAATATTTGATACAAATTTCCACTTATAACCTCCACTCTAGTTCCTGAGAAAAAAAAATCTCGACAGACAGACAAACGGACAATTCAGTGACCCTATAAGGGTTCCATTTTATGTTTTTGTGGTACGGAACCCTAACATGGCTTATACTAGGACGGTTGCCAGCTTGGCAATCTACCCAAACTTAAGCGTAGCGAGATTTGGCTATCCAACAATAGGTCAACGTGACCGGTCGACTTTTTCCATTGATTTGGTTTTTCGGTGATTATTCCTCGATGGTAAGACCGATCTGGACATTCGACCCCTTACGACACTCAGTAATGTCTACTTGATCACCGTGGCAAATTTGGTCGAGATCGGTCAAACGGTCTCGGAGGAGTATCATTTGTTTGAAATGCAACTTTGAAACCAAAGACGCTTCGCTCGCCTTCGGCTCGCTACGCTTAATAAAAAACGCTATCTTTAAATCTTATTATTACAAGACTTTCTAGCATTACGGAGCCTTCTTGTAATATAATAACATATAATAACAATACAAGAAGAACATCACCTTTGGGTATACAACACAGGACTTCTTTTGCAGGAAACCATTACCATGTATGTGTTAACTTCGCACATCTACAATGTGTGTGCAATGTAAAATATTCAAAAATATTGCAATAAAACGAAAATAATAATTTTATGTCAATTTTAAAATCAGCACAACTTTAATAAACAACAAACTTTAACAATTTTAATTTAGTTTTAATCAAGAATTTAGTATCAACTTTTTAGTTTTAGTATATTATTTAGTGTATATAATTAGTTACGGAAATTTTACAAATTTTTCTCCTGCTCCAATTTCAGACCCTGACTAACATCCTTGTCCGATGATGATATTACACCAGAGAATTTGTCAAAACAAAATAAATGAGCCCAAACTTGATAGGTTTATCTCGTATATTTTAGAAGTTCCTGCAGTCACCTTTTACTCCATCGTCAGACCAGCTCCATGGTACCATATTATTGCATTGTCATTCAAGCTAAACGTGTATGCGAAATTAGAGTTTGTCAGGACAAAGCAAATGAACCCAAACTTGATAAGTTTATCTTATTTAGTAAACTAAATGTGTTCCTTTGACCACCTTCCTACTTCGTCTTGAGACTCTGACCACCGTTTAACACCAGAGAGTTTGCTAAGACAAAACAAATCTGCCCAAACTAGATAGATTTATCTTTTTAGTTTAGCAGCTCCTATGGCCACCTGCCTACTCCATTTTCAGACCCTGACTAACATAATAACACCAGAAAGTTTGTCATTACAAAACAAATAAGGGCATTAGAAGGTTTTTATAGGGTTGGCAGTGCGAGTGTGACGCCTCTGGTGTTGCGCATATCCATAGGCTGAGGTAACCGCTTCCCATCAGGTGGGCCGTGTGCTTGTCTGCACCCTAAAAAAACCCAAACTCGATAAGTTTATTGCAAATAGTTTAGGAGTTCCTATGGCCATCTTGCTCCTCCTTCTTGAGACCCTGACTACCGTGTTACAACAGAGAGTTTGCAAAGACAAAGCAAATGAGCTCAAACTCGATAGGTTTATCTTGTTTATTTTAGAAGTTACTGCGGCCACCTTTTCTAGTTCATTAGAACAGCTCCATGGTACCATATTATTGCATTGTCATCCAAACTAAACGTGTATGCAAAACTTAAGCTCAATCGGATGCCAATAAAGCTTGGATAATGATGTTTTAAAATAAAAAAAAGTATAGAAAATTAGTTAATAAATTTAATTAGTATTTTCCAGTTGACATTGTATTGGGTTAGTATTGTAATTTAGTCATGGAAGAGCGGAGGTTCCTTACACAGGCATCAGATGCTTAAAAGAGGCTTACAAATACTATCTTTATAACAATACGTTTGACACTATAAATATTGTTATTATATTTCCTGTATTTTATCTAATATCGTATTAAAACTTAACATAACATAACTTCACGCCTGTATCCCCGAAGGGGTAGGCAGAGATGTATTACACACCCACAATTCGCCAGTTATGTTTAGGTCCCAATGTAATAGGGGGCGAGCCTATTGCCATCTACCGGGCACATTACTAATCATATTAATTACTTTCTAAATAACATAACATAACATAACATAAACTCACGCTTATATCCCCGAAGGGGTAGGCAGAGGTGCTAGCACCCACATTTCGCCAGTTTATGTTTAGGTCCCAATGTAATAGGTGGCGAGCCTATTGCCATTAACCGGGCACTTATAAACCTGCGATAAATACACACATAACTTCGAAAAGCATCGAAAAGTCATTGGTGTGTGCCATGGTAAAACCTGGGTTCGAACCCGAGACCTCGTCTCAGCAGTCCATTACCCATACCACTAGGCTACCGCGGCTATTTCTAAATAAATTCAATTTAAAAATAGATAATTAAAAACATCAAAAATAGTGACTCATTGTCATCATTATTTTATATTTATTATTATGGTACTTCGGGTTTATTTTTAATCGATTATCAATTCTTCACATCTTCTATGATAATCAGTCTTTCATAATCAAAAATTCTAGTCTTCATATCATATAAGATAATCAACTTTTTTTTAAACCACCTTTTTGTCCACAGGTACAATGCATAATTGTAACTTTGGACAGCAAAAATGTACCCTTTTTTTTTCGTGCGGAAATCCCTTCAGATAACCCCCCGCCGGCCAGCGGGGGCGGTTATGTCGGGCTTGCACCGACTAAAACCGCACGCCGTCTCGGGTCTTAAGACGCCGGGGTGTAAGGTTACCAATAGAGCATATCCCTCGCACCCCGACTGACCCTGGGCCATCTCCGGTTTCGAGATAGCCCCCTTACTTGCTCTCCACTGTGCCATCTGCTAATCAGAGGGACACGTGGAAAGCTTCCGAACAGCCCTCAACAGGGCCGTCCTCGCCTCGGTCGGAGTTGGCCGTAGGCGGCAGCGTCGCTCCCGCCCTAGGAGAGAGGCGCTGCTGTCTCCGTTGCCCAGGGTGCACCGCGCCGCGTGGAGGTCCCCAATCAAGCACCCCAGCAAAAATGTACCTTTTTTTTTTTTTTTTTCGTGCGGAAATCCCCTCGGATACCCCCCCGCCGGCCAGCGGGGGCGGTTATGTCGGGCTTGAACCGACTAAAACCGCACGCCGTCTCGGGTCTGCAGACGCCGGTGATGGATGGTGCTGTTTCTAGGGACGGGTTACATCAGTTTCGCTATTATAAAATAATTAACAAAAATATAACTCTAAAATCAATAAAATTAAACTTTATAGTATACTTTAATACTTTCTTAAACTTATTTGTACGCTTTAAGGGTCTCTAAATATAAATTATGAGCCGCATCATCATCTCTTTTATCGAAGCATGACACACAAACGAAACTTTCATCATCCTCATCTGAATCGAAATGTTCTCTGTGTGACTTCGGAATGCACTTAATGTGATAGTTGTGATCACAAAAACTACACTTCAGCATTTGGTTTGCATCTGTTGCATAAGTTTTGCACTTTACACACATAATAAATGATAACTTGTCGTTTTGTTTTATTTTAATCTTTTTATCGTTACATTTTTTAACATCACTCGGAACTATGCCCGAAGGACCAGGCTCTGGAAGCTTACTAGATGAAAGAGATGTTATATGACTTTTAGAAATATCGGGTTCGTCTGTGACAGTCTTCAAAGTGTTTTTTTTTGGCCTGTCTTCTGGTTCACTATTGTTTTCTTTTCAGCTCTTTTTACTGCTTCATTTAAAATCTCATCTTTTTCTGGCGTATCTGTTAGATTTCTGGTTTTTCCAGGCTTTTTACCTCGTTTAGTGCCTTTTCGTGGACCAGCTTTCCCAAATGGTCGCACAGTTTCAGGTGTTATTTGAGGTGTGCACTTCAGAGGAGTCCGTAACAAAGGATCGACAGTATTGCCGTAATTCTGATTGTGATCGTAATTTTCTTCAGACGTAACCTGGTTTTCGGTGCTTTCTAAGACTGAATCCCCTGACAAGTTATTCAAATTATCCAGACATATTTGGCGAAACGATGTATCTTCAGTTAGCTGTTGTGAATCTAAATTAGCTGCTTGATTTCCAGAAAGATTTCCTGGGTTGCTTGGATCTGGACGATCAGTCACATAAGAAGACAGGAAGTCTTCGTCTTTGAAAATTTGTCTGTTATATGGACGTTATAGTTTATGCCCGAAACCTCGAATCCTTTTATTATATTACGTGGTGTAAATGAGACTCCGTATGCCTCGCCTGCGATTTCAGCAACTTCGTAAATTGTAATCTGTGTATCAGGGTGATTGACCATCCACCTGTCGGCGGCTTGACTATACTGCGTTTTAAAAGGACCAGAAACAGTTCTATCTATCTATCTATCTAATGGCTGTAATTTATGGGATGTATGGAGAGAAAGTGTTAATAATATTACGCCATTTTACCGGGCTATTTCGATAATACCTATGGAACAATGAGTCTCGTGGTTGTCCATGATTAATAGAATGGGATTGTCTTTTGTTGGTTTCACGACTTTTATGAAATGTGCCAAAAACTTTAGAAATATTGGTTCTGTTGACCATCCTGATTGATTTGCCAAACCTAGTGAACCTGGTGGGGCTACTTTCAGCATGTGATCCTTGTAGAAAACCCGTGGGAAAATGAAAACCGGGGAGACCGCGTTTCCATTTGCGTTAATACACCCTATCATTTTTTTTTTTTACGTGCGGATATCCCTTCGGATACCCCCCCCCCCCCGCCGGCCAGCGGGGGTGGTTATGTAGTGTATCGACTAAAAAAGGCACGGTGTCCTCCCCAAGTGTCCGTTGCCGGGCACCCCGGGTAAGCCCTCGAAAGGATAACCCCAGGGTTACCGGCGGACTTTGGCCGCCACCGCGGCTTCGCCTGTTGGGGTCGGGTTTTATCCCGCTTCGGTGAGTTGGCAGGCGTGTGTCACACACGACACCGCCCCGGCCTGCTTCTGTAAGGACGGCGAGTCGGCCAACTGCCGTCCTCAGGCCCCGATCATGGAGGTCGGTAGTCCCGGGCGTAGATGAGTCTGCGGCGTCCTCACCGCAGACTGCGAAACTCGAGGGGCAGGGTTCTCTCCCGCTCCCTCTCCGCCGTCTCTTTCGCGCGCATTACCTGCTCGCAGAAAGAGGCGGCGGCGTGCCACTTGTAGTGTGTAGTGTAGTAGAATACAAATACAAATACAAACAATAAAAAATACAAACAATAAATACAAACATGTAAAAATAAAAACAAAAAATACAAACATAGTGGAAAGTAAAATTCAATCCTCGTTCTCCCGAAGTAATATTACCTAACTGGCGAATATTTTTGGGAGTTAATACTCTCCCTGGTTTATGGACAGTTGATAAGCCAGTTTCATCAACGTTATAAATAGATCCCGGTGGAAATTTGTAACGAGTCAAAGCCGATTCTAAATTTTTAAAGAAATCGGTTACATTGGCCCTATTAAAACTAGTAGCTCTGGCTAAGCTGGTGGGTTCAGGTTTGCGAAGAGATAAACTTGGAAAACGTAGGCGAAAATTCCGGAGCCACCCGATTCCTGCCATGTTATCTTTTTTCCAACTTGCAGGCACATTAATTTTTGGGTTGGCAAGAGCGTATTCAAAGCTGTCGGCATTGTTTGGAACTTAAGCCCATGTGAAAAAATGCAGCTTATTTAGGTAATTATATAGCAAATGCTTATCTTCTGTGTCAAACACTCTTCTGTCATCGTTCCTGAGTACATCAATATTCTGTTTACTGAGATCCTTGTTTTGGTGCAGTTTTAAATATTAATAAATGGTAGATTTAGGAATTTTAAACTTTTCGGCGACTTTTCTTAAAGAATTTCCACACCTAGCTTCTTTAACAGCTTCTGTGAGGGTATCAGGACATATACTTTTTCTTCTGATACCCGTTTTACTGCGAGGCACTAAAACAAGAAAGCATAGTATCAATGAATTCACAGTTGAACACAAATCACTATAGTCTACAGTTTTTAGTTTGTCTACAGGTACAAAGTTTGTGCCTATGGACAGTCTACAGGTACAAACTTGAAATGAAATGAAATGAAATGAAATGAAATTTATTTGCTTGAAGTATGGTACATACATAGAAATGTGATGGTAGAATATTATAATTTGGTTCCACATACTGCGCCGGATTGACGAGCAATATACCCGACATGCAAATTTGTACATTGCTGTCTGACAATAATTGACAGCATTAACAATCCGCTTCATCTGATACATTTAAGAGTTGACACTTTTTATAACAATGTTTACAATACATATCACTATCACATCGGGGACCCCAACGAAGTATATGTATCATTCATGGTTTAATAAATTCATTCACATCATAAAAACATTTTTCAATGAGCCACATATATAATTTCGACTTGAATTGTTGTGTAGGCAACTCTCTTATACACTTAGGTAAATGATTGTAGATCTTTATAGTCATAACAAAGCAATTTTTGTGACATAGGGCTGTATTTCGGATTGGAAGAATCAACCTTGATGGATCTCTGTTTTTTACTCTAGAGTTAATCTCTTCACTAAATGTTTTAAATTGAGAGCCATGATCACGCACGAAGCAACCTATCTGATAGATATACATACACGTCAATGTCAGCACTTTAAGTTTTCTAAAGAGGTGTTTGCATGATGTAAGTGGACTTACGCCACAGATAGCCCTTATGCATTTCTTTTGTATTAAGAATGCTGCGTTTACATTGGTGGAATTTCCCCAGAGAATAAGACCATACCTCAGAACCGAGGCGACATATCCGTAATATGCAGTAATAGCTGTCTTCTGCCCTGAGACACGTCTAAGTTTCTTAAGTGCAAAGACAAATCGATTAAGTTTTTTACATGTTCTAGCGACATGTGCTTTCCAGTTACAGTGGTTATCAATTGTTATACCCAAAAAAATTGTATCATTTACGGATTCTATTATTTCATTATGACATGTCAATTTATAGTTATTAGTATTATTATTATTGTAATTGGTAAATTGAATATATTTTGTCTTTGATATATTTGCATGGAGATTATTATTTTCCAACCATTTTAAAATAGATTCTATTTCTTTATTAAGTATGTCCTCATAATTATCCTTTGAAACATTATTAGAAATTATAATTGAAATATCATCAGCAAACAAGATGCACTGATGCACAGTAATGGATGGGAGGTCATTAATGTATAACAAGAACAACAATGGTCCTAAAATGCTACCCTGTGGTACACCAGACTTATTTACGCGGTTTTTGGATCTATACGATGTGCATACAAGTGGTTCGTTTAAACTTTTCATTTCCACAAACTGTTTCCTATTGTCAAGATAGCTCCTTAACCAGTCCAAGGCCGGACCTCTGATGCCATATGTTTCACATTTTTTTATTAATAAGCTATGGTCCACAAAGTCAAAGGCCTTGGTCATATCGAAAAAGACAACAGACACAGGCACTCGCTTATCAATAGAATCTACCACTTTTTGGACTAATTTGTATGCTGCTAGAGTAGTTGACTTTTTTTTCTGAAAACCATGTTGCTCCTTGCTAATCATATTAAATTTATCTAGAAAATCACTAATACGTTTATGCATTACTTTCTCGAATACTTTTGCAATGATAGGTATGAGTGTAATGGGCCGATAGTTGTTAATATCTTGTTTACTTTTCTTTTTATGTAATGGTTTAACTAAAGATAGCTTGAGTCTATCCGGAAAGATTCCTTCGGTAAGTGATAAATTTAATAGATATTTCAATACGGGATAGACTAGACTCACGCATTGTTTTAGTATGTGTGTGGAGATGCCATCATAGCCAACGGATTTTGTGTTATTTAAAGAAAATATAGTTTGTATCACTTCTACATCCGTTACTGGTTTCAGAAACAGACTACTACTGTTATTTTGCGCATTTGCAAAGTTAACACCACTTAGCTGTTTATTTTCTTTATTTGTTGAGTCTACAAAAAAATTATTAAATGTTTCGGCCATTATTTGTGGATCCTTAATGATGCCGCTATTGATTTCGACTTCGTCTATACTATCTTGGAATCGAGTGCAATCAACCTTGCCCTTAATGACGTTCCATGTTGCCTTGCATTTATTTTTAGATTTATTAATGTATTTATAATTTATATTTGATTTTGCTCTCACTATACATCTTTTTAATATTGCTCTGTATTTCTGATAATTAGCCTTATTTTGAGATGTTTTATGTTTATAATAACGGTATCGCAGTTCTCTTTTCATTTTTGTAGACTTTCTGATGCCCTGTGTTATCCATTTGGCTGGGCCCATATTACTACGGACTTTGCATCTCTCTATTGGGAAGCATAAGTTATATAACAGGCAAAATCTATCATGAAAGTCATTGAAAGCTATATTCAAATTACTTTCACATGTAACATTAGACCAAGATAAAGCCGATAAATGGTCCATGAATTTTTGAATGTTCTCTGGACTATATATCCTTTTTTTAATGTACCAATATTCTAAGCGTCGAGGTTTTTTGCAAACAGGAAACGTTATTGTCTGACCAGTATCATGATCAGACAGATGTAGTTCATGTATACAGCCCTTTACATCCTCAAAGTTACTAGCTATGTGATCTTATACAGCTTTTTTGTCGGGTAGATGTGGCCCTCAAACTTAGTTCTGTAACCGAGCGTTTATTATCTAGTTTCTTAAAATAATATAAAATAGATCCCTTCTTATGAGCTACGTCATTGTTCCTATTATGCAATACATTTTGATGTATACTAGTTTTATTCAATAAACTACAGCGATTTATATTAAGATATTTCCTATTGTAGTAGCGTGAATCAATTATGCAATTAATCCCCCTACACAAACATGTCAGGTACTGAGTATGTGTTAGACATTGTGATTGAGGTATATTTAAAAATACACAATTATTCAGCTCACTGCACAATACCTTCAACCTATTATTTAGTTTATTTTCGTTGATATACCTATTTTTAATAACACGAATGATGATGATGTTACACCTCTCTAAGCTTTTCAACGCTCCCGAGAGTTCATGAAGTAGTCGCGTGGGGTTAGAGTCATTTTCCCCTACGCACAGGACGATATAATCGTTGTTGGTAAAGTCCACGATAAAGCTTGATTTGAGGACTTCTTCCGCTAACGCATGTGGTTTTATCCAGGCAGTAACGTCATATTGCTCATAATCTCTGTTTTCTCGTCGTGTTTCTATCAATTTCCTTGACAATCCGATAAGTTGCTGACTACCCAAAATCAGTAAACGTGGCTTGGCTTTGCTAACACAGTTTTGTTGGAGTGTAGATTTTCCTATAGTAGCATTATCTTTTAGGGGTCGGATGATCAGGGTTTGTGATGTCCTGGGGACTAGTGGGTCTGCCGAAGATAAGTTTTCCTCTTCAGATAAACCAAGTTGGTTGTTCAGAATGTTTTGAGTATTTTTTCTTATGTGACTTCCTCGTACTGCTGCCGACTGTACCTGAGCAAATAGTTTTGAAATGTTTTATTGTTAGTTCTTTTTCCGCCAGATGCTTTTGCAGTTCTATATTTTTTAAGGATAATACTTCTATCTCTTTATGTGCGCTTTCTAGACCAAATTTTAACATCTTAATTTCCTCATAAAGTTCATAAATTTCGTTGTATTCAGTTGATAAGTCCGGTAAACTTTTGGCTCTTGTATCAGATTGTATAGATGTAAATGAAAGGTCAATTGATTCCATACTTTTTACTTTGGTCCCTCTTCTTACGGTAATGTTGTTGTATTCACTTTCCATAGTGCGGTTCAACGTCGTTAACTTCCAAGAATCTTATTTTTATCTTCTATTTTAAACTTTGTATTCGTGATTATTTTTCTATTCTTATATTCATAAATATGTTCGTAGCTCCACACTTATCTGTTTAGCGGTTCGATACTATCGTTCACAATCTGTGGACATTGCAGAAATACCACAAAAAGTGTACAGTGCTATCTAGGTTTCGAACCGCCGACAAACTATCACAAGTCCACCAAGTAATGTATCTAGCCACAGGATCGTTATGAGATTTTGTAAAATTTATGATCATATGATAGCATAATAGTTATTCAAAAAAGTTATCAGTTACTGTGACTCATTACTTTGGAATTTTTTCTATATTCTCAAGCATGTGAGGTACACTGAATTCCTTAAGTATTCACTAATTCACTAGGTTTTTAACACTTTGAGTCCACTTTAATCATTTTTTGAGTTCTCTGTTTGTATATATTATTGTGTTTAATCTTTTACAACTGATTTAAAAAAAAAATCTGTTCATATTTAATGTTTACGTATTAATGTTATTTATTTTTAATATTGTGCATGTAAATGATTTATTTAATGTTCTCACTTATCCTGCTATATATTATCGGTACTTTTTAAACATTTTCCGGCTTGATTTGCACTTTGAACTATTTTTAAACTTATTAAAATACGGAGCTACTTTCGTTACGTCTTCACTAGACAGCGCCACAGGTACATTTTACACATTGCACACTACGCGGACGACACGCTCGTGACGGCGTGCGGGGCGACGTACCGCGAAGCGACCCGAAAGGCCACGACCGCGGTTGCCCAAGTCGTTAGGCGGATCCGGCGGCTGGGTCTCGAGGTGGCCCTGCATAAAACCGAGGCCCTGTTCTTCCATGGGCCTCGGAGCAAGCCACCCGAGGGATCCAGTCTCATCGTGGGAGGAAATCGCATCGGCATCAAGCCCCAAATGAAATATTTGGGGCTCGTGCTCGACGGCCGATGGGACTTCGGAGAGCACATCCGAAGTCTGCCCCCAAATTGAAGGGCACAGCTATTGCTCTGGCTCGGCTGTTGCCCAACATGAGGGGGCCCGATGACTCCTGCAGGAGACTCTACGCGGGGATCGTGCGGTCCATGGCCCTGTATGGGTGCCCAATATGGGCGGAGGCCCTGAGGACCAGAACTGTGCGGATGCTGCGCGCTCCGCAGCGAGTTCTGGCCATCAGGGTCATCCGAGGGTACCGCACGATCTCCTTCGAGGCGGCGAGTCTCCTTGCCGGAACTCCGCCATGGGACCTGGAAGCGAGAGCCCTTTCGCAACTGTACCAGTGGCGAAAGGAGGCGCGGGAGCAGGGATGGAACCCCGAGCCTCGAGAAATCGAGGCCGTGCAGTCCCAGCTCCGCCAGGCCATCGTGGTGGAGTGGAAAGAACGACTTGGTCAACCAAGCGCAGGGCAAGCCGCAATAGCGGCGGTAAGGCCCATCATGGAGGATTGGCTGGAGAGGCGACACGGAAGCCTCTCCTACCGACTGACGCAGGTGATCTCAGGGAAGGGGTGCTTCGGGGACCACCTGCATCGGATCAGGAAGGAGCCAACGCCTGAGTGTCATCACTGCGACGCGAGCGAGGACTCAGGGCTGCACACGCTGGCGGACTGCCCGGCGTGGGAGGCGCCGTGGCGTGACCTCGTGGCAGCCATCGGGGTGGGAGTCCTCTCGCTCGGCAGCATGATTGCGGCAATGGTGCGGAGCGCGAGCGCGTGGGCCGCCGCCGCCTCCTTCTGCGAGCATGTAATGCTCACGAAAGAGGTGGCGGAGCGCGCCCGGGAGAGACTTAGAACTCTCCCGGTCCGCCGAGCCCGCAACTTGCTCGCCGCGCGTCGCAGGCAACTCAGGCGCCGGAGGTCGCTTAACGACCTCCGTCCTCCATGAGCGCAGGCCTGGGGGTAGCGGGTGAGGCCACCTGTCACCCCAGCAGAAGCAGGCCGGGACGGTGGGGCGACTAGCGCCCCTCCCCCAAACCGGGGCAAGACGGGGACACCGTGGTTCCCAAACCCGAGGGGGCCATCTCGAAACCGGAGATGGCCCAGGGTCAGTCGGGGTGCGAGGGATATGCTCTATGGGCAACCTTACACACCGGCGTCTGTAGACCCGAGATGGCGTGCGGTTTTAGTCGGTTCAAGCCCGACATAACCGCCCCCGCTGGCACGCGGGGGGGTATCCGAAGGGATTTCCGCACGATAAAAAAAAAAAAAAAAGGTACATTTTCAAACACAAAACATAAAACTAAGTTAATTTAACAAATTGACGATTAGAGCACGAATAAAAGTGTTTACAAAGCGGTAAATGGTACAAATTATATTTCATACACAATGAAACCATTGTTGCTACGACTTGTAATAAAATGTAAAAACTTACTTTTTTTGGCAAACAACTTTAACAGCGGGTACACCAACAACCACACGGAAATCCAAAATGGAGACACGTTAAATCTATCAACCATAGACTAAACGTTATGGCAGCGTTCAAATTATAATTTTAGAATTGCTATCTTCGTCGGAATCTATAGTGTCCATAAGTAAAGGCGTTCATAGGTACAGCACTTGCCCCTAATCTATTATGGCTTGCAAGCAAATATAAAATATTTAATGACGACCTCCTGGTATGCAGAGCCTACCAACACCTTTGAGACCCAAGCCAACGTCACCTAAATCTCCTAGCGCCTGCTAAATCACACATGAGGTACTGGCGCAGGCCCGCCTCCTTAAAAACAATAAGTGGACGTCGGGCTGAAACTGCAAACTTTGGACGCCACTGGGAAATCGCTACGAGGATGATGATAAATTAGCATGGATTTAGAAATTGTATCTTAAGATATTGCAAGTATTTTTTTTTCCTATCGATGCCTCATTCATTTATGTTAACCACTTACCCTTTTTTTCTGTGCAGAAAACCTAAAGGATACCCCACCGCCGACCAGCAGGGGTGGTTATGTCGGACTCGAAGCGACTAAAACTGCACGCCGTCTTGGGTTTCAGATTCCGGGATGTAAGGTTATAATAAGGCATTTCACTCGCACTCCGGCTGACCCAGGAGTCCCTCGAGATTGCCCCTCGGATTTGGGAACCACGATGTCCCCTTGACAGGAGGTTGGAGGACGGACGTCATTGAGTAATGACATGAACTCCATGTCGTTGAGCGACCTCCGACGTCTGAGTCGCTTCCGCGCCTCGCGGGCTCTGCGGATCGGGAGAGTCTCTCTTGGACTCACTCCACCTCCTCCTTCTCGAGCATTACTTGCTCGCAGAAGGAGGCAATGGCAGCCCACGCACTCACACGCCGCACCATCGCTGCGAGCAAGACGCTGAGCGAGAGGAATCTCACTCCAAGGGCCCGCCTCGGCACCTCCCACGCCATGCACTCCGCCAGCGTATGCAGCCCCAAGTCCTCGCTTGCGTCACAGTAATAATTAAGGCGGTAGGTGTCAAAAGTACAAACAAGTTTCGGAATTTGCTCCCTTAAATTAAAATAGTTATCATTAGAATAATACATTAATTTTCTATGTTTCTTGTACTATTAACAAGTGAAAAGTCATACTCACGTTTGTGAACTATATGTAAACAGTAACTTAAGTTAAACGCCACCTGCCAGCATCCCACAATTCACAAGAACCTTTTGTTACAAGTTTAGTACACTGTTAGTTGATAGCACTTAAGATGTCACAGCTAGAAGAAATCCAAACCGTGCAGAAAAACCTCGAAGAGAGCTTCGTTAGAAAGATGGACGAGTTGCAAGCACAGCTACAGGCTGGAGGTACAGCCAAGGACACGGTGGCGAAGGTTGCTGAAGAGTTCCGTACGTTCCGGGAACTAATATTCAGCATTCTTGGGTTACTCCGGAAACAAATAGCTGAATGTATCGTATCCACAGACTCCATAGATACTTGGCGACGCCGCAAAGTCATCATATTCTCAGGTATTCCAGAAGCGGACAGGGAGAGCTGCGCCAATACCATCGTGAGGATTTTGCACAGTAAGATGGGCTTGGATGGGATTAAGACCACTTCAGTAAAAACTTGTCATCGCCTAGGAGTCCTTAAAGCAGGCTATAACCGACCCATCCTAGTGAGATTCGACACTATGGATACAAAAGCCGCAGTATGGAACGCGAAAACACGGTTAAAAGGGTCCTCAATCTCTGTCAAGGAGTTCTTAACCAGGATCCGACAGGCACTGTTCGCCAAGGCCCGCTTGTACTTCGGGATGCGTCGCTGCTGGACACAAGATGGGGTTATCGTTGTTAGAACGCAGGATGGTCAGCGCTGCAAACTCACCACGGCCGAGGAACTACAACGTATCACCGACAAGCATCCCCAACCAGCATCAAGTACCAGGGACTAGTGGGGAACATGATCGTGTTTGTGTCGGATTTCTTTCTATTTATCTTTGTGACTGCGTAATTTCATAGTACATAATAACTCCCTGTGCCTATGTTCATTATCTGGTTGTTTCGATGAGTCATGGCGGTATGTTGGGTATGTTTGCATTAATTTCTAATAGTTTTAACGTTTAACTACTTGTTTTTAATCTAACTTTTCCATTTTTCAAAATTACAAACAACACAAATCAGTCAGAATAGGACTTTGACAGTTTGACGTCTTTAACGTTCCATTTTACTCAGCTGCCATCTCTGGCAGAGGGGGTTCTTGCGCTCATTGTTCTTATACAATTTTTTCTTATGGTCTGTTATTCGTTGCGCTGAAAATAAGTTTTATGTTACAGTAATTGTGAGAGTTTGCTGGCGGGTGGTGCAGAGACTGAGACATACATCAACTCAGAGTATTTATTGGTCGGGTATATATACTTTTTTTTTTCTTCCTTCTTATTATTCGATATCTATGTATATATTATTTCTATTTATACTATTTTACTAATAATGAGTGCTAACGACTCCTTACTTTCTGCCTATGATACGGATACACTGTCTGAAAATGATATCAATCACTAATACTGCTATAACACTTGGAGATACACTTCGAGAGCGCTTTGAACAAGATTTGGGACGGTCACTTAATGTCTGCCATATAAACGCACAAAGCGTGCCCGGACATTATAGTGACCTCGTTGCCACCTTTACTGACTCTCTCGTCCATGCGATCCTGATTCTCTTCTTTCTCTTCTCTCTGCTTACTACCCACTCCCAGGATTTATGTTAATCAGGAACGATAGGCTGGGTAAGGAGGCAGGGGGTGTTGCCATATATCTCCGTAGCGATCTACCTTTTAAAATAGTTGGCTCATCCCCTTCACAATACTCAGCTAGTGCCGAGTTCCTTTTCCTTGAGGTCTGGGTCAGTGGTGTCAAGCTAGTCCTTGGCGTTGTTTACTGTCCCCCTACGGTCAATTATTTCACTGATTTCGAATTGGTATTAGAATCTTTAGGGTCTGATTATGAGCATCACATCATCATGGGTGACCTTAACACTAATCTCCTTGCAGGTGACTCCTCAAGGGCTCACAAACTCCTTCACATAGTCGAATCAGTCAGTCTTCACATTTTGCCACTTAACGCCACTCATCACAATAAAGACGTGGAGGATACCTGGCTCGACTTGATTCTCACTTCTGCTCCTAGTCTCGTTCACTCTCACGGCCAGTTTTCAGCGCCGGCTTTTTCACATCATGATTTAATTTATGTCTCTTATACTCTTAATCCTCCTAAACTCAAACATAAAGTGCTGCATAGGCGTTGTTTTGGGCGCATGGATCACAATAAATTGTGTGCTGATGCTGCTGAGGTCGACTGGACGCCTTTAGCAGAGGCTACCACAGTCGATGATAAAGTTTATTTTATTTTATTTATTTGGAACAAAAAACAGTTACATGCTAAAATGGTTAACAAATTATAGGTAATTTAACAGATTGGTGAACATATAACCCATACTATTGTTCACGGGTTTACAATATAAAAAAAAGAAACTCAAGCCAAGTTGTAGTCACGATCTCATAATAACAGAAGATTAAGTGAAATATGAAAATCATAATAAGTTAATAACAAATTAATAACAAATTTTCTTGGACCCATCTCAGAAACTAATAAAGTAATAAGGTAGTTTTAATTAATTACAAAGCTGACAAGAGCTCAATGACAAGACTTTTAAATTGTTCGCTGGAAAATGCGAAGATGTCAATTTCATTAAAATGGGTGTTATAGGTTTCAACGAGACGACGAATAGGTGCGCGGATCCCTGCGTTAGTTTTGCAAGTTCCCGTGTAAAACAATTGGGGCACACGCACCGTTCGTCGACGAACAGTTCTAGGCACTATATAACACTATATAACACTATATAACGTTCTATATATTACGTTATAATAAAGTTCTGTTCTTTAACAAAACAGTAAACAGCCTTTACGACATACATGCTCTTGTTAGGAGAGTGAAGCTCAAGCATCCCCCCGGCACCATGGCTTACAAACGAGGTCCGAATGGCTATGAGACCCTGCGTCTCATAGCCATTCGGACCGGGCATATTCTAAATTTAAAAAAAATCGTTTGGATATAAATTGGGACGCTTACAAGACTGTCAGAAATCGGTGTAACCAGGTGATACGGAACGCTAAACGCCGACACTTTTTCGATAACATAACCAGTTCATCACCAGCTGATGTCTGGAAGTTTCTTGGGACATTGGGAATTGGTAAGCAAAGGCAGCAGGAGCTACCCAAGACAATTGAGTTAGATGCCATTAACCGTCATTTCTCCACCTCTCTTGCAATTGATGGCCTAACCAAGCGTCAAACGGTAGACTTCATAGCCGGACTAGCCAGTCCCAGTTATACTCCCTTTCAGTTTTCTCCAGTCACGACGGATGAGATTAAAAAAATCATCTTGTCCATCAAATCTAAGGCAGTGGGCTGTAACAGTATTCCTCGAATGATTACATTGATCCTGGACCACCTTCTCCCAGCTATCTCACACATTATAAACTTTTCCTTGGATTCTGGTCAGTTCCCTACGTCTTGGCGGAAAGCATTTGTCCGTCCCCTACCCAAAATTTCTAATCCCTCACTTCCTAGCCACTTTCGTCCGATCTCAATCCTTCCCTTTCTATCCAAAGTGCTGGAGGCCTGTGTGCATAGACAGCTGTCCAACTTTATACATTGCAATGACATATTAAGTCCACTGCAATCAGGATTCAGGCCGGGACACAGCACTACTTCTGCTCTCCTCAAAGTGACGGGTGACATCAGAGATGGGATGGAGAAGTCTATGGTGACTGTGATGGTCTTAGTAGACTTTTCCAACGCTTTTAACTGTATCAATCACGACATACTATTGTCCATCCTTGCCCATATTAAAATCTCATCCGATGACCTGGATTGGTTATCGTCATATCTTCAGGGGCGCCAACAGTCAGTTTGTACCGATGAGATGTCATCGAGTTGGTGCAACCTTGACTCAGGGGTCCCTCAAGGCGGCATACTTTCTCCTCTTCTTTTCTCTATATTTATCAACTTCTTAACCTCCGACCTTCAATGTGCGTATCACCTGTATGCTGATGATCTGCAATTGTATAGCCAAGCCCCCGTGGATAACATCTCGGAGGCTATTGATAAAGTAAACGCAGACTTGGGTTTTTTGCGTGGCTGGTGTGACAGGTTCGGTCTAGCCGTTAACCCTGACAAATGCCAGAGTATCATAATAGGAAGTAGTCATATGATGAGAAGGTTGCAGGACGTGACCTTGCCATTGATTAAATTCGATGGCAAGATTATCCCTGTCACAGATAGTGTCAAGAACCTGGGCTTAAATCTTGACTCAACCTTAAGTTGGCGGGTTCAAGTTACTAACGTCTGCCGGAGGGTAACTGGGACACTGAGGGCTCTTTACCGACTCAAAAATTTTCTGCCTCATAAAACCAAGACAATGCTTATGCAGTCTTTAATCTTTCCTATCTTCGACTATGGTGATGTATGCTATTTCGACCTGAATGCAGATCTACTCAATAAACTGGACCGACTTCTCAACAATTGCATTCGATTCGTCTACAACCTTAGGAAGTACGACCACGTTTCGGCTTGTCGTGTAGAGCTGGGTTGGCTACCCATACTACGGCGACGCAGTCTACGGGCTGTCACATTAGTGTATACCCTATTAAATTCTCCTAACGCTCCTACCTACTTAAATCCCATCTCCATTTACTCGGTTCTAATCATAATAAAAATCTACGCTCCTCTAACAATCTCCTTCTTCACTGTCCCACTCACACTTCAAGCCTCGTCCATTCCTCTTTCTCTGTACAATCCATTCTCCTTTGGAATGCCCTTCCTCTGGAAGTCAGGATGTCTCCAAATCGCACTTTATTCAAAAACAGAGTACGCCAGCTCTATAACGAACCATAGGCAGAATAACATTCATAAGATTTTTCCCGTATGTATATGTGTATTTAATGTAAGTATATGTGTACGTTTATGTCTATTTATATTATTATACTTAAGTATATTCTTTGCTAATTTATTTATATTTGAATATATACATTTTATATATGTATTAATATGTTTATCGGTTATAATATGTTCACCAAAAAATTATATCATACTAGATCACATACTCTCTCAATAATTTACTAGCACCTACCTTAACAATATCTCTGCATCACCCTAAGGTTGACTGGTAGAAAATGCCCATGGCATTAAGTCCGCCTTTGTACATTTATTTGTGCAATAAAGTTTAAATAAATAAATAAATAAAGTACCTAAATAATTCAATGTTTCTTCTAAACACACAATTCGATAATAAACAATGTCAAAAGCTTTATTATAAAAATATCTCCTAGTGATACCAAAGCTTTGATAAAATCCGCCCTTGTTATCGTTACTTAAAATATACCTATCATAGTTAATAGAATAATGTTTGTACATGATCTACCTGTTGCTCCAATATGGTTGACAAAGTTACGGCTTTGAGTTAAAAGCCAAAGCTTATGTAAGTTGTGACATTATATAAACGAGGGAACAGGTGTCTCCAAACTGTTGGACCGACTAAGCCGAATTAATTTGAGATTCTAGTGTATCCCTAATCAGTTGATAGCGATTTATTAACTATCTACGCGTTTAAATGAAAATGAATAGTGTTTGTGGGTTTTATGTAGTAACAGTGAATGTTTTGAAAATTACCCGAATAAGAACAAACTTAGGTCATGGTGTTGAACAAGAAAATTTTGGACGAAATTAAACTTGTTTACGGGTAAACGATAATATGTCTGCTCATAATAATCTGTCTTATGCTGCCTATAAATAATTATACCTCGAAAGTAAAAAAATATTCATGTTACCTGTATGGACATTTCGCCACTACGAACTCGGGCCTTTAATTGGTACAAAAGTGGCCTTCATGAATGCTCTGATACTTAAAATTGTCCTCATAATGTAGGTTTGATCACCACGTGAGATTGAATATTTGTGAAATATATTGAAACTGTCCTTTTTAAAGATTATTAATTATCGCTGACTCTAAATTAAGTATCAAATTAACAAGAAATTTCAAATTTGGTTCGATGCCACCACGGAAGTTTCTTTACGTAATAGTATTCCTATATTATATTATTATTAGAGAGGGGTAAGAATCGTAAATCGATAAGTGGTGCGAGTTTATAAGCGCCAGCAAGCAGTTACCATCAAATGGACCGTGTGTTTGTAGCCGCATTTACCTAAGACGTTCTTTTTTACGTGACAACGTCTTATAAATCGATGGAGCCGGCTGCACGCACGAATAAACATGACGCAACATGCCGTTACCTGACGTATGCGGCGTTACCTCGTATGCCGTTACCTCGTATGCGGCGTTACCTCGCTCTGGGCTTGAAGTGCAAGCGACGCGTCCGCGTGGACAGCTGCTATACATATAGTTAGTATTTTCTTATGACGTTGTCACGTTCAACTATCGTCAGTAAACCGACTTTACAGACAACCGGTTTTTATTCAAAGAAACGGTTCGACTTTATTCAATGATTTTTTGCGCATTGCTGTTGACTGTGGTGTGGACAGTCAGACACGATCTGACTTACGTTTACTTTTTATTTTTTCAATCAAATGTTGGCTGGCATCAACCAATAACATAGATAACATTAAATACATGCTTATATTTCAAGTCCATCGGAGGCGCCCACCGGAATAGCTACTGGCATTTAGCGAACTCGAAAATACATAACGTAATGAAACAGAAGTCTCGGTTCACTACTACAACTCTCATATAACCAACATTTTACTCATTCATCCACCGAATATGTTTATACTCAAACGCATTCCGACAGAAATAACTTGAATTCCAATTCATCCGTGCCACTTCTATAGAAAAACTATAGACTACCATGATTGATAGTTATAGTTTCATAGGCTCTCAACATTCGCAGCGTACAGTTGCGCAACATAACTCCCAGCTATCCCATACATTGTCTCCATTAAATAAGTTTGGTATACCTACCGAATAGGAATACCAAACTACTTAAGTATGCATATAAATCCATACATCTAAAACTAGTTACAAAGGAAGTTTATCACAATAGTGTTACAAGGGTCATTCAATTTGCTCAAGTTGACAATGCTTTGAGAGAAGGGTACGAATAACCCTAAGTAAACTCTGTCCTTCCCCTCATGTTCTGTAATTCCAATATAAATAAGATTTATTTCATCAGTAATACTTAGTAGAGATATTCTATGTATCTAGTTAGATCTTTACTGTTATAAAATTGTATGTACATTAGTTGTGTCTGTACATTAGAGATGTTTAAAAAAAAAACTTGGGTTAAGTAGGGTTAAGTGAACGATTGTGAATACATAAATATTTTTTTTGGAATTCTTGTTTTAAAAACTACTAAATGGATTTTAATATAATTTTTTTCTAGAAAGGTTTTGGTCAGGCTTTAAATCTGTCGTATGTTTGACTGCAATTGGTTAAGGTTAGTAGAACTGGAGATATGATCAAAAAACGACAACCAAACACCGCGGTTGAGGAGCGCCTGCATCAGCTAGTAATAAATAAATATAATGAAAATACAGTTTACTCATTAGAGAGCATCGCAGCATAAGGAAAAACCTTTGGTTAAATATAATATAATTTCATTAGGAAACAAAAAATAAATTAAGAAAATAAAAATACGAAAGAACATGGACTACCTGAAAAAGGCAAATGTTAAAACATAGTAAATAATGAGAGAAATAAAATAGTATTGGGTAATCAAAATGTAAAACATACAAATTTACGTGAAAATAAATCACTTAGTTTAAGTAACAACTAAGTATGATAAAAAATTCTGAATTACATTTTGTGTTGCCTAGTGTTTATTTGCTGAATTGTTAATCACTAAGAACGTTATCTTCTACTATTAAACGAGCAAATGTCCTCTTCCTAAGTATATCTATAGATTTTTTTAATTCTTTTGTAGCACTCAGGTGGCAGCTCATGGCCCACCTGATGGGAAGATAGATAGATACTCTTTATTACAAACCAAATCGATACACACGAAGGATAATACCTAATACATAAAAGTTAGATGTAAAAATTTGTTTAAATATAATATGTATTATGCGTATTAAGTATTATTATATATATGTTACCGGAAATGTATGTAATCCGTCATTGTATACAATAGCTAGTAAATGTATGTAATTCTTAAAATCGCAAGGAAATGTTTAAAATAAATTATATTAGACACATTTCCTAGGAAATCTATACCTACATTGTCTAAATAGCAATCGGAAATGTAAATATTTGAGATATCAATTTTTTATACATTTTCTAATACGATATTGGAATTATATACAATTCCTAGGAATTGTGCACATTTCCTAGGACATTATGTATTAAATAGTTTTGAAACAATATTTTATACATTTCCTAAATAGCTTCGGAATTATATAAATTTCCTAGGATTTGTATACAATTTCTAGATTTCATACATTTCCGGTAACAGATATACTAATACTATATAATATTATATATACTTACTAAAATACACTAATACAATATTTTACGTATATAGTATATTATGCAGGTATACAATGGGTAATTAGTGTACATTAAATTATTACTACTAAAAAACCCGAGCGAAGTTCGATCACTCACACACTCAAAAATTATTGTGACAATTTTTAATGAAAATATGGTGGTAGAAAAACCCAAAGTCATTGCTTCCCAAAATAGAGCCCTAGGCTGTGTTATGGAGTAAGCACTACTATAGTATGGCTGCAAAATGCACGAGAAAATATCCTCCTATCCACCTTTCGGGTCCAATTGTGAATTTAAACCATCCAGTGATCTATTCAAACAGACACGACATTTAGTCAGCTTTAATATGGAAATCCATCCTTCTCCTTTTGAATATAACCATGTAAACTTTCAAATAAAGCGCCAGTTGCTTAGTGGTTAAGAAGTCAACCTTATATATTTCTTCAGATTTTATTCCATCACATCTTCGGCGTAACTAATATGTATCCATAACAAATTACAGCTTTTTAGAACATAAGAGTCACAAAATTCAGCTGCGGACAGTCGGATGAACGGACATGACCGTAACTTTAAGGGTTCCCTGTAGTTTACGGAACCTTAACAGAATACGTGTATTAAGTTCATTTCTATAATTGAATCAAAAGTAAATAATTTTGGTATTTTATTAAAATACAAGAAACAACATTCACTCACTACCTCTCTTATAACATTAACGTATCTATTTCAATATTATGAGTATGTTTAAGAGCATTCAAAGAAGCGTGATTCTATATTCGACGACTTACTAGCTCCTTTTTAGATACGGCCGCTGTTACTGGTAAACGATTGAAGATATTGATATTTTTATTGAGCTACGTAAGCATAAGTGGTTTCATGTAGCTCCACTAAACACGACCTGTTTAAAGATTTATTGGAATTCATTTTAGAATATATTGTAGCAGGACTTACTAAAAAAATTCTTTATTGCTGGTAGAGTCAGTACAACCCACAAAATTCTTTTCAAAATACGTACGCGCTGTACTGAGGTTAATTTGATTTGACTACAATATGGGGTTCTTCAAGAAGGGCATTAGAAGGTTTTTACAGGGTCGGCAGCGCGAGTGTGATGCCCCTGGTGTTGCACACATCCATAGGCCACGGTAACCGCTTCCCATCAGGTGGGCCGTGAGCTTGTCTGCCACCTGAGTGGTATAAAAAAAAGCCATATATCTTCCTTCTTTTGATGTTCGGACTTTTTTTAATTACTCTCATCTTCTTTCCTATCAAATGGCAACGCGGTATAACAGTAACAGAAACAAAAAACTCGCTTCAATAAGAGAGCTTTACCATTTAGATGTTAAAAAGCGTGGGATGTTTACAACAATAAACTTCGAGCACCCTACGACTTAAAGTCACGGCACTAAAGTTGTGGAGAATGTATTTTCCAATTCTCAGTGCTACGAATAGTTTTCCAGTATAGCGTAAAAACCATTCGCACTCCTTTTTTCAAGATGACCATACAAACTTGGAGTACAAAGTCCGAAAACTAAGCTATTTAAATAAATTTACTTTTGGTGTAACCTAATCCCGCGAATAAGTTCAATTACATAAAAGGAAATAGTGAACGTATTCTAAGTTAATTTTCAGTATGTCTTTCTGATTCTTGAGTCGATCATGAAGGAGTGGTTGGAGAGGCACCACGGTGACCTCTCCTACCGGATGTGCCAGATAATTACCGGACAGGGTGCTTCGGTAAGTATCTGTGGCATATCCACCGGGAGACAACGCCGTAGTGCCATCACTGCGAGGATCATGGCGAAGACACGGCTCTCCACACGTTCGTGGAGTGCCCAACGTGGGCGAGTCAACGCCGGAATCTCGTTGCGGTCTTGGGCGTGGACTTTCTCTCGCTGGAGATCATGATGAGAGCCGTGGTCTCCGACGGGAGCAAGTGGCATGCCACCGCCTCCTTCTGCATAAGGAAATGGTAATGAGCGCGAAATAGACGGCGGAGAGCAGGGAGCGGGAGAGAGCCCTGCCCCCGATTTCCGCAGCCTGCGGCGAGGACACCGCAGACTCGTCTGAGCCCGGGACTACCGACCTCCATGATCGGGGCCTGAGGACGGCAGTTGGCCGACTCGCCATCCTTACAGAAGCAGACCAAGACAGAGGCGTGTCGTGTGTGTCCTACACACGCCTGCCAACTCGCCGATGCGGGATAAAACCCGACCCAACCAGGCGAGGCCGCAGTGGCGGCCAAAGTTCGCCGGTAACCCTGGGGTTTGGGGTTATCCTTTCGAGGGCTTACCCGGGGTGCCCGGCAATGAACACTTGGGGAGGACACCGTGTGGTTATAGTCGATCCGATTCCGACCAGCTGAACATAATATCCGACTGGTCTTGGGTTACCAACTTTATTTTTTAACTTGTGGAAACTCCCACGGACTTCACCACATCGTTGGCACCGCTGGGGTGAAGTCCGTGGGAGTTTCTACATCGTTGCATGCGCAGTTCACACCGCACTTTGCACTTTTTCATATTTTATTATGAATGAATTATTGTGACTCCTACACACGTTACATAAGTTAAATTTATTTGATAGTTACATACCTGCCTGAACAGAAAGTCCTTAATATTCCATACACACATATGCCAAACCAACCAGTATCGAATAATTCTGTCAGCCACAATTTTATCAGCCCTTAAATTGTATAACAAGTTACTAAACAACGGCTAACAGGAATTAGCTAAGTAGATTATAGATACTAGAGCAACATAAATCAGCGCAATAATATGCTAAGACACGGCTATGCTCTTAGTTATTACCATATTACTGAATTGATTTAATCATCACATTACGGAATTAATGTATCATTAATACTAATTAAATGATATTGCTGTAATTATTAGCACAAACTAATATTACATATTTTATTGCAATGATGATGGATGACCAAACTTTTTTAGTTTTATTATCTTACTAGCTGTGCCCGCGACTTCGTCCGCGTGGATTAAGATTTTTAAGGTTTTAGTTTTTTTGCGCGGAACGCTAATAATTTTTCCTAAAATTAAAGTAACCTATGTTACCCCTTGTTATATTACCTTTCTGCCAGTGAAAGTCCCGTCAAAATCGGTCCAGCCATTTCAGAGATTAGCCGGAACAAACAGACAGACAGACAAAAATTGTAAAAAATGTTATTTCGGTGTATGTACCTATGTTATATTCGTATCTTTCTTATAAATCGGTCCCTCAATTCTGAGGATCGTGACGATATACAAGGGTTCTCCATTCGTCTCGGTCGCGGGCGAGATGGGATGCTTGCTGGATGGATCCACCTGCTGCCTCCTTTAGGGCATCAGACCAGCGCATTGGTGTTCTGCCTCTCGCCCGTCTGCCTTCCAGTTGACAAACAATGATCAGTTTTTCCAGACTGTGATGTGGTGACCACATTATATGCCCAAAAAAGCTGAAAGCTCTCTGGCGACAGACTGTTGACAGTCGCTTTGTAATTTTGAGCTCATTTAGGATGGAGATGTTGGTTCTAAAGGCGGTCCACGGGATTCTGAGCATTTTTCTCCAACACCACATCTCGAACGCATCGATTCGGTCACAGTCGCGGCTTCTTACGCACCATGTCTCGGAACAATATGTAAATATTGAGAAGACCAGTGCTTGAACCAGTCGCACCTTGGTTTGCTGACGAATACCGCGGTTCTTCCAGATCTTGGCAAGATTCGTCATTGCGCTTTTGGCCATCCCAGCTCTTCGACGTATCTCCTCTGTGCAGCTCCCATAAAACGTTATATAGGACCCGAGATATATAAAATATATGTTCGTAGCCTTTAAGAGCATCTGTTTGCGGAAGGAGTTGTGCTCTGTCTACTACCATTATTTTGGTTTTCGAATGGTTGATCTTAAGACTGAGCTTGGTGCTTTCAACCTCAATTTTCTTCAGTATGGCAGCCATCTCAACTTCGCTTGGCGCTACTATCGTGGTATCGTCTGCATATCTTAAATTTGTGATTTTACGGCCACCTACAGTCACGCCACCGTCCCAGTCCTCGAGTGCTTTCCGCATAATGTACTCGCCATATATTTTGTACAGCTTCGGAGACAAAATGCAGCCCTGACATACGCCACGTTCTGTATGGAAAGTTTTCGATTGCTGATCTTCCAATTTCACGAAGCTAGTGCCGTCAAGGTACAGATTCTGTATCAGGAACACAAGGTGCGCCGGGACACCCATCTCAATTAGAACTTCGAACATGGTGTCCCATTGCACGCAGTCGAAAGCTTTGGCATAGTCAATAAAGCACATAACGAGCAGTTTGTTAAACTCGCGGCATTTCTCTATGAGCAGGCGCACATTCAAGACTTGCTCACGGGTGCCTGCGACAAAGCCACATTGCTCGCTAGGGATTTGATGGTCCACGAAAGCTGCTAATCGGGTGTTGATGATTCTCAAGAGGATATTGCTGGCGTGTGACATGAGAGACAACGTGCGGTAGTTTTCACACTTCCTTATGGAGCCCTTCTTGCGCAGAGGGATGACGGCAGATGTTGTCCAGTCCGTAGGCCATTGACCAGTTTTCCAGATATTCATAATAACCTGGTGTAGAACCTTAGTGCCTACAGTGCCAAGATGTTTAAGCATAGCTTCTGATACACCATCGGGACCTACCGCTTTATGCTTAAGTTTCCTAATAGCTTCTTCAACCTCGGATAGCAAGATACCGGGCTCATCAGTAAAGTCGTCCCACTTTCTCTTAGCTACTATACCTCTATCATCCCGATACAACTCGTGACAGTATATCCTCCGAGGTTGTTCTAGTACTACAAGTTCTAGATCTTTCAAGCTGTTACCGTCGCTGTCATCTGCCGTCCAGCACTTTGGTTTGAAGGAACCTGTTAGCTGTTTGACCTTCTTAAAGAGATCTTTTGATTGGCACTTATCGGCATGCTCTTCAGTCTCATCGCACAGATCATTGATTTGCTTGTCTTTGTCCCTCCGAGTAGATTTTTGCACCTCAAAATGCATTTTGTTATGTTGCGCTCTTTTGCTGTTACTGTTGAGGCCTTCGCGTTTCAGTGATTTCCTCTCGTCAATAAGTGCCCATGTCTCATCACTCATCCAAACCTTCCTTGTGTGTACAATTCTGTGTATTTTACTGGACTCATTAGCTGTGTCCAACACTACCTGTTTTAAGTTGTTCCCATCAGATTCGCTTGAGTCAAATGGACCATTCGACAGTGACTTGATATTCGTGTCTATGGAGCGTTTGTAATGTGGTAGTGCTGGACCATTCAATTGAACTTTCCTGTGAGGTTTAAGTTTTAAGTTTTTGAGACGCAGTCTAAACTCGACAATTAGCAACTCGTGATCACTGCCACAATCAGCTCCTGGAAGAGTCTTAGAGTTGGTGATTGAGGATCGCCACCTAGATTTGATGGCAATGTAATCGATCTGATTTCTGTGTCCGCTTGGTGAAGTCCACGTATACTGCCTTCTTGGATGATGTTCAAACCAGGTGTTCATTATGGCAGGCCGGTTAGGTGTGTGGTTATACCGCCAGTGCTCGGTCGCCAGTGCCTCGTTCGTAATCTAGCAGGGAATACCACGTGCAGGTTAGATTGACAATAGGGGCCAGCGAGATGTTAAAGCTGTTCTCCACCTTAATCCCGTATCGTATACATGTAGTAAAAAACGGTTATTTCAATATGACAAACAGACACTCCAATTTTATTTATATGTATTTATATGTGTAGATTGTACCGGTATTCTGAAATAAATATTAATTGTGATTACTTTATCGGTAAATGCTACGAATAATTAATTATTATTGTTGTGTTCGAAATTCATAACGAATCATTTACAATTCCGTTTTTTGATTTCGTTCTTCCGTTTTTTAATTTATTAGGAAGATGATGAACATAAATATAAACATTTACAACTGTATAACAACTTTTTGAAGTTTCGTAGGTCCCTATATTTATTATCGTACTAGCTACAAACTGTGATTCCGAACAAAATATCCATATTACGTTATTCCTAGATGGATAGAAGAGTTCAGAGAAATGGTGGCTTGTATAGCTAATACTTTTGCACAAGCAATTCTTGATAATATATATACCTATATAATTTGAATCTCTGAAACGGCAATATTTTCGCTGCTACCCGTGATACTGGTGACTGATAGGGATACTTGATCTCCCTCGAACCATTGGAAGACATATCTCTTTTCTTACCTTCCCCAGGTAGTGCGAGACAATTTAGTAGGATCTTGAAGGTGAGCATGGCTCCAAATGTAAATGCTGACGTAGCTCGGATTTGCATGGTGGGAAGATCGATTTTTCCACTTGAGTAGATCCTTTTTCTCACTAATTTGATATTTTTTAATGAAAGTTGCCACTTGTGAAGCGTTGACATCGTTTATCCTATTAAATCCGTACAGGTGACAAACAAATTCTTCAACTGTTTGATGACCTCGTGTAATTTACAACTGGGAATATTTGTAATTTGACCCAATGCCTGTATTATAGGCTTATTTTTTCCTTCCCTGTAAAATGCAGGATTGAAATCACAGCCTGTGAGGGTATGGAACCCCGGCAATGTAGAGTACAAATCGGTTCCCAATGGTTTAAACAATTTCATCGTATTAACGAATCTTTGCGAATTCCCAGAACTTCACGGCTTACTATGACTTTTGTATTTGCAACGCTACCTCCTGTACTAATGGGAATGTCACGTAGGAATTTGCCAAGAAATAGTTTTACATAATTTAAGTTAAATAATCTTTTGTTAATATTGTGTATTATAATTAGTTTTGGGTTTCGGATGCTATAGCGTAAAATGGGAGAGGCCTATGTCCATTATTGGACTGCAATAGGCTAATTGATGGATTGATTGATAATTAGTTTTATGTATGTTATGTAGTTTTATTATATGTAGTTGGTAAATAATGACTTTCAAAATTCTTGTAAATAAATTATAGACTAAAATACACTCTTCAATCATCTGAAAATGTATTATTATATATATTATTTATTTGCCGGTGAATCGTTCGCTTGGGACATGCGTGCACGGTTCACCCTCACTCCCTCCCCCACTCTTACCTTACGCCCCTCATCCCGCGTGAACCATAAAGATTTGGAAGGCATAAATTTGCCAAGCTATAATTATAAATTATATACAGAACAAAACGATCATTTTTTGCACGTATATAATGCAAAAACATAAAAGATAATGTAATAACTTACAATAAGTATAGTCTAAGGGGCCATTCATTAATTACATAAGGGTCTCTAAAGAAAATGTCTATATTGGAGGGGAGGGGAGTGAAACCAGTTCTTACGTAAAAGTCCCTCATTGATGTTGCTGATACTGGAATCCTTCGGTAAGTCAATAAAACTAAATTTATAAATGCATAAATTCAGTGACATTTTAAAATATCGGTAACTACTGTTTACAGTTATAAATAGTCAAACTTAAATCAATTTCTTTACTACTATAAAATTATAAATTAGTTGTGTCTGTACATTGGAGATATTAAAAATAAATACTTGGGTTATCTTAAATGTACGATTCTGAACACAAAAATATATTTTTTTAAATTCTTGGTCAGACTAAAAATCTGCCGTATGTATGATTGCAATTGATAAGTAGAAGCGAAGATATGACCAATGAAGTTACAGGGGGGGGGACACATTTTACCACTATGGAAGTATCTCTCGCGCAAACTATTCAGTTTAGAGAAAAATGATACTAGAAACCTCAATATCATATTTGAAGACCTATCCATAGATACCTCACACGTATGGGTTAGATGAAAAAAAAGATTTTGAGGTTTCAGTTCGAAGTATGGGGACCCCCAAAATTTATTATATTTTTTCTATTTTTGTGTGAAAATCATAATGCAGTTCACAGAATACATCTACTTACCAAGTTTCAACAGCATAGTTCTTATAGCTTCGGAAAAAAGTGGCTGTGACATACGGACGGACAGACAGACAGACATGACGAATCTATAAGGGGTCCGATTTTTGCCATTTGGCAACGGAACCCTAAAAACGACAACTGATCTTCGCGCGGGTAGTACGAGTATATTTTATGAATGAATTTGTAACACTAGGTTTAAAAAAGTTAAACGGCATGCCAATCATTTTTCAAGTTATCTAATCCTACAAAGTATACCTAGTATGTTCCCTCAAGATAGTCCCTATACAAAGGAAACTAGACAATTTAATTACCTCTCTTGTGCCTAGCTGTCTGGATGAGACGGGGAACATCGGGTAAAGTTTCGTCTTTTACTATCAATCAACATGTCGGCCTGCGCGAGATTGGGCACTGAAACAAAGTACGATTTTCTCGTTATTGCATTTCATGCTGCCTAGTGACAAATGCTAACAGAATTTATATATTTCTAATGTAGTTAATATTTTTACATGCAAAAACTATTACCGAGACTATAATTGAGAATTTAAAGCGTCACCTATCTATTCTGAAATCTTAAAATTTATTCGTTTAAAATAACATTAATTTGTTGTATAAGAAACTAATATGTTATTTGATTTAGCAAATATACGTATGCTCGTTTTGATTTCATTCTGCAATTCACAATAAATAGTTCTTGTTCATAGTGAAATATATTTAGCAAGAGAGAAATACTATTTGCAAGAAAAAAATTATCTAGTCATTATCAAGTTATGAGAGTTCCTAAGAATGTACTATGTTGAAGCTTATTCACTAGAAAATATACTACTCAACTATTTTCAATGATTTTGTCTACCGCCTACTTACAGCAATCTACTTTGTTATATTATTGCAAGATAATCTCGTTTGATGTTTAATTATGTGTGAAAATGGCAAAAGTTTCAAATTCTTCGAATATTTTTGTTCAAAAACTTTATCTATCTTACTTTAAATTAGCGCCGAAACGAAGTGTAAAAGTTTCCAAACTGAATAAAAAAATCACACAAACCGAGTAACTTAAACCGGATCGACGATTGTCTTCTCTTAAATGTAACTCGAGATAAATATCGAGTTTGAATTTGGTAGGGTTTGCAGTTTGGTTAGGAAAAGTGTCATGAATTCATGAGTATTTCGGCCATTCTCCGATTAGCAATTTTTACGTGTCCGAGCTTGTATAAGCCCTAATATTTATCGATTTAATCATGCAAATATTTTTATTTGTTAGTTAGCATCCATATCTAGCTGGAAACAAAAACACTAGCTACTGTTTTAAGTAGATAAGGCTAAATAATTAAATATCAGTTTAAAGAACCTATGTTCTCTAATTACCGTGACTTGTCCGTACACCAACTTAATGTTAAAACATGCCTGTAATTTTTGTAACGTACAGACTTACTTCGATCTATTCAACGTTTTAAGCACTATTATGCCAAGTGTAATGCATAAGAAAATATGGACACAATAGATCCAGTCTGTAAGTAATTATTATTAAGTAACTGCATGTCCGAGCGAAAATTATAATTGCCGTGACATCTTCTGTTCTTTGGTGCATATCCCTAAATAATTATATTTGAAACATCAGTACCACACGCGTCGCGAGCCCTCAATGTGTGCCGCTGCCCATTACCAGTTGCACTTCTCAAATGTTAGTGTACCACCAATGAAGCACGTGAGTATATAATTACCGTAGCCTTAGTTAAAAACTTTACTAATTACCATTGTACTTATTTTGGTATTTATTTTTTTAAGTTAGACTCTAGTTGTTGTTATAAACAGAGACTGTACTTTGGCCTTCGTATATTATAATGAGCAAGTATTTGCATACTGTGCAGGTTTTCGCAATTTAGAAGAAAATCTATCGTTTTCTAATAATCGTACACTAATTACCATGTATTTATAATTACTATTGTATGAAAAGTTACTAACTTACTGTATACGTGACGTCATACCAAGGCATAGTTTTTCTGCGGTATCATTACCATTGTCTGTAAATACCTCTGAACTAGGGTTTAGGGTCGGCAGCGCGAGTGTGACGCCCCTGGTGTTGCACACGTCCATAGGCCACGGTAACCGCTTCCCATCAGGTGGGCCGTGAGCTTGTCTGCCACCTGAGTGGTATAAAAAAAAAACTATATGCTGACCATTCATCGAGTAGGATGGTAAAATCCAAAAAGATCAGAAAGGAAGAAATTGAATCTAGAAAAGACAGAAGATACTGATCTTTCCCTGCCTTCCAGATTCATTTTATCTGCACCCTCCGAAAAAGAAACATAATTATTGTGATACATGGTCTATTAGCGCTAAGAAATATTCGGACCTACCAAAAAAATTATCTAACGAGCTGCTAGTACAGCCTGTATGTATTTTCTAGATATTTGAAGTCTCTTATTTCTAAACATGACAAAACACAAACGATTAAGCATTTTGAGAAGCTCGTAAAGGTGGAAAGTAGCTTAAATTTATCTTAATCAGATAATTTTTGGAATCCCGTCTTGCCTGTTGATTTTAGTCTTACAATGCCTTCCTTCAAAACAATGACAAATATGATATTTTCAGAAGTTTACGCGAATGTTACACATTGAAATAAAACCATTTTTAACTGATTCTATCGAACGAGAGGATGCTCCGCGAAGCTATTGAAATTAAAAAACATCCTAATTTTAATCGAGAAGATGGTTGGAATGTACCACCAGCTTGGGACCCAGTCATTCACTTAATTAATTCCAAGAAAAATCAAAATACAACAAGACTTCATGACACTGTGAGCTCATTCTGCGTAAACAGTAACACCAACAATTCAACATAGTTCGGGTACTTTGAGATAACTTTCACTTCAAACTACAAGACAACAACCATCTTTAGTCTCCCCGTGACCATGGCTGCTGAAAAGTAACCGAAACGTCGGGATCAGTGTAAAATATAAAATAACATCGAATAAAACGCGATAGAATCCGTTAAAAATATTTTTATTTCAACATGACAAATATGCCAAATAATAGTATTAAGAAAAAGAAGTCTTAATTTTTCGATTAATCTGATTCTGATTTTAGTATAATATAGTTTGTTATTTTTAACTATTCTTAGTATTTAATATTATGTATAATTTATAAAAAATATTTTTTAAAAGGTTACAGTTGATTTATTTAATAGTATATAAGTACTCAGTGATACTAATATAAGCAAATCTTAAAAGAGCTGTGAGTTGCTTTAAATTTAAGCAATTAAGACAATGTTTTTAATTAAATTCGTTTAAGTTTATTTTATATCGAGTAAGTTTTGACCTCTGTGGCGTAGCGGTAGTGTATTCGACTGCTACGACAGCGGGCGCGGGTTCGTTTCCCGCTCATTGTAAATATTTGTATGCATGAATATGTCTATTTGCATTGGTCTGGGTGTTTCTATGTATAATATGTATGTATTTACAAAAAAAAGTATATAAGTTTGTTTATCCGCATTCTGGAACACAAGCTAGTTAAACTATGCTTTGGGTCTACTGCTGTGTTGAATGTCGTAGAATATTTATTATTTATTTATTATTTTTCATTGAAAGTGTTTTTATTAATAACTAATAAATTATAGCAATAATAAATATTTCTTTTTACAATTTATTCTAATGCTGTACCACAATATAATGAGTGATATTATCATTTTTACTGCTATAGATGAACTTATTGATATTATAATCTCATTAATTACGGAACCATTATTACTAGACAACCGCCTCATTAATTGTTGAATTTGTATATTTGATGTGTTTCATATTTTAAGGTTTTTTAGTCAAATCAGTGAAAAATAAAAAATAGTACGGGAATTAGGCAAAGAACGCTTAATTCGAGAATTACCGATTTATTACATTACATTTTTGCGCGATCAATACCAGTTAAGAGTGTAAATAATTTATTTTTTATGTATGAAAATCTAAATATTTTATTAGCTGTTCCCCACAAATACGTCCGCGTCAAGTTCCGAATAGATCAAGATATTCTCGATTGCAACACGTATAAAACTTTTTTATCGTTAAGTATTTTGGATTAACGAAATTAGACCGAGTGGCAAAATTTCTTGAAGATCTGCCTTATTATAAAGTTGTTCTGTTCTATACTAGTCTAAATTGAATTTGCTCTTCTGCTTGCACTACACCTAACTAGGTAATAGCGTGATGATATATAGCGAAGCTTATGACCGAACTCTCGGAAATTGTTCATGCAAAATTTCAGCTTCATCTGTTTCGCGGTTTTCAGGTGATGCTCGAACATTTAATTAGTGAATAACCAGCGGACAAACAATAAAAATTATATAAATCTTAAAATCTAAAAAAAATATGGTTAAAAAATTAAATTGTTAAATTAAACTGAAATTATCCATCTTACGTTCGGGATAGATCAGGTTTATTACTAACCTGACCCGACAACCTAATCCGGTAGGGGACTAGGTTAGGAAAAACATGTCGTGCGGACTTCCACAAGGAGCAGTCCTGGGGCCGCTCTTGCTGCTCATCGGATACGAGTGAGTGTTGTCGATGGTGCCACCACGTGTTACGCGGACGACACATTCGTGACGGCGTGCAGGGCGACGTACTGCGAAGCGACCCTGAAGGCCACGACCGTGGTTGCCCAAGTCGTGGAACGGATCCGGCTACTGGGTCTCGCGGTGATTCTGCATAAAACCGAGGCCCTGTTATTTTATGGGCCTTGGAGCAAGCCACCTGAGGGATCCAGTCTCATAGTACGAGGCACTCGCATCGGCATCAAGCAGCAAATAAAATATTTGGGCTCGTGCTCGACGGCCGAAGGGACTTCGGAGAACATATCCGAAGTCTGGCCCTCAAATTGAAGGGTACAGCCAACGCTCTGGCGCGGCTGCTGAGCAATATGAGGAGCTCTGATGACTTTTTGCATTGCTCCGTTAACTCAATGTGTTGTGATTGGTCAACCATCCTTAGACAGACCCTTTCTAGTGTTGCTTTGACTTTTACTTGTACTTTGATAACGGTATTTTTGCATTGCTCAGTTAACTCAATGTGTTAAGAATGGTCACCAATCCTAAGAATGACCTGGCTAATGTTGCTTAACTTTAGAATTTGTAAACCTACTCGGTTACCACTTAACCATAAGCCCCTCAACACAATTTTTTCGTATAATTCATATGCAATGCCTGAGATTTTTTACGTATACTGATATTTTTACCTACGTAAAAAATAAAACAATTTCAATTTTAAATCCAACACTTAGTCAAAAGTAGTTCAAATTCAAACAATGCTCAAAATTAACCGTGTAATGATTTGACATCGTACCTATTCTACTCTATTACCTAATAAAATAGAACTATTCCATCTATTCAACGATTCACAATGTACTTTCGGTCTGAATGGTTAACGATTTGAACTAGAACAATCCAGTTCGGCTTCAGGACCGAATACGTATACAGAGATCGACTGACCGAATAGAACTAAAAGAACTATTAAGGTGAACTAGTTCGTTGCTTCAACTGAACAGTTTCTTTGAGTGACCGAGCAGGCACAAGACTATCCTGGAAGCGAAAGTCTGGAAAGAGAGAGCCTGCGCCGCCGCCTCCTGCGAGCAACTAATGCTCGAGAAGGAGACGGCGGAGAGGATCCGGGAGAGATTCCGTACTCTCCCGATCTGCAGAGCCCGCGAGTCACGGGGGGGGGGTGACATAATACCCGGAAACCAAGACAGGAGATAGTACAGAAGATAATAAAAAAATTGGAGCGCCTTTTTTTCGATGGGCATTTTTTTTATAACACCGTGATGAAAGGTATATATTTACAGCTGAATCCGTTCAGCGGTTTTCAAGTGATGCTCGAACGTCGATTTACCTGCAGACAAACAGACAAAAGTCCTAAAAATCACATTTCAGCATCGATATCCATACACATTTCAATTATATTATTGGAAAAATATTCAATGCGCAGTTTTCATCTCGTTACGATGCTATTAGGTATATGTAAAAAGTTTAACTTGTTTCTACTGAATTTATAAACTAAATTTATAAATAGATGTTGGCTTCGGTCCATTAGCCCTTAATCAATGTCAAAATGAACAAAATGACCAATTCCTGTTTCACGGGGTGCTGAAAAACCGTTCGGTAATTATTTAAGGATCTATCCATCTTTCGATACGGTGAGAAAAATTTAATTAATGCGTACCATGACGTGAAGTAATGTATTTCGTAAACATTCCGTTCATAATTAGAACTTTAGCTTTTAAATTAATGTAGAAAAGGCATAAACATTTTATGTAATTTAAATCGTACCTATATCAAATAGCATCTTGCTGATGCTAGTATCATTTACCGTTACCATCACTCCTCAACATGAGATAACCTGTTACCGTCCATCAGTTTCTATTTGTCCAATATGATGAATCCCGCTAAGGCGACCCCGTTCAATCCCTACCTTGAAACTTCGACAGTAAGATTGAAGATTTCTGTTCTTCTTTCTGTTGTATATCTTACATTAGTCAATGATATTATTTCGATTATTTATTTATTGGTAAAGTGCCTATAAGGAATTTATTCAATAGAATACCTACCTACCGAAATGTCAAAGCTATCAAAAATAGGCAAAGTTTTAGACTGAAGTTGGCTAAAGATTTGACATTAGTGTCGTGCAGTGGCGAAGGGTGTAAATTTTCAATGTTCCCACTTTTACTAGTAACCACCCGCTGGCACGCGGGGGGGTATCCGAAGGGATTTCCGCACGATAAAAAAAAAAAAAGGTACCTAAAGGTAGGGTAACCTAACCTAACCTACCTTTACTTCACCTACACGTAATATACCTCTACTCCAATATAAACATTGATGTTGTAGTATAGAAGAATGTCTTACAATGTACGATAATAGTGGTTTTTGAAACGCCTGTTGATGGAGCAACAGAAAGGAGTTCTTGTTAAAAAAATATTAAGTGTGTACCAATCTATACTAGATGTTTTAGACCACTAAAATAAGTTCATGCAGGTCGCTAGAACGGGATCAGTATTTCACGCGGGCGGAGCCGTGGGCAACAGCTAGTTATTACTAAAGATAGTGAACGAGCTAAGCCCTTTGAATTGACTTCCTAACTTATTTTGTGCAATAAATATAACGTAGGTAAATTGTAGGTAATAAGATAGTTTTTTACTTCTTATACTTTCGAAATTGAATCTATAAACGCTGAAAACAAAAAAGTTTAATATGCTTGCAAGAGCTGTCTATCATATATATTATTATAATAAGAAATATGAAAATGTTTCTGTAATCCATCTTACACTACTCAAACTTACGATATTTTGTCATACAATAACCTACAAATGACATTGCTTATGATTAAACAACATAATACGTATCTATTTGCCAAATATTCAAATCACTATTACACTTCACTATGTACACACTAATATTATTAATCACTAGATTTATAACTCACTAAATTACAGCAGAAAAACTGTAACAATATTCTACTTCTAGTAACATTAACAAAACAACGTTTCAATAACAAGAACAGTGGGAATGATCAATGAAATGTCAATCGGTTTGATTTCCTTCTTTCATCAATACAAATAATTGATATCGTTTATTTCATATTGCCATGAATAACACTATCTCTTGGGCGGGCGCATGGCTTATAATGGGAAAATTTTACCGATAGATAAGATAAGAAGATAATATATAAGATAAGAGGAAAAAGGACAGAAATATATAGACAAGTAATGGTAAAGATTAAGAAAAATATCTCTTATATACCGATCGCTTGCCGGTCTACTCGGGGCTTGGGCAGTCGGGCCTCATTGAACCTTTACCTACAATTCTTATCTATGCTTGAACGCTGTGAGCGAACTCCTGCCTGTTGCAAGCAGTAGGTAGGTATTGAATGAATACGTAACTTGAGAATTACTATAATTTTAGCGGAGGCGTTTTTTATAATTTAATGTTTAGTTTATTGGTCTGTAAAAACATATAATGAGTTTTAGATAATGCAGTATATTATTAACTAGAGTAGATGTTACAGATACTTATATTTTGCTTGAGATTTATTAAACTGCAGAAACCAAATACTTAAAAGTCATCAATTTTAGAATTAAACTGAATAATGTGTAGGAATTTCAACAATAAAAAAAATAGAGAAAGCATTAATACTAAAATTAACAGCATTAATTAATGCACATTCAAAATATGGAATGTCATTAAATAAAACAATTCTCTACAAATGCTGAACAATATGCTTATACATATGCATTTGTGCCAACAAGCGCAAATCGCAATATTCAATAAGAATGTGAATTTCAATGGAGTGTTCTTCAAGAGAAAATTGGAAGAAAATCTGAATATTCCTCGGCGATTTAGAAAAAATATGTTAATCTATTCCCAGACGATGGTGACTATTTTCATATATTGATTGCTTGGACCCAATATCAAAGGAATTGTAACATTGAATTATCGACTCGTGGAGTTTCCTAATGAGTAAAAGCCGACCAGTTTAGAATGAAAGAACTTTATGAGACTCATGGAGGTCTCCTGATTAAAGAAATGTATTAGGAATCCTAACCTTTTTTGAATTTCATATTTTAACTCTGAAGAAAAAACTTAAATTTATTTGAAAAGAACATGCTATCATATAAGAATAATAACTAATTGGTTTTATTTAAGAAAGTTTATTCTAAATACCTTTTACGAGGTCTAAAGATTTATTTTTACAAGTAAGCAGATATACATAGTTTACTTAATTAATAATTACTTAAAAACGTCGAAAAGTGGCAGTATAGTTTGCAAAGTGTGCATTAATTAATTTATACTTGTGTAGGCTTGTACTTATCAATATTGTTATCATACTGTAATAAATAAATTGTTATTATTCTGTAAACTTTCCAAAATTAAATAAATTATAGCAAGTCATCAAAGTTAGAGTTAAATACTCGATATTATAAATTTAAGAACCAAAGAAAACAAAATAGAAATTGCTAATCTGCATTTAAAGTAGGGACAAGATAATAGGTCACTTTTGACATTTCATCAAAATTCAACAACGTAACCTTGTAACGGCGGGCATAAAATAAGAACTGCACAATTGCTTAACTTTTTTCAATTACGTTTACATATTTATTGTAATAATGACCGATACGAGTAATTTTACGATTTGCTTTCACTAATAAACCATTCTAAACATAATAAACAATTTCTGATCTAAAGAACTGAACTTCGTTACAATGTTGCGTCAGTCAACCCTTTTTCTTTTTAAACACTAGGGATGTTACTCTAAAAATCGAAAGCTGATAGGACTGTAAGTTGAATCGAATGCAATGATTACTTGTGAAGAAAAATCACCATAAATTTATAACCACGTTGTGATTATAATAAAACCTAATTATACATATTTATTATTCTTTTAACTAACTATAAAAATACAAAAAAATAACTAAATAGAAAGGTCATTGATGTTGGGTGCAATTTAGGTGGATGTTGCTGGCAACACCAGTGCCTGTCGATGACGCATGTCATGTCGCCATAACATGATGATGACGCAGTCTTTTGTTGTTGTGCGAAGTGACTGTGCGTTTTTGGTGTGCTCTCTGTTATTTTCTTCTGATCCGGCTTTTTCATTGAACTGATCTTACTGACTACGTTTACCTGGCTATAAATTGGACTCCGATTGCTTAACGATTATTAAACAAGAAAAACATTATAGTCTTACTATGTCGAAACGGGGGAAAACTCTAAACAGTCAATCTCGCGAACTAGTGCTGAAATTGTACAATTATTTTGGACGTGAATCAGTTAACGATGGGCCTCTTTTACCATTGAAACCACCGAGAGAACGCGTTGCCGAAGCATTGGGAATAGGGAAGAAGACAGTAACTCAAATTCTGAAAGAGAAATACGGACCATCAGGCTCAGAAGATAATACTTTACGTACACCGAAAAAACGAAAGAGGGAGAAGAAAATTGTTGACGTTGATAATTTTGATGCTGCTGCAATTCGCAACCACATTTATGGATATTACTCGAGAAAAGAATATCCTACACGGGAAAAGCTATTGAGTTCGTTAAAAGGCGCAGGCTTATTTTTTGGAGGCAAATCGTCTCTATCAAAGGTTTTAAAATCGATTGGCTTTAGATTTAAAAAATCCGACAAGCGGAAAATCCTGCTAGAACGCTACGACATTATTTTGAAGAGAATAACATTCTTACGTCAGGTAAATAAAATTACGGATTGGGACAATGTCGTGTTTATTGACGAAACATGGTTGAATGCGAACCATACGGTTGCGCGGACATGGACCGATGATACAGCGGCCTCCACCTCAAAAGTTCCATCGGGAAAAGGAGCCCGACTTATTATATGTCACGCGGGATCAGCTTCTCAAGGTTTTATTCCAGACTGCCTCCTCGCATTCGCCTCTAAAACTACAACAGATTACCATGAGGAAATGAACTTTGATGTTTTTAAAAAGTGGTTTGAGAAGCTGCTAGTCAGCTTAGAAAACCCATCGAAAATTATAATGGACAATGCTCCGTATCATTCTGTACAAGTTGATAAACCACCAACTCAAGCAAATAAAAAGCAAGAAATTGTCTCGTGGCTGGTAAGAAATGGTGTGGAGGCAAGTCCAACTTTATTATAAGTTGAGTTGTTAAATCTGGTAAAAGCAACTAAGCCGTCCAAGCTCCGCTATGTAATCGATGAACTAGCCCTAGAGCATGGACACGAAGTTATTCGATTGCCTCCCTACCATTGCCAGTATAACGCCATCGAGCTTATTTGGGCACAAATAAAGGGTCATGCAGCGCGGAACAATACTGAACCACCCTTCAGTACTGCTAAAATGATGACTCTGCTACAAACTGCATGTGCAGAAGTCACTACAGAAGACTGGCGAAAAGTCGTGGAGAAGACAAAGAAAATAATTTTACAAGATTTTGAACGAGATGTGAGAATAGACAATATTATTGAAAATGAATTAATAATATCTCTGAGTGCTGACAGCAGTGATGAAGATAGCAGTTCCGATAGTTCAAGTGAATAAAAGCAATGTTTTTGTTAAATTACGTAGGTACTTGTCTTATTTTGCTCCTTTAATTTGTGAAAGAAAAAATAATAATGGGACAGGGATTCGCATGATCATTTTTAAAATTCACATATGTTTCAAGTCTGTATCGATTCATTCGATTCATTCATTTAATCGATGTTTTTAAGCAGGTCACCTCACTATGAATATAAAACTGACATCTGTCAAAAGTGACCTATTATCTTGTCCCTACTTTAGCTGCACTTTTTTTAATTTCTGTTCTAATTTTGGACCGTGAAAACAAAGAGATCAAACAGTTTTAGTAATAAACCTACATTAGATGTTTGCTACAAAACAAAGGTAGTAATTAAACTGCTGTTAAATCTGACTAGAAAAGGTAAACCGCGTATTTTCCACAGGCACAGGGCCACAAAGACCACATCTGCCTCTAAAGGATTCTATTTATCACACAGAGGTAAACAAAACTACAATCACTAAATGGAAACAGAGGCAAGTGCCTATACGACCGCAAACGCTTAGCATTTCATGCCCTCTTCAGTGAGTCGGATGGTCGGAATAGCTGTTGTTGCCGACCATGTTTTCTAATAGTACAGGACGTGTCATTTTAGTACGCATACGTACTGCTCGCAGATAGAGGCGGCGGCGTGCCACTTGCGACAATAAGCAGTTGAGAATTTGCGAACGTATGTAGATTGATACAATTTTTTTTCTTAGGAAAGGTTGTTTGTAATTATTGTATGTATTTTATGTTTTTTATTTAGAAAACTTATAGCTGATACAGTTCATATTCGCAAATAATATATAGCTGAAGGTCATTTACAACTTTTCACGAACGAATTTTAATTTATATAAAAAAAAGAGAAAGAACAGTCGATGAACGAAATATCTACGGCAATTAAAACCACCGCAAACAGTTAATCCTCGTCAAAAAACCGACACGCTAAATCTTTCCTAAAACGTGAAATGTTATTGTGAAATAGATACAAGTCTAGTTCACGACATAATTTATTAAAACATCTCACTCGCATCAAAAATGAGTTTTGTCTGTATGTGCACTTAACAAGGGGGACATGGAGTATGCTAGGATAGGCTCGGATAACGTAGCAGTCGTTATCCTTGCCTACTCCATAGAGCGCGCTATAAAGCCTAGCTCTCCTAACAACTCGCGACAGCCAGTGGCCCTAGTCGCAATCTTAAATAGATATAATATATCTGCGATGCGAAGAGTAGTATGTGAAACCTACACCACACAATGTAGTTCGAGGTATATCTTTGTGTTTTATATTGCAGAAAACGCTTAAACCACTTCTAAATACACTCAATATCGTATCAATGTATATGTTATATACTGGGTTCCACACTTGTGAGGCATATTCCAAGTGACTGCGTACAAACCCGCAGTATACAATTTTTAAGCACTACATTTTGAAGTCTTTCGAAAACCTTAGTATACAACCGAGTGCCCTAGAAGCCTTTTTAACAATGTTATTAATATGTGCGTCAAACAATAACTTGGAGTCAAAAGTTACGAGTACACCCAGGTCTCTAACAACATTTATTCTTGTTAATACAATAGTATTTTGGTATATTTATTTATTTAGACACACCAACAGTCTCCATTTACAACATTGTCTTAATATATAACAGAGTAAATATATTTCTTGTATGTAGACCAATTAGAGACATGTACAATATAATATGACATACACTTAAGAGGGGGTATTAAGAAAAATTGCCGATCTTAGATTTGATTTTTATACTCGAAAATATGCCTCAATTGTTCTGTTTTCTGTATATATAGATATTACATTATATTTAAAAGGGACTGAATTGAGTGAAAACATAAAATTGTAATATTTTATCGATAGAAAACAATCACAAAGTTACGTCTAATTTTCAACTAAAATCGATTTATTGCCATAAATATGCATATAACTGAGTCAATATTTTAATACATTGTGTAAAAATACATTATAGAGGGATGCTACTAGCGTTTTGAAAAAATAATGTACAATTTACGAGTAATTACAATAAAACTGATTTGGCGCTTACTACGTTCTTATTCCGCGCAGAACGCTCCCTTTCTGTCGCACCTGACCCGAGGTAACGGACATGTTTTGTTTCATCAATCAGTCGTGATCGCTCCGTTGAGACGAGAAGACTGTGCTTCTGTGCTCCACTTCGAGAAAATACTTTGACGACCATGGCAAACAAAAAAAAATAAAACAAAAAGCTCTAAAAGAGAATTAAAAATTCAACTCATGGCTAATTGTCGAAGGCAAATGTCTATCATTTTACTTTTCTTATATTTGTGTTTGATTCATGAGTAGTTTTACTTAGAAAGGACAATGCCCATGTTAGTATGGAAATCGGTTGTACACTTTTTTTTGCTATGTCACATAAGTATAAACTACATTAAAAAGCCTGCATTAAGTATTATCTGAAATATAAACGCATATTGTAACAGAACTTGGGGTTATTGAGAAATTAAATGATCACAACGAGAAAAACAACAACTAGAAAATATTGTGACACAGACTGTTGAACTGACGTTTGAGTAAGACAGGAATACCATGTATAAATTAAGAGAAAACTACGACTGAAGCACACATTATTTTACAACGTTAACTGATTATCACTAATAAACTACGAATACATACACGAAATATTAAGATTTCATAATTGCAATATATTTGAATGTGTATTAACATAATCTTTACTAATATTATAAAGAGAAAAGATTTGCATTTTTATTTGTAACGAATAAACACAAAAAGTACTACACCGATTTAAAAATTATTTCACTTATAGAAGGCTACATTATAAGATAGTAAAATAGGCTACGCGAGCGTAGTCGTGAGCCACTGCTAGTTCATAATATGTTACGAAAGTATCGTATCATACTTTATATTTTACCGTACAGTTTTATTTATAACTAGCTTTTACCCGCGGCTCTGCCTGCGCTATTGTCGATTTTTTTCAGCACCAATTTCATTTTTTTCTGTAATAACCTTCTTCTGGTAATTCAAACAACAAAAAAATTCAGCCTCGGCAAATTTCGTTCTGCCTCGTTCCTGGACAATCTCGAACTTTGAATAACACAGTACGTAGTCGAAAGAATAGTACCGCCAACGGTATCATGCATTACTTTAGCAATGTCCTCATACACGGCCTCAACGGATTCGTCAGGGTGTTTCGAGGTCAGCGCATATACTTTTATCACCTTCAAGGAATGCCTGTTTGATTTTTAGTATGAGACTGTTGACTTCCACAACCCTGCTTATGAAGTCCTTTGTGACCAGAAAACTGATGCCTCCCTGGGAGAGCTGATCACCTCCTTTGAAGTAGAGCAGGTTGCCTGATATAAGAGTTATCATATCCTCCCCCTGTCTTCGGATGTCAACCTAAATAATATGCCAGTTGATACAACCTCGAGTTCGGTGAGGTGTTGGTTCAGCCGTAGGGTGTTGCTATTAAAAGTTGCCGGCTATAGTCGTTGATGGTAGCCCGGAGGTTCTTCGCACCCCCTGCCCCACCGTTACCACGACCGCTACCATGGCTGGAAATAGCAGGACCGCCGGGAACTGGGGGCCTTTTTTATAGCTTATCTCCATTGTGGGGATATTGACCTACTGTTGTCACGCTGCTTAGACGGGTTGGTAAAGGGTTTCGTTTCGAGTTTTTCTTTTCTTAGGCCATATCGACCTTGGCAGAATATCGGCCGGAAGTGGCAACTCCTCCCTCAAAAGGCGGGGGAGTAATTACCGCTTCCGTTGCCCATGGTGCATCACATGGTTTTCTGGCCTTCAGCATCACCACCTTCATTCAATTAATTAAAACAATTTATGCATTTTAAGCTTACGTTCTTTATATGTATACATATATGTTCGATACTAAATAAAACATCAGTAAGTATTTTCTTTCTTGTTTATTTCGTTACCGCGTTTTTGACACGTTATTGTCGTTTTACAGAAATCTGGACTCCAACCCTAAACTATACTTCTTATTATTTCTTTCCCTTATCACCTTTCGTCCCTTTCTCTTATACGTGCCGTTTTCACAAAATTAAATATATTTTCAATATTCGACCTTTTTCAGTCAGTAACCGTATTCTGAAAAAAACACAACATAATAATGAATGTCAACAAAGCGAAAACGAAAGTAACATTTTAGTAGATTAAATAAATTCGAAAAAATTTGAATCACACTACAACAGCCCACATGGACTACATTTCTACTTTTTTGTGCTGTATGTTCAAAGGAGAATGCCCATTCTTGGTTGCGCTTTTAGACGTTCGCGTCAATATTTCAAATGTTAAAAAATAATATTGATTATAGTATGACTTTTCAACACTAAATCGCTTCTGTAGAACTTGGGGTTTGAATTTAAATTATAAAGATATAAAACTTGAATGAATAATTGTTTCCATTTTAATGTAATTGTTACCATTATATAAAATAAACCATTGGCGGTAGATTGCAAATATACCAATCTTTTTAAAATAAAATGGTTAAATAATAATACGTGATAATAATTCCCAATGTGACATTCAAATATATTGCAGTTATGAAATCTTAATATTTCGTGTATGTATTCGTAGTTTATATTATAATCAGTAAAAGTTGTAAAATATTGTGTGCTTCAGTGGTAGTTTTCTCTTAATTTATACATGGTATCCCTGTCTTACTAAAACGTCAGTCAACAGTCTGTGTCACAATATTTTCTTGTTCTTGTTGTTTTTCTCGTTGTAATCATTTAATTTCTCAATAACCCCAAGTTCTGTTACAATGTGCGTTTATATTTCAGATAATACTTAATGCAGGCTTTTTAATGCAATTTATACTTATGTGACATAGCAAAAAAAAGTGTGCAACCGATTTCCATACTGACATGGGCATTGTTCTTTGCAAAAAGCCACAACATATTTAAAGTAAAGGTATTTAAAAAATATATTTATTTTATTACTTGCCTCTTCGTATCATCTGCACAAACAAAAAGTATTGTTACTGTTTGAAGTATAGACCAACTTGCGCTTAGTTTGTATGAAAACTAACATTAGCACTATAGTAATGAATACAAGTCAAGCGAGACATATATATGTGTTACAATTAAACATTTAAAGTAACATTATACTATAAATAAATATATCATTATATTAGGTACCTATCTTTTCGTTTTATTTATCACCTGCAAAAAAGATACTGATAGAAAAAATCTGACGCGCAGTAAGACAATTTTTATCTGATTATTAACTGTGCGCGATCGTATTATCGTATTTGACAAAACAAGACGGTAGCTAAGGCAACGCGCGGCGACAACGTGAATGTAGCAACATACGTATTCTTGCCGATGCAATGGACGAGAGCGGGAGGTGTGAGGCGCGCGGGTGTTATCTGATATTTTTTTAGGTTTATGCGCGCTCTTAAGTGCTAATTAACAGGGTAAAGTTAAGATTCAAGTGGAAAGTAGACAAAGCAGAGACAAAGATTATGTGAGCGACCTCGATAACCTTCTCCTGAAGACATTAAGCGAGTTGTGGAAGATATGCAGCCGGTCGAGTTTACTGTTTAGCGCATTATATTCACGACATGCACGTGTCAGGGGTGAAATAAGTCCTATATTGGTTCTCACTAGAGGTTGAGGTGTATGTATAATATAATGGTTATGGGTACATACGTAGTTATGTGATTTGGTATCAATGATATATTACGTCATGATTACGTCATTATCGTCCTTACGCTATTACCTTGTTGCAAAACTCAAGAAGTCGTAAAAACCAAATTAGATATGGTTGACAAAAGAATATTAAATTTTCCATAAAATATAAGGAAGAAGACGAATTTAACTTGCAAGTTATTAGTAGTCGTCTACATAGAAATAACAAATAATTGTATTGGTTATACAATTCATCAAGTTTTACAATTATGCTACGGATTATCTCTAAAATTGTATGTAAAATTATCTGTTGGCGTTGGCAGGATCTTCCTAAGTGAAGGTGGTTGCTGAACATTAAGGACGGAGGTCTATGGACTAGACTATTCCACCGATTACTAGTTGTCCTCAGAAAAAGGTCTTGTGTTACCTCATAAACAGAGTCTTGATGCTCGATGAGCTTGACGTGTGCAGGAGCTCTTCGTTGTTTGGCCAGAAGTGTCTTTGTCTACCGGAACTAATGAAACCTCTTCTTGTTACTCCCAACGCCTTTAGCTGTAGCTGTAGTCTCTGGAACACGTTACCAGTCAATCCTTTGACGAATCCTACCGACTGCGCCAATTATGTTGCATACTACAATCGAGTAGGTAAGTTCTCATGATTTAGTAATGCAGTTTTAAGTCGTGGTAGCGATGCGGCGGTGTTGGGTGTTGGAGACAAACGACTGACGACTTCTATAAGATTTTTATTAAGGTACAATAAGATCTTTGACGACGAAACTAGGCATGATTTGCTTAGAAAAATACAATACAATGTAAGGACGATAATTACGTAATCATGAAGTATATCATTGATATCATATCACATAACTATAAAAAGTAGTCTATACAGTAAAATTAATCGCACAACAAACAACGAAGGAATTCTACAAAATAAAATATTAATTAATGATAACCTCGTTTTAAATACTCTTATGCGAAATCCTAGGTAGGGTAGGTGTAGGCTCGAACGTCCCGAAACGTTAGACGAAGCCCTCGAAATCACTATCGAGGAAGAATATTTTATCTCATTACACCGAACACCAAAATGACAAGCGTCCAATTACTCACAAAAAAAGAATACTATTTCAATCTAAGAATAGAAATATACAACCTAACCTACCTCAAGAAAATTTGAATCAAACGAGTGGTGACCGCGATTCTAGGTCAAACGTACGCGTTAATTATGCAAATCAAAGTCAAAGATCGAACACGACACCTCGTTATGATAATTATTTAAAACGATTGCCTAAGCAACAAAAAAATAATTCGAAGGATCATAAAACACTTAATCCGAATTTAAATATGTATCAAGACAAGGAGCCAAGTATTCCGTCACATAATTACGAAAGTACGAGCCAAGAAAATACGAATTTTCAAATAGAAGCCTCAACTTCGTCTGCACACATCTAGTGTCAACAGTAGAGTTTACTTTTTTTTTAGTGTGTGGAAACCCCCACGTGCTTCACCCAGCGGTGACGACGATGGGGTGGGCGTGTCGGAATCGGACCGACTAAAACCACACGGTGTCCTCCCCAAGTGTCCATTGCCGGGCACCCCGGGTAAGCCCTCGAAAGGATAACCCCAGGGTTACCGGCGGACTTTGGCCGCCACCGCGGCCTCCCCTGGTTGGGTTTTATCCCGCGTCGGTGGGTTGGCAGGAGCGTGTAGGACACACACGACACGCCTCCGCCACGGCTTGCTTCTGTAAGAACGGCGAGTCGGCCAACTGCCTTCCTCAGGCCCCGATTATGGAGGTAGGTAGACTTTTCAGAAAGTATAATACCGGAGAAATTTGAAGTGATTAGTACTCATGCCTCCACGCAACATAATGGCGCAGTCAAAATCAGACTATTTGTTAATTTTAACACAGATAAAATGTATAAATTTTATATTTTTTGGAGTCGCCTTCATGGCTCGCCGCGATTTTTTAAATGCCATCTGTTGACTACAAACGGGTGCCTTAAAGTAGTAATTTGGGATTCGAAAAAGAAAAAAGTCAGCCGGAGCTATATCAGAGAAATATGGTGGCTGTTCGATATGATTGGTAGAGCTTTTCACCAGAAATTCGTTCACAATGATAGCCTTGCGAGATGGTGCGTTATTGCGGTACAAAATTCATGCTTTTTCTTTTCGCAAGTCTGGCCTTTCCGTTGAATTAGCTCTCTCAAATGCCTTATAATGCTCAGATAATATTTTTTATTTACTGTCTCACCTTCTGACAGAAATTTGGAGTGCACGACATCGCATCTGCATTGCGGTAATCGAATTTACTTCAGTTGAAGACGATGACGACTGACTATAGTGAGGCAAATCTTCCACAACATCTCATTCGTATTTAAATTTGCAAGTCCACACATAGGTAGTTTTTTTTTAAATAAATCGGTTCACCATAACCCATATTTATCATTTTCAGCACTTTGAAACAACAATATATTTGCAAGGAAAAATTTAAAAAGGATGCAATGTACGAAATTTTCGTCCATTGAGAAAATCGCAAAACACACTTGAGATGAACTTACTAAATGGCGCACATTAAACAAACTAAATGACTAGTGACGCTCAAATACCGCGTGGTCATAGTGGACAGTTGTGCTCACTTAGCGAAAAAAAGATCTTCTACAACCACTTCAAGCAGAGTTTCTAAATGATCAACTCCCGATACTTTTTTGACAGTATGTTTAGGAACCTCAGATGAAAATTGCTGCATAATTTATAATTTATACGACAATTATTCGAAGATAATTTGGATTTTATACTAACTAAAAATCTGACTAATAAAATACGTCTAGATCATATGAATGATGAAGTAAAATTCAAAATTTATTGCGATATTTTATTGCGAAGACATACCATTACGTTCGCGCCGTTATTATACTTTTTGCACAGCAGCGCTCACTGCGCTGCTCTTTTTCCTTTGACACTGACAAGGAAAACAATTGAATATGTGACTAAAAAGAAAATATAAAAACACAAGATTTAAGATTTTTTCTGCATTTTTAATGATATGATCTGCGCGATCATAAATTGACAACCGTGACAGGACTGCAATTGAAGAAAAGAAGAGATTGTCGTGATTTTTGAAGAAAGAAGTCATAACCTACAACGATAACGTTTCCACCGAGGCTTCCACTCGACTTGAACAATACGTAGACGTTTACTTCGTGTTGCGGAGGCTACCACTCGACGCCTTACTCCAAACGTCTATCTACAACCCATACCTACGAGTCAAGACACCTTACTGCGATCCGAAACACTAATCTCATTGCCGTGCTGTGCTACATACGTGCTATGCTCGTGAGATTGTGATGAGAAAACGTCCAGCAGACGCCCAGGAGTGCCGCTTTGATGCCGATCAAATGTGAGCCCGTTCCATTTCACACCTATCCTGTGCTAAATTTTCACTTTCACTTATCCTTCTATATCTTCTTATACCGTAATTTAAGCTTGTCACATTAATCGATTTTAGCAGTTCGTGTGTATACATCTACGCGTGTCACTGCCTGCTGCGTGTCGGCCGGGACGGACAAGTGAGGGCAGTATCGTATGAAAACTTTATTATTTACTTTATAACAAAGTCAATTGCAAACTTCATCATGTCGTGTGAAGATAGTTTAAGAGATATAGCCGCTAAACGTAGTTCTATCAAGGGACGCGTCACCAAATTCAAAAATAAACTAGATATTTTAGGTGCATTAGAAAATATTTCTCCGATGGAACTTAGTAAGCTTGCGATGAAATTGACGAAGTTCGAAGCGTTATTCATTGAATTTGATGGGCTGCAAAATCAAATCGAAATTCTAAATCTTGACAAACAAGATGCCGAGCTGTCCGTTAGAGAATTGATTGAACAAGATTTCTACCATTGTATTTCGTTTGCTAAAACCCTTTTAGAGAAGAATTCTACTATTATCGCTAGCCAACATGATTCATCATCACAATATTCGTGTTGCCATAACCGCAGCCATGACAACAACAATCCTTTAGGATTTCGCTTGCCAGAAATCAAAATATCTCCCTTCGAAGGTAGCTACAGTAGGTGGCTCGAGTTCAAGGAGATATTTATGTCATTGGTACACCAGAATGATACAATCAAAAACATACACAAATTCGTATACCTTAGTAGCTATTTGCAAGGCGAAGCTAGTCGAGTAATTTCTAACCTGGAAATCTCAGACAAAAATTACAACGAAGCTTGGAAAATCCTATTTTCGCGTTACGACAACAAGAGACAACTCATTGCGAACCACATTAAGTCATTGTTTAGCATCGAATCGTTCCGTGAGAGTGATAAATCACTTACATTTATTATAGATCATATTACAAAAAACCTATGAGCGCTAAATAGCTTAGGGTCGCCTACTGATAAGCGGGATGTTCTCATAATTCATCTAATATCAAGTAAACTAGATAACAATACCTACCTTAAGTGGGAAGAGCATAGGAACAACTTACCTGAGATACCTACCTTAGAACACTTCTTCTCATTCCTGAAGAGCCGTGCTGATGTTCTTGAAACTACATTCCAGCGCTCCAGACAGGATAAACCTGAAAAACAAAAATATAACCCTACTTTCAATCAAAATAAAGCTCATCAAACTAAATCGTTACTAACCTCATCTAAAGATAAAACCGTATCAAATTCCAGCACCAAGCCTCATTGTGTAACTTGCCAGGGTGATCATCACGTCTTCCACTGCGCGTCATTCAGAGACAAGCCTGTAGATGAACGACTTCATTTAGTAAGCACCCACAAACTATGCCTAAACTGCCTTAAGCCGGGTCACAAGGCCCAAGATTGCAAACTACCCGGAAGCTGCCGTGTGTGCAAAGTAAGGCACAACTCCTTGGTTCACCAATCGAACAAGGAAGTCCCCAATTTACCTACTAATGGTGAGTCATTCTCCATGTCCGTTCAATCTACACCTGAGGTACTCTTGTGTACCGCCAAGGTTCAGGTGACTTATCCTATTTCCAAAGAGACAGCCGTGGTGCGTGCTCTTCTAGACTGCGGGAGCCAGTCAAGCTTTCTAATTGAAGCTGTGATGCTCAAACTAAACTTAACTCCCCAGTTGTCTAATACAGAGGTAGTCGGTATCCGCAATGCGCCACTTAAAATGCCTAGCAAACGTTGTAACATCACAATGGAATCTACTAATAGAGATTTCAGTGTGTCCATGTCTTGTCTAATATTGCCACTTATTTCAGCTGAGATGCCTAAATCGACTTTCGATGTGAGTCACCTAGAATTATCAAAATTCCAGCTCGCTGACCCGGACTTCAACCAGGCGGGTCCAATCGACATGCTCATCGGGGCTGACCTCTTCTGGGAACTCATAGGTTCCAACCAACGGTCATTAGGGCCTAAAAACCCTTATTTTCGGATCCCTCTTCAAACCTAAGATTGAGACTAAAGTTTCTAAAAAGCTCATGTGTAATTTCACATTGAACAGTGTGCCTAACTTACACGATGAACTTGCTAAATTTTGGGAAATTGAAAACTTTCCACAAACTAAAGTCCTCACTAAAGAGGAAAGCTTATGTGAACAACATTTTCTAGCTAACACTACTCGGACCCCTGATGGTCATTTCTGTGTGGCCTTACCTCTCCGCGAGGACCCCAGTCTTTTAGGAGACACTTACTGCTTAGCTAAGAAACGTCTTCTGGGCTTAAAAGCTCGCTTTCGTAGACAACCTGGGATAAAACAGGCATATACCGACTTCATGCGAGAGTATGAAGCTCTCGGTCACCTGACTAAACTTTCTCACAACCGTAATAAACTTGAAAATGCTTATTACTTACCTCATCATCCTGTGATAAAGAACACACGAAGACTCGCGTTGTATTCGAAGCGAATTCCAAGTCAACCTCAGGCGTGTCAGTCAATGACATACAAATGGTCGGACCCACTATTCAGGATCCACTTTTCAACATTTTAGTTCGATTTCGACAACATAAATATGTTTTCTGTGCAGACATAGAAAAAATGTTTCGAGCAATCCTTGTCCGTGAGTCAGATCGACATCTTCAGCAAATCTTGTGGCGAGAGCACGAAACTGATGTTATACAAGTCTTACAGCTTAGCACTGTAACTTACGGTTTGCTAGCGCTAGATTCCTCGCTACACGTTGCGTTTTTCAAGTCGGTGAAGAATGCAGTGACTCCGCCATCAAAGAAATAATCCAAAAGGACTTTCTTGTCGACGACTTACTTACAGGCACTGAAACGGAAGCTGATTTGCGCTACATTCAGCAGTCAGTCTCTACCGAGGTAGCCAAACATGGTTTTCACCTTCGTAAGTATCGCTCGAACTTACCTAATCTTCTCTCCACGGATTATGTCGACCGTGAAGACCGTAACCTCATGATCAGTAACGCCACTAGTGTTCTAGGCGTTGGCTGGCAGCAGTCGTCTGATGTGTTATATTTTGACATCCAATATACGCCTCCAGAGGTCTTGAATAAACGCACTACACTTTCATCTACATTCAAAATATTTGATCCGTTAGGACTTCTATCTTGTTGTACGATAATACCCAAAATACTTTTTCAACAGCTTTGGGAGCTGAAACTAGACTGGGATACACCTGTCACAGATAATATTAGCAAATCATGGCTAAAATTTACAGAACAGCTTCCGATGCTCTCTACAATTCAAATTCCTAGATGTGTCGTGATCAACAATTTCTCTACCATAGAGTTACAATGTTTCAATTATGCTTCTCAGAGAGCTTATGGCTCTACTATCTATTTAAGGTCTTTCGATGCTAATGGTAACATCAATGTCTCACTTCTTTTTATAAATCGGTCCCTCAATTCTGAGGATCGTGACGAAATACTTTAGGGCATCAGACCAGCGCATTGGCGTCTGCCTTCCAGTTGACCCACAATGATCAGTTTTTCCAGACTGTGATGTGGTGACCGCATTATATGCCCAAAAAAGCTGAAAGCTCTCTGGCGACAGACTGTTGACAGTCGCTTTGTAATTTTGAGCTCATTTAGGATGGAGATGTTGGTTCTAAAGGCGGTCCACGGGATTCTGAGCATTTTTCTCCAACACCACATCTCGAAAGCATCGATTCGGTCACAGTCGCGGCTTCTTACGCACCATGTCTCGAAACAATATGTAAATATTGAGAAGACCAGTGCTCGAAACAGTCGCACTTTGGTTTGCCGACGAATACCGTGGTTCTTCCAGATCTTGGCAAGATTCGTCATTGCGCTTTTGGCCATCCCAGCTCTTCAACGTATCTCCTCTGTGCACCTCCCATCAGACGTTATCAGGGAACCGAGATATATAAATTGCATGACTTGTTCGTAGCCTTTAAGAGCATCTATATGCGGAAGGAGTTGTGCTCTGTCTACTACCATTATTTTGATTTCTGAATGGTTGATCTTAAGACCGAGCATGGCGCTTTCAACCTCAATTTTCTTCAGTATGGCAGCCATCTCAACTTCGCTTGGCGCTACTATCGTGGTATCGTCTGCATATCTTAAATTTGTGATTTTGCGGCCATCTACAGTCACGCCACCGTCCCAGTCCTCGAGTGCTTTCCGCATAATGTACTCGCCATATATGTTGAACAGCTTCGGAGACAAAATGCAGCCCTGACGTACGCCACGTTTGTATGGAAAGTTTTCGATTGCTGATCTTCTAATTTCACGAAGCTAGTGCCCTCAAGGTACAGATTCTGTATCAGGAACACAAGGTGCGCCGGGACACCCATCTCAATTAGAACTTCGAACATGGTGTCCCATTGCACGCAGTCGAAAGCTTTGGCATAGTCAATAAAGCACATAACGAGCGGTTTGTTAAACTCGCGGCATTTCTCTATGAGCAGGCGCACATTCAAAACTTGCTCACGGGTGCCCTTGCCTGCGACAAAGCCACATTGCTCGCTAGGGATTTGATGGTCCACGAAAGCCGCTAATCGGGTGTTGTTGATTCTCAAGAGGATTTTGCTGGCGTGTGACATGAGAGACAACGTGCGGTAGTTTTCACACTTCCTTGTGGAGCCCTTCTTGTGCAGAGGGATGACGGCAGATGTTGTCCAGTCCGTAGGCCATTGACCAGTTTTCCAGATATTAATAATAACCTGGTGTAGAACCTTAGTGCCTACAGTGCCAAGATGTTTAAGCATAGCTGCTGATACACCATCGGGACCTACCGCTTTATGCTTAAGTTTCCTAATAGCTTCTTCAACCTTCAAGATGCCGGGCTCATCAGTAAAGTCGTCCCACTTTCTCTCAGCCTCTCACTATACCTCTATCACTCAACTCGTGACAGTATATCCTCCACCTCTCTAGTACAAGTTCAATCTAGTACAATAGGAGGGCAGAACCCAGTCGCCCTCATAAAAGCCATAGTAGCCCAGTGTTAGGTGCAATAGGAGGGCAGAACCCACTCGTTGGCAGTCGCCCACATAAAAGCCATAGTAGCCCAGTGTTAGGTACAATAGGAGGGCAGAACCCAGTCGCCCTCATAAAAGCCATAGTAGCCCACTGTTAGGTGCAATAGGAGGGCAGAACCCACTCGTTGGCAGTCGCCCCCATAAAAGCCATAGTAGCCCAGTGTTAGGTGCAATAGGAGGGCAGAACCCAGTCGCCCCCATAAAAGCCATAGTAGCCCAGTGTTAGGTACAATAGGATGGCAGAACCCACTCGTCGGCAGTCGCACCCATAAAAGCCGTAGTAGCCCAGTGTTAGGTGCAATCGGCATCGTAATCAACCGTCGGAAAAGAAAATAATATTCAAAACGACAGGTTCTGAGGTGCCGTAATGAAATTACACTTCAAAGCGACGCCTTCGTTTTGAATTTTTTTAGGCGGCAGCTATTTAACTGTCAAAAACAGCGTTTCATTCATTCTTACGCCGCGCCGGCATCGATTATCAATGGGGCGGTACAAAATGGCCGTCGACCTTGACCAACGCAACATTTCGACGGCTGTGATATCGACGACACTTGCGCGGTAGGCCCACAGGTGTTCATTATGACTAGCTGATTTTCCACACAAAATTGTGGAAATTTTTCACCTCTATCATTGCGAACGCCTAGTCCATGGCTACCGACCGCAATGCCAGCCAGTGGGTCGTCTCTGGTTTGACCGATTTTGGCGTTAAGGTCACCCATGTCTCACTAGTATGCGCTAGTGGCACCTATTAAGCCAACTACCATTCCGCGCTTGGAGCTTTGCGCCGCTTTATTAGGGGCACCACTTACTAATACCGTCACGCAAGCGTTGAGACATCCTATTTCCCGCCAAATATACTGGACAGATTCGCCCGTTGTTCTAGGGTGGATTAGGTCACCTAATAAAGCAAAAACATTTGTTGCCAACAGAATAGCCGCTATTTGTGATCTCACTAACCCATCGGTATGGAGAAAAATTGGAACGTCCTAGGAAGAGTGCTACGTTTTATACATAACTTGAAAAATCCTAAGAACAAACTTACAGGTCCCTTATCATATGATGAACGACAAAATGGCTTAACTCATTTGATTAAAATCTCACAAAAAGAAACATTTGCAAAAGAGATTAAGTTTTTAGCTAAAGACAAACCTTTGAATTCTGACGTTGCTATGATATCACTTAATCCCTTCCTAGACTCTACGGGGATACTAAGAGTTGTCGGTCGAATCGATAGCTCATTTTACTCTTACGACAAAACACATCGTATCGTTTTAAAGTCTGACAATCGTTTAACCAAATTTATGTTTCAGCATGAACATAAAAGACTGTTCCATGCACGTCCACAACAAATGCTAGCTTCAGTACGCGAACGCTACTGGCCTATCGGTGGTTGTAACTTAGCCAGACGTGTCTATCGCGAATGTTTGATTTGTCGCCGCTTTAGAGCGAAACCAATGACTCAGCTAATGGGTAACTTACCTGCCGAACGAGTAGAATCAGATTTTCCATTTCGAATGGTAGCTATGGACTTTGCAGGGCCATTTTACATAACAGATCGCAAAGGACGTGGTTGTAAAATTACCAAATGTTACTTATGTATTTTTAAATGCTGCCGCTATAAATGTGTCGATTTACAAGCAGTCAGTGATCTAACAAAAGAAGCTTTCCTACTTACTCTTAAGAGGTTTATAGCTCGCCGAGGAACCCTAAATATTGTCTATAGCGACAATGGTAGAAATTATGTTGCTGCGGCAAAGGAAATAAAAGAATTATTTAAACTCTACAAAGACTCCATTATTGATTTTGCTGCTGATCAGGGCATTGAATTTAGCTTCTCGCCAGCATACAGCCCTCACTTCTCTGGACTTGCTGAGAGCGGTGTTGCAGCAGCCAAAAGACATTTGCATAGAGTCCTAAAAAACACTCACTTATCGTATGAGGAACTTTCTACTCTATTTGCTCAGGTAGAGGCTTGTATCAATAGTAAACCTATTTGCCCCCTTTCTTCTTCGGCGAACGATTTTACTCCCCTCACTCCGGGACACCTCTTGATCGGTAGACCACTCACATCATTTCCATCGCCGTGTTTCCTTCATGCCAACACCAATCGCCTAGGTCGTTATAAAAGATTGGAACAGGCAAGACAGCACTTCTGGAAGAGATGGTCAAACGAGTACATCTCCGAGCTACAACAACGCACCAAACGGCGTACAAAAAGTAAAGAACTCCAGCTGAATGATTTGGTTCTCATAAAGGAAGATACACCTCCACTTTTCTGGCGACTTGGAAGAGTATCTAAGTAGTTCCATGGCTCTGACGGCTTACCACGCGTCGCAGAGGTCACTACAGCAACTGGAACCATACGTAGAGCCCTTAACCGCCTATGCTTACTTCCAAGAGCAGAAAAATGTTGAAAGACCAAGCCTTTCAACGCCCAGGAAGATGTTCGCGCCGTTATTATATCTATACTGTTTGTACAACAGCGCTCACTGCGCTGCTCTTTTACTTTTGACACTGACAAGGAAAACACTTTACTACCTTCGATTTGGAAAGTGGGTATCATCAATTAAAATTCCTAGAATCTGATAGACCAAAAACGGCATTTAATACGCAGCTTGGGCAGTATGAGTTTCTTAGAATGCCTTTTGGATTAATAACAGCCACCGCTACTTTTCAACGAGCAATGGATAATATCTTAATTGGAGTACAAGGTGTCCATTGTCTAGTCTATTTAGATGATATAATTATTTATAGTCAACCCTCGGAGAGCACATAAATAAGATACAATTAATATTTGAAATTTGAGAAGGGCTAATCCAAAAATTCAACAAGTCAGATTTTACGATAACCAAAGATGGATTGAAACCAAATGAGGATAAAATAAGTTTAATTTTAAATTATCCTTTACGTAAATCTATAAAGGAAGTAAGATCGTTCTTTGGCCTTATCAGATTTTATCTAAAATTTATAAAAGACTGCAAAATTAGCTAAACCTTTTACGAAACATTAAAAAAGAATAAAAAGATTTCCATTGATCAAAATTTTAGAGATACGTTTGAAAAATAAAGAATTATTAATAAATGCTTCATTATTGCAATATCCAGACTTTAACAAACCATTTGTATTAACTATAGATGCATCAGATATAGCACTAGGTGCGGTATTATCTCAAGGGAAAATTGGAAATGTTAAACCCATTGCATATGTAAGTAATACCGGACGACGTTATAGTACAACTACTTACAGAACTACTAGCAGTACTATGGGCAGTTAAACATTTTAAACCTTACTTGTATAGTAAAAGTTTATGGTTTATACGGGATCATAGACCATTAACGTGGTTACCTATATTCCCTTGATGAACCCAATAGTAAACTAACTAGGTGGCTTTTACGGTTGCAGGAATATGGCTTTGACGTAATCTATCGCAGTGGAAAACAAAACACTAATGCAGACGCATTATCGCGTATAAAATTAAATATGCTAACTAATTCCAACATAGCTCAAAGTGGTTTGGAAGATAGCGATGACGACTTATATTCCATAACAACTTTAACGATTTCGGAGTCACCTGGCATCAATAATGCAACCGTTATTGTACCAATAATTAATCAAGCTGTTAATCCTAAATCAAATCGAATAATACTAATTGGAACAAAGACAAATTAGAAGTGATAAATCTGTCCAGAGGAAATCAGAAAATTTAGCAAGTAAGACTTCTCTTGAATAACGAAAATTTTACTAAAGATTGTTTAAAGGAAAGATTGGAGCATGGTAAGAAATACTATATATTTTACGATGATAAAAACAACGTTCCCTGTTCAATAAAATAACCTCAGATTTATTCAGAAACATCAAATAAATTTTGTGGAATGTACTGAAAGAGTAATCTATATTTAAAAAGAAGAGGGATTAAAATGCATGTGTTAGCATATCATGTCAGAGCGGTATTAGGGAAACATATCAAAGACTGAGACGTAATTATTACTCGTCCCATATGTAACAAGCCATCTCAGCAGTTATTAATACTTTTGATACTTGTAAGCTAATGTAATACGATAGAAATCCAATAAAAACACAACCTCAGTTAACGCAGGCTTTGAGTAAATCATTCTTTTATAAAGATTTTTTTATATAAATCTATTCGATAGAAGCAACATCATTCCTTACTTCCTGTTCTTCCTTCCCTCCTTCCTTCCTTAATTCTTTTTTGGTAGATTATTTTTCAAAATTAGGACATGCTATCGAAATTCAAAACAAATTACCAGAAATAGCTTTAATTAAATATTTTTCATTTTATGGAATACCGGGTAAAATAAATTGTGATCCACGTAACGAATTCAATAATAGTTTAATGAAAAAAACCTTAATATTTTTTTCAATTGAGCTCCACATTGGAACACCTAATAATTCAAATTCCATGTAAATAGTCGAACGGTTTCATTCAACTATTACGGAAATATATTGGATAGCTAAAAAATATCAACATAAAATAACAGACACAACTTCAGTAATGTTACCTATATGCTATTATGGCTTACAACAACACTATCCATAATGCTACAAATTTAACTCCATATGAAGTAACTTTCGGTATGACCGAATGTAACTTCAAATGAAATCCTACCAATTCTAGTAGTATTCTCAACAATAATTTCGAGCATACATATATGAAAAAACCTTATAAGAGACAGGGATAGAAGTTTACAGTTATATCAGCATTTAGAAAACAAACTAACGAAAGCTGAATCAAATAGACAGAAAGAGGGGGAAAATATAAGATTAAAAAAGTTCGACCACATTTATACTAAATTGGTAAACAAAAAAGGGGAAAGATAAACCATGCTACGAAATAGCAGTAGTAGTAAGGGGATATACCTACAAAGAAATATAATACCAATAGAAGTACGAGAAAGAATAACAAAACCACCAGTTAAAAACATAAAAAGGCCTACTTAAAATTAATTGCACTCACATTCTACCCACTATAAACTCTACCAGCAATGTCGAAAAAAAAGCAACAAAAACGTAATCCCTAGAATATTTGCCTCATATTAATATATATATACGAGTAGCTGCTCGTGCTGATTTACTGACTCACTCATTGATAACCTCTCCTGAACAATTTTGTATGAAATTTTTTTTTTTCACTGATGGTTTCGTATAGAGGATAAAAATTCATTCGGAGGAAAAATATGGAGAGAGCTGATGATTGAGGATTTCGGAGACGGGTGAAGAGCACGCTTAAGGTATTGAAGATAGGTTGGGGGTGCTTGAGCAAATGTCACTTGAAACGTCATTCAATTGCCAGTGACTTGAAAAAAAATTCAAAATGGCGAAAAAAAATGGCCGCCATACAAATTTCGTCGATGTCCATCTCGGAGAGTATAAAAGATGGAAGAGTAGTTTCTTCACAAAAGATGATCAGGATCCAAAGGTCTCCTCGATAAATAGAAAAAAATTCAAGATGGCGGAATTTATTTTTCTACAGAAAATGTATGGCGAATATTGAATAGACTACAAGTTTTGAACTATGCAAGACTTTGATTTATGGTTTCTTTTTAAAATGTTTTTGTGGAAGGACTCTTAGTCAGAAATACGTAGATAGATGATGATTGAGGGTTTGGAAGATGGGTGAGGAGCACGGTCAGGGTATTAAACATAGGTGAGGGCTGCTCAAACAAGAAACACTTGGAACCTCATCCAATTGGCAGTGAGCTGAAAAAAAATTCAAAATGGAGAAAAAAAGATGGCCGCCATACAAATTTCGTCAGTGTCTATCTCGGAGAGTATAAAAGATAGAAGAGTGGATTCTTAGCAAAAGATGATCAGGACCTGAAGGTCTACTCAATGAACAGAAACAAAATTCAAGATGGTGGAATTTATTTTTCTATACAAAATATATGGAGAATATTGAAGAGACTGCAAGTTGGGAACTATGCAAGACTTTGGTATGGTTCCTTTTCAGAATGTTTTTATGGAAGAACTCTCAGTCAGAAATATGGAGATAGATGATGATCGAGGGTTTGGAAGATGGGTGAGGAGCATGGCCAGGGTATTGAAGATAGGTGAGGGCTGCTCAAACAAAAAAAATCCGTTCCCGCAGGGGGAACGCACACGTAGATTTCGTGAAGCAATTAATATTATTTTATATAGAGAACTACGGACTTTAAACAGTTTAATTTTTTTTTCTCGAAAACGGTAATTTTTAGCGAAAAGCTTTTCAGACATTTATTTTAGACTTAAAAATGACCTATCGATTAAAAAGGTTTCCGACGCCAAGAATGTTCACCGGTTAGAAGCTATGATTTTTTTCCCGAAAATTTTTGGTTTTTCCCCCCTCCACTTTTAGTTAAAGTTTTAATCTTATAGGTTTATAATTAAAAGTTGTTGGTATTCCTGTATACTATGGGATAAAATTAGAACGGTTCGAATATCTTTCATGGAACGTGAAATTTTGAGGAAAAACTGATTTCACAAAAAGTGAGGCCCTACCGTCCCCTTAGACCGGATTCCACCCGTTCACGAACTTAAACTAAGTTTACACCCAAGCAATTTTTGACCGCAGTTTGAAAGCGATCGGGGCAAAAATGCGTCCGTGAGAGTGCCGCAAATTTTGGGAAGTGGAACCATACATACATATATATATATATATAAACTTTTTGACCAGTGGTCATTTCGGACTCAGGGGGTCATAACTAGACCTCCTATGAAGATTTTTTTTTAAATTCGACAGTAGTCAAGAAAACAATAGGTAGATCGATTTCATCGAAATCTACCTAATACTCGGAACCGCATCCAATTGGCAGGGAGATGAAAATAAATCCAAAATGGCGGATTCAAGATGGCGTCAACACAAATGTCATGGGTGTCTCTCTCAGAAAGTATTATGATGCTTTCGTATAAAGGACGAAAATTCATTCGGAGGAAAAATATGGAGGGAGCTGATGATTGAGGATTTTGGAGACGGGTGAAGAGCACGGCCAAGGTATTGAAGAGAGGTAGGGGGTGCTCAAATAAAAACCACTCGGAAATCTCATCCAATTGCCAGTTAGCTAAAAATATAACCAAAATGGCAGATTCAAGATGGCGCCCATACAAATTTCGACAGCGTCTATCTCACAAAGTATAATAGAAGATAGAAGAGAGGTTTTTTGGCAAAAGATGATCAGGACCTAGAGGTCTACTCGATGAATAGAAAAAAAAACAAAATAGCGAAATTTATTTTTCCATACAAAATATAAGGCAAATATTGAAGAGACAAATGTGCACGACTTTGATATGCTTTTAACCGACTTCCAAAAAAGAGGTGGTTTTCAAAACGGCCCGTTTATTTTCAATGTATGTACACCGATTATTTCGAGGTTTCTGGACCGATTTGCAAAGTTTTTTTTTAAATAAACAGTAGAAGTTTTCGTCTTTGTCCCATAAACAATTCTGGATCCAACTCCATAAACCTGATGCTGAAAGTTTACTGCCCGCCTAGGCCTTAGGTTATCAAGATTCAGAAAGAGTTCATAATGAATTAATATTGTAGGTACCAAGCAACGACTTCATGGTTAGATTTCAAGTCCCAACTCCTCAACCTTGATAATGCAGGGTACAGCTGCACTCACAAACTATAGTGATTCAGAAACTGCGGATGGTGATTGCACCAATAATATTTTAAGCACCAAGCATAGACTACATAATTGAACTTCGGATCCCGACTCTTCAATCTTGATGCTGCAATGTACTGAACTCTTAAGCCATGGGGATTCGAGAATTTCTTATAGTGAATTGATATTTTAGGCATCAAGCAACAGCTTCATGATTACACTCCAAGTCTGAATTCCACAAACCTGATGATGCAGGGTACAACACTCCTAAACCATAGAGAATAAGGAACTGTGCCTGGTGAAATAATAGGTATTGTAAATGCCGAGCATAGACTTTTGTTTCTGCTTTCAGAGGAGACAGGATGAGCGATGCTGTTAGTGGTGAGATGGCCCAGGGTCAGCCGGGGTGCGAGGGATATGCTCTATGGGTAACCTTACACCCCGGCGTCTGAAGACCCGAGACGGCGTGCGGTTTTAGTCGGTGCAAGCCCGACATAACCGCCCCCGCCGGCTGGCAGGGGGGGTATCCGAAGGGATTTCCGCACGATAAAAAAAAAAAAAAAAAAAAAAAGGTATTGAATTCCAAGTCCCAACTGTTCAATTTAACCACAAACTCACGGTTTTCAGATTTTCCCCCTTATGTCTGCTATAAGACAAACCGACCTTGCAGGCCCGTCATACCCCGACCCCCTCGTGCAATGGTGTCAGCTGGCCCTGAAAAGGGCCTGTTGGTCAGACTCTTGGCCGCTATAAGACATACGTATCTGCCAAATTTCATGAAAGTTGAAGTCTCTACCTATTGCGGTTCAAGAGATACAGCCCGCTGACAGACAGAAGGATGGACGGATAGCGGAGGCTTAGTAATGGGGCCCGGTTGGAACCTTTCGGGTACAGAAACCTAAGAAGAAAAACTGTTACATAATTACTTACACACCAAAACTTTAAATCCAAACGGACCCCTTTTCCTGTTGTCCACTCATCTACGCGGTCCGCTTTAGCGGGCCGCGCACCCACGCGCCGTACTAGTTAATATATATATAGCTGCTCGTGCTGATTCACTGACTCACTCATTGATCACCACTCCTGAACAATTTTGTATGATTTTTTTTTTTACTGGTGGTTTCGTATAGAGGATAAAAATTCATTCGGAGGAAAAATATGGAGAGAGCTGATGATTGAGGATTTCGGAGACGGGTGAAGAGCACGCTTAAGGTATTGAAGATAGGTTGGGGGTGCTTGAGCAAATGTCACTCGAAACATCATTCAATTGCCAGTGACCTGAAAAAAAATTCAAAATGGCGAAAAAAAAATGGCCGCCATCCAAATTTCGTCGGTGTCCATCTTGGAGAGTATAAAAGAGGGAAGAGTAGTTGCTTCGCAAAAGATGATCAGGATCCAAAGGTCTAGTCGATGAATAGAAAAAAAATCAAGATGGCGGAATTTATTTTTCTATAGAAAATGTATGGTGAATATTGAATAGACTACAAGTTTTGAACTATGCAAGACTTTGATTTGTGGTTTCTTTTTAAAATGTTTTTGTGAAAGGACTCTTAGTCAGAAATATGTAGATAGATGATGATCGAGGGTTTGGAAGATGGGTGAGGAGCACGGCCAGGGTATTAAACATAGGTGAGGGCTGCTCAAACAAGAAATACTTGGAACCTCATCCAATTGGCAGTGAGCTGAAAAAAAAATCAAAATGGAAAAAAAAAGATGGCCGCCATACATATTTCGTCGGTGTCTATCTCGGAGAGTGTAAAAGATAGAAGAGGACCTGAAGGTCTACTCAATGAACAGAAACAAAATTCAAGATGGCGGAATTTATTTTTCCATACAAAATATATGGAGAATATTGAAGAGACTGCAAGTTGGGAACTATGCAAGACTTTGGTATGGTTCCTTTTCAGAATGTTTTTATGGAAGAACTCTCAGTCAGAAATATGGACATAGATGATGATCGAGGGTTTGGAAGATGGGTGAGGAGCATGGCCAGGGTATTAAAGATAGGTGAGGGCTGCTCAAATAAAAAATACTCGGAACCGTATCCAATTGGCAGGGAGATGACAATAAATCCAAAATGGCGGATTCAAGATGGCGTCAACACAAATGTCATGGGTGGCTCAGAAAGTATTAAAGATGGATGAATTGTGTTTCGGTTCACCTCTGCTGTAAGACCTACCTACCTGCCAAATTTCATGATTCTAGGTCTACGGGAAGTACCCTGTAGGTTTCTTGACAGACCGACAGACAGACAGACAACAAGGATCACTTTGTTGTCTGTCTGTTCCGTCGGGTTCCGTTTTAGGGTTTGAGGTACGGAACCCTAAAAAGGAACCCTTATAGGATCACATCGTTGTCTGTCTGTCTGTCTGTCTGTCGTGTCATGTCAAGAAATCCCGTTGAACTAAATCATGAAATTTGGCAGATAGGTATGTCGTATGTGTGTCGGGGACACCGTGGTTCCCAAACCCGAGGGGGCCATCTCGAAACCGGAGATGGCCCAGGGTCAGTCGGGGTGCGAGGGATATGCTCTATGGGCAACCTTACACCCCGGCGTCTGTAGACCCGAGACGGCGTGCGGTTTTAGTCGGTTCAAGCCCGACATAACCGCCCCCGCTGGCACGCGGGGGGGTATCCGAAGGGATTTCCGCACGATAAAAAAAAAAAAAAAAGGCATGTCGTATAGCAGACATAAGGGGAAAAATGTGAAAACCGTGAATTTGTGGTTAGATTGAAAAGTTGGGACTTCAATACCTAACAAAAGTCCATCCTCGGCATTTACAATACCTATTATTTCACCAGGAACAGTTCCTTATTCTCTATGGTTTCGGAGTGTTGTACCCTGCATCACCAGGTTTGTGGAATTCAGACTTGGAGTGTAATCATGAAGCTCTTGCTTGATGCCTAAAATATCAATTCATCAGTTCATTATTATATATGGCTCGATTACCACTCACTCACTCACTGACACAATTGTTCTCCTAGAAGGATTAATGGGAGATATGGATGATGTATGGGAAAAATGTAGAGAGAGCTGAGGTGACTATGGGAAAAATCCGAAATGTCAAAAAATTCAGGATGGCGGCCAACATGGTGGTTGTTTCTCCGCCATCTTTGATGACATGGCAACATGGGTGTCATTTTTGAGTAAATCGAAGCTTCTGATTTTGAATTTTGAAAAAAAAAAGTTGAAAAGCCCAAGATGGCGGATCGATTTTTTTATTTGAAATAAATAAACAAAATAGGTCGCTACACATAACACCGCACAAAATACTAGTAACCTAGTATTAATCGGATTTCTAGATGTAACAATAAGGATAAGACATAAATCACTAATGTTTTTGAATTATATAAACTGTAGTATTTTATATTGTATCAAACAAGAAAATAAAAATTATCAAAATCTTGAAATTTACCTTCAGTCAAATTTCCTTTAATAAATTTCAAGATTAGGTAGGGAGCAGTTTGGCCGGTACACCCTGGGCGGCGGTCAATGGCTTCCCCTTCACCCCTTCATAGGGTTGGCATTGATCGTCGGCCAATACCCAACGTGGCGGGAACACATCGCTCTCCGTACTCCTCTGCTTTCAGAGGAGACAGGATGAGCGATGCTGTTAGTGGTGAGATGGCCCAGGGTCAGCCGGGGTGCGAGGGATATGCTCTATGGGTAACCTTACACCCCGGCGTCTGAAGACCCGAGACGGCGTGCGGTTTTAGTCGGTGCAAGCGACATACCTAGACATAACCACCCCCGCTGGCCGGCGGGGGGGTATCCGAAGGGATTTCCGCACGATAAAAAAAAAAAAAAAAAAAACTCATGAAAGTAGAAGAAGCAAAAGATATATGCCAGGATCGTAGTAAATGGAAAGATTTGGTCTCAAACTTTCTAAAATGGCACACACTGGGCTAGACACCAATAAAGATAAGTTTTTTTTACTTTTTCAAAAGAATACTAGTAACCGAAATTACTAGTATTCCCGCTAACCCATCCATTAAAGCAAAACTGCTCGTTTAAAAAAATTAAAAAATTTAAAAAATTGCTTGTGTTAGGAATGGGTTCACGGTTCACGTCGGTAGTGTAATGGCCAGGATTCGAACCTGTGACCTCTTGATCGTAAGGTCGACTCCTTAACCACTAAGCTACCGACGACGCTCTACTTCTCTTCATCCGAGTGCAAATCCAATAATATAATAATAATATCCATATCCATAAATAATATCTAAAGCTTGCACTTTGTAGCATGGAGTCTGCTCTCGTACTCCATCATTCCATAATTTGGTTTGGTTGGCTTTTACAGTAGCGACTATCGTCTGACCCTTCAACCCCAAAAGAAATACCTGTACCGGAGCCTCGTTTCATTACTGAGAGTCTGAAGGCTTCAGCTCCAAATAGTTTGGAAGGGCCCCATATACATTGCTGAGGCCTACACTATTTAGGAAATTAATGAGAATGACATATCCTTTTTGTAAGAAAATCATCGTCAGTGTTAGTATTGTACTAAATTCACTCATAATAACATGATAATGGTAATAAGATTTGTATACATTTTAAACCTGAAAACTCATTTGATATTCCTTTTATATGAACCAAGTGAAACATGCAAATGAATTCAAATATTATTCCGAAAATATATAAATGGATATATACTATCATAAAATTGTAAATTAGCTGTGTCTGTACATTGGAGATATTTAAAAAATATATTTAGATCATGTTAAATAAACGACGAACACATTTTTTTTGGAATTCTGCTCTGTCTGTTTGCCTGTTTGTTCGCGATGGACGCAAAACTGCTAAACGGATTTGGATGCGGTTTTATATTAGAAAGGTCTTGGTAAGACTTAAAATCTGCCGTATGTTTGATTGCAATTGGTTAAGTAGAACTGGATATTTGACTAAAAAAACCGCCACCTGGGTCTACTGGACTGGAATGAAGATAATGTTTATCGTTAACATGGACAGGTAGTCCTCCTTTTTATAGAGTTTCTTACCTAAAAAGGTAAAAAAGGAACCCTCATGTACTTTGCACTTCCCAATTTTATATAATATAAAGATATTTAGACAATTTTTTTTTTTTTTTTTTTAGGTATTAATTATTTATTTATTAAAATTAGTCATAATAGAAATTTTTAACACTATTCTAGTTATTACAAAATTTATTATAGATAAACAAAACTAAATTAATAAATAAAAATATTTACAAGATTAAAAAAAAGGAAGGGAAAGGAAAAAGGGGTCAGGTGTCGAAGAATTCCTCCCCATCGATGTCGACTGGCAACGTACCCAAAAGGCTGGCGGCATTACCCCGTTGGATGGCAATGCCAATCCTTTGGGCAAAATACAGGCCAGCCCTTTGGTCACGCGAAGCATCGACCAGTCGCTTTGCAATTTCCGTGTAAAGCGACCGTGCGCTCGGACCCCACGAACCCAACGTTTCGACCCCAAACGGCTCAAATATATAATTGTTGGTTATATTATCATATTTGCGCCGTTTGAGGGCCTCCGCAGATGCCGCAGCAGCACAGGCGCAGCCCGTCGTACTTGGAAGATGGGAAGGCGCAAGGGTGTCGACGCATGTTGCGTCCCACACCAAAGGCCTGCCCATCTTCCAAGGCACCAAAGACATACCTTCCGTTCTCTTGCCATCATCGCGCACCAAACCAACTGGTTCAAGGATGGCTGGGACGCCGACGGTGACAAGAGCCCGGCGGATTAAATCATTTAAATGTGCATGACGTGACATGCGTCCTGCGCTCTTGCTGCATGATAGGCCGTGGTACCCGAGACTGTCGACTGCTTCTCCGCAGTGACAACGATGAGGTGCAACACAGGGAGCACCTAAACGAAGACAGGCTGCAATTCTGAATGTCGTGTCGTCCAACATGGTGCCAATGTTGGACGACGGAAGAGCCTGAAGCCACACACCAGACTCCCATTCTCCCACAGCCAAAAGGCGAGCACGCTCTGCAACATTAGAGGACGTATTAATTAATTGCTGTCTTAAAATGTTGCAAAGCGGCTCATCCCACTGTCTCTGGGAGCATAAGTTGGTGGGCAAAACAGAATTTGGGCAAAACATTTTCCAAGCATTTATGGCCTCGGCTTTGCCCGGCACTTCAGAATTAACCAGTGTGGGTAATAATATTTTCCTGGTTAATTCCTCTGTGCCATGGATCGAAGCCAAAAATGCTGGTAAGCTCACGTCGGAAATTTTACGAACGCCGAGCCCACCCAGGCGAACCGGGAGAGATGCTTGGAGCCAGGCTCGGTCGTTCAAAACGGCGTTTAAAATTTTGCAAGGGTATTTTGAATAATTTTATCCATCTAATCTAAAAGTGCCAAATGTTTAAAAAATTGAGATGAGCGAAGAGCATGTGTGAATTTGGGGACGAAAAGGCAATATCTGACAATTGTAAAAGCCGAATGTATGTTAATTTGGAGGAGACGGTCCGAAACTTCATTAAAATTTTGTATTTTTTCTTCAATGAAGGCATCATAGGCATCTTCGAAAATCGGGCACCCTAGGAGCCGGAGTGTACTTTTATCTTGAACTTTTAAATTTGGGGCCAAAGCGTTAAATTTCGAAAATGCCAAAGATTTGTCAATATTATCGTTAAGGTAAATTTCACATTTTGATGGATTTAGTTCTAAACCAATAGTCTTAAATTTATCTTTCAGAAAAGTCAAATCTTGAAGTACTGTGTCTATATCTCCTCCTAGAGTACCGTCATCTAGATACCAGATGTTGAATTTCGAATTTAGCTGTCTAATGATTGGATGTATTGATAAGCTGAAAATGAGTGGCCCAAGCGGGTCACCTTGTTGACACCCGACCGCTGACTCTAAAATATTTTCCTTAAAAACCAATTTAGAAGGGTGTCTGTAGCACTGCCAAAGAAACTTAAAAATTTTGGGAGTTTCTAGCTTGGCCTGTGTCAACAAGGTGTCCCTGTTAACTGAATTGAAGGCGTAACATAACATATGTTATGTTATGTCTTTGCAAATTGCAATTGCAAGGAAATCAAAACCTATAGGGTTACTTCCCGTTGAGCTAGAATCATGATATTTTGCAGAAAGTAAAGTCTTATAGCACAAGTAAAGAGAGAAATCTAAAAACCGTAAATATGTAGCTACCCACATCACAAATAAATATCTGTGTGTCTATCTGTCAAGCATAGAAGCTTTCCTGCAACGTTAAGTGTGCCCCTCAATCCAGTTTTGTACGGAACCCCAGTGCACGAGTCCGACTCGCAATTGACCTTTTTTTTTGGATTGCATGTCTATGTTTAAAGAACAGCAAAAAAAACAATCCATAAATAAGCTATAATCAGTATTACCATCATCTAAATGTACAGGCTAGCTATTGCTGTCTGCAATTCGAATGATGCAGCACTTGTCTTGGAAATGGATATATGATGTCGAATTTGTGAGGCGGAGTGATTACGTAACGAAATGACAAAGCACTCATGAAAGTGCTCAAGAAAAAAGAAAAGAATCCGGTATGCAGATCTTGACGATCATTATCATCTCGGCCTTGTCGTCGGTTGCAACTGAGGCTTTTACCTCGGAGTACTTCACCTGGCTTACTCCTTCACCTCCTTTTGATTTGGTCTGAAAGCCTGTGCCATAACCTCGTGAGTCAATCAGCAGATGTACTGGCTTACAGATGAGTTCGACTTGACTCGGATGGTCTTAGCGGAGCCTAATACATACAGAATACAATACACCCGATAGAGAAATACAATACTAGTAAGTAAATATGTAATTTAACCACGGTTTTCTGGAAGGTGAGTTTCTTCCCAAAGAAGAACGATTTCAAATTCGAATAGGAATTTCCTTTATGTTCGCCTTACCTCCTTGAATGACTTTCATTTTAACTTACTTTTTGAAATTAATAATTCATGAAAAGAATTTTTAAACTGAGTTTAATGCCATCTCTAATTCTGTCTATTTCAAATCGATACACCCAAGTCAAAATTATATTGTTACACTTTTTAATTTCAAACTCCATTATTATACAGTGGTTTCAATATCAGCACGTTGATGAGGAGTACCTTTTGGAAGGAGTATTTTATCCGAGGGTAACTAGTCAAAAAGTGATGATACACCTGCGTAGAAAATCAATACACTGAGATAATATAATTAACGATATTTATGGAATGTGTTTAATATTAAAAGTTCACTGACTGAGTAACAGAATGAAAAATAAAAGTAGTAGTAGTAGTATTTTTCAGTTGTTTATTTGTCGATTGTTTATTTACTTATTTCTTATTTTAAATAATACAAGTAACATAACAAGAAACTCAGGTTCTAAAAACATCAAATACCAAGAAGGTACATTTCCCTTTGTTTTAAAAATTGTTCTAATCTTAATATTAACTTCAATTAGTAGCTAGATACATGAACAATATTATTTGCATTAAGGTGTTTTAGGTAGATTTCGATGAGGGGTGTGTGTTGGGTAACCTCCTCGAGTGTCGCTCCGATTCCGATCCTGCTGCAGTCCGGGGGGAACGGAATCGGAGCGGCCGGTACACCCTGGGCGGCGGTCAATGGCTTCCCCTTCACCCCTTCATAGGGTTGGCATTGATCGTCGGCCAATACCCAACGTGGCGGGAACACATCGCTCTCCGTACTCCTCTGCTTTCAGAGGAGACAGGATGAGCGATGCTGTTAGTGGTGAGATGGCCCAGGGTCAGTCGAGGTGCGAGGGATATGCTCTATGGGTAACCTTACACCCCGGCGTCTGAAGACCCGAGACGGCGTGCGGTTTTAGTCGGTGCAAGCCCGACATAACCGCCCCCGCTGGCCGGCGGGGGGGGTATCCGAAGGGATTGCCGCACGATAAAAAAAAAAAAAAAAAAAAAGGTAGATTTCGATGAAATCGATGTACCTATTGGTTTCTTGACTACTGTCTAATTTTAAAATAAATTTCTTCATAGGAGATCTAGTTATGACCCCCTGAGTCCGAAATGACCACTGGTCAAAAAGTTTATATATATATATATGTATGTATGGTTCCACTTCCCAAAATTTGCGGCACTCTCACGGTCGCATTTTTGCCCCGATCGCTTTCAAACTGCGGTCAAAAATTGCTTGGGTGTAAACTTAGTTTAAGTTCGTGAACGGGTGGAATCCGGCCTAAGGGGACGGTAGAGCCTCACTTTTTGTGAAATTAGTTTTTCCTCAAAATTTCACGTTCCATGAAAGATATTCGAACCGTTCTAATTTTATCCCATAGTATAAAGGAATACCAACAACTTTTAATTTTAAACCTATAAGATTAAAACTTTAACTAAAAGTGGAGGGGGGAAAAACCAAAATTTTTCGGGAAAAAAATCATATCTTCTGACCATATCTTCTGACCTAAATAAGATAGATCAGCTACCACTAAACAATATCAAAAAAGCTTGGATATATGACAACTACTTAACATCACGTCTGACTTGGCCTTTTCTGGTGTATGAATTCGGTAAAACCTTACTGGCGAAAATAGATGCAACTGTCATAAAATCGCTAAAATCGTGGCTTGGACTAGCGCACTCTGCTGATTCCTCTGCTCTATTTAGGGATCAAAATAATTTTGGGATGAAACTTAAGAAACCATCGGAGCTCTATAAACACATTTTTATTTTTTTTTAACGTGCGGAAATCCCTTCGGATACCCCCCCGCCGGCCAGCGGGGGTGGTTATGTCGTGTCTCGACTAAAACCGCACGGTGTCCTCCCCAAGTGTCCGTTGCCGGCCACCCCGGGTAAGCCCTCGAAAGGATAACCCCAGGGTTGCCGGCGGACTTTGGCCGCCACCGCGGCCTCGCCTGGTGGGGTCGGGTTTTATCCCGCTTCGGTGAGTTGGCAGGCGTGTGTAGGGCACACACGACACGCCTCCGCCACGGCCTGCTTCTGTAAGGACGGCGAGTCGGCCAACTGCCGTCCTCAGGCCCCGATCATGGAGGTCGGTAGTCCCGGGCGTAGATGAGTCTGCGGCGTCCTCGCCGCAGACTGCGAAACTCTGAGGGCAGGGTTCTCTCCCGCTCCCTCTCCGCCGTCTCTTTCGCGCGCATTACCTGCTCGCAGAAAGAGGCGGCGGCGTGCCACTTGCTCCCGTCGGAGACCACGGCCCTCACCATGGTCTCCAACGAGAGAACGTCCACGCCCAGGACCGCAACGAGATCCCGGCGTTGACTCGCCCACGCAGGGCACTCCACCAACGTGTGGAGCGCCGTGTCTTCGCCAGGATCCTCGCAGTGCTGGCACTGCGGCGTTGTCTCCCGGTGGATGCGCCACAGATACTTACCGAAGCACCCGTGTCCGGTAACCATCTGGCACATCCGGTAGGAGAGGTCCCCATGGTCCCTGTCCAACCACTCCTTCATGATCGGTCTCACCGCCGCAATGGTGGATTCCCCCCACCTTGGGTGCTCAAGTCGCACCCTCCATGTCTCCATGAGTTCCTGGCGGAGCAGGGACCGCTGAGCCCTGATTTCTCGGGGCTCCGGCCTATGGCCCCGCTCCAGCGCCTCCTTACGCCACTGGTACAGCAGCGCAAGGGCTCTCGCTTCCAGGTCCCATGGAGGGGTCCCGGCTAGGAGACATGCCGCCTCGACGGAGATCGTGCGATACCCCCTGATGACTCTGACGGCCATCGCTTTTAACGTTCTGTTTAATACAGCCACGTTGCGGGCCGCCAGAGTCTCCGCCCATACTGGGGCCCCGTACAGGGCCATGCTTCGCACGATCCCCAGGTACAGTCTCCTAGTGGGGGCGTTGGGTCCCTTAACGTTGGGCATCAGCCGCGATAGCGCGGCCGCAGCCCCCCCCCCCCTCAGTTTCGGGACCAGACTTCGGAGATGAGGTCCGAAGTTCCAGGGGTGTGTGTTGGGTAACCTCTTCGAGTGTCGCTCCGATTCCGATCCCGCTGCAGTCCGGGGGGAACGGAATCGGAGCGGCCGGTACACCCTGGGCGGCGGTCAATGGCTTCCCCTTCACCCCTTCATAGGGTTGGCATTGATCGTCGGCCAATACCCAACGTGGCGGGAACACATCGCTCTCCGTACTCCTCTGCTTTCAGAGGAGACAGGATGAGCGATGCTGTTAGTGGTGAGATGGCCCAGGGTCAGCCGGGGTGCGAGGGATATGCTCTATGGGTAACCTTACACCCCGGCGTCTGAAGACCCGAGACGGCGTGCGGTTTTAGTCGGTGCAAGCCCGACATAACCGCCCCCGCTGGCCGGCGGGGGGGTATCCGAAGGGATTTCCGCACGATAAAAAAAAAAAAAAAAAAAAAAAAAAAAAGGTCCGAAGTTCCATCGGCTATCGAGTACGAGCCCAAGGTACTTCATCGTGGGCTCGATGCCGATGCTTACGCCCCCTACGATTATGCTGGTTCCCGCAGGTAGCCCCCTCCGAGGCCCGTGGAAACACATAGCCTCGGATTTGTGGAGAGACACCTCGAGTCCCAGCCGCCGTATTCGACCCACGACTTGAGCAACCCCTGCCGTGGCCTTTAGTGCCGCGCTTCGGTGCGTTGCTCCCCGCGCCATAACGAGGGTGTCGTCAGCATAACACGTTATGCTGACACCCTCGTGCAACGAACCGCGCAGCACCCAGTCGTATCCGATGTTCCACAGGAGTGGCCCTAGGACCGACCCCTGCGGAACACCGCACGACACTTCTCGCCGCCCTGGCCCTAGCCAGCTCGGGTAAACTATGGCCCTCTCGGATAGATATGCCTCGACAATGCGGTGGAGGTACGGAGGCACTCCGTGATACGCGAGCGCCTCCCTAACGCAGCTCCAGGGTAGGGTGTTGAAGGCGTTGGCGATGTCGAGAGACACCGCCACCACCACCCCACCCCGCGAGACTACTTCCTCCGCCAGGCGCCTAACGCGCATGATCGCTTCCACGGTGGAGCGCCCCCGGCGGAAACCGAACTGGTTGTCCGCCAGATCTCGACGAGGCGCTCTGCAATAATCCGCTCAAAGAGCTTGCACACCTCGTCGAGCAACACGATCGGCCGGTAACCGGATGGCTGGTCCGCCGGCCGCCCCGCCTTCCGGATAAGGACCAGTTTCCCCGTCTTCCAAGCCTTTGGAAACTGGCCCCTTTCGAGGCATGAGCTAAAGAGCGCCACCAGTCGAGGCCCTAGTTCCTCCAGGGCCAGGACCCATGCTCGGCCTGGAATGCCGTCGGGTCCGGGGGCAATGCATTTCCGGGCTTTAAGCCGGAGAACTGCTACCCCCAGTTCACTCTCCCTGACTTCGGGCACATCGCTCTCGCTATTATCAGCGTCAGGCGCCTGAGGCGTAGCCATACGCGGAGGGACATGCTCCTCCGCTCTCGCTGGGAACAAGGAGCCCAGTATCCCCTCCAGCCGCTCCGGCTGGAGGCTCTGGGTCAGTAGGGGCGCCCTTGGGCGGATTTTGCCCCTGACCGCAAGGTAAGGACGCCCCCATGGGTTCTGCTCCAGAGACTCCAGCAGCTCTTCGCGGGCCCGCCGTTTGGCCTGCTTTATGGCTTCCTGGAGGGTCCTCTTTGCCCCCTTGTACGCCTCATACAGCTCCGTCTCTCGGGCTGCCGCATCATCTGGTCGGCGACGCCTCCGGCGAAACCTGGTGTACTGGCGGCGAGCGGTCACGCACGCTGTTCGCAGCTGTGCGATCTCCGCTGACCACCAGTACACCTGTTTCTTGGCCGGGCCGGGCTTAACCCTAGGCATCGCCGCATCGCAGATATGCGACATGGCTCTCCTGAACAATTCCGCCTCTGCGTCGACATCGGCAGGCCTGGCCGGTGACGGAATCCAGGCCTGCACTATGGATGCCTCCAGGAGAGCCTCCCGATCCAGGCGTCTGAGCGCCCAACGTGGATCCGGGGGATTCGCGATTGTCGGCGGCAGGTTAGTTGGAGGGGAGACGTTGAACCGAATGTACTTATGGTCGGAATCCGTCTCCTCCTCCTCCACCACGCGCCAACCCTGGACGCGGCGGGCGAGAGCAGGGGTCGCGAACGCGACATCCACGACCGAACTGAGCCCCCGCCGCTCCCAGGTGGCGACATTCCCCCGGTTGAGGACCTCTAGACCACGGGTGTTGGCCCAGTCCTCCAGTACTCGCCCCTTGTCATTGGTTTCCCGGGAGCCCCAGGCTTGAGACCAGGAGTTGAAGTCTCCCAGGACCAAGACAGGACGAGGACGGCACGCAGCGAGAACAATGTCCAGTTCAGCGAGCCTTAGCTCAAGCTCGTACTGGTCAAGGCTTGGCGAGAAGTAGACGGCCACGACAGCCAAGCCCTCATAGTCCGCCGCGACACAGCCTCTGCACCTTGCAATGAGTGCAAGGCGCGAGGTGTCCACGGCGGACCCCCCGAAGACGGTCGCTACGCCGTCCAGGTCCATCGGGCTTCCGGGGTGGACCCAGTACGGCTCAGCGACCACGACCACATTGATAGACCACTCCACGATGCTCTGGTACAGAAGATCCTGAGCACCGGTGCAGTGGTTTATGTTCGCCTGCAGGATGCGGATTGGTGTGTCCATTAATGGACGACCATCTCCGCATCCCGCCGCGAATGTGGCCGCTCTTGAGCGGCACCCCCGCTACCCGTTGCGGACGATCGGGGCTTTGGCCTCGAGGCGGCGCAGGTTCTGCTGTCCGCCCGGTGCTCCGCCGGTTTGCCCTCCACTACGCATTTATAGCAGCGCGGCGGAGCATCACAAGCACTGGCATTGTGCCCGGGCTGACTGCAGCACAAGCACCGATCCCCCACGGTGTCTCCCGCTGTGCACTGCACTCCCACATGCCCCACGGCCAGGCACTTGAAGCACCTGGTCTCGCGGGGCCTTTAGGAAGCCCCCAACAAGGAGGTTCCGTTCGTCCGCAATTTTCTGCGCCGCTGCGACGGGCAGTTGACGACTGCCGTGCCGTGACCGGTGGAGCTGAAGCGGATTTCTCCAGCTCTCACCTGATCACGGGGGCAGCCGCCCGCCTCCACGACGGCGGAGATGACTTCCTCCGTCGTGGTTTCCAGGCTTGTGACCCGGGCCCTGAGCTTCGCCTCCTCCTCGGAGACGCTCCTACCGAGAAGCTCCTCCAGCGCCGTCCTGGCGACGGCGACGTTTTCCGCCACCGTCTTCTTTTTGCCCGCCACATTTTTGGAGCCCTTAATGGTGTCCGTAATGCGGGCAAGCGCTGCGAGGAGTTCCCTCGCCGCGGGGACGCCTTAGTCCCTGCCACTGGGTAGTGGAGGGACGTGCACCGGCGGCTTCAGCGTTCTGGTCGCCGCGGTGGCCAATATTTTGGCCGGCCGATCATCCTCACTCGAGGAGACCGTCCGTTGTCCGGAGCTTCTGCTCCGGTCAAGGGACGGTCCACCCGAGCGAGGCCGCTTACGTCGGAGACCCTCCTCGGTCTCCATACGGCTGGATACTGACTCGTTGTCAGTACCCGCCGTCGACGCCGCAGACGCAATGTCTGCGTCCGTTTCCCCACCTGTCGGTAACGGAGTAGCGGGTCTGGTGAAAACGGCCTTGACAGACCGCGAGTGAGGCCCCCGCCTCACCTCCTCTTCACCCCCCGCTACCTCCGCTCCATCGTCTCGGATGCCGTTGTCCGCGCCAAGGTCGTCGTTATTTGTATCGTCCGGTTTTTGTATTTTATTTGAGTTGATAGTGTTCATTACATATCCCACGAGTATGGGGGAAAGATGGTCCATCCAGGCGGAGCCCCCTGCACCTGGATAAGCCTGGAGGTCGGCTGGTATCCATAGGTTTTGACGACTTCGCTGTCGGGTGTTATAGACTTTTCCTTGTCGTGGGCAAGGCGTGGGAAAGGCAAGCCCTCCGGTCGGCAAGTTCACAGCGTACCCTTCTGGAGCCACCAGTCAGGTCGTTGCTGATCACCTGCCGATTACGGAACGCGAGAGGATGGCTAGTCCTCTCTCACCAGCGGCGGCACAAGTGCCCGTCGGCCCCTGCGTGAGCAGTGGGCCAACCCGCCCCTGGATCCCCCAGGACCCTACGGTGGCCTCCACCACTAACAGCATCGCTCATCCTGTCTCCTCTGAAAACAGAGGAGTACGGAGAGCGATGTGTTCCCGCCACGTTGGGTATTGGCCGACGGTCAATGCCAACCCCATGAAGGGGAAGCCATTGACCGCCGCCCAGGGTGTACCGGCCGCTCCGATTCCGTTCTCCCCGGACTGCAGCGGGATCGGAATCGGGGCGATACTCGAGGAGGTTACCCAACACACACCCCTCTATAAACACCTTAGAGTTACCAAAGCCCACATCTTAGGTAAATCCCAAGATGTCACAATCAGGGCACTCCCAAAAGATAATAACGCGTCCGAGCTTGAATCTAGACTCCTATTCCATAAACGATTTATGATAGGGGCCCAGTCGAACAGAGTAGGGTTGGGAGTACGAGAGCCAGAAAGGGACCAGGATATACTTAAGTCTTTTCTAAAACAAGACGAAAATGATAAATATCGAGTGCACGCGATGAATTTGGAAATCCAAAATGAATGGTTGACAATGGGAGAGTTCTGCATACCGATGGCCTTAAAGTGGCGCACCTTGATCTATGACTGGTCGCCGGCCCTGTTAAAATTCTATCTTAACGCCTTTCAGATGACCCTCCCAGACCAGAGTAATCTGGTAAGGTGGGGGAAGGCCACAGAAAAACAATGTTATACTTGTGGTGAGGCAATAGGGACGGCTAGACACATATTAGTAGGATGTAGGGTGCTTCTCGATAGAGGCCATTACTCACGCCGCCACGATAAGGTGCTTATCATCATACGTGAAGCAATGAGTCTGGCAGTAGCTAGAGCCCAAAAAGGATTGACTACTAACAGACGTCATATCAACTTTGTGTCTGAAGGTTCATCCATTGTCACGGGTACCGTCACTACCTCCCAACCTCCTAACTACCTGGGAGGTAACGGGTAGTGATAAAAAAAATCAATGACCGTGCACGAATTTAATAAAGTGGCAAGATAGCCGGCTCAGCCAGAGGGGCTTATAATGGTGCTCGAGCCTCATACACAATGGTACACTGGTTCCATTAATCCTTCCTGGTCCCGTACTATCCTGGTTTGCGGCCGCAGATGTAGGTGAGCACTCGCCGTGAAGACCAGGTGCAGGGTTGTCACAAGGGGCTTTCGCTTATAGTCCGGCCGGAAGCGAAGTGTGATGGACGTTATTAACCCCAAATTTGGACCCTGGAACGCACCATTAGAAAAAAGCGTTAAGGGCTGTCCAGATGCTTCCGTGAGCACCCACAGCAGCAACAGGATGAAAGTACTAGGAAAGTAGTAATGATGCAGTGGATGTTCACAATCAGAAGCGGAGATTACAATTAAGATTGCGTGATAAAAAAAAATAATGAACACAGAAAATTATATATTAATTTGCGAGGGTGAAAATGTACTACTACGAAAAGAAACTAAATGATGGGAAACAGCTATTAATAAAGATTGGGTGATAAAAAAATGAAATGCATACAGAAAATTATTTATTAAATTGTGAGGGTGAAAATATACTACTAAGAAAAGAAACTTAATGATTTAGCTAATTGCATAGAAAACCATTTCAATAGCTATTAGATGTTATGAATAGGATTAAATACATGGTAACTATGAAAAAACTATACTAATAGAAATAATTATGCAAAATAAAACCCAAGCTTAAAAGAAACTACGTTAATGCACAATCTGCCTATCATTATAAAAAAATGCACCACTTACCCAATCTGGGGATTGATAAAACACTTATTATGGTTTAAACTTTTAAGAACGAGCAGTGACGGCAATAACTGAATAAAAAAAAAACGGTTACGTGATGGACAATTTATATTTTTCGTCCGCGTATTAGAGACCGATTTATTGATAAAATGGCCGTACTTTTGACTCGACTTGTATCGGGTGAGCGAATGACTGGCAAGTGCCATTGTTGACTCACTCAACGACTGTTCAGCTGGCCGGTTCGCCGGCGCAGCGGTGACGTATTTTTGTTTTGATCAGCGCATGCGCAGGTAATACGGTGCGTTCAATATATTCAACGTTATGATGGCATAAAAAAAGTAAGTTAGTTAGGTTTAAGAGATTTTGTAAATATTTAGTTAATAGTTCAGTTTTATAAGATTATAGAAGCTTGTAAATAAATAGGTAATATTCTCCATTTCAATTATTGGTTACTTTAATGCACGAAAATTAAGTTATATGTACGTATATACGTTACACCATAACATCCAGGAACAAACTGTTAAGGACCGTGGTTCGTAACAGACTATGACCTGATAAGGTTCCAAATAGACTGCCACTACTTCGCGGTCGCCTTCAGTGGACTGTATTTGTTGGATGTTGAGTCGAAGAATGAAACACTTGGATGGGTGGACTTCATTGACGTCAGTGAGGCATCGGATGTACTTGGCCCAGCACTACTCTTGATCTACTACTTCCTGTTGAGCTTCCTAGTTCCTTGAGAGACTCTTGTTGTCTACTTGTTGCTCCATGTCCATAATTTCCTACCAAATGGTCCCTGCTTTTATAGTCTTTTGTAGTGCTGGCCCGCGATCCAAATTACCTCACCTCCGCATTTCCATTTATTTATAGAACTTATGTTTTACATATTAATTACATAGCATATATGTACATAGGTAGAAATAAGACTTGCACGACGATAGGTACTTACATCTGTACCGTGCGACGTCGGGTTACTGAATGACGGGCGGATTGACCCCTCAGGCTTATATATGGGCCTTGCCTCCCGCGAGCTACTATATAATAAAATGGCACCAGCCGGGGGAGCGCATATTCGCTTCTTACGGTGTGGGAGGCAGTCGCGGGGTGTAATTAAACTTACATACTAATATACAAAGTCGTATTTCCTATTTATACGAAGTTATGTTAGATTCTGAGTAATGCATTTACGTAATTATATTTGCAATTATGCTTTTCGGGGAATGTACTTTCTTTATTAAATTTGGCTCTAACATACTTAATTACTCAGAAAACTAACTCCTAACAGTAGTAAGCTATTCATCTTAGCTTAATATCAAAGTTATTACATAATTACGTTTTAATTTACGTAAACCCAACTTTTTCATAATTTATTCATTATATTCACGCTTACTTAATCTACGTGTCACTGGCACATGTGTCTATGGTTTATTTGTGTCGTGCACATTCTCCCGCCGTCGCTGACCCTGGTTCGTCTGCGAGCTCCGTTGGTAGCACGACGATCTTCTTCGTAGGCCTCCTCAGCACGTGTCCGCTGCTGGTGGTGACGTCCACGACTCGTACCTCGCCGTCGGCTCCTGGGAACACCCGGCTGACGCGTCCTCGCGGCCAGGTATTGCGCGGCAGATTAGAATCGCAGATGATGACGACGTCCCCGACCTTCGGGGCGACGCCGGTGCTGGTGGGCTCCCGCCGGTGTTGCAATAGGGGAAGGTACTCCTTCACCCACCTCCTCCAGAAGATGTCAGCCAGGGCTTGAGCTCGCTTCCATTGTTGGCGAGCAGTCACGTCATCTGCAGAGAAGTGCCCTGGTGGTGGCACATGGCAGTTGGGCCCGATGAGGATGTGGTTCGGCGTGAGGGCCTCGGGATCGTTAGGATCAACCGAAACATGTGTGAGGGGTCGTGAGTTGACGATATTCTCGACCTCTGTTAATAAGGTTAACAGGATCTCGTCGCTGGGATGCTTTTCCATCATGGTGACACGAAGCACTTCTTTCACTGCTTTCACCATTCGCTCCCATGCCCCCCCCATGAAGGGTGCGGAAGGGGGTATGTACTTCCACACGATGTGTTGACTTGTAGTTTCTTTTTCGAGCGCGTCGAGTGCGGCCTCTGCTAGCTCCTTTTCCGCTGCCTTGAAGCACGTAGCGTTGTCACTCCATATTTCTTTGGGACAACCACGTCTGGCGATGAATCTTCTCAGGGCGGAAACGGCTGAGTCGGCGCTTAAGGAGTGAACGACCTCTACATGTATAGCTCGAGAGGTCATACACGTAAATAAGGCTCCATATCTCTTCTCTCGATGGCGTGCGACTGTAACTTCTATGGGTCCGAAGTAGTCTAGACCGGTGAACGTGAAGGGGCGTGTGTTGTGAGCTAACCGGGCGGCTGGTAAGTTGCCTGTGACCGGTGACGCTGGTTTCGCCTTTCTTATGCGACACAATACACACTTCTTTATCTCATTTTTCACTGCGGGACGTATCTTGGTAATCCATAACCGCTGCCGGAGTTCATTGACCGTGATCTCGGTGCCACCATGTCGTAGCTCATGAACATGTTTGATGTAGAGGCGTGTGTACGGGTGTTTGCCGTCGAGCACCACAGGGTCCGATGCGTCTTCTCCCAGCTCCTTTGCAGCTGATATGCGTCCTCTCACGCGCATAGTGCCGTGTGAGTCTAGGTACACGCTTACATTGTTCAGTCGGTTGTCGCGAGGAGTTGATTGACCTTTTGTCATACGTACTATTTCACTCGCGAAACTATCTCGTTGACTGGCGTTTACACACAGGTATTCGGCGCGGTTCAAGTACTCACCTGGTATGTTTATGTAGCACTGTTTATCGCGTATCACTGTGTTATTCTTATTATGCACTGGTATGGCTTTCTTCGTACGCCAATCGGGATTAGCTTTCTCTATCTTACGAGTTCGCTTTCGAGCAGCTGACGTTTTACACTTATTCGGCCGGCACAAATCGATGAACTGGAGTACTCGTGCAGTCGTTCGTATGAGTCGCATCCATTTTGAGTACTTCTCTATACGCAGTAGTTGACTTGTGCTGGGCTGCTCGACATCTTGCGATGTGTGACACGTTTGTCTTTCTTCGCCCGTGTCGTGACGAATGACCTTTTCTTCTGTGGGCCACTCGGTTGCTGGCAGGCGCAGGAAATCGGGGCCGTTATACCATCTGTGTTCGGCCCGGAAGTTGTCGGGGGTTTCCCGAGTTGCGTCGTCTGCCACGTTGAGTCGAGTAGGCACCCAACGCCATTCATTTTTCTTCGTGGTGTCTTCTATCTCGGCGAGGCGATGTGCAACGAATGACTTGTATGCACGCGGCTCCGACCTTATCCATGTGAGCGCGGTTCGCGAGTCGCTCCAATAGGTCTTCTCTGTTGACTCGTAGTCGTGTTCTTCCAGGGTGGTTTGAGCCAGGCGCGCTCCCAGTAGTGCAGCTTGAAGCTCGAGTCTCGGCATGGAGATGGGCTTCAGCGGGGTCACTCTGCACTTTGCGGCTGCTAATGACACGGTTACTGACCCGTCGGTGTGTTGCGTACGCCAGTACACAGCTGCAGCGTAGGCTTCTTCACTCGCATCGACGAAAGTGTGCAGTTGGCGTGAGGCGACTGATGTCGTCAGGTGATCGTAGCAGCGGGGTATTCTCAGCAGGTGTATGTTGTTGAGCTGGGCGAACCATTTGTTCCATCGTTCCCGTAGCTCTGCTGGGAGTGGGTTGTCCCATTGCGCCTTATAGCGCCATGTGTCCTGAAAAATACGTTTACCGGGAGTTATTATTGGTGCAATAAGGCCGAGCGGATCGAATAAGGCCATTATCACACTCAAGGCCTCTCGCTTCGTTGGAGGTCGCGTGTTTGTTTTCACTTCGCGCGGGATCTTCAAGTTGCTCGCGTTAAAGCCAAGATGATCTTCGTTGACGTGCCATGTTTTTTCCAAGGTTTTTTCTGTCTCTTGGCCGCCGAGTTCCACTGTAGCACTGCTGTCTCGGGGCAGTGATAAATCTTCTATGATTGTTTTTTCATTCGAAGTCCAACCGTTCAACACGAAGCCTGCTTTTTTGTGTATCATGTCGACTGTTCGCGTGGTCTCTCGTGCCGCTGTGACCGTAGGGAAGCTCTGCAAGTAGTCATCCATGTAGTGATTTTCTTGTATGGCTTTTACGGCATCCGGGTAAGTGTCGACGAAGTCTCTTGCGTTCCTGTTCTTGATGTACAGCGCGGTACACGGCGACGAGGTGGCTCCGAAGATTACTGACGTCATACGATACTCTTCGGGTTGACCTTCACGGCGTCGTCCTCTCCACAGAAAGCGCAGCGCATCTCGATCTTCTGTCCTTATCTTCACTTGCATGAACATTTCTTTGATGTCGGCACTTACAGCGTACGGGTATTGGCGGAATCTCATGATCACACCTGGTAGGGACTGCAGCAGATCAGGACCGGAGTGGAGCATATCGTTCAAACATACTCCGGTGCTCTTGGCGGCTGCGTCGTGTACCAGTCGAGGTGGCTTGTGCGGCTTGGCGGGGTTGATGACCGGAAAGTGAGGTAGGTACCACGTCCTTCCCTTCTGCGGTGGCATAGGAGCTGGTTCTGCATAGCCTGACTTGAATAGGTTTTCCATTCTTTCTTCATATTTCTGTTTCAAATCTTCATCCCTATCGAGTCTTCGTTCGAGCGTAAGCAGACGCTTCTCAGCTTCCTTGTAATTATTCGGTATGTCCGCATTTTCTTCTTTCCACAGCAGTCCGGTCTCATATCTTCCATCTGGTAGCCGCCGACTCTTTTCTTCGAGAATCTGCATGGCTCGTAGTTCGGGATCTTCTCTCGGGCGTCGAGGTTCGATGCCCAGTGATTCCAACTTGAAGTAATTCTTCACTTCATCTTCAATGGAGTCCTTATCGCGCTCTTGTAACTTACCGCAGAATGACACTGTTGCAGTCACTGAACTGCTGCATCCGTGAAGCACCCATCCCAGCTGAGTGAGCAACGCCACAGGCTGGTTACGGCTTCCGGTGCGCAGCTGACGGGTTACGATGAGATGCCAGTTGTCTTGTCCTAGTAACACTTTGGGTGAAGCCTTCTCGTACGTTATCTTGTCACGTATATCCTCTAGATGTTCGCAGCCGTTGAGATGCTCTTCATACACTGTATCGGGTGAGAAGCGGAGTCGGTTCATGGTGCGGGCGGTTAAGTCGTACTCTTCATCGGCGTACTTCCCTTTGATGAATAAACTCACTGTCTTGCTCTCGTGCTTCATTTCACTGTTTACACCTTGGATGCAGATCTCCTTGGTTGGTCCATCTGCCCCGATGACGTCGGCTATGGTCTCATCTATCAGCGTGATCGTGCTTCCTTCGTCCAATAAGGCGTAGGTATTGACGCTACCGCTTGGTCCTCTTAGTGTCACTGGTGCCATCTTGAGGTAGGCCTTGCGCTGACTGCGGGGGACTGCTGCTGTGGCTACTTCTGCCGTTGAGGTCGTGATGTCTTCCTTCTGTTCTTCACGGTCTCTTGGCGGCATATCGCGATGCAGTAGTCGGTGATGCATTATCTGGCACCCGTTCTTCCCACAGGCTGGTGCTCTGCATGTGGCGCGTCGGTGGTTACTTCGAAGACAGCGAAAACAGACTCTGTTCTTCTTGGCTGTTTCCCATCTCGCGGTGTTGTCTAGGGCGATGAACTGCTTGCAGTCAGGTAGCTTATGATCCTTGCTACACTGTGGACATCTCTCTTCTGATGTCTTCTTGTTGATGGTGAGCGTCTGTTCAACTCTTCTGCTTCTTTGAGGACGATAACCGGTTCTTCTGTTGTCTTCTGTGTGGTTCACCTCTGGGAGCGCGTAGGAGCTGCACTTGTCTGCCTCTTCTGACAGGAACACAGATATCTTCTTCAGTTCTGGTATGTCTTCTTTCTTCTTTGCAGCGAAGTCGTACCACTTGTTTCGGAGTATAGGTGTGAGTTTCTCGATGATACTTCTGCACATCTCTGGACTGTGTAGGTAGTGCGGCTTCCTCAAGGCTTCTATGGTTCCCACGATGTTTGCTATCTTCCCAGCGAAGATACAGATGTCCTTGGCGTTATCGGTCACTTTGTTAAGAGTCTTGAGCTTCTCCATCTCGACGTGGATGAGTGCTTCTGGTCTACCAAATCTTCTCTCGAGGGCCCTTATGATCACCTCGGGGTCAGGTTGACTCAGCATTAGGCACTCAACTGCTTCTTGTGCGAGTCCACGTAAACTTTTCCTTATTCTTGCGATATTTTCGTTCTTCGTGAAGTATATACCCGATTCTTCATACGTAGTCTTGAAGGCGAGCCATTCTGTGCTGCTGCCGCTGAAGATCGGTAGTTCTCGTATATACTTGGGCGGCTCCCTGTTGCATCTCATAGCCTGGGATAGGGCCGCGGTGAGCGTAGCTACATCGATCACGGAGTTCTTCACTGGGGCACTTCCTTCTGATTTTTCCTGGGTTTGACACTTCTCCACTAGTTGACCCCTATCTAGGCAGGTCTGAGTGTTTTCCTCGATGTCTTGCCCCTTTTCTTTCAGGTTGGGTGCCGCAGCGTCATCCTTCTGTAGCCACGTGTTAATACGTACCGATGCCAGATCTTCCTCAGATCCATCGTCGCTGCTCTCGTCCTGCAGTAGCCGCTGTAGACGGATCTGTTCTATCTCTGCTTCGGCTTGTATTTGCTTGAGCTTCAGTTCTGCCAAGCGTTGTTTGACCTCCAGTTCCTTCTTCTTTCTTGAACTGGTGGAGCGGCGTGACCTCGTGTCCAAAGGCCGCATGGTGCGCTGTGAGCTAGGCTCTCCATATACAACAGCGCGGGAGTGGGGCGATCCTTTTTCTGTCGTCCCCGACTCTTCAGTAGTCACAGTTGTGCTGGACGTGGTCTGCTCGGTGCTGACTGTGGCTTCCGACGCACCACTGTCCGCATAACTTCTGGCCTCTTCCGTGGCCGCAGGGTGTAGTACTGATCTTGGTACTGGTGCTGATGCTGATGCCGGTTCCTCTTCCTGACGACGCTTCCCTCCATCCCTGGTGAGAACCATTCTTCTTTCTTCAAGTTTATACTTACCTGGTGTAACAGGGATAGTTGAATTTAAGGTTTATTATAAGTTACAAGTTATTAGAAGTTAGTAGTTGGTTTATAAGGTTATAGCAAATCAAACATGAGACTAGTTTTACCTTTCATATATTAAATGTAATAAATTGTATGTGACCTCAAGGGTGAGTACGCATAATTTTTATTAAGATTGAAGTTAAGGAAGTGAAGTTAAGAGATGTGAAAGACGGCCCGCGGCAGCTAGGAGTCTGCACTTAGCTCAGGTAGTATCCGCCCGGCGTGTCGCGCTGGCACCGACCGCTGCGTGACTCGCTCGGCGGACCTGAAAAGAGAAGGCAAAGCTTTCAGTATGTGAATACATACTGCTAGTGCAGGCCGAGCATACCGAAGGCGTAAGAAAGGTGACAAGCTTCCCCAGGCACGTGATGCTTATGGTCATTATTGCAAAGCAGGCAGGTCACAGCCTTTGCAAGCAGCAGGAACAGATGCACAGAAACATAGATGACACTGAAGGATTGTTCACCATGCGGTCACTGACCGCGTGGCCCGCACAGGTTATTTTCCTTTTGACAAGCGTGAAAAGGGAAAGCATGCCTTGCGTATAAGCTGGAATTCCGACGGATCGTGGACTTTATTCCTACCCTTCGACCCGGTTCCAATGGACCATAGACGTTCGTGACAGACTATGACCTGATAAGGTTCCAAATAGACTGTCACTTCTCCCTTAGTTGAAGAACGATGAAACGTCTACGGCTGGCAGTTTACTTGAAGTTGACCTGGATCTTCGAAGGACCGTGGACTTTATCCGGCTCCGAAGGACCAATGTTAAGGACCGTGGTTCGTAACAGACTATGACCTGATAAGGTTCCAAATAGACTGCCACTACTTCGCGGTCGCCTTCAGTGGACTGTATTTGTTGGATGTTGAGTCGAAGAATGAAACACTTGGATGGGTGGACTTCATTGACGTCAGTGAGGCATCGGATGTACTTGGCCCAGCACTACTCTTGATCTACTACTTCCTGTTGAGCTTCCTAGTTCCTTGAGAGACTCTTGTTGTCTACTTGTTGCTCCATGTCCATAATTTCCTACCAAATGGTCCCTGCTTTTATAGTCTTTTGTAGTGCTGGCCCGCGATCCAAATTACCTCACCTCCGCATTTCCATTTATTTATAGAACTTATGTTTTACATAATAATTACATAGCATATATGTACATAGGTAGAAATAAGACTTGCACGACGATAGGTACTTACATCTGTACCGTGCGACGTCGGGTTACTGAATGACGGGCGGATTGACCCCTCAGGCTTATATATGGGCCTTGCCTCCCGCGAGCTACTATATAATAAAATGGCACCAGCCGGGGGAGCGCATATTCGCTTCTTACGGTGTGGGAGGCAGTCGCGGGGTGTAATTAAACTTACATACTAATATACAAAGTCGTATTTCCTATTTATACGAAGTTATGTTAGATTCTGAGTAATGCATTTACGTAATTATATTTGCAATTATGCTTTTCGGGGAATGTACTTTCTTTATTAAATTTGGCTCTAACATACTTAATTACTCAGAAAACTAACTCCTAACAGTAGTAAGCTATTCATCTTAGCTTAATATCAAAGTTATTACATAATTACGTTTTAATTTACGTAAACCTAACTTTTTCATAATTTATTCATTATATTCACGCTTACTTAATCTACGTGTCACTGGCACATGTGTCTATGGTTTATTTGTGTCGTGCACACAAACCTTATTCAATCATAGATACTGCCCCAGATTGGACTCTCCTAATCGACACGTATGAAAAGCACTATAAAATTCCGGAGGATGTTGGGGTTTCGTCATCTAGACCTGACATATTCCTATATTCTAAGAGGTTAAAACATGTGGTTCTTGTGGAACTTACTGTACCGTGGGAAACTAATATACCGAAGGACCACACAATAAAGAAAAATAAATACTATGATCTCACAAACGAATTAATCAAAAACGGTTACGTGGTTAATTTGTATGCAGTGGAAGTGGGAGCGAGAGGTATACCAGCAAAATCTCTCTATAACCTACTTAAAGATCTAGGCCTATCGAGAGCTACAATAAGCTCATTACTAGGACGAATGTCTAAAGCGGCACTAGTAGGTTCGTATCAAATTTGGTTAGGCAGGGAGGGGAACTTGGGTAGTGAAGGTGAGTGTTGATGTACATCAACAAAAGGGGCCCCTTCTAAACCTACACTTGGGTCGCAAGTCCCAGGCACTGTCCCGAGTTCCCAACTCAGCAACGCGATGGACCCGGCACTCGCACGGAGAATCCATGGATTGCTAAGAATATCGGTCCCGGTGAACATTCTTGGCGTCGGAAACATTTTTAATCGATAGGCCATTTTTAAGTCTAAAATAAATGTCTGAGAAGTTTTTCGCTAAAAGTGTTAATAAAATAATATTAATTGTTTCACGAAATCTACCTGTGCGTCCCCCCTGCGGGAACGGTTTTTTTTTTCAATTTGAAAGTTAGTCATACAAGTTTTTATTTATTTTCCCTACATTCTAAATGAAATGCAGATTGTTTCGAGTCAAAGACCTATTTAAATACTCTAACTATTGGTTCCCTCACTAAGCTCGTGCGCCAAACCATCTTGTGCCTTAGTAGATTACTATCGACCTTTTTTTGCATTGTAACGTTGTGGATTTTTTATAAATCAATTAAAATTATATCCATAAATTAATCGATATTTTAGTATGTTTCTTTAACTTATTACTATTTATCTATGGTTGTGCGAGCGAGATTGGACAACACTAGTACAGTTATCAACTGACGGCTCTTAATTCGTCCCTTTTTTTCCTTGGCAACCTTCGCCGAGGAAGGTCACTTTGACCCCGTGGCCAACTGCTGTCGGCTCCGGGGTCTTCGCACCGGGCTTCGCACCATAATGGCGGTAGCGAGGCACACCAGCGGAGACCCTGGCACGCCGGCATCACCACTAGCCACGTGTCCACTAGCTAAGTGCATACTACCATCTTTGCACAACGGACCGAACAACGCCCGGCTAGCTCAGTCGGTAGAGCATGAGACTCTTAATCTCAGGGTCGTGGGTTCGGGCCCCACGTTGGGCGCCAATGTAACGATTGAAGTTTTGAAAGAAGCTTTTTAATTGAAGTTACGGTGATGTAATTGAACTGTAAAATTTAATTAAATAATTTTTCTAATTGAGACTAACTACCGGCTAGGGCGAGCAGAGATAAATAAAAGTTTGATTACAATATATTATGACATTATAATTGGTGATAGAGAACGTTACATAAATTTATATTAGGTATTTTAGTAAATGAACCTCAGGGAATGGATTCGCAATAAATATTCTGCCGTGGCGTTGTTCGGTCCGTTGTGCAAAGATGGTAGTATGCACTTAGCTAGTGGACACGTGGCTAGTGGTGATGCCGGCGTGCCAGGGTCTCCGCTGGTGTGCCTCGCTACCGCCATTATGGTGCGAAGCCCGGTGCGAAGATCCCGGAGCCGACAGCAGTTGGCCACGGGGTCAAAGTGACCTTCCTCGGCGAAGGTTGCCAAGGAAAAAAAGGGACGAATTAAGAGCCGTCAGTTGATAACTGTAGAGACTGTTACATAAATTTATATTATGAACCTCAGGGAATGGATTCGTAATAAATATTCTGCCGTGGCGTTGTTCGGTCCGTTGTGCAAAGATGGTAGTATGCACTTAGCTAGTGGACACGTGGCTAGTGGTGATGCCGGCGTGCCAGGGTCTCCGCTGGTGTACCTCGCTACCGCCATTATGGTGCGAAGCCCGGTGCGAAGACCCCGGAGCCGACAGCAGTTGGCCACGGGCTCAAAGTGACCTTCCTCGGCGAAGGTTGCCAAGGAAAAAAAGGAACGAATTAAGAGCCGTCAGTTGATAACTGTTGTGTTGTCCAATCTCGCTCGCACAACCGTAGATAAATACTAATAAGTTAAAGAAACATACTAAAATATCGATTAATTTATGGATATAATTTTAATTGATTTATAAAAAATCCACAACGTTACAGCATGTGGTAGCCCCCTTGGTCTTCAACTCACCGGAGCGAACGATGAGGTGGAAAGAAGTAAACGTTAACACAACTTAGTTTTAGACTTGTTTAAAAATTGTAGTACCAGTGGTAGAAGCAGGTGTAGGTTAGATGTTCTTAGGTTATTCTCTTAGGACATTATCAATGACAGCACAAAGGCTGGTTTTGGCTGAACACGTGTTACGTGGGGTCAAGTAGAGCTTTTAAATAGGTATCGATGTGCAACTGTGATGTGCACTGATATATAATAAAGGAATATTTTCTACAATTTTTACTAAATGTATTCAAAACTTTAAGTAAGTATTTACAATATCTTGAATGTATACATAGCACGTCAACAAATGTTTGCGGCTCCAAGCTCATCAGACTGAGAGAAAACATTTTCCCCTGTTAGTACCACTCCGTTGTGAAGATTCTTTAAAAGCTGGAAAATTTGTTCAATTTTCTCTGTGGCCCGGGTTTGATATTATGATTCAAAAGAGATTTATGTACAGTTCGTGATGGGTGCGCACAAAGCTGATTTCAACAACATATCGTCTATTGTCTACAAACACATTTCTGAGCTACGTTTTCTTACTTTTCGAGAGTCAGAAAAGTTTAGGTTTTTATTTGGTGCATACCTCTTTTTAATTAAATGGGGGAGCACACGCACGTAATCGTGTGTCGTTCTGAATTCAAGTCTCGCATACCGACGTCAATAGTCCAATGAATTTTGCTGTAGTCAAAGTGGAGACGCATCGCCGAAATCCTTCGAGGGTTACTTAGAGACTTTGTCATGTAAATGAGCCACTCAAACCCCCAGGTGAGGCGCTATTCAAACTGAAATATTGTAAATATTTTATTTGTGAATAGATGCGACCACTTTGATCTTGACGACGTAATTTTATTAACGTTTGTTGAAAAATGGTAGGACTAATAAGAGTTACATGTTTAAATATCATTTACTTTTTAGCTATTTTTTATATAATCATATTATTTAACTATATTAGTTGTATTTTTTTTAGATAAAATAGAAATTACGAAGTGTTATTTTTGCTTTTTCACACTTGTTTTTTAAGGAGCACCTTTGTGGTACACCTCTCCTTTGGGAGTTAATCCACTCACCGTAGTCGTTGCGTCCCCTCGTTTAGTCCACTCTCGACCCCTCGACCCCCAAGTCGGGAGACCGACTTTATTAATAAAATAAATTTTAAAATATTTAAATGAATTATTGATGCGTATACTTCTCAAATAGTGAAATTTTATACTATGAGAATATCAGGTACCCGAGCGACAGAGTTCATGTTTAAGATGTAAATCAGACTGTTGAGGATTTATAGCTCAAATGGGGTGGATAAAGGCAGTGACGATACGAACCTCATATTTATTTATTATCCTTGGACTATTTTTCGTATGATGTCGGTGTCTGTTATTTGCATCACTAATATAATAAGTACGATGTGGAATGTGCTGTAGGCTGCCTATACAATTGCGAATACTTTGATGTTACAACCTTACACTAAGATGATTGTGTACCTTTTTTTTTTTTTTTTTTGTGCGGAAATCCCCTCGGATACCCCCCCGCCGGCCAGCGGGGGCGGTTATGTCGGGCTTGAACCGACTAAAACCGCACGCCGTCTCGGGTCTGCAGAAGCCGGGGTGTAAGGTTGCCCATAGAGCATATCCCTCGCACCCTGACTGACCCTGGGCCATCTCCGGTTTCGAGATGGCCCCCTCGGGTTTGGGAACCACGGTGTCCCCGTCTTGCCCCGGTTTGGGGGAGGGGCGCTAGTCGCCCCACCGTCCCGGCCTGCTTCTGCTGGGGTGACAGGCGGCCTCACCTGCTACCCCCAGGCCTGCGCTCATGGAGGACAGAGGTCGTTAAGCAACCTCCGGAGCCTGAGTCGCCTGCGACGCGCGGCGAGCATGTTGCGGGCTCGGCGGGCCGGGAGGGTTCTGAACCTCTCCCGCGCTCCGCCATCTCCTTCGCGAGCATCACATGCTCGCAGAAGGAGGCGGCGGCGGCCCACGCGCTCGCGCTCCGCACAATTGCCGCAATCATGCTGCCGAGCGAGAGGACTCCCACCCCGATGGCTGCCACGAGGTCACGCCTCGGCACCTTCCACGCCGGGCAGTCCGCCAGCGTGTGCAGCCCTGACTCCTCGCTCGCGTCACAGTGATGACACTCAGGCGTTGGCACCTTCCTGATCCGATGCAGGTGGTCCCCGAAGCACCCCTTCCCGGAGATCACCTGCGTCAGTCGGTACGAGAGGCTTCCGTGTCGCCTCTCTAGCCAATCCTCTATGATGGGCCTTACCGCCGCTATTGCGGCGTGCCCTGCGCTTGGTCGCCCAAGTCGTTCCTTCCACTCCACCACCATGGCCTGGTGGAGCTGGGACTGCACGACCTCGATTTCTCGATGCTCGGGGTTCAGTCCCTGCTCCCGCGCCTCCTTTCGCCACTGGTACAGTTGCGAAAGGGCTCTCGCCTCCAGGTCTCATGGCGGAGTTCCGGCAAGCAGATTCGCCGCCTCGAAGGAGATCGTACGGTACCCGTGGATGACCCTGATGGCCATCACTCGCTGCGGAGCGCGCAGCATCCGCACACTTCCAGCCTTCAGGGCCTCCGCCCATATTGGTCACCCATACAGGGCCATGGACCGCACGATCCCCGCGTAGAGTCTCCTGCAGGAGTCATCGGGCCCCTTCATTATGGGCAGCAGCCGCGCCAGAGTGAGAGCTGTGCCCTTCAGTTTGGGGGCCAGACTTCGGATATGCTCTCCGAAGTCCCATCGGCCGTCGAGCACGAGCCCCAAATATTTCATTTGGGGCTTGATGCCGATGCGATTACCTCCCACGATGAGACTGGATCCTTCGGGTGGCTTGCTCCTAGACCCATGAAAGAACAGGGCCTCGGTTTTATGCAGAGCCACCTCGAGACCCAGCCGCCGGATCCGCTCCACGACTTGGGCAACCGCGGTCGTGGCCTTCAGGGTCGCTTCGCGGTACGTCGCTCCGCACGCCGTCACGAGCGTGTCGTCCGCGTAACACGTGACGGCGGCACCGTCTGCGAGCTCACCGCGAAGCACCCAGTCGTATCCGATGTTCCACAGGAGCGGCCCCAGGACCGATCCCTGCGGAACACCGCACGACATCTCACGCCGGCCGACACCGGTCACGGTTGGGTAGAAGACGACTCTCTCCGTCAAATACGCCCCCACTATGCGGCGGAGGTAGAGAGGCACTTCGTGATACACGAGCGCCTCCCTAATGCAACTCCAGGGCAAGGTGTTGAACGCGTTGGCGATGTCCAGGGACACCGCCAACATCACCTCACCCCGGGCTACGTCATCTTCCGCCAGAGCCCTCACGCGCATGATGGCATCCACGATGGAGCGCCTCTGGCGGAAGCCATATTGGCCATCCGCCAGGTCCAGCCCCACTCTTGAGAGGTGCTCGACGAGGCGCTTCGCAATTACTCTTTCAAAGAGCTTGCACACCTCGTCGAGCAACACTATGGGCCGGTAGGCGGACGGTGAGTCCGCCGGGCGCCCCTCCTTTCGGATGAGGACCAGTTTCCCTGTCTTCCACAATTTCGGAAACTGGCCCCGCTCCAAACATGCGCTGAGAAGCCATCTCAGTCGGGGCTCGAGAGCGTCGTCGACTAGAGCTAGGACCCACGCTCGGCCTGGAATGCCGTCGGGTCCCAGGGCGGTGCGTTTGGCTCTCAGCCTTCTCACCGCCAGCTCTAGTTTTACCCAAGTGACCTCGGGCACGTCGTCGTCATCCACGTCGGGCACCATTGGCAACCGAGGCGGAGTCATCTGCGGTGGAACATGTTCCACCGCCCGCGCTGGGAACAGGGAGCTAACAACTCCTCCGAGCAGCTCCGGCTGGAGACACTGGGTCAACGGCGGGGCCCTGGGGCGCAGTTTTCCCCTTACCATTAGGTAGGGCCGCTCCCAAGGGTCCCGCTCCAGCGTCTCCAGCAGTTCACAGCGGGCCGCCTTTTTCCCGCCTTATCTCTGCTCGGAGGGCACCTCGGGCCTCTTTGTATCCCTCGTACAACTCCGCCTCTCGGGCCTCCGCATCTGCGGGGCGGCGACGCCTCCTACGGAATCGGGCCCACCGGCGGTGCGTGATCACGCAGACCCGTCTGAGCCTCGATGATTGTGTCACCTACTCAACTGTTTTTTTTTATACCACTAAGGTGGCAGACAAGCACACGGCCCACCTGATGGGAAGCGGTTACTGCGGCCTATGGACGTGTGCAACACCAGTGGCGTCACACTCGCGCTGCCGACCCTGTAAAGGAAAGGGGATGGGAAAGGAGTTTGGGAGGGGATGGGAAAGAAGTTTGGGCTCCGGCACTCTCACTTACCAAACGGAACGCAACAGTTCAAATACTGTTACTTGGCGTCGATATTCTGTGAGAGGGTGGTGCTTCCCCGGTGTTTTCTCGAACACAAAAAATAAAATTAATTGCTTTACATTTTTCATCTTTTGTTTGCTATATACTGTTATGATAATTTGCATTGATGTAACCATTGAGTATACATCGTCAACATCGCAATGGATGCAAAGTCCCAACCTAAACTGTCTTAAATCATGGTGAACCCTATATTGTTCGAATATGTTTTCAATTAAACATTGGTACATGTATCCAGATCCCGGAACAAAAATTTCGGGCTCCTCATCAAACAGACCTAGACAAACGGAACTGTTTGGTACCTATTATTGAATAAACAAAGCCCTTTTCCTTCATTTACATTTCCGCAGCCAATTTCATTCGTCTACAAGTTATTTACTCGAGGGAATGATTCTATCCGACTCCGCTATGACTTCACCAATTACAGTGGACTTCATTATATACTAAAGTATATTTAGTGCTCCATTGTGTGTTGTAGTTGGAACTTGCTTTATATGACAGTAGTTAACTGTAAGGTGTGTAGGACAAATGAAATAAAAGTTGGGTTCCTGGATAGCAATCCAATTTTATTACCGCTAAGATTTTTTTTTAAACCGTTAAGTAAAGTGGATGCGCCTAGCTATTTCGACCTATGCATAGAATAAAGTTATATGTGATGAAGATTTAAATCACTTTTTCAAAAACGGATTCTTTTTACTTATTTTATTTTCAAGTTTTTAGTTTTAATTTAGACAACCATATTGAATTAGCATTTTTTTCTTATGTTTTAATCTATTAGTCAAACCCTTTTATTTGATACCCATATTGAGGGTTTTGTAAAAAATTGTGAAGCTAATCTGCCATTTCGTAGAGGCGACAATCTTGAATTTACAATTATACTGAATATACAAAAAATACAAAATTGTTTTGTCATCCGAACTAAAGGTATCCATATCAGGTCAATCAGTCACCAAGAAGGGGGTAAAATTTCAATTACTAAATTTGACCCAAATAGATAAATAAACAAACAGGCCAAACTGAATAAAACCGTTTTATAATAAAAAGACCATCAGCCCCCTTATTCGCATTGAACAACCATACCGTGACCACCCGAGTTCGTATCATCCGACACATTTATGTTCGTTAAGTTTTACGCCAGCTCTTTCTTCTATGTTAACCAATTAAAATCTTCCGACTTCTCACGTTACCACTGTGATTACAACCCGCTGTCAAACAGAATAATACCCCAGGCTGACAATGTCTAGTCTTGTACAAAGTCCGTCATTGGCTGCATTTCTCATGAACTGTTGCAATTTGACTTTACATTATTTTCAAGAAAATTTAATAAAAACCATTTACTCAGTAATGTAACCATGATTTAGTCACACTTATGGAAATAAATAGAGGTACCAAACGAATGATCGTTGTTTTAAGGAACAGCACGTGCCCATTCATATATTCATTAGTAACTTTAAAGCAGGAAAATCGTCACATATGCGTCACTAATGAATAAACATAACAATGTTTTAGAGCCTTACTACTCTTCAGGATACGCAATATACACATCCGAATGCTTACTCTATATTTTATATAATATCCAAAAAAAATATCTAAGTTTGTTTCTCCGCATGGTTTATCCCCATTCTAGAACCCAATGACAAGCTCTACTTATTCTAAAGATTTCGATCGGGACAAGAGAACATCTAGAACAGGACTTGAACCCGCGACCAGTCCCTTACAGGGGATTGCTCTGACCAGCTGAGCTATCTAGACACGTCCCAGATATTCGAAATTCTTCGATATATATTACATACGTCTTAAGCTCTACTTAGTTCTGATCTAGATGGCGCTGTTTAATATGTCCTAGACTGTTAATTTATTAAATGACCAAATTTTAGTTCCGTAGGTACACCTAGCCGGGCCATCTCGAAACCGGAGATGGCCCAGGGTCAGTCGGGGTGCGAGGGATATGCTCTATGGGCAACCTTACACCCCGGCGTCTGTAGACCCGAGACGGCGTGCGGTTTTAGTCGGTTCAAGCCCGACATAACCGCCCCCGCTGGCACGCGGGGGGGTATCCGAAGGGATTTCCGCACGATAAAAAAAAAAAAAAAAAAAAAAAAAAAAGGTAGGTCGGTACTTATTTATATATTAATGGCACAATACAATATTCACAGACGTTTGTTGCTTACTGAACCTACTTACGTACACATTCTTTAGATTATAGGCACTCTAAGGACAACCGATCTCGAACCGTCCTACAATCAACTGTTTCAAATATTTGACGTCACGGTGAGAAGATGTAGCGAGCGGTCCTAAGCAAACAACAAAAGCCCCTGGACTAAGATCGATTACCTAGCACCAGACACTCACATAATATTACAACAGTATGTATGTCCAGATTATTCAGGGGGTATTACTCCTCAGATACATTTTTATGCTATGCATTTTAATCATTAACTGGATACGGTTAAGGTCCGTGAAATCATCAGCAGCCATTTGCGGTGGCATGAAACAAGTCGACATGAATACTAGAAATCTAGTTACTTGTTTAGAATTAACCTCAATAGTAATAAAAAAGAAGATTAATTGAAGTGTTTTTTACTATTTTGCTCAAGAGAAGAGAAGAGGGAGATCTGGTTTCAGAATATTGCAAAGAGTATTTTCCATCTTGCCTAATAGTGCCATGGAAGACAAATTGGTTCACTTCTATCAAACTTCTACTAATCACTACGCTAATTGATAAAGTTATTACGCAAATATGATAAGCACAAAATAAGTAATATAATAAGTTTTGTAATAGTAATAAGTTGACCAAATATAATAAGTTCCCACAAAGTTTTAGAAGTTAACTCTTCAAATACATAAAAGTTAAATTGAAAGTCAAGAACCAAACGCGAGTTCAAAATGCAAAGTGCAAAGCAATTTTAAAGAATAGGTCCCTGTATTTGAAACAAGGAGTACTTTTCTTACCTAAGCGTTTCATGCTAAGTTTGAAAACTTCATTCCAATTTTGAAGCTTAATATCAGCTCACCAATATCTTTGTATTACATATTAGAATCGAGGCACTCGTTTAGTAACATTTAGACATACTTAATTGTAGTATTTCGAAAGCCGTTCGATTTTTACGTATAATAAGGGTTTGTTTAGGTAGATTTCGATGAAATCGATCTACCTATTGGTTTCTTGACTACTGTCGAATTAAAAAAAAATTTCTTCATAGGATATAGTCTAGTTATGACCCCCTGAGTCCGAAATGACCACTGGTAATAAAGTTTATATATATATATATATGTATGTATGGTTCCACTTCCCAAAATTTGCGGCACTCTCACGGTCGCATTTTTGCCCCGACCGTTTTCAAACTGCGGTCAAAAATTGCTTGGCTGTAAACTTAGTTTAAGTTCGTGAACGGGTGGAATCCGGCCTAAGGGGACGGTAGGGCCTCACTTTTCGTGAAATCAGTTTTTCCTCAAAATTTCACGTTCCATGAAAGATATTCGAACCGTTCTAATTTTATCCCATAGTATACATGAATACCAACAACTTTTAATTATAAACCTATAAGATTAAAACTTTAACTAAAAGTGGAGGGGCGAAAAACCAAAATTTTTCGGGAAAAAAATCAGAACTTCTAACCGGTGAACATTCTTGCTCGGAAACATTTTTAATCGATAGGCCATTTTTAAGTCTAAAATAAATGTCTGAAAAGTTTTTCGCTGAAAGTTACCGTTTTCGAGAAAAAAAAAATAAACTGTTTAAAGTCCGTAGTTCTCTATATAAAATAATATTAATTGCTTCACGAAATCTACCTGTGCGTTCCCCGTGCGGGAACGGATTTTTTAAACATGCAACAATTTGAGAATGGTTTCTGATTTATTATTTTATGGTGAACAGTCGCTCTCAAAAGTAGCTTAACAAACTCTAAGTTACCGAAACCTTAGCTAAAAACCTTTCATTAAATAATGAATAAAACGTGAATTATATTAAACTTATCCTCTGAAGATTACATCTATTATCTTTTATTCATTTCAATGTAAGAATCGTTAGTAAATTTGTTAATGTTCAGTAACTTCTGAGGACGAGTGTATAATATCGACGTGTTGACTGAAAATATTGTAGTTTTCAAAGCCGATTGTTAGGTTACTTAATGTAAGTGTTAAGTACCTAATATTTCACACAAAAGATTTCACACAAATGGAAACTGCCCATTTGCCAAAAATGGTTTGGAATTTATGTTTTATATTTACTTCGACTAGAGGTATCGGACCAATTGTCTGTCTGTCATATCTATTCCTGGAGTATCATGTAGTATTTGATCGATTGCTCAATCTGAACACCTACTTCAGATTGAACAAATCCCTATTTTTGCCTCAGCTACGTCAATCAATAGAGAATTTCACTCGGATTTCAGAAATATATTTTGTTGAATTGGAAATAAGTTATAATGTGAATACGTTATTAGTATCTAGTCAGTTAGTTAGTTGGTAAATTCTGCTTATTTTCGATTAGCATGTTCCGCGTTTTCAAGTTGTTCGTGTCGCATCGAACAAGGTAGTCTGCAAAAGTGCGTAGGTAGTAAAACGACAATTGTAAAACTCAGTTTTGGCCATATTTGAGTAAATTGTAAAAATCCCCCAGTATAAAGGAAAAAATTTACCGCTTATGTCCCTATATGTGAAGTCAACAGCACATTTATTTAACAGAAAAAGAAAAAGCCTTGGTATAGTAGTAGTGTAACAAAAGCCAGAAAGATTTATTCCAACGCTACGTTCGTCGCTCAGTCGTTGTAGTTTAACGAAATAAATTAATATCTTTGAACAAACGTTTTCTATAAAAGTATATAATTTTATAGTGAAACAAGATAAATTTTACGTTAAAAGTAAATCAATGCAGGTAGATTGGTAAAACTGTAACGATACATTAATGGCTTACAATGTTGGCCAAACAAGTTTGTAACAGAGACTAGCTATAGGTACTGAGCTGCGTACAGGTGTTTCATTTTCTTTTTGGTTTGCGTGTTATTTTATTTTCACAAGAAGATAGCTGATATTATAAGGTGTACGCTTTTTAGGTAGTTTTCGATGAAATCGACCTACCTTTTTTTTTTTTTTATCATGCGGAAATCCCTTCGAATACCCCTCCCGCCGGCCAGCGGGGGCGGTTATGTCGGGCTTGCACCGACTAAAACTGCACGCCGTCTCGGGTCTTCAGACAGGGTGTAAGGTTACCCATACAGCATATCCCTCGCACCCCGGCTGACCCTGGGCCATCTCACCACTAACAGCATCGCTCATCCTGTCTCCTCTGAAAGCAGAGGAGTACGGAGAGCGATGTGTTCCTGCCACGTTGGGTATTGGCCGACGATCAATGCCAACCCTATGAAGGGGTGAAGGGGAAGCCATTGACCGCCGCCCAGGGTGTACCGGCCGCTCCGATTCCGTTCCCCCCGGACTGCAGCGGGATCGGAATCGGAGCGACACTCGAGGAGGTTACCCAACACACACCCCGAAATCGATCTACCTATTGGTTTCTTGACTACTGTCGAATTAAAAAAAATTTCTTCATAGGAGGTCTAGTTATGACCCCCTGAGTCCGAAATGACCACTGGTCAAAAAGTTTATATAAATATATATGTATGGTTCCACTTCCCAAAATTTGTGGCACTCCCACGGTCGCATTTTTGCCCCGATCGCTTTCAAACTGCGGTCAAAAATTGCTTGGGTGTAAACTTAGTTTAAGTTCGTGAACGGGTGGAATCCGGCCTAAGGGGACGGTAGGGCCTCACTTTTTGTGAAATCAGTTTTTCCTCAAAATTTCACGTTCCATGAAAGATATTCGAACCGTTCTAATTTTATCCCATAGTATACATGAATACCAACAACTTTTAATTATAAACCTATAAGATTAAAACTTTAACTAAAAGTGGAGGGGGGGGGGAAACTTAAATTATTCGGGAAAAAAATCATAACTTCTAACCGGTGAACATTCTTGCCGTCGGATACATTTTTAATCGATATGCCATTTTTAAGTCTAAAATAAATGTCTGAAAAGTTTTTCACTAAAAGTTACCGTTTTCGAGAAAAAAGAAATTAAACATGTTAAAAATGCGCTCGGCGTGGGTCATAGAAGAAGCATTGGTCATATTAATTGCTTCACGAAATCTACCTGTGCGTTCCCTCTGCGGGAACGGATTTTTTTAAATTATTAGAATTCCACGCAAAGAAAAATTTAAGATCCGAGTCCACGCGGAAGAACTCGCGGACACAGCTAGTATGTTTGATAAAAAGGCTTTATGATTGCCTTATAGATGTACTTCCGAAGCCTATTGTAGGAAACCCTTTTTATCTATTTCTTGCGGAATACCGTCGGCCAGCGGGAGTGATTATGTCGGACTTGAACTGACTAAAACCGCACGCCGTCTCGGGTCTTCAGATGCGGGGATGTAAGTAGGATGTCATAAGGCATTTCGCACCCCTGCCGACCTAGGGCCATGGCCAGGTTTGGATACAACGGTGTACCCGTCTTGCCCCCGAAAAAAAGGGAAGCGCGCAATGCGCTGCCTCCCCGGCATGCTTCTGCTAGGGTGTCAGGCGGCTCCACCTGGCACCCCCGGGCCTGCGCTCACGGAGGACGGAGGTCGTTGAGCGACCTCCGACATCTTTGTCGCCTCCACGCCTTGCGGGCTCTGCGTATCGGGATAGGCCTGAGTCTCTCCTGGACCCGCCTAACCGCCTCCTTCTCGAGCATTACTTTCTCACAGAAGGAAGCAGTGGCGTATTTGCTACTTTAATAAAAAATTGCACCTACAATAAATATAAGGGATGATAGTATACAAAAAAAAGTATGTGTGTACTTATGTACGCATGTAAGAAGTTATACTTCTTTGGTGTAACTGATAAAAATCTTTCTAAAAATTTTATCCTCCGCGTTATCCTACGTTTGTAGAAATAATAATATAAAACATTATTTTACTTTATGATGTAAATAAATAATACATACCGACAACTAACCTAAAATTCTATAAAACGTACTCAAAGTAAAATTTTGACGAGCTAACTTCAGGGCGCCGGTTTTCTAGCTAACTTCATGATGTCGATTTTTCGTGACGGTGTGACGCGTGCATCGTAAAAATGTACTCTAATCATTTTCCGCACCAAAAAAAAGAATAACTTTAAAAAATTACTCGTTCATATTTATTTACCTACTCTAAAGTAATGTACTCATTAGGGCGACGCAGGCGCCGGAGGTCGCTTAACGACCTCCGTCCTCCATGAGCGCAGGCCTGGGGGTAGCGGGTGAGGCCGCCTGTCACCCCAGCAGAAGCAGGCCGGGACGGTGGGGCGACTAACGCCCCTCCCCCAAACCGGGGCAAGACGGGGACACCGTGGTTCCCAAACCCGAGGGGGCCATCTCGAAACCGGAGATGGCCCAGGGTCAGTCGGGGTGCGAGGGATATGCTCTATGGGCAACCTTACACCCCGGTGTCTGTAGACCCGAGACGGCGTGCGGTTTTAGTCGGTTCAAGCCCGACATAACCGCCCCCGCTGGCACGCGGGGGGTATCCGAAGGGATTTCCGACGATAAAAAAAAAAAAAGGTATAATGCATTAGATATACGTGCACGTATACATACGCACATGTTAGTGTATGTATTTTTTCGCTAAATTTAATATTTATGAGTTGTATATTTATTCGGCGTGGCTTCGACGCGCACCCAACGGTCCATTGAATTTCAAAGCGTTGAGCACAAAGTGAAAATTTCCTATTATAACATCCGTATTGATAAATTTATGAGCATAAATGCGTCACAAAGACTGTTATGTAGACACAACTGCTTTTGATTTTGTATTGTTTCCTGTGACTAATGTGTTAGAAACGTTTGGTTTTGGCTTCTAGTAAAGGCTCTAAAATTCCCTAAAAGGGCACTGGCCCGTAGGATGATAAGATGGTTCCTCAGCTGAAAAGACTAATGAGTAAAAAGTTGGTTATAGTTAAGAGAATTTAATCAGCAAAGCGGTAAAAGGTTACGGTACCTTTTTTAAGTCTATGCAACTAAAGAAATATTTGAGTAAATGCAGAGATCCAAAGATCAGTATGGAAAGTCAGCATTGCCAATGATAATTAAAAAATGTATTTTCAGTTTGAAAAAGTATCGATTGGGCGTACAAGGTCCTCAACACACTTACACACACGTACACTTCCTAATTGTCGGAGGTGGTTCTGGCGCTGGCTCTCCCCTCCAGGGTGGGGGCTCGCTGACCAAACGACACTCGCTTTCGGACAAGCCAAAGTAAACCAAATTATGAAAAAGAGGAATAGGAGAGCGGACCGTGGACTCCAAGGTGCAGGCTTTGGATGCAATAAGGATTGGTGGTCGGATGAAGAAGTGTACTGCTGAAATTCAACAAAATCACAAGCCCGGTTGATAACAGTAAGCTCGCTTTTTGTTATGAGGGAATTTAAACATAGTTGGGAAAAAAGTGAGTGTCAATACACATCTGCCTAATTTCTTGGGTGATTTACAGACGTTAGTCGTATGAACCGTCGTTGATATTTTACTTTTTGTAATATTAATACGCCACGCAACGCCGCGCGCCCGCGTAAGTCCTGATCCCGAGGGAATATCAGGATAAAAAGTAACCTATGTTACTCAAGGATAATGTAGCATTCTAATGGTGAAAGAATCTTTGAAATCGTTTCAGTAGTTTCGACAAACAATTAAATCTTTCGTCTATATAATATGTATTAGTATAGATCACCAAGCGCTATTTGATTCTCGCAACGTTTCAAAATGCAGATACACTCCTAAACATAAAAAGATAATTTTATTTTCTCATAAAAAACGTCGCATGCTAAAATGCAGATACACTCAAATGTAGCTAACTCATGTAGCTAACTACATTCATGTAGCTAACTTTAGCATTATTTGATCATAACGTGAACAGTAAGTAATCGTGCACTCAACCAAAGTAAAGTGCTGCTGACGGCTGCAAAGTTTGTGTAAGTATGTATTATTTTTAAAGAGAGTTATAGAAGCGCCAGAAAATAGCTCAGTCCGCAAATACAGCGAACAAGCATTCATTAAACACTTGTGCACAATTAACGTGAAACAGGTGTGGCGCTGAAAACAATGTTCGTATTATTTAACGCAACCTTTTGACAAACACAGTCGACCTCCGCTATGTAAATACGACAAAGTAAAACAGATTTTTGTACATAGCGACGGTATTTTGAACACATTTTTTTAATTACTCAACTACAGTACATTTTATTTTATACGAGCAACTTTATTCGCCGACGTACGTTACCTCGTCATTATGTGGCTATACATTTTAGCAAGACTACAAAATCTAACAGCGAATTTGCACCAGACCCGTGCACTCGATCTCACCATGACTCCCTACTACTACTGGCCCCATCTGAAAACCAGCGCTGCGCATATTTAACGGTATGCGTAGCATTTATGCTGAGATGGCGGCCACATTCAGGATCGCACAGTGTGCCTAAATATTCTTAGATTGTAAGATATTTATTTATTAAGTTAATATCTTCATTGTGAGTGTCCTGAATGAAATGTTTTTCTTACTTCTTTCTTTCTTACTATTTATTTCGGTAGAAGGTACTATCGTACTTCGGCTTGGTAGTACAAGTAGCGGTCAAATCGTAAGCACCTCAAGTCCAAATCCAAGAAAAATATCAAAGTAGACAAAATTCCCTACGGCTGTATTTGCAACGGAACAGCGACGCCCGATATTTATTATTCATTCATAAGGAGCACTGCGATATTTACTCTCCCATTACTGCGGCCTCGGAGTCGCGTTTCTTGCATTAAAAATTAAACACGAGTCCATCTACAAACACTACACAAATAAAATGTTCAGTAAATAAAATTAAATAAACATGAAACTTCGAAACGCCCCTAATTGATTGATGTCGTAGACTATTCCAGCTGTGACATTCAGAAAAACATTATCAGAATTGAGATATACGGACCTAAACAATGACAAACGTGGAAAAAATTCTAATACAAAATCGAATTCTACGTACCAAGTGGACAAATAAATAACCGCACTATGATAAAAACTTGACAAATCTCTACGCGCAAAGCGCAGCGAGCGCATTCGGTTAAAAAATGAAAACAATTACCACTATAGCACAGGCTGTTCCGAGCCGAGCTGAGCCGAGCCACCAACAAAAACTAGCAATTGTAGATAATTTAGTTTCAATCGCTGCAATAGCTCGGACTCGCTTCAAATATTATCCGGTAAAAAATCGGTTTAAAATCCCCATCCAAATTGCTGCCGCACCAAATTCATACAGTTGTAAGCAAAACTTTCGTACCGTATTTTTTGCTATCAGTTTATAGACACCATTGAATTTGGAACATTATTATATAAATGTGTACATACTATTTGCATTAACTACAGTTCAATAGAATTAACCTCGTTTATTTATCTTTTCATCGAATTACATCATCGAAGTATCTACATGGAGCGATCAGACTGAGTGCACCTTTTTTTTTTTTTTTTTTTTTTAACGTGCGGAAATCCCTTCGGATACCCCCCCGCCGGCCGGCGGGGGTGGTTATGTCGTGTCTCGACTAAAACCGCACGGTGTCCTCCCCAAGTGGCCGTTGCCGGGCACCCCGGGTAAGCCCTCGAAAGGATAACCCCAGGGTTGCCGGCGGGCTTTGGCCGCCACCGCGGCCTCGCCTGGTGGGGTCGGGTTTTATCCCGCTTCGGTGAGTTGGCAGGCGTGTGTAGGGCACACACGACACGCCTCCGCCACGGCCTGCTTCTGTAAGGACGGCGAGTCGGCCAACTGCCGTCCTCAGGCCCCGATCATGGAGGTCGGTAGTCCCGGGCGTAGATGAGTCTGCGGCGTCCTCGCCGCAGACTGCGAAACTCGGGGGGCAGGGTTCTCTCCCGCTCCCTCTCCGCCGTCTCTTTCGCGCGCATTACCTGCTCGCAGAAAGAGGCGGCGGCGTGCCACTTGCTCCCGTCGGAGACCACGGCCCTCACCATGGTCTCCAACGAGAGAACGTCCACGCCCAGGACCGCAACGAGATCCCGGCGTTGACTCGCCCACGCAGGGCACTCCACCAACGTGTGGAGCGCCGTGTCTTCGCCAGGATCCTCGCAGTGCTGGCACTGCGGCGTTGTCTCCCGGTGGATGCGCCACAGATACTTACCGAAGCACCCGTGTCCGGTAACCATCTGGCACATCCGGTAGGAGAGGTCCCCATGGTCCCTCTCCAACCACTCCTTCATGATCGGTCTCACCGCCGCAATGGTGGATTCCCCCCACCTTGGGTGCTCAAGTCGCACCCTCCATGTCTCCATGAGTTCCTGGCGGAGCAGGGACCGCTGAGCCCTGATTTCTCGGGGCTCCGGCCTATGGCCCCGCTCCAGCGCCTCCTTGCGCCACTGGTACAGCAGCGCAAGGGCTCTCGCTTCCAGGTCCCATGGAGGGGTCCCGGCTAGGAGACATGCCGCCTCGACGGAGGTCGTGCGATACCCCCTGATGACTCTGACGGCCATCGCTTTTAACGGGCTGTTTAATACAGCCACGTTGCGGGCCGCCAGAGTCTCCGCCCATACTGGGGCCCCGTACAGGGCCATGCTTCGCACGATCCCCAGGTACAGTCTCCTAGTGGGGGCGTTGGGTCCCTTAACGTTGGGCATCAGCCGCGATAGCGCGGCCGCAGCCCCCCTCAGTTTCGGAACCAGACTTCGGAGATGAGGTCCGAAGTCCCATCGGCTATCGAGTACGAGCCCAAGGTACTTCATCGTGGGCTCGATGCCGATGCTTACGCCCCCTACGGTTATGCTGGTTCCCGCAGGTGGCCCCCTCCGAGGCCCGTGGAAACACATAGCCTCGGATTTGTGGAGAGCCACCTCGAGTCCCAGCCGCCGTATTCGACCCACGACTTGAGCAACCCCTGCCGTGGCCTTTAGTGCCGCGCTACGGTGCGTTGGTCCCCGCGCCATAACGAGGGTGTCGTCAGCATAACACGTTATGCTGACACCCTCGAGCAACGAACCGCGCAGCACCCAGTCGTATCCGATGTTCCACAGGAGTGGCCCTAGGACCGACCCCTGTGGAACACCGCACGACACTTCTCGCCGCCCTGGCCCTAGCCAGCTCGGGTAAACTATGGCCCTCTCGGATAGGTATGCCTCGACAATGCGGCGGAGGTAAGGAGGCACTCTGTGATACGCGAGCGCCTCCCTAACGCAGCTCCAGGGTAGGGTGTTGAAGGCGTTGGCGATGTCGAGAGACACCGCCACCACCACCCCACCCCGCGAGACTACTTCCTCCGCCAGGCGCCTAACGCGCATGATGGCTTCCACGGTGGAGCGCCACCGGCGGAAACCAAACTGGTTGTCCGCCAGATCTGGCCCCACGTTCGTGAGATGCTCGACGAGGCGCTCTGCAATAATCCGCTCAAAGAGCTTGCACACCTCGTCGAGCAACACGATCGGCCGGTATCCGGATGGCTGGTCCGCCGGCCGCCCCGCCTTCCGGATAAGGACCAGTTTCCCCGTCTTCCAAGCCTTTGGAAACTGGCCCCTTTCGAGGCATGCGCTAAACAGCGCCACCAGTCGAGGCCCTAGTTCCTCCAGGGCCAGAACCCATGCTCGGCCTGGAATGCCGTCGGGTCCAGGGGCAGTGCATTTCCGGGCTTTAAGCCGGAGCACTGCTACCCCCAGTTCACTCTCCCTGACTTCGGGCACATCGCTCTCGCTATTATCAGCGTCAGGCGCCTGAGGCGGAGCCATACGCGGAGGGACGTGCTCCTCCGCTCTCGCTGGGAACAAGGAGCCCAGTATCCCCTCCAGCCGCTCCGGCTGGAGGCTCTGGGTCAGTAGGGGCGCCCTTGGGCGGATTTTGCCCCTGACCGCAAGGTAAGGACGCCCCCATGGGTTCTGCTCCAGAGACTCCAGCAGCTCTTCGCGGGCCCGCCGTTTGGCCTGCTTAATGGCTACCTGGAGGGTCCTCTTGGCCCCCTTGTACGCCTCATATAGCTCCGCCTCTCGGGCTGCCGCATCGTCTGGGCGGCGACGCCTCCGGCGGAACCTGGTGTACTGGCGGCGAGCGGTCACGCACGCTGCTCGCAGCTGTGCGATCTCCGCTGACCACCAGTACACCTGTCTCTTTGCCGGGCCGGGCTTAACCCTAGGCATCGCCGCATCACAGATATGCGACATGGCTCTCCTGAACCATTCCGCCTCTGCGTCGACATCGGCAGGCCTGGCCAGTGACGGAATCCAGGCCTGCACTATTGATGCCTCCAGGAGAGCCTCCCGATCCAGGCGTCTGAGCGCCCAACGTGGATCCGGGGGATTCGCAATTGTCGGCGGCAGGTTAGTCGGAGGGGAGACGTCGAACCGAATATACTTATGGTCGGAATCCGTCTCCTCCTCCTCCACCACACGCCAACCCTGGACGCGGCGGGCGAGAGCAGGGGTCGCGAATGCGACATCCACGACCGAACTGAGCCCCCGCCGCTCCCAGGTGGCGACACTCCCCCGGTTGAGGACCTCTAGACCACGGGTGTTGGCCCAGTCCTCCAGTACTCGCCCCTTGTCATTGGTTTCCCGGGAGCCCCAGGCCTGAGACCAGGAGTTGAAGTCTCCCAGGACCAAGACAGGACGAGGACGGCACGCAGCGAGAACAATGTCCAGTTCAGCGAGCCTTAGCTCAAGCTCGTACTGGTCAAGGCTTGGCGAGAAGTAGACGGCCACGACAGCCAAGCCCTCATAGTCCGCCGCGACGCAGCCTCTGCACCTTGCAATGAGTGCAAGGCGCGAGGTGTCCGCGGCGGAACCCCCGAAGACGGTCGCTACGCCGTCCAGGTCCACCGGGCTTCCGGGGTGGACCCAGTACGGCTCAGCGACCACGACCACATTGATAGACCACTCCACGATGCTCTGGTACAGAAGATCCTGAGCACCGGTGCAGTGGTTTATGTTCGCCTGCAGGATGCGGATTGGTGTGTCCATTAATGGACGTCCATCTCCGCATCCCGCCTCGAATGTGGCCGCTCTTGAGCGGCACCCCCGCTACCCGTTGCGGACGAACGGGGCTTTGGCCTCGAGGCGGCGCAGGTTCTGCTGTCCGCCCGGTGCTCCGCCGCTTTGCCCTCCGCTACGCATTTGTAGCAGCGCGGCGGAGCATCACAAGCACTGGCCTTGTGCCCGGGCTGACTGCAGCGGAAGCACCGATCCCCCACGGTGTCTCCCGCTGTGCACTGCATTCCCACATGCCCCACAGCCAGGCACCTGAAGCACCTGGTCTCGCGGGGCTGCAGGAGTTGCACCCGCGCCTTTAGGAAGCCCCCAACGAGGAGGCTCCGTTCGTCCGCAATTTTTTGCGCCGCTGCGACGGGGCAGTTGACGACTGCTGTGCCGTGACCGGTGGAGCTGAAGCGGATTTCTCCAGCTCTCACCTGATCACGGGGGCAGCCGCCCGCCTCCACGACGGCGGAGATGACTTCCTCCGTCGTGGCCGCGTCATCTAGACCCGAAATGCGCAAACCTGCGCATTTGTTGGGTCTGGTGACGCGGACGGCTTCGGTATCCAGCGACTCCCTCAGCTTGGCCGCTAGGGCGTCGGCTTTGGGGCCGCTGGTGGCGCCGGAGACCTCGAGGAGGCGAGCTCCGGTGCGAGTTGTTTTGCACCGGAGCCCCCCCTCTATATCGAGGGCCTTGAGGTCCACTGAGGCTTTAACCTGCCTCAGGACCTGGGCGTACCCCACGCCCTTCTCCACACCCTCCGTCGTCACCGTCAGGACGACGGCAGTGGAGCGTGGGGCGCGGAGCCTCTTCGGCGCCTTCGCCGCAGCGGCTTTTGCCACCTTCTTAGCCGCCTTTTTGGCGGCTTTCTTCGCCTTTTTGGCGGCTCCCGCTACCACCCATTCCTCCCCTCTGGAGGAACGCTCGGGTGCAGCGGGAGTGGCGGGTATGGCGGGGGTGGGGGTGCCGCGCTTTTTCCCCTTCCCTTGTGGCGTTGGGGCCACTGGGGTGGCGGGGCCGGGCTTACCACCGGCAGCAGCTGCGAAAGACGCAGGCCGTGCCAGTGGGGGACGGTAAGCCCGGTCCTCCAGAACACCGAGCCGCCTCTCGATAGCCGCCAAGAGCTGCACCACACTAGGCGCAGTCTCTGGCGGCGGATTGGGCGCCGGCCTAGGCGCTGAATTCGGCGCCGGCTTAGGTGCCGACTTTGGCGCCGGCTTTTGCACAGAATTTGGCGCCGACGTTGACGTAGACGCCCCCCCTAGCGGCGCAAGAGCCCTCGGGTGGTCCGCCACCTCCTGGGCTCTTGGGGCCTTCTGGGCCTTCGGGGATCCCCTGACCATCTGGGTCAGTTGCCTGACCTCCTCCCGGAGGACCCGCTGTTGCTCCAAGGAGTTGGCCAGCTCAGTTTCCAGGCTTGTGACCCGGGCCCTGAGCTTCGCCTCCTCCTCGGAGACGCTCCTACCGAGGAGCTCCTCCAGCGCCGTCCTGGCAACGGCGACATTTTCTGCCACCGTCTTCTTTTTGCCTGCCACATTTTTGGACCCCTTAATGGTGTCCGTAATGCGGGCAAGCGCTGCGAGGAGTTCCCTCGCCGCGGGGACGCCTTGGTCCCTGCCACTGGGTAGTGGAGGGACGTGCACCGGCTGCTTCAGCGTTCTGGTCGCCGCGGTGGCCAATATTTTGGCCGGCCGATCATCCTCACTCGAGGAGACCGTCCGTTGTCCGGAGCTTCTGCTCCGGTCAAGGGACGGTCCACCCGAGCGAGGCCGCTTACGTCGGAGACCCTCCTCGGTCTCCATACGGCTGGATACTGACTCGTTGTCAGTACCCGCCGTCGACGCCGCAGACGCAATGTCTGCGTCCGTTTCCCCACCTGTTGGTAACGGAGTAGCGGGTCTGGTGAAGACGGCCTTGACAGACCGCGAGTGAGGCCCCCGCCTCACCTCCTCTTCATCCCCCGCTACCTCCGTTTCATCATCTCGGATGCCGTTGTCCGCGCCAAGGTCGTTTTTATTTGTATCGTCCGGTTGTTGTTTTTTATTTGTGATATTATTCATAGTATATCCCACGAGTATGGGGGAAAGATGGTCCATCCAGGCGGAGCCCCCTGCACCTGGATAAGCCTATATACTATGGAGGTCGGCTGGTATCCATAGGTTTTGACGACTTCGCTGTCGGGTGTTATAGACTTTTCCTTGTCGTGGGCCGGCCAATAAAGGCAAGCCCTCCGGTCGGCAAGTTCACAGCGTACCCTTCTGGAGCCACCAGTCAGGTCGTTGCTGATCACCTGCCGATTACGGAACGCGAGAGGATGGCTAGTCCTCTCTCACCGGCGGCGGCAAAAGTGCCCGTCGGCCCCTGCGTGAGCAGTGGGCCAACCCGCCCCTGGATCCCCCAGGATCCTACGGTGGCCTCCACCACTAACAGCATCGCTCATCCAGTCTCCTCTGAAAGCAGAGGAGTACGGAGAGCGATGTGTTCCCGCCACGTTGGGTATTGGCCGACGATCAATGCCAGCCCCATGAAGGGGAAGCCATTGACCGCCGCCCAGGGTGTACCGGCCGCTCCGATTCCGTTCCCCCCGGACTCCAGCGGGATCGGAATCGGAACGACACTCGAGGAGGTTACCCAACATACACCCCAGACTGAGTGCACCTTCATTTTGATTATTGTCGTAGTAAAACTAGGTCATTAGGAAGATATTTTTCAATTCTTCACTGTTCATGGATCTGTGGATTGGTATGCGATAGTTGACCCATGAAGAATAACGGAAGGACAATAGGCACAGCAAGCAAAACCGAGCGGTTTTGTTAAATCAGCTGAGTGCAAGAAATGCTTAGGTTGGATCTGCGCCCGGATCGTTCATATTGCAGAAATGTATCCAACTTGCGATGTTTCAAATACAAAGAAACCTAATATTGCACGCTGAAAAGAATTGTTAGTGTATTGTGAAGCAATCAAAATTTCTCTCAACTCATTTATGTACTATACAAAAATGGTTGATTGCACACTTTTCAATAAATTATTGTCACGATTTTGTCCAAAGTTAACTCAAAAACTTTCAAAACTCAAAAAAGTGAAGAAATGTGTAAAAATCTGCTACTAAGTTAGTATTTTGATATTGCTTTTGCTACTGTTAACAGTATCGCCTCTTCTGGTAAGGGTCTATAGGTCTATACACTATTTGGCGAAGCTTGGAAGGTAGAAAGTGTAAACAAAAAGAACAGTAGGCATTAGTCAATAACTTCTATGTATATATACTACTAGGTAGACTGATTGTACGTAACAAAAAAAATTGGAATCACAAATAGAACACCAATAATGCGGAACTTTCTGTATCTGAGATTAGAAAGAGGGCATATAGACGTTATCGGAAACTTTTTATCGCCTGAAACCAGATTATCTAATTGGCAATCAACAGAAACAGAATAGAAATTCAATAGAAATTCTTATTCTACACAAAATTCTTCGTAAACAATTTAATATTACAAAAAAAACTCAAAGACTGTTCATAAAACCTCATATTTCATGCAAAATTTTCATATTACGATACAATTATAAGCTCACTATTATGTCAGAACCCAATTAACTTCAATAACTAACGAATATAATCTATCTAAAGTGAAACAAAACTTGCGAAAGAAAAATATATTATATTCTTCAACGTAATGAGGTACAGCAGGACCATGAAATACTTCGTTGTGGATGAAAAATGCGAATTGAAGAATCAGTGTTCTGTGGTGCTCTCCTCAATTAAATATTTCTGACCCATTAGCCCAGGTGGCAAGCAACGTAATGGAACCCATTAGAGTCGGCCACTGTATGCCGCAGCGTATTATATAATGTTAGTTAGCCGCTTATAGGTGAAAATATGTCATGTCCAGCCGGTTTTGTTGCTGTTTGATAAGTTGTGGTTTGTTAGAGAACATTACTTAGGACTTTTTTACTCATGTCATCATCATCACCATCAACCTATTCTAGTCCACTGCTGGACATAGGTCTCCCCTAACGAGCGCCATAGCGATGTCGATTCAATGTTATTAGTGAAAATGACACTAATTCAATTTAGAATATTTTGTTCAATGTTACATAAACACTCATAGGAGAGATGTGGTTGGACCCCACATTGGGCCCCACAATATCTTAGGGAACTAACTACGCCTGCTAGCCAGTACACATACTGACAAACGGACGAGGCTCTGCGGCAGGCTAACCTCTCGGGGTTAGGAGGTGTGACGGCAGTCGCTCCTGCCTAAACAAGATAAACCAAATCAAATAATAGAGTAGGAGAGCGGTTTTAAAGCACAAGCTTTGGACGCAACCAAGACTAACGCTGTGACGATGATGATGACTTAAATAAAAAGACAAACTGGATTGATGGAAACACGCCATCAATCCACTAGTGCTTCCTGCTTGTTATGACTTACGGTGTCGAAATGTGGACACTTACAAACTGGATTGACGGAAACACAATATAGGTGGCTGTCAGCTTACCATCTGCAAATAAGTTTCTACCACCAGTGCTTCCTGCTTGTTATGACTTACGGTGTCGAAACGTGGACACTTATGGTAAGGCTAGTCCAACACTCAGTATCACAGTCAAACAAAAGTTTCCGACTATGCTCTTTGAATAAGCTAAGTGGCAATGGATTAACTACATCATTCTGCCGAAAGACCGATGGCCCACTGATGGACAATAACTTCATTGTCATTCATACTACGTGGGGCGCGCTAGAAGTTTCCGAAATGATAAAAGTCAATACTTTTACTTAATGGTAAAAAAAAAATATTCTTCCTATGCGTCAGTGCACTTTTTCATTCGATTCAACCAATTTTGAAAACATTTGTGCCACTCCTTTTCTGGTGATGAAAACCGTTGATCATGTAAATGGTTCACACTGTATGCAGGATAGCTCATAAGTTATATGTTTGTCACCTTCAAAAACTCGTTTGTCTGCTGCCCGTGTGGGCACTTGCACTGTCATGGTTTGTCAATAATTTCCGACAACAAATGGTCGTGTTCCAGTCACTATTCACAGTACGACTATTATCTAAAGCAGCAGTAGCCACGTGTCCAGTTTTATTAAAAAAATAAGCAATCATCCGTTTAGAAGCACTTTTCACGCGGGCCATTTTGGTTGCTTTCGGTTCATCTTGAAAGACCCATACGCTCATTTGCTGCTTTGTTTTAGGATCGTAGCAATAAATCTATGTTTTGTCACTTATGTCCCACACCAAATTTGACACCCCTTCGTTGGTTCGTTCGTTCGTTGCTTGATAGTCTTGTAAGCATGGCATGGCATCAAGTGACGCGGTCCGTTTTTTGAGCCTTACCCGAATTGTGTGGGATCCATCGAAAGCACAGCTTTCTCACACCCAAATATTTGCGTAAGATTGATTGAATTTGACTCATGCCTATGTCTAAGAATGTCCAAATCTTATGGTAGGTCACATGCCTGCCTGTTTCAATCATACAGCGCACAGCATCAATCTTTTTGTTGTTCACAGTGATACATGGGCGGCCTTCACGAAATTCATTCCTGAGATTGACACGACTGCATTTGAATTCTGCAAACCAGCTATAAATAGTCGATTTCATCGTTTTCATGCCGAGCTATCTAATTACATTCAAAATCGTAGAAAATGAGAGTACGAAAGTTAATTCCACAATAATGAAGACAAGCAATTTTTTTAAATGGCACCAATATGTGAAAACAATAGACAATCACAATAAACAAATTGTATTCTACAGCCAAAGTCTTCTATTTTCGAATAATGTAATAACTTTTTAATCTATACATATAGGTGATACAGGCATAATTAGGTACTTGTCCTCACTGACTAACAGACTGACTGATTCATGAACGCAGAGCCCAAACCGCTGGACCTACATACTTGAAATTTTGGCAGCAGTTGCTTTTTATGTTGTAGACATCCACTAAAAAGGATTTTTGGAAATTTCACTTCTAAGGTGGCCAAATAAGGGATAAACGTTTTCAAAGTTAGAAGTACGAAATTTCATACACCTGCTTTTGGTTAGAAATATATGAACACACCCACGTTTTTCAAAATTTTACCCTTAAGAGTGTGAAATAGGGGTAGAAAGTTTATATGAGAAGTTTGTCACTTTGAAGATAGAACCATGAAATTTCATACAAATACGTACTTTAGACTACAATACTTTTCAGAAGATAATGAAAACGTGTTAAAGCGTTTTTCAAAATTTTACTACTAAAGGAGTAAAATAGTCGATGAAAGGTTGTATGAAGAGTCCGTCATTTTCAATGTAAGAAGCTCAAAAATTTCATATAATCGATTCTGGTTAGATAGAAATGAACACATGAGCGTTTTTAAAATTTTACGTCTAAGCGGGTGAAATAGGGGTTGAAAGTTTATATGAGAAGTTTGTTACTTTGAAGATAGAAGAATGAAATATTATATACGTACGTACTTTAGTCTACAGTACTTTTCAGAAATAAATGAATACGTGTATCAGCGTCTTTCAAATTTTTACTACTAAGGGGTAAAATATTCGATGAAAGTATAGAAAGTCCTTCATTTTCAAAGTAAGAAGCCCAATATTTCAAATAGCTACTTATGGTTAGAAATAAATGTAGACGTATATCGGCGTTTTTAAAAAAAAAACTACTAAGGGGGTAAAATAGGCGACGACGGCACGAAATTTTATGAAATTTCGTGCCGTCTTCGCCTGCTTCTGGTTGCAAATAAAAATACACATGTATCAGCGTTTTTCAAAATTTCTCCCCTAATAGGGCAAATAAGGGATGAACGCTTGTATGGAAGTCCGTTATTTAGAAAGTGATTAAGTTTTGAAGTAAGAAGCGTTTACATCTACTATTGTACCCGGCGGGTGACGGTGCAATCGGATTATAAGAAGTTTTTACGATTTTTTTCCCGGATGAGGCTGGGTCTCGGGCCGATAGCATTTTATAAGTGACCAGTTCCGGAAACTTTTAGTGCGCCCTATGTATATATGTCTATATATATATATATATATATATATATATATATATATATATATATATATATATATATATATATATATATATATATATACATATATATATATATATATCTAATTATTAATATAATTAGTATAATTGTTAAACATTTAACGACATTTTTATTTTTTTATTTTGCCCATATGCACTAAGAGGATTACAAAATTTATGGTGGATCACGATGGAAAAATATCAAAATAACCGAGTCATGGCATAATAAAGTTTGGGAAGCGCCAACTTAGTAGATAGTAATATTTTATACTTACTTAGTGAATAATTAAAGATAAGCAGTCAAGTGTACAAAATTGGATTGAGGGGTGCGAACTTAACGTTGCTGTAGTGGAAGCTCGACTAACAGCAAGCAAAGTTTGCCCCACTTTTGACAGACGGACATTCAGATATTTTTTTGTGATGTGGGTAACTACATATATTTATTTACTTGTGCTACAGGATAAATAGAATGATTCTAGCTCAACGAGAATTACCCTATGGGTTCCATATTCTTATCTATGGTTTTGATTCCCGTACGATTTAATTGTGTTGACAACGTAGAAGTTTTATTTTTTCACAGTTTTAAGACAACTTTGATTTCAACTTTATATATCCACGCCTTCCTGAGAAAAAGGTCTACCTAGGCAGACAGACATAGATATTATTTTTATAATGTGTGTTTTTCCCTTTACTTGTGCTATAAGACCTTGCTTCTTGCCAAATTTCATGATTCTAGCTTAACGGGAAGTACCCTTTATGTAAGAAACCTATTTACTGTGCACTACATAGACATGTCTGCTACTGACTTTTTAAATTTTTAATTTTTGAGGGATGATAGGCTCACGTTTGACCTCTATCTCACCTGGTCGTAAGTGACGATGTGGTGTACGATGGATCACGTTTTCCTAGAAGGAACCTATTCACTCGAGACTTGAAGATTCCGAGGTTGACTATTGGATATGAAAGTACACAAAATATTAACTAAGAGTGAAAGCCTAGTGCGACCAAAACTAAATGTTTTTTATTGGTCCAATCAGAATTAAAGTAAACTTAGTAACGTGGATTTTAATTTACGATTTTGCATTAAAATCATTAAGTATTAAATTCATGATAGTACCGTTGTAAGCCATGGTTAAAATCAAATCCTGTATTTAGGAAAACAAGCTAAAGCAAATTTTATCTTTGTGTCTGTGTCCTATTAACGATCCGATCGGTGCATCTGAAAGCAAATTGTGTACTAAACTGTGGGCACAAATGAACTGTAAAGACTTTACCGAACCTTGGTATTGAACTGAATTATTTAATTTAGAAATAGACAGGTACATTTGTTTATACACTTCTCATCAGAAAAATCGAAACACCTTGCAAGCTTATGTTTTCTAAGGATCATTATTATTATTATTATTCCCTTTATTACATTTAAGATACATATAAATTATATAAATTAATTAATTATTGATCATTATTATTTATTTATTTTATGGAGAACTTTGCTCCACTGGAGGTATGACCAATTTAGGTGCTCAAGTGCAAAGTTAAGGCGCGCTCTGAGATGGTCTGCAGATAGTTTCGGCCCATTTGCTGGTTTGTACGGTACCAGTGCACGTTCCTTCAACCTTTTTCTAATGGTTGAGTCACTTACAGCCACTCTACGTACAACATGAAGCTGCTGCTGCAGTTGACAAGCGTTAAGGTGTCGATTTCGTAATGAAGTTACAATAAATCTATCGTCTTGCTCAGAAGTAACCTGATTTCTGCCAAGTCCTCAACGGCGGGTGAACAAACCTGTCTCCCGATACCTTTTGTAGACTCTATGAACAGAGAACAGACTTAGATGCAATCTTTCAGCGGGCTAAGTATCCATATGTTTTAGAAAAACACTTCTTTTCAGACGTCCCAAAGTCACAGTAGACAAATAAAGAAGAAAAAGTTTCAAGATAAACGCTAATTTTTAGTTTCAAAGGTGAGATGTACCTACTCCAGCTCTAAAAACACATTTGTCTCAAAACAATGATTCATTTCTTTTTTAGGATAAACCAATGACATTCTAATTTAGAATTTTCGCTTACAACTGTAAAGGCCAAACTGCCAGCTATATACGAGTAATCATGTGATTTTTTTCATGGAATGGATGGAAACCCTTTTGTTTTAAATTGGGACAGATATTATAGAAACTAAAGTGTTTCGATTTTTCTGATGAGAAGTGTATAAATAAGTATTAATTTATTCTGTTTTGACGAGTGACTTTATTATCTTGGTTTTGATTTAAGTTATTAGTAATAACAATAGCTAGCTATGATGCTATAAAACTTTTGAAATAATTCAAACCTAATACCAGCAACATTCTGTTTCATCATAACAATTGAAGGTTTATTTCAGAAATTTCATAGTTAGGTACAATGTAATCACAACTAAATTGGTCAGCTATCAATATCTAAATATAAACAACTGGCTAGTCCTCCCCGGCCTCGCCCGTGGCGTATTTCAAACCCCCGTTATATCTCTTAAACCCATAATATGCCTGTAATTGATAAGTTTCATTATAATATACGGGAATCTGCCAAATTTATTCACATTTATGATTAGCTACTGCTCCGCTACCTTGGCTGGTAGCGTGATGATATATAGCCTATGACGCTAACAAATAATGTGGCTATCTATTGCTAAAGAATTTTTCAATCCGTCTAATAGAGCCAGAGATTAACAGCTTAAACCTCATAAACTAGTAGGTATAGATTAGTAGGTACAGTCGTGGAGACAGTCATATCGCGTGGTAAAATACCTTTTTTTTTTTTTTTTTTTTTATACTCTTTCGTCATATGTTAACTTCGTTGTAATAGGGACATTTATTTAATGAGTATTACTCATAATTGATATTAACCTAATTAGCGAATAGAGCTTGACGACCTCTGTGGTGTAGCGGTAGAGCGTTCGACTGCTAAGTCAAAAGTTGCTGTTTCGATTCCCGCTCAGTGTAAATATTTGTGTGTATGAATATTTGCATTGGTCTGGGTGTTTCTATGTATAATATGTATGTATTTATCGAATACTGGCCATGACACTACCGAAGTGAACCCACTTCTAACAAAGGCAATTTAGCTTAGCTGGAGGGGTTAGGGGGGTTAGATTAGTAATTTCGGTTACCTACTATTATTCTTTAAAAAAAATTAATAATAATAATAATGTAGTGCATTTTTTTATTGAACTTATTATTTGTAAAATGAAGCTGTCTGTATTTTTGATATAAGGACAATGTATTTTGGTTCATAGTTTATTTGAGTTAGTAACAAATAAAAAAACGGTTTATAAACATAGTAGTTTAAAGGTACTAGAGGAATATCTACAACACAAAGGGCACGTACACAACGACTGAACAATACTAACAATACGCATGCGCTTGGTTCGTTCATGTTAATCACGCATATCCCAACTTGAGTTAGGAAGAATCCAACCCGAGTTAATTCGAGTTAACTCAGATTAGGCACTCAAGTTGACCCATCTCTAATAAATACACAGTCAGTTCACCATCTGAAGCACACGTATTCAGGTCAATTTCAAAACAAGATTACAAAGTGGGATTTTGAAATTACTCCTTTAATTTTGATGGAATACGCTTAATTTCTGTTGAAGTATCACCTTCATGGTCTCAACATGTGTAGGCTGGTGATAGAAATATTTTATATTTGAATATCTGTCTTATCCTTGTTTCCTTGGTTACTGGTACAATGATATAGCTCTCGTGCTTAGATTATTAATATGTCCTCTCGTGTTTTTACCAATAGTTGTGCCTGCTGTATCTTTATATGTTTATTATACTTTTATGATTCTTATACCGCTTACGTGTTCTTATTTGCACTCTACGAACCGTCCATCCCAACAATGGTTATGGGCCCAGAGCGGTAAGAAAAATTAAAGGTTAAAATTATAATAAATGTGAGTGAGGACAAAATGTCAAACGTACGTATCGAATTACTTTGTGGAGATAATTTCGATAGTTGGAAGATTCAAGTTGAGGCGTTATTAATAAAAAACGACTATTGGGAATATGTCAGCGGTGAGAAGCCAAAGCCGGATGATGATGTTCAAAAGGTATTATGGGAGACTGGTGATAGAAAGGCCAAGTCGGAATTAATACTGGCATTGGATCCAAGTGTAGTTCGTCATGTAAGGAAAGCGACTACTGCACGAGAAGTTTGGCTGAAGCTGGAGAGCTTGTACGCATCACGAGGCCCTGCAAAAAAGGCAACCTTGATGAAAAGGCTCATGTTGCAAAAAATGAGCGAAGATCAGAAGGTGAGCGAACACATTATTTTTTGAAGCTGTTGACAAACTTGAAGATATGGGCATTGTCATTCATGACGACCTATTAGCCATAATGCTACTTTATAGTCTGCCGGCTAGTTATGAAAATTTCAGATGTGCCATTGAGTCTAGAGACGAGTTTCCAACTCCTGAACAACTGAAAGTCACGATTGTTGAGGAGTATAACTCTAGAGAAAACAAAAAGGTTGATAATGTAGAAGGCGCTATGTATATAAATGTGAATAGACATCAGAAGAAAGGACATAAGACTGGAGATGGCAAGAATTTTAAATATAAATGTTTTAAATGCCATTTATTTGGACATAAGGCATCAGATTGCAAAAAAGAGAAGAAAATCTCAGATGACTGGTGGGGTTGAGATGTCAAAAATCGACATGGATGGATTTTTGATAGCGGCTGCACTTCCCATATGTGCAACGACGAGACTAGGTTTGATGAGGTACTGCCTTCGAGTCAAACAATAAAATTAGCCACCGATTCTTCAACATCCGTGCAAGGTAGGGGTACAGTTAAGTTATTAGCATGTAATAATGATGGTACGCGCAAAATTCAGTTCTTGGATACATTGTTTGTTCCCGATTTACGTAATAGCCTCATTTCAATCGCTAAACTCACTGAACAAGGTTGTGAAGTCACTTTCAAACATGATGTGGCTTTTGCTATAAAGAATGGTGAAGTAAAGCTAACTGCTGATCGGCGAGGAGACTTATATTACTTGAGGGAGCTGGATGCATCGGCATCTGTAGTATCAGGAAATGATGTGGATCTGTATAGATGGCACGAGCGTATGGGGCATTTGAATGCTAGAGATCTTATGAAAGTACTCAATAAATCAGGTCTAGGGTCGCCCGAGGCTTATAGTAAATTGCAGGATTGTGACGTGTGCGCTAAGGGTAAAATGGTTTCGTTGCCTTTTGTGAAGTCCAGGGAGCCTTGTAAGGAAATACTAGGAATTATTTATTCTGATGTTGCGGTGATGTGGCCCAATGAGAGTTCAATCGAACGGGGGCAATAAATACTTCGTGACATTTATCGACGATAACACTCGTTGGTGTGAAGCATTTATGATTAAAAACAAAAATGAGATACTGTCAAAATTTAAAATATATAAATGTCAAGTTGAAAATTTGACAGGCCGAAAAATAAAAACATTTCAAAGTGATAATGGTATGGAGTATAAAAATAAAGTTTTTGATACATTTTTACAAGAAAATTGAATACAAAGACGACTCACAATACCCTATACGGCGCAGAGTAACGGTACTGCTGAGCGTATGAACAGAACCCTACTGGAAATGGCTAGATGCATGTTGTTATCATCTGGATTATCCGCCAGCTTTTGGGGAGAAGCAATTGCAACTGCATGTTATTTACGTAATAGGTGTCCAACAAGCAATCTGAATGGTGGAATTCCATATGAGAAATGGTTTGGAAAACCTCTGAACGTAAGTTACCTGAGAACTTTTGGTACGAAAGTTCATGTTTGTTCATATAAAGAGCCAGGAAAAGATAAATTTGCATCACGAGCTATTCTTGGTATTTTTGTAGGTTACCCAGCTGAAACTACGGGTTATAAAATGTGGATACCAGAGTGGAAAAAGTTCATAGTGTCAAGGGATGTCAGATTTCAGGAAGGAAAGTTCATTGAAACTGAATCAAAAAATTCGAAATCACAGTGTGAGAAGGATACTGTGAGAAAGATAGTTGAAATAGAGATTCCAGAAAGGACATCGAATCAGATTGAAGAAAATCAATTAAATGTGTCATTCGAGTAACGAACCGAGCACATCAAGTGAGCAACCATATACCACTTGTTCTCAACCGACTTTGGATGAAGAATCGCATTCACCCAATACTGAAAGTATGGAGAATACTGAAGTTAGTGAGAGAAGAGTTTCATATAAAAGAGGTCCTGGAAGACCAAAGATTGAGAGAGGACATTTAGGAAGACCTCGAAAAATATATAACATGGTCGAAGTGCGAGAAAATAGCGAGAACGAATCATCGACTGAAGAATTTCACGACACTGATGATTTTAACGGAGCTATTGAAACCTCATTGAAGGATGCCTTATCGAGTGACGAGATAAGTCAATGGGAGGGAGCGATTCTTTCGGAAATACGGAGTCTGATAAAAAATGACACATGGAGAATTGTAGTAAAACCGTTTAATCGTAATGTCGTAGGATGTCGATATGTGTTAACGACAAAGCTTAGAAAAGAAACTTGAAAAAGAAGGCACGACTTGTTGCGAAAGGCTATAGCCAGCAACCAGGCCTTGATTATGAAAGGACATTCGCACCGGTTGCTAGACTAGCAACAGTACGTTTATTGATCGCATTAGCTGCTGAAAAGAATATGGACATTGATCAGATAGACATTGACACAGCTTATTTAAATGGAGATTTGAATGAGGATATTTACATGAAGGTTCCAGATATGCTGGCAGAAAGTTTAGAAAAACTTATAAAACTTGATGGTGCAAATAGCGCAACCGGTAAAAAAGCAGCAAGAATGCTTGAAGATATAAAAAAGGCGGTAATACTTGTCTTCTAAATAAATCTCTTTACGGATTAAAACAAGCTGGACGTCAGTGGAATATAAAGTTGGACACTAAACTGAAGGAGATGGGTTTAAGACAAACAGTAAATGAACCATGCTTGTATCACAAGCGAATTAAAGATGGATCTGATCTTTATGTGGTCAGTTATGTCGACGACATATTAATTGCTTCACAAAAGAGATTTGCTATTAATACCTTCAAGCATGATGGTTATTAATTTCATAAATATAGTATTTACGAAGCTCTAATAACTACGCGGGTGTCAGGGCCACTAAGTTGGCGCACCTGTATTTTTACTGGTTCTAGCACAATTCTTGATCCCAGATTCCCGATCAATATAACTGCTTGCTGTTTGCCTGTTATTCCCGAACAATTTACACAAACCACTCACCTTGTCTCTCGGCCGTTCAGCGTAAGCAGAGATCTCCAGAAAGTTCCGTACGGGAGCAATGTCGTCACACGCAGACAAGAGTTCTAGATGCTTTCACAGGTCACCTTAGTTCTTTATTTTTTCTATATATATTATACACAGCACAGTTCAAAGGAGTTCATAGGTAACACGACAATTAAGAAAAAGAATAGTTCTTGCGAGATGCGGTAAGAAAGCGAGGAGCGAAAATTATGCGTCCACCCTCAATGAGTGACGTATGCGAACCGACTTAATGAAATGATGACCAAGGAGTCATACTCAAAACGCCTAATAGACTTCAAAACGCAATGAGCAGTATTGCGCCAATTGCCGGGTTACAATAATCAGGCTTTAAGTAGCAGTAATACCAACCATTTCCCCCGGCTTGAAAGTTCCTACTTTCGAAACAACAAAAGGAAGAAAACTTAATCTATTGAATGACTTGCATATCATCATCATTAACTCTTAAGGTTTTACTTAATCTAAGATTTACACAATGCGCAATGCGAATTATTCTAATTATTTCTTAACTAAGACACGGGTAATTATTTCTTAACTAAGACACGGGTAAGTATAAACAAAAGAAATATGTATGAATAAAGTCACTATTGTGTCGGCAACGGACACAACTTTACTACAGGGCGACTTAGCAAAGTGCCACCCTTAGTTTTAACCGACGCGACTCTGCAGACCCCATTCTTGTCAGGAAATATTTCCGTGATTACGCCTAAGGGCCACTGCAAGGGCATCACATTGTCCTGCATGATGACTACTACCATTCCAACCCTTACTGGATTAGATGGCGTGTTCCATTTTTGCTTCGATTGAAGCGTGTGTAAATATTCTTGACGCCATCGTTTCCAAAAGGATTGGACAAGCTTATCAGTCATTTCAAATCGCGAAATAAGATGTAAACGGGTTTCATTTATTTCACGCGCGGGAAGAAAACCCAGTGGTTTTATATGCAAAAAATGCGCCGGAGTGAGTGCAGATAGAGCGTGTAAAGAGGCCTAGAGTTTAGTAAGGCCTCAATTTGAGTCAACATCGTGTTCAGTTCATCGAACGTGAGTATCTGTTGACCAATCACCTTATAGAGATGTGATTTAACATTTTTAACTTCACTTTCCCAAGCGCCACCGAAGTGGGGAGCTCGACAAGGGATCGTTCTAAGCGTTATGCGATGCTCAGCAAGTTCTTTTTTCCATATTGGATAATATTCTTTTTCCAGGAATCGATAAAGATCGCGGAGATACGTTCTCGCGCCGATAAAGTTCGTACCGTTGTCGGTGTAAAGATACTCTACAGGACCTCGACGTGATAGGAAGCGTTTTAAGGCTGCCAGAAAACTCGCGGTGCTCAGATCTAAAGCAATTTCTAGATGCAGAGCACGAGTTGTCATGCAAGTAAACAGACATATATAAGCCTTTCTGCTTCGTTGGCCTCTACCTCGCACTGAGGTAATAGAGAGAGGTCCAGCGTAATCACACCCGGTGTGGGAGAACGCTTTAGGAGCAGTCTCTACGCGAGAGCGCGGCAAATCCGCCATGATTGGAAAGACTGGTCGCGGCCTTGCTCGAAAGCAGGTATTGCAATTAAATGTGATATGTCGTGCGATGCGTCGCGTAGACAAAATCCAATAGCGCTGTCTTAACAACGCCATGAGTAAATTAGGACCAGTGTGAAAATTATTCACATGATAGTGCCATACTAACAGTTCTACTATATGCTCTTGCCGAGGAAGTAGAATTTGATGGCGAGAATCAAAATCTAGCTCAGAGTTGGCTAGACGACCACCAACATGTATAAGCTCTTTATGAAGAAAAGGACTTAATTTTTGAATTGGCTTAGAACAAGGTTCTTGACGAGACAAATGTTCTAATTCTGTTTTGAAGTGAATCCTTTGAACTAATCGCCAAACAACAGACTCAGCAAATGATAGGTCCGATGCGGTGATTGGTCCTCTGGGAAGACGTTTAACAAATTTGTAAACAAAACAAATCATGTTGAGATATTTCGGCCAAGAAGAAAATCTAATTGCGAATTCATAAAGAATATTTTCGGAAGCCGAACTGTCATTAGAACTAATAAAGGCGAGCGTGGGAAGCGCAAGAGGCTTCATTTCAGGAAGCTCATTCGATTCGCTCACGACAAAGGGTTTGATAGGCCATTCCGACTGAGGGAATCTAAGCCACGGCGGTCCACTTAACCACGAAGGGTGATGGACTAGCTGGGCGGGTGTCAAGCCCCGCGAGAGGCAGTCACTAGGATTTTCGCATCCTTTAACGTGATAGAAATGATCTGCCGATATATTTTCATGTATCTTAGTGATGCGATTGGCCACAAAGGTGTGCCAGCGATGTGGTGCGGATTGGATCCAACTCAAAGTTACAGTGGAATCTGAAAAAGCATAAACAGCCTCAATGGCATGCCTAGCTGAATAAATATCAAATACTCTCTTCATCAAAGTGGATAAAAGGAGTGCGGCGCATAGCTCTAGACGAGCTAGTGAAATAATTTTAAGAGGTGCAACCTTTGATTTTGCACATACCAAAGATACAACAATATCACCGTCAGGCTTAATGACATGGGCGTATATCATTCCGCCATAAGCCCTTTCACATGCGTCTGCGAAGCCAACCAAGATCATCTTGCAGTCTTCGTGAACACCGATATGTCGCGGAAATTTCATTTCAGAAATAAGAGGAAGTTCAGCTTGAAACTGTTCCCATAAATTAACGATGCGGATTGGTGGAACATCATCCCAACCAAGTTTGGCAAGCCAAAGCTCTTTAATAAGGAGCTTGGCGTACAATATCATAGGCGCAACAAGACCCAAAACATCAAAGAGGCGTGCAATGGAAGAAAGAATATTCCTTTTAGTGCAAGGACGGTCATTGGAAGTCACTTGAAAGGCGAAATAATCTTCATCCTGGTACCAACGGAGTCCTAATATTTTCTGCGTGAAATCTTTATTTAGATCTACACTAAGCGAGAGTCTTAATGACTCAGGGATAGTTTGAAGAACCTCAGCATTATTACTTGACCACTTAGTAAGTTGGAAATTACCTCGGGCGAAAATGTTTATAAGCTGATGAGCTGCGTCTATAGCTAACGCAGTGTTAGGTATAGAGCTAGCTATATCGTCCATATATATATCGCGACGTAAAATATCATTAGCGAGAGGAAATTGTATACCTTCGTCCCTACAAAGCTGTTGGACGGTGCGGAGGGCAACAAACGGACTGCATTTGAGTCCAAAGGGCAGCACGTTATACTGATAGATTTTGACGTCTTCATTTTCATTGAAGCGATATAAAATACGTTGTAGAGGGCGATCTTCCGGTCTTATACCTATTCTTAAATACATAGCGCGTACGTCAGATGAAATCGCCACACCGTATAGTCTAAAATTTACTAAAATGTTAAAAAGATCCGCCTGAAGGGCGGGACCTGCGTATAGTATATCATTAAGAGAGGTACCATTGTCTGTTTTCGCACTCGCGTCTAACACCACACGCAGTTTAGTGGTCGTTTTATCATCGCGAATAACAGGATGGTGCGGGATATAATATTCCACCTGTCGATCAGTACAACTGACTTCAAGAGAAGATTCTCTACTTTGACTATTTTTATGTACTAGCGAAATGTAATCATTCTTAATGTAGTCATTGATGACTTCATCATATAATATTTTGACGTTAGGATTCTTCTTAAACTTTCTTTCGAGGCTATAAAACCTACGAAGTGCGATTTCAAAGGAATTGCCTAACGCAGATGCTTCAGTTTTCAGCGGTAAGGCTGCTACATATTTACCGGAAGGAGTACGAGAGATGGTCGAAACATAGAACTGTTCACAACGCTCATCATCGACATTAAGTGGGGACACAGCGTTGACTTCCTCAATTTCCCAAAAGCGGCGTAAATCGCAGTTGTCTGGAAATGACGTAGTGAGGAACGATCGCGTGTCAGATAACGGTGTCGATATTTGCGCATCTCCCATAAGTATATAGCCTAATACAGTCTCTAACACATCGGGAGTATCTGGTGTGCTGGCCACGTGACCCGGTTGTAATAATTTTGCGAATAAATTAACCCCAAGCAAAACGTCTATGTTACCCGGGACGCCCCAAGTATCATCTGCAAGTAGGTTTGTATCAATGTGGCTTAATTCAGTGATATCTATTGCGCACAACGGTAACTTATCAGTGATCTGATCCAGCACTAAAGCATCGATCGTGTACTTGGGTAACGAGCGAAGTCGAGGGCTAAAAGTAAAGTTCACGGAGCCTCGAACGGGTTGTGACGTACCACCTATACCTTTAACAGTACATATAATATCAGAGTGAATAGGTAACCCGAGTTTACGACAGCAACGAGTAGTAATATAATTCTTTTGCGAGCCTGGGTCCAACAGACACCTGACTACGGTATCTTTTCCGTTCCTACCTACAGCTAATACTTTAGCAGTAGCTAATATTTCGGTAGTGCGGGGAGTGTGCGGTACAGAAGAATGCGTGCACAATGCAACCCGATCTGGGGTTGGCATTGCAGGATCAGCGTTAGATGCCGATGCGGAAGCGGAAGCGGAAACGCAAGGAGCGTGAGACTTATTAGAAGTTTTCGTCTGCGGATGCGAAGATTGCTCAAAATGTAATAATGAGTGGTGTTTACCACTACATTGCTTACATGTTGATTTGGACTGACATTTTGAAACGGTATGCTGACTACTTAAACAGTTTCCGCACATATTGTTATCCTTAATAAATTTAAATCGGTCACCCGCGGTCAATTTTTGAAACGCGTGACATTTATATAAATGCGTGTGAGTAGAATTACAAAGCGAACACTTGTCACTAGTACACACTTGCACCCGCGGAACCTTAGATGATGATGCGGTGGCGATACTTCCACTGGAGGACCGTCCAAGCGATTGAGTACGATAGGATATTTTTATTTGTTCTCGTACAAATTTAACAAAATAATTGTAATCAACGGTTTTTTCATCCGTTTGATTGCGAAGCGACATTTCATAATGTTTTGCGATATCTGAGTCTATTAATTTAAGACCCAAATGAGTAAAAATAAAATCTTCCAAATTGTTCACTTTCAATTGTTTAAGTCCCGCAACAATAGCTGTGAACTTATCAAATACCTTTTCAGCATTAGAGGGCGACGACCCAGCTGTCTTTAATGCAAGCAGCTGATTAAGATAGCTGATGGCCAGTGCGCGAGTGTCTAAATATTTAGCTACAAGCGCATCCCATACGATTCGGTAATTCTCAGCACATGGAGTTATTCCAGCTGCCACATTTATCGCCTTCCCCTTAAGGCAACTTAATAAGTAGTGAATTCGATCAGAATCACTTAAGTCAGAGTTGGTATGAATAATACGTTTGAAAGTTTCGTAGAAAAACGGAAATGTTTGAATATCCCCATCAAAGGTCTGGAGATCCACACGTGGAAGACTAATGCGAGAGGCTTGCGAACCTAACTTGATAGTTGGAGAAGACGTAGGTACTTGTGCTTCCGGGAGAGAAGACACAGTATATTTTATCTCACTAACTAAATCGTCGAAAGAATTCAATGCACTATAACTAACCTCATATGATTCATCCAACTGCATGGATATAACATTCACGTTATCCAAAATATCAATAAATTCACTACGCAACCCATCCAGATTCTTGGATTGTGCAATAAAACTTCTGCGTACCTTTATATTATTTAACGAATCAATTGAATCGTATAAAGCTTGAACCTTAGCAAAACAACTATTCCGCTTTCCTTCATAAAGCTTAAGTTTTGTTTGGTCTTTCATTGTTAAAGATTTACGAAAATACGACAAAACTATTTTAGATATAGTATGAATAACGATCCTTAACAATAAATAATAATACACACAATCGACGATATGAAATACACTTTAAGTTTCTTATTTTCAATAAAATAAGTAAACTTTGTACGGAACCAATTTCCCGTACGAGCGAACCCTAATTATTAGGTATGTGATACTATAAAGGATATTAGCTGTATAAAACAATACTAAATAACCTGAATGCGAAAATACACGTATAATAACTTGATACGTATATGCGAAACGTATATAATAACTTAATACGTATTACGTAAATGCGTTCGTATCGTAACGAAAACAATATCCGTTAACGATCTGAAATAAAACCCTGCGAAACGTAAGAATACAATATTCCGAACGTATAAGTAACTATCTACAACTATCTTAGAAAAAACATCTAAAGATAGCTAGTTAAGATCTAAAGATAGCTAGTTAAGACGTACTGAACCTTACGATCGACCGTATGCAATGCTACATAAATCGTACCGTAAGATGTATTATTATATTTTACCAAAATTCCCGTCAATAAATCAGGTTATCTTATGAGTAAAATGCGAGCGAATTAGATGGTTAAATTGCAATAATTTAACCAAATGCGATGTTTTCTAAATAAACACAATATAAAAACTCGTATAACAGACTTATTATGACGAGGTGAACATTTTTACTATGTCGATACCTATGAATCGCGCAAGCGGGCGTCTAATATTAACTACCCACTTATAAATAAATTATTATAATCTTATAGAAATAACCAATATTCTATAAAATAAACTTATTTAGCGATATGAACTGACTTATGTATGAATTAACTATATCAATTGTTACCTTTAAATGCGAAATACCATAGAAATTACAATTTTTATAACTAAGGGTAACTGAAATAAGCCAATACAATTATAGGTCTTGATACTAAAGCAATACATCTGTATTGCTTTAGTATCATCTGAGTTTCGTGTGACGATATGCAAGCATTGACAAGTAAGATAGGATTTGATCACGTTTCTAGAATATAAATCAAGCTAAATCCGCTCGAAAAGGACCATAAATATGGTTATTAATTTCATAAATATAGTATTTACGAAGCTCTAATAACTACGCGGGTGTCAGGGCCACTAAGTTGGCGCACCTGTATTTTTACTGGTTCTAGCACAATTCTTGATCCCAGATTCCCGATCAATATAACTGCTTGCTGTTTGCCTGTTATTCCCGAACAATTTACACAAACCACTCACCTTGTCTCTCGGCCGTTCAGCGTAAGCAGAGATCTCCAGAAAGTTCCGTACGGGAGCAATGTCGTCACACGCAGACAAGAGTTCTAGATGCTTTCACAGGTCACCTTAGTTCTTTATTTTTTCTATATATATTATACACAGCACAGTTCAAAGGAGTTCATAGGTAACACGACAATTAAGAAAAAGAATAGTTCTTGCGAGATGCGGTAAGAAAGCGAGGAGCGAAAATTATGCGTCCACCCTCAATGAGTGACGTATGCGAACCGACTTATTGAAATGATGACCAAGGAGTCATACTCAAAACGCCTAATAGACTTCAAAACGCAATGAGCAGTATTGCGCCAATTGCCGGGTTACAATAATCAGGCTTTAAGTAGCAGTAATACCAACCACATGATCTAGCAAAAAGATTTGAATTGAAAGATTTCGGTCAAGCAACTTTTTGTCTAGGAATTAATATTAAGAAAAATGGTAATAAATACTATTTGTCACAAGAAAAATATATCAATGATATATTGAAGAAGTTTGGTATGGAAAACTGTAAACCTGTTAAGACACCTATGGAGACAGGAAAGCCAGTGATGCGCGAAAAGAAAAAAGAAGGAGGGATGATATTTCCCTATAGAGAGCTCATAGGTTCGCTTATGTATTTGAGTGTGGCAACAAGACCAGATTGCGGAGAATCCTGATGATATTCATTGGAAAGCAGCAAAGCGGATTCTTCGTTACTTAAAAGGTACTATTAGTTACAGTTTGGTTTACAAGCCGACTGGGTTATGCATTCAAGGAAATGCGGATGCAGATTGGGGTAGCTGTACGTATGATCGACGATCATTTACGGGATATGTTTTCGTTTCAGGGGGTGCAGGTATTTCTTGGGCTTCACAGAAGCAACGCATCGTCGCAACATCTACTTGTGAGGCCGAGTTCGTGAGTATGGCAGAAGCCATGAAAGAAGCTATGTACTTAAATAGTCTGTTAAAGGAGCTAGGCCTTTATAACTTATCTAAGGTAAGAATGCATGCTGATAACTTAAGTGCCATATGCTTAGCTGAAGATAACGGCGTTTATCACGCAAAGAGTAAGCACATTGATTTTCGGTATTTTTTTATTAGAGATGTGCTACTTCAAAATGAATCCATAACTTTGGAACATTTGACAACTGATAGAATGTTGGCAGATATCCTTTGTCCAAGCCTTTGTCCCGCGTTAGGCACGAATCTTTAACTAGCGAGTTAGGTTTGTGTGTGCGTTTGTAAATATATTTTAAAGGTATTGAACCCAAGAGTTGAAGGGGGTGTGTTGAAGTATCACCTTCATGGTCTCAACATGTGTAGGCTGGTGATAGAAATATTTTATATTTGAATATCTGTCTTATCCTTGTTTCCTTGGTTACTGGTAAAATGATAATAGCTCTCGTGTTTTTACCATTAGTTGTGCCTGCTGTATCTTTATATGTTTATTATACTTTTATGATTCTTATACCGCTTACGTGTTCTTATTTGCACTCTACGAACCGTCCACCCCAACAATTTCTATTCCATGACACGCTTAAATTACATCAAAATTTTTTCGAGATAATTATAAAAAATGTACCACGGCCGGTTCAGCCAACATTGTTCGTATTTTTGCGGTTATTTTAGGAATTCGGAGTATTTTAGGAATTACTCGGTGGGCGGTATAGAAAACATATCCACTGTATTGATTACCACAAGATAGTCTAAATATGAAAATATAGCGGTTCTACTCTCAATAGCATTCGAAAAAATTGTTGTTAAAACTGTGGGCAAAATTATCTGCCAAGGTGTCCAACATTGCTAAGCTTCAATATCAGCAAGACTATCAGCCTGCTTTGGTTATAAAGTATGTAAAAGTGAAGGATCTAACGTTGCCACTCATAATGATACCGTGGTCGAAACATTTTATACTCCATACCAACTACTTTTTCATAGAAACAAAATCATCGTTTTAGGGCTGCTAACTAACTTCTTGCTACCAAATTAAATAATCTTGAAAATTTATTTTATGAAATTAAAAATGGTATCAAAAACTAATCAATAAATAGCTTTCACTCCTCGATTGCAGTTATTTAGTATCAATTCTAGCTACCCAATAATTGTTTAAGTTCAAATTATATTAAGCAGTGGCAAAAGGTACCTATATCCTACCCTACCTACTATTGTTATGATAGTAATGAGTATTAGTTCATTAAAAAATTAACTTAGCTAAGCTTAGATTAGTTATTTTATTGTAATTGAGAAACCTCCTCTTATTTCGAAGTCTCTGCAAAATAGAAGATGACACCTCACCTGTTTATTGCTGTTTCTGCTATGGGCAATGTTGTCACCCGATGGGCGTTCGGCAATCATTAACCACTGCATTACCTCAAAGAAATACCCACTAAAGTTCAAAAACAAAAAGAATCATAAGCATAATTATCTGTTCTAATAGCATTTTAAAAATCACTCACCCGTAATTTGGTCACAATAAGAGAAATCGTTTCATTTGCGCCACTGGTCCTTTTTCTGATTTTTCAACAAAACGTTAATTACAAATAATCCTACTCTGGGATTTTCTTTATTCTGGTAATTGTATGTTACTAATTTATACCCATGAACTCAAGTCACGCTGAAAAGATTATTTTTTTTACTTTTGTAAATACGAACTCTGTTTTGTAGTAAGCGAGCGTTTTTCTCATTAATTAGTGTCGACTAAATTAATATTTCGCCTACTCCTCTTATGTTGCGTAAAGGTGCGTAAACGTGATTAATTAGTGTTTATAATAGTATGGTATTAAGTGTTTGAACCATGAATTCTTTATCATGCACGTAGATTAGCAACAAGTAACTGGACTATTTTGTAACCTTCTAATAGCGTCTAAAATATTTTACGATGCAATAAATTAGAGTATATTACTATTGAAAAAGCCGTTGGTGTCCGTTGGTCCGTACGGATAAGGTGCGTAACTTAATTTCGAGAGACATATGTTACATTATTGGAACATCGACTGAAAGATTATGCGAAAAGAGTTTATTGCGAAACAACTTTTTGTCGCCAAACGCTGCTTCGACTGAACGATTCTTCGAATATTTATCAATCGATGGACTGATGTTTTGCACTTCTTGCCTCGCTTGGCTTATATTCCAAAAATAAGTAAAGTGGGTAAGGTTAGGTTAGAACTGTGACCCCAACAGAGCGCGAGCAGAGCGAGCGTAGCGAGCATGCCGCAGCAGCGGTCGGCGAAGCGCCGGATCCACTAGTCCGGAAAGTTTATGGAAAGAAGTGCTATCTATGAAGAGAGATCTCTGTGTACAGTGCTTCCTATGTACCGAGATGTCCACAAACTATGTTTTGAATTTAACATTCGAAACATCAGTCCATCGATTGATAAATATTCGAAGAATCGTTCAGTCGAAGCAGCATTTCGCGACAAAAAGTTGTTTCGCAATAAACTCTATTCGCACAATCTTTCAGTCGATATTACCGGTTACATATGTCTCTCGAAATTTAGTTACGGACCCGTGCGGATAGACCAAGTCATCGCAGAGGTATGTGGGATCTGTAAACTTTAACGCCATGTACTCGGTCATCGCCACATTCAGCTTCAGTAACCGGGACGAAATCCATATTAACACTTTGAAAGTGTACGCTCTTGTCGGATCCAAGAGTCAATTATCCTCTCGTAGAGCTAAGTGGTGTGGAAGATTACATTGACACCGGAGCAGCTCTGGTACTCCTGCACCGACCCCTTGCCTTCATAAAATGGAGTAATGATACATATCCTCCATTGGCTTGAGGTATTACCGGTGAGGAGTACACAGTGATAGAGGTTTGTAACAATGCCCATACCACGGGGGCTCATCGCTTTTCAGTCCTCGGTGAGGTCTCCATCGGGTTCAACAGCTTTCCGATTCTTCATGCGGGGAAGAGCAATCTGGACTTATTTCTTTAGCATTGTTAAAAAATTAAAAGCCATAAAACGTGTGATTCAGTAGGCCGATAGGAGGATATAGGATCATTACAGGCTGCCTCAAACCTACCCCATTGAACATGCTATACCCTCTTGCAGGCATAGCTCCAGAAATGGCAACTTGGAAGTCATTAAACCGCCTGCGGACCCAAGTTGGCCGCTGCAAGGAAAATATGGCAAAATGGGGCTATATCGACCGGTCGCAAGTGGACTGCGAGTGTGGGGCCCAATCTCAGTCCATGTCGCATTTGCTCTCTTGCCCACTGTGCTCCTCCACCTGTACTACCGAGGACCTGTGTAGGGCAACGAATAGCGCTGTGGCTGTAGCCAAGTTTTGGGCCGACAAAATATAAAAATAAAGCCATCAAGTCTTGTATCTGGCTCGAAGAAGAAGACTCGAAGAAGAAGAAGAAGACCGATATCATTAGTGTTATACAGACTTCATCCGTATTTTGAGTATTTCATTCGTGTTCCCAGGTGGCTCATTCATGTCATCATGATCTTGATTTTTGTCACTTTTAAGTAGATACACACCACGATACTAAGTTTTACTTTCATAAATTCACTAAATAAAACGTAATAGACCGTCAGTTACCAATAAAACAGGTATTTGCAGAAATCGAAAAAGTGTCAAATTAATTCGAAACGTGAAATCGACCCGTGAATATCAATGGATCACAAAAATATCAGATTTTAACGTCAATAAAATAACAAATCGCGTATGCACAACATCAAACGAGCGACATTCCTTGCTCTGTGATTCTTATTTAACTAGTTTTTGGGAATTTCATTGGTAGCACATAGATACCGTTTAAAATTGCTACCATAAAATGTTTTCCGGCTGCTGATTGTGTGTGTTAGGTTTTTTGTATATGAATTATAATAAGATCACTTAAAAATACAACAAATAATTCGTACATAGGTAGAGTGTTCGATCTACGAATTATTTGTACCCTAGTACATACTTAGTTCAGGGGGGCGAGGGAAATGCCACCTTACACTCCGGTGTCGGAAAACCCGAGACGGCGTGTGGTTTTAGTGGATTCAAGCCCGACATAACCACACCCGCTGGCGGGCCGGGGGGAATTCCAAGGGGATTTCCTAGTTTGTTCCCACTTATTCTACTGAGCAGTTCTACGGTAGAACAAAAGGGACTATTTTTTCTCACTAGTTCTACGATATTAGATGGAACAAAAGAGTAGAACTAGTGGGAGTCTCTATTCCCAATTATTCTACTTGTTCCATCGGGTAGAACTCACTCATCGTTTGTTCTCGATAGTTCGATTCATTAGTTTTTCTCATTAGTTCGACTGTCTAACTACTGAGACCTTCTTTTCTCATTTGTTCGATTATTAGTTAATGATTTCAACGGAGTCCCGCTACGCGGGGCTCCTATTTCTACGTGCACGTGCAAGTGACCTAACACAAAGGGTTATTGTGGAGGTCTCAGCGAGACCTCCGCAATAACTCTTCTAACCTATATCTATCCGTGTCGGGGCGCGCGGTGAAAGTCTCAGTAGTTCGACGATCAAACTAATGAATCGAACTAGTGAGAACAAGCCCTAATATCGTAGTACGAGTGAAAACAAAATCTCCCATGAGTTCTACCCTATGTAACTGGTAGAACAAGTGGGAATAGAGACTCACACTAGTTCTACTATTTTATTCCATCTAATATCGTAGAACTAGTGAGAGTCCCTTTTGTTCTACCGTAGAACTGTTCAGTAGAAAAAGTGGGAACAAACAGATTTCCTACCTACCTAGTTACCTACTTAGTTAAATAGGAATGCTTGAGCTATTATTATCATTCACTATATTATCATTGAAACCAGTAAATCGATATTTAGGTAGGTACCTACTAAATAAAGAAAAAAAGTATACCTACCCACATTATTTTTTTAAAACAACTCCCACTTAATGCCTACACACAGCGAAGTCGTAGTATTCCATTTTGATCAAACATTAACACATTCCCGGTGCGTAATTTGAATATTCAGCGCCCGGCAGCGTTAACGTGGGACGGTATATAATATACCTACCTACGTACTCACTACCTACATTAAAAGTGTTTACAGCTGACTAGCACAGTCACTTTACCTTTACACTTCATAATTGCTCAATTTACATAGAACACCCTTGTAACAACATGCTTTGGTCAGCGCTAGTTACAGAAATCAGAGTGCATTTGTTAAGTACCTACCTACATATGTAACTCAAGTCAAATAGAAGTTGAATTTGCATGAGACAATACTCACTATGCATGGTTGTGATCCAGTTGTATATTTTACTAGAACCCAAAGCACTATTTTTAGCGCTAGATTCTAACCATCTGTAACGACACTAATGATCTATAAAAGTACTTACCTACGAAGGTACTGTAGTGTTCGGACTCCTTCGAACACTATAGTTAGTTGCCTGGCCATCATGCGTCAGTGATATTAAAATAAAATATATAAATCAATTTGAATTTAGAGCATAGAGAAAAAACAAAGGTTGGCGGACAGATCCAGTCAGGGGGTGATCAGGGATCCGTCCTTGATCCGGAGGAAGAAAATATCAAGCAGTGAAAAGTGTATTAGACTCAATCACTGAGCAGATTTCGCGATCCTCTTGTTCGTATCAGTAAATTTAAAGAACCTCGCGTAAATCCCATAAAAACACGTTCAGTAGAAATATAATTAAGAATAAATATATTAATCATATAAAATCCTTGTCTTATAATTTAAATATCACAAGTTATCGACAAGAAGCTGTGAAGTCAAACCCCAGACTCCACAGTACCTACCCCCCAATTAATCATCAGATCCTATCCTACTTTCCTATTAATATTATAAATGTAAAAGTTTGTGTTTGCTCAACTACAACAAAAATGTGCATGACAATATATTATTCATGTGAAAAAGTTATTTGATCAACAAGTCTGTAAAGTTATTTTGACGTGACAACGTCTTATAATTCTATGAGCCGGCTGCACGCACGAAAAAATGAGGCGTTCCATTTAAGGCTTAAAGTGCAAGCGAGAGCGTGGAACGAGCGACAAAGAGGCACAATCGGCCTCCGCGTTCGGCAGCGTTCGACATCAGTATAGACATTCCATCAGTATTTTCTTATGACGTTGTCACGTTCATCTATCGTCAGTAAACCGACTTTTTTTTTTTTATATTTAGGACACGTCAATTAGACTTCACCTAAATAGTTCTCAAACAACGTGGCGCCGGCGGGCGCGCTACACCGTGTACACATATCCGCCGGGTACCCCTCACTTTTCCTCACGCTCGTAGCATAATACGATCTTACTGCGAATGTTTACGCATTTCGTGCTGGAGAGGTGAAAATATATTTGCACTAGCTGACGCCCCCAGCTCCGCCGGCGCGTACGTCGGTTATCGGTTTTTAGTCATATCTCCGGTTCTACTTAACTAATTGCAATCAAACTTACGGCAGATTTTAAGTATAACCTAGACCTTTCTAATAAAAAATCCGCATCAAAATCTGTCCAGTAGTTTTTGTATCCATCGCAAACAAAGAGACAAATAGATTTTTAACAGAACACTTTTTTAACGACCATTTAAAAATCAAAATTGAGCATTCTGTATACACTCGAGTGATGGCGCAAAACCGGTTGTGCACGGAACGCGCCAACAATGTGCATGGCGAAAGAACAGCTACCTACATTGTTCCTCGGCTAATTAACAAATTACCTAGAGATTTAGTTGATCCTATAACAGGAAATAATATAAAATACAAGCTAAAAGCCTTTTTGTTTACAAATAACTATAAGTTGTAACGAATATATTGTTAGGGTAATGTATAGCTTGTTTGTTACAAGATTTTATGCAATACATGCAATTGAGTAATGTATTTTATGTACCTACCTACTTATTATAGAATTATAAATTGTACTGATTGAATGTGTAGCACTATGCAAACCAACTATGGTTTGCATAGTGCTACACGCTATATATATATACACATAACACATAAATCACTAGGTTTATGTGTTATGTAGAACCAATCTGTGTACTGTTTGTTTTTAAATGATAATAAATTTTTAAAAATATATAAAAAAGATAAACAGACAAACAGACAGGAATTCCAACACAAAATTATATTCAGAAGTTTTTCTTCATAATGTCTCCAATGTACAGACAACTAATTCACAATTTTATATTAGTATAAATAGATATTCACTGGGGATGGGAAAAGTAAGAACCCCACCCCCTGTGTGTTGCATAACATAACTTCACGTCTGTATCCCCGAAGGGGTAGACAGAGGTGTATTACACACCCACGATTCGCCAGTTATGTTAAGGTCCCAATGTAATAGGGGGCGAGCCTATTGCCATCTACCGGGTACATTATTAAGCGAGCGATAATTAACATTTATTAATGCACACATAACTACGAAAAGTCAGAGGTGTGTGCCCGGGGCGACTGGGATCGAACTCGAGACCTCGTCTCGGCAGTCCGTTACGTACACAGAGTACTATGATACTATGTTACGTTCGCCACTAGGCTATCGTCGCTGTTTTGTGTGTGTTGCAATTGTAAAAAATATTGAAAGTTTATACGTGTGTACTATAAGTTTTATTTCTTTTATAAATAATATTATTGTGACATCTCTATCTTTTTCTCAGTCCAGTATGACCTTGTACGTACGTAAACGACATAAGTTTTAAAACGGCTATTAGGTATTTTAGAAGTTACGAAGTACATTATAGGTCTGAACTTTTATATCTTATAAAGTATTGAGAATCAAAATATAGGTGATTAAAAATAAAATTTTAATCATGACGGTTTCGTAGCTATCTGTCACAGTAATAAAGCTATATTGTAAGAAGTATAATATATATGAAAATAATTACCTATCTTAATTCACTTGGATTCACATTGAAAGTTATTACACAATCGATACTTTGTTATTGACAGTAGCTGTCATGTCAGTTTGAGCTGTCAGTTCTCCTAATTGTATTTACGTGAGTAGGAGAATTTTATTGTTTCGTTTCTTTTTACAGTTTATTTATCGTTATTTAGTGATTTCTATTATTTTGTGGAACTATTTACTTTATAATTTACCAGTCAGAAGTTTGTTATAATGTCTCACCAAACAGGCATTCAAGGTAAGAACAAATTAGTTATCTTTGCCTCCCATTTCAAAATAACACACGTATTATGTTAATAAATCCGGTGAAAATGTAGTTCATCTTTGTGGTGTTATTGCTTAGAAGCTGTAACTGACCTGAAAACAAGTTTATTCTTAGAAATTTGTACCTACTCTGACCTCTAAACACCTACTCCTAAGCAGATTTTAATATCTATGAAAACAATATATTACTCACTGTCTGTAAATTGCTCCATATACCTTAATTTATTTAAAGTCCAGCTTATAGTTGACATGAATGAACTTATGTATTCCTGTATTAGTATTGGTGATAGGGGTGATTATGAGTCCAAGGCTTGACTGAAATAAAATACACTAATTTTACAGTCATCATCTTTTAATAGGGATTGTGAACTATTTCAATTTAGTAAAGTGCAGTATCCACAATTATCTATGTAGGTACTTGACATATTGTACAAGAAATTATCTATTAATTTCTATTGACTATTTTATTTCTATTCAACCCATTATGGTGTTTAGTAGTGTATTCCTTTAATAATTAAAAAAGAGAATTTTAGTATTATTTACTTCATTTTTGTACAAATTAAGGATTGATTTTTTATGATCATAATGTTAATAGCAATAGCAAGAAAGACTTAAATTGACACAAACTAAGGAGTAGTGTTATACCTAGAGGCAAAAATCTTGAACAAACTTTAAAAGGTTCATGCATACCTATGCACTAACTGGTAAATAAATAGTCAATAAAAGGACTGATCAACCAAAGACGCAAGCCATTAGAGTCCGTGTTTAGCGATATATAATATCTGTGATTGGATGATTACTGTGCCTGCACCATCACATCCAGTGCTTACCACCCGCGCTTAGATTTTTGCCCCTCTCTTTACATGTAGATTAGACCTTGTAGATATTATTAAGTTTTCATTACCACTTTCTCTCAGAACATTTTAGAAATATCTAAAAACCACATGGATATATGAATTAGCTGTTTTAGTGAAACTCAGGCTATGAGATTCCATTGCGTTTATTAATAAAATTATAATAATAAAAATTATAATTAGTAAACCAAACTTTCCTTTCATATAAATTATTTACAGTTCTATGTGTGTGTTTATGTCATACCTTTACACATTTTATCAATATAAAGACAGACTGAGTATTTTAGTTGTTGTAGTAATGTGACTAGTTAAGATAAAGTAGTACTGATAGATAAGATAAATCAAAATTGAATAAATTGTGTATGAAAAGTACAAGAGCTGAGGTGATTAACCTATTTCATTTTTGACTGTACTATATAAACACCTGCAAATGAAAAAAAAACTGACTTTTGATTGTCAAAACAAATATGAATTGTTTTGATTAGGTTTGTGAATTATAATTAATAAAAACTGAATTACAATGGTTTCCTTTGCAGTTGTTGATATTGATTTTCAAAGATTGTTTGTGAATTTCATTATCATCATCTGAATATAATCAGATTTCCTGCTGCTTATTAGAGCCTGATCGACTGTCTAAAGACTTTTGAAAGACACTATATTCATTATATCAATATATTCATTGATTGATTATAACACCTTTGTCCTTTGTTTTAAGTTGGTTGATTGGAAATCTGTGAATGATTAATAGGTGGTATATAGTAATGCTAGACGAGTTACAGTTGTTATGGGACTACTTTATTAAATTATTGAAATGCAGGACTATACTCTCCAATATAGGATGGTTAGCTGCTTTATACAAGAAAATACTTCCCCCTAATTAAAGAAGTAAAGACCTGTGAGAAGTAAAGATTTTTCTACAGTAAGTTAATAAATCTTTATTTTTTCAATTTACAGCAAATGCAGAACTGAAGAAATATTTAGGAAAATGCAGAGAAGGCAAGATTAGAGTGTTGAAAATCAGCATTGACAATGGTAATGTAAAAAATATGTTGTAGAGTATTGAATAGTATCCATTGTTTACATTATATTCTTTTGAAGCCATAACTACACTATGGCCGATGTTGGTAATACAAAGTGCTCTAAGTTTGCCTAGCTCCTGTATAGTTATCCCCTTGCCCCAAGTACTTATGAGTAACAGTAAGGTCACCTCATGTCAGAAAAGGTCATATCATACAATTGTGAATTTAGGCATGAAACCGATAGATGTCCATTGAAAGGTATCTACTCAAACTAAAACTGGGTATCTCTGGGTTGAACCTATCTCTTTTTTTTTAGAAGAAGCTTTCGAAAAGGACCCATAATTATCAGTTTAATTGTTTTACAAGTAAAAATGTTGCAATGAAAGTCTACTAAGTTACTGCGTTTTCACCCTTGTACATCTTGCTTGCATACATCCTCATAGCAATTTCCCAGTTGCGTCCTAAATTTGCAGTTTTGAGGCGAAGGTCTGCTTATTGTCCTTGATTGGTATGTTGGCCTTCTCGTAAGTGACTGCCATCTGACCTCCGAACCCGAACCGGAACCCGAATATTATAGAGGACAGCCTGCGCTAGAACCTCGTTCGTTTATTACCAGGTGCACTGACTACCAGATCAGGGTAGGCAAGGTGTTGGTAGGGCCCTGTACATTTTATTACTCAACAATATCGTACCTACTGTACCAAACCTTTGTCTCATATTTGAAGTTGCAATTGCAATTAATCTTCATACTGTTGGGTATTACATTTCAGAACAGTTGGTGTTAGCAAAGCATTATCCACCAAAACACTCGTGGGAGCAGGACTTTGACAAGTATCTTCCTTCATTGGTTGTTGAAGACCTACCTTGTTACATTTTGTACAGGTAACTATTTGCTTTTATTGTTACTTATAGAGTAATACAATTAATAGTAGCTACATAGAAGTTAAATTTTTTGAGTTTTCATAGGAAATCTTATACTAGCTGTGCCCGCCACTTCTTCCAAGGGGACTTAGATCGGGTCTTTAATTTTTTTTGCACAAAGCCCTAATACTTTTTCTTAAATGAAAGTTGCCTTAATTACTCCTTATAACTTCAGCTAAGCTAAGCCTAGTCTAACAGACAGACAGACAAAAAGTTTTTAAAGTGTTTTTTATATGTACCGTGTATACATTTATATGCATTTACTAAGATGCTGTTATTTGAATGTTTCAAACAGATACTTCAACTTTATTTATTTGTATAAATTTATCAAAACTCTGCTGTGACAAGGGTGACAGGCAAATTTTATCCTTTATATTTACAGCAAAATTTCTCTTATCTTTGCAAAATGGCTTCCTGTACCTACCATGGTCGTAGCCAGGGGTATTTATCAATACAAATAAATAGAATCGAAGTATCTGTTTGTATTATTACCTAAATATGAGTTTCATAGTAAATGCATTTGACTATATATAACTGAAAAAAAACTCCTATAAATGGGATTTTAGTGCCGAGAGTAAAAAAAAATTAAAAAGGAAAGAAAAATATTATGTCGGTTTCGTCATCATCACAACGTTAGTCCCAATTACATCCAAAGCTTGCATTTTAAAGCCCCGGATCTGGTTACCTAATCATTTTCTTGATTTGGCTGACCGTGGCTTTTGTGGAAGCGACTGCCGTAGCTAGCCGCGTGCGCCGATCAGCAGGTGTACCGACTTGCAGGTGAGGTTGGCTTAGACCCCGTAGATCTTGGTGGGGTTCCCAAAAACACCCACCTGTTTGTTTAAGTTGACTAATCTCTTAGCCGATTATGACGGGACTTTCAATAACCAATGTTATAAGGCTACTTTAATGTTGAAAAAAGAATTAGGGGCGGGACCCTAATCCTTTTTTCAACAAAACCTCTGAAACACAGATTTAAGTCCACGAGGACGAAGTAGCAGGCACAGCTATTGTATATTAATATCATATTAAACAGTACCTTTTTTCTTTTTTTTTTATCGTGCGGAAATCCCTTCGTATACCCCCCCGCCGGCCAGCGGGGGCGGTTATGTCGGGCTTGAACCGACTAAAACCGCACTGTGCCCGCGTCTTCGTCCGCGTGATGTAAAAACACCCAGACCAATGCACATAACACATAATTGATATGTATGTTCTAATATTTCAAAAAATTGGCTCTAAAACCCATATTATTACAAAATGTGCTTAGAATCCAAAAGATGGTACTGTTTAGTAATTAATAACGTCTTAGAGTACGTATATTGTGGTAATAGGGTACGTAGTATAAATAACAAATTTATTATTTTGTACATATGTTATTTCGATCGCGCCTGCATGTTAACCGATTACAAAAAGGAAGTGGTATATGTTCGTCTGTATCTATGTTTTTTTAACGTGTTAGCTTTAGTTACAATCGCGTCTACCAAAACCAAATAAGACCATCAAATATTTGTGCTCGGCAAGTTTACTTTATATTTCATATACTTCAGGTTTGACTCGACAAACTCCGTTGGCCATGAGTGGTTGCTACTTAGCTGGTCTCCAGACAGTGCTCCAGTTAGACAAAAAATGTTATATGCCTCTACAAAAGCTACACTCAAACAAGAATTCGGCTCTTCCCACATCAAGGATGAAATGCATGCTACGCTCAAGGTATGTTTTTAATCTAAGCTTCACTTCGGCTGTGTCTATTAGTGTGCCACTTACTGTATGTAGCTTTTGCCAAATAAACGACCATAGAATTTTTTATATGTACTGCCCCATACCGACATACATTCCGAGTCTCGAGTGACACACATAGTATGTTACGAAAGTTATGCAAATTTACAAATTATTTTATACACGGTGTCCCGAAACTCAACAATAACCTATTACCGGGCGAGAGGCGAAGGTATACCCGTTATGAAAAAAATAAGAAAAGAAATCCATGTCACTTAGTCAAGCGCCAATAGACATTTTTTGAAAAAGTTGAAAATTGTACACTCTTGGTCGCATTTTCAAGTTTGTACTGTGATCACAATTTTACAGTGATTTTTTAAATAATGTAATCATAATTAACAGTGCTATTAATCGCAACTACAATTCAAAATAACAAACATTGTTAACTAAGTAAAATAAATTAAGTTTTTACGAGTTATGGTTTACAAAATCTTTGTCAGTTAACTTTGACACTCCATGCTGGAAAAAAAAATGTACCACACTACCCTTGGCAAGTTATTTGAAAAGATGGCCCATTTAGCCTAGATTTCAAAATGGTAAAACACTTGTCACTTTACTTGCCAATAAAAGTGCTATTCTGTATTTTTTGCAAAAGGACCTCATTGAAAACGCAATCGAAATAAAATTACCAATTATCGTAACACTTTAATATCATCCTAAAACTAAAGAATATGCTCAAATTGTTTCCCTCCGGCACGAATACAAGCTCTGCATCGCCTCAGAAATGACCTCTTCACCAGTCGTGCACATCTACTCGCATTCATTTCTTCTGATGCTGCATAAATTTTTTGGCGCAATTCTAATACATTTCGTATTGGTTTTGAAATGTAATGTTGTGTAATGTTTGGTAAATGGCACCACCTCCTTGCATTTTCTCCAAATGATTTGCCTTGTTAGAAGACACATTACATTGTTAGAAGATGTACCACTCAACATCTACAGAGAAGTGTGGTATCAACAAGATGGCTGCCCAGCTCATTATGCCCGGCCTGTTCGAGAATTTTTAAACGAAGAATATCCCGCCAGTTGGATCGACCGCCATGGATCAGTTTTATGGCCCCCTCGTTCCTCAGACCTGAATCCTGTAGTTTTTTTTACTGGGGATGCAAATAAGAAAAAGTCTACTCAAAACCAATACGGAATATATTAGAATTGCGCCAAAAAAATTATGCAGCATCAGAAGAAATGAAAATGCGAGTGGTACATTTTTTTTCTAACATGGAGTGTCAAAGTTAACTGACAATGATTTAATAAACCATAACTCGTAAAAACTTAATTTATTTTACTTAGTTAACAATGTTTATTACTTTGATTCGTAGTTGCGATTAATAGCAGTGTTATTTGAGATTACATTATTAAAAAAATCACTGTAAAATTGTGATCACAGTACTTAAAAATGCGACCAAGGGTGTACAATTTACAACTTTTTCAAAACATTGTCTATTGTCGCTTGACTAAGTAACATGGATTTTTTTCTTATTTTTTTCATAACGGGTATACCTTGGCCGCTCTCCCGGTACCAGGTTATCGTTGAGTTTCGGGACAGTCTGTATATCTAATTTATTTATAAGTTATAATGACATAAACTTTTAATATTAGCTCGAAATTAGCATAATAGCTAAAGAATCGTATCCAACTAATGTGAAAGTTTGTGAAGATGTTTGGTTAATTGTCACTCAATCACACTCTAACGGTTCAACGGATCTAGCTGAAATTTGGCACAGGAATAGATTTATAGACTGCCAGGCTAAAATATCACAAAGGCTATTTTTCATTTCTGGAATAGGTTCCCATGGGTTGCGGGAACGGAAACAGAAACCCACGCGGGCGAAGCCGCGGACAACATCTAGTAAATAATAAATATATATAATCTACAAGAAATTATCCTTTGAATTACACTTATACATTTTATATTTATTTAAAGAAATATTCAATGACTTAGCATTCTGTCCCCCTTCATTCATTAGTTACCAGATCTGTTATACAATATTGTTGGTTTATTTAAAAACTGTTTGCAGTACTTGTTTAATATGTTGTTACAACATTTTTTAATCAACTTTCTAGGATGAAGTATCTCTGAAGGGTTACCATGCGCACCTAAGTGGCGTTAGTGCCCCTGCACCCCTCACTGATAGAGAAGAAGCCTTGAAAGAACTACAAGAGGGTGTACAAAACACGAACTACGGGACAGATGCAAGGTATAATGCTACTTCTATTATAAATGTGAAAGTTTGTGAAGATGTTTGTATGTTTACTACTCGATTACACTGAAACGGCTGAACGAATCTGGCTGAAATATAGTACAGGGATAGATTATATTCTGGAATAACACATAGGCTATTCTCTAGGCTTTTTATCTCTGGGATAGGTTGCGGGAACGGGATCAGATAGCCACACGGGTGAAGCCGCAGGCAACAGCTAATATAATAATCAAAGCTACTCTAATTTATTTTAACAAGCTTTTTCTTTGTTATATTGCTTTTTCTTATACATTCATCATATTTGATGGAAGAAACAAAAGCCGCGGTAGCCTAGTGGTATGGGTAAAGGACTGCTGAGACGAGGTCTCGGGTTCGATCCAGGTATTACCATGGCACACACCAATGACTTTTCGATGCTTTTCGAAGTTATGTGTGTATTTATCGCAGGTTTATAAGTGCCCGGTTAATGGCAATAGGCTCGCCACCTATTACATTGGGACCTAAACATAAACTGGCGAAATGTGGGTGCTAGCACCTCTGCCTACCCCTTCGGGGATATAGGCGTGAGTTTATGTTATGTTATGTTATGTTTAAACAAAAGCCTACTATGCAATATCTTGTTCTGAATTAAATTAATTTTTAGAACACAATTCTGTTATTAAATTGCAAAACGAATTAAAAAAGGCACTAAGTATATTTATTTCATACATTTTACGTGCAAAGCGGTGTTTCACCCCACCTAGACCTTTGTGGCTAAGCCAACCTCACCTGCAAGCCAGTGATTAACCGACTGGGCTCTAGTGCAGGCTTCCCTCTCGGATTGTGGGGTCCGACGGTAGTCGCTTCCGCAAAAGCGAAGATAAACCAAATCAAATCAAATCAATCAAATCAAATCATGGTTTGTAATAGTCGACTCCACAAGATTAGTAAGTAATATACGCTTCTACAACAAGCTTCCTAGTGAAATGAAGAATCTACCTCTTCATAAATTTAAAAGCCAAATTAAGAGTAAACTCTGCCAAAAAGGCTATTATAAAATTCAAGACTATTTAGACGACAAACAAGCTTGGATATGAACTGTTTGCTCTCTCTCTCTATGCTACTCAAATGAAATATTGTACTTAGGTTAAGTAAATATGTTTGTAAATAGACCAAAAAAAAAACAGCCCGCTGAGTTTCTTGCCGGAGTCTTCTCAGGACAGGGCCGCGTTTCGAACCGGTGGTCCATTTGCCAAACATTAGATTATTTATTATTTTATGACGTTTTGTAAGTGCCGTATTAATGTAATTTTTGACTTTGACTTCAAAAGACCGAAGAGCGCGGACCCTCTTCGCTCTTAAGTACAAGCGTTGAATGCAATCGGCACTAACCTTGTGATTATGATGATGACTGCTTTGATGTTTCAGGCAGTCTACTATGGGCGGTGTATTGTTTCCTACTACAGAAGATGCCAAACAAGGAATTCATGATCTCAAAAGAGGTTCCTATAACTACTTGCAATTTAAAATAGGTGAGTTCTATGAATTGCTATGAATATTATATACATCTATGCTAAAGTAGTCTGTGTGAGGGGCGTAACGCAGGGGGGGAGATGAAACGTTCCCACGGGGCGTGGTTACCTGACGGCCGTCCGTTTTTACACCCAAAGGCTTAAGATCCGCATCCCGCGTGAACCATGGGAGTGTCACGTATGAATTTGCTAAGCTATAAGATGTACGCCTGCACGGCACAAGTGGGAAGGCAGGCGAGGTCGACCTTACAGAACAAACACTGATCAAATTAACGATGTATGTATTGAAAAAAGGACAGGTCAAAAGCTCTCTAAAACGAAGGGCTTGTATGAAAGGTTTAATGACAGTAGAAAAGGCTCTTGAAGAGTGTAAGGACAAAAGTAGATGGCGGGCTGTTGTCTCTGCCTACTCCAGAGAGGAAAAGGCGTGAGTATAAGTATGTATGTATGTATGTATCCTACTGAAATCTTAGATGTCGAAGTTTGTGAGTAAGATTGTTTGCTAGTTTTTGACCCTGAAATGGCTCATCGGTTTTTGATGAACCTCGAATATACAGGTTGTATTTTTGAAAGGGGCAGTAAGGGCAAGTACCTTAACCGTTGTAGTTACAGCAAAACGTTCTTAGGAGACCTTCCCTAACTTTTTGAGATATTTTGAACTGCATTCACATATTTTGCAAAAATTTTAGTTAGCAAAAAAAATATGCAAAAAGTCCAAAAAAATTTTTGTGCCAATAGATTCTATTTCATGTGGGGATCAAAAGACTCTATGGGACCATTTTAGCTTTGAATACTAGGAAAGACAGAATTTGCCAAAAACTGATGACCGGGATAAACTCAAGAACGGGTGGGCCGATTTTCGTGACCTTAGATTTTTTTTTATTCATCTCCGCCTATTTGCCTTATTGCGTGTATTTTTTTTGCGGATTTCGCCACGGTCTGTGTCCGGTAATATGCACCCCGGCATTAAAGACCCAAGACGGCCGGCTTGAGTTTTTACGTGGATCGAGACCGACATAAAGGCACAATCATGATAACCAGTTTTTGAGTTTATCCCGGACTTTACTCGTATACTCGTATACATAGATTATTTTACTATGGAACAGTGTAAATAATAAAATAAAATCACTTTAAAAAAGTTTTATTGCAATGAGATAATACCTGTTGTATTCATTGTGTCTGTTAAAACTGTACTACTTGTTTCATAGTTTTCCTTGTATGTCACTTTAAAAATAAGTGTTACCACACTTAACTTTCAAAGAGCCTACACTTCAAGTTTAGATTATCAGGTCAGTGGGCCTACCACGGCGTGCTATAAGCACCACGCAACGGGGCCGCGATCAAAGAGGAAGACAGATAGAGCTATACACCCAATATAGCTCTACCCGTCACACTCTGGTCCGCGGCCCAAAATACGATCACTTATAAACACGTCATGGTACTGATGCAGATTTATAAAGACTATTTCCTTCTTGTAGCTGAAATGATAAAAAAAACTATTAAGATTTAAGATATTGGCTTTCTGTTATAGACGTAATTTGATATCAAAGTAGATAGATTAAGCGTCGGTAGTTTAGTGATTAAGGAGTCGACCGTACGATCGAGATTTCCCGGGTTCGAATCCTGGCCATTACAATATCGACGTGAAACCATTCCTAACTCAGGGAATTTCGCTTAGCTAGAGAACTAGAACTAGTCATTTCGGTAAGGTTCCAGTAATCTTTATTTTTTTTTCAAAATTTTGCAATAAGGCTAAAGGAGAATGCCCATTCTTGGTTGCGCTTTTAGACGTTCGCGTCAATATTTCAAATGTTAGAAAATAATATTGATTATAGTATGACTTTTCAACACTAAATCGCTTCTATAGAACTTGGGGTTTGAATTTAAATTATAAAGATATAAAACTTGAATGAGTAAACGTTTCCATTTTAATTTAATTGTTACCATTATATAAAATAAACCATTGATGGTAGAATGCAAAATATACCAATCTTTTTAAAATAAAATGGGTAAATAATAATACGTGATAATAATTCACAATGTGACATTCAAATATATTGCAGTTATGAAATCTTAATATTTCGTGTATGTATTCCTAGTTTATTAGTGATAATCAGTTAACGTTGTAAAATAATGTGTGCTTCAGTCGTAGTTTTCTCTTAATTTATACATGGTATTCCTGTCTTACTCAAACGTCAGTTCAACAGTCTGTGTCACAATAGTTTCTTGTTGTTGTTGTTTTTCTCGTTGTAGTCATTTAATTTCTCAATAACCCCAAGTTCTGTTACAATATGCGTTTATATTTCAGATAAAACTTAATGCAGGCTTTTTAATGCAGTTTATACTTATGTGACATAGCAAAAAAAAGTGTGCAACCGATTTCCATACTGACATGGGCATTGTCCTTTGTAATCTTCTTCGTTTAAAATTTAAGATATAGAAGAAGAAAAGATTCTACTATCCAAGGCTGCCAACATATCCCTGACAGAGTTACCACAACAGGTGCCAAGCGATCAAGCTAGATATCATCTGTATATATTCAAGCATTCACATGAAAGCGATTATATGGAAAGTGTAGGTAAGGCGCTTACTCAATATACTAATATTATAAAGCTGAATGGTTTATTTGTTTGTTTGGTTGATCCCGTTAATCTCGGGAACTTTTGGCTAGCCAATAGATTAAATCAAATAGCCAGTTTATTGAGGAACGCGAAGCAATAATCTTAAAGTCAACAATTCAGGCAAATTTCCATACAAAACGAATAAATTACGGTCATGTATTTGTTAAATGGATGCCACGGGGGATCGAAGTATGTTACGAGCGAAGCCGCTGGGCACATCTAGTGTAACATACAGAATAGCTATCTGTGTACTTGAAGAAGACAAACCAGGAGTGTGTCCAAACAAGCTCATATATCTTTTAGTTAATGTTGTTTATGTGACCCTTTTTTATAGCTTTTGCTATCTACTTGACTGTCTGAAAACGTCATTGAATCACTATCACTACATATTATAAAACAAAGTCCTCCATCGCGTCTGTCTGTCTGTCTGTTTGTCTGTTTGCAATAAACTCAAAATCTACTGCTGATTTTCATGCTGTTTCACCAATGGATAGATTGGTTCTCGAGGATGGTTTGAGTATATAATTTTTCTAATCTTTTTATACATTGGCTAAAATATAATGATATTTGTTGGTGTCTGAAAAAAAATTAGTATATAATTTACAAAAAAATTAAGTTTTATAAAGATGTTTATTCTAGAATTTTGTTGTATGATGTACAAGATGATGAATATTGTAATATGTACAAGAATTGTTCATGAAGTGCAATGTAAATTACAAATACAATTTATTTTTATTAATATTAGGTCCTTACATATGAAATTGGCGTTCTGTAAGGGAGTAACATGAAGTCGATTTTTGTTAAATGTAATATATTTATGTAATCAAAGTATGTACCATTGCTATTTATGCACTTTTGCCATCTCATAGGTAGTTCATTGATCCCTTAGCTAAAAAACCATTCGGACGGGAATCAATAAAATCTTTGAAGGCACTTGGGACTGCCCCATCGGAGTTTTTTTCCCTTGCAAGAAGTTATCCAAATTTCGAAAAAAATGGTAATCTTTTGGAGCAAGTTCCGGGGAGTACGGTGGATATCTTGACATTCCAATTGAACCTCCTGTAATTTGGTACCCGTCTGTTGTGCAGTGTGCCGTCTAGCGTTGTCCTGAAGTAGCAGTGGCCTAAAGCGATTGACCAGCCTCGGTTGTTTAGCAGCTAGCTTTTCCATCATGGTTTGCAGTTGCTGACAATAGACATTCGCCGTAATCGTGTGGTCAGATTTAAGAAAGTTGTAGTGAACGAAACCGGCACCAGTCCATCAAACGCCCACAAGTAATTTTTTTTTAGTCAATTTTGGCTTGAGGCATGATTTGGCTGGTTCGCCAGGGTTCAGCCATTGCGATGAGCGTTTCCGATTATCGTACAGGTTCCACTTTTCATCACAGGTAATGATTTGATTTAAAACCCCTTCATTATTGTGCCGGTTGAATAATGCAGCAGTCGACGCGCGTATGTCGGTTTGCTGCACTCAATTCATGAGGTAATAATAATAATAATCTCTTTATTGTATGTACACAAGAATACGCATACAGAACATAAGCTGGTACAGTTTTGTTATCCACCTTTCAAGCTTTCTCACCTTCCCAATTTGCTTCAAATGGATAAGAACAGTTTCATCACTAACACCGCAGCCTGCAGCTAACTCGGACGTGTTTTGCGATGGATCCGCTTCCACAATAGCCAATTCTTCATTACCAACTTTGGTCTCCGGCCGTCCACGGGGCTTGTTCTGCAGCTCGAAACTTCCAGAACGAAAACGTTGGAACCAAAAATGCACAGTGTTTTCTTTTACGACACCGCCGCCATACACATCATTAATCCTTCGAGCCGTTTCTGCAGCATTGATGCCACGATGGAGCTCGTACTCGTAAATAACGCGATATATCAAGTTTTCCATTTTATAAACTGAGTGACGCAAAGAAACCCCAAAAGAGGAAAAAACAAATGAATTACGGTTTAAAAACACATAATCATGAGTAAATAGGTAGCTGTATAAATTTGAAATTGGAATCCAAAGAGGAGATATTTGAGATCAAAGCGGCCAGTACGACAAAACGACAATTTAATATGTAAGGACCTAATATTTAATACGCAATCAATAATGTACCTTATCACTACTCACCAAATCTTATTTTGCTTTTAATTATGTTACATTTACAGTGTTCATCTATTCTATGCCGGGATACAACTGCAGTATAAAGGAAAGAATGATGTACTCCAGCTGTAAGGGACAGTTCTTAGACATCATTGAGAAGATGGGACTTGAAATTGCGAAAAGAGTAAGTAAAAGTAACTGGTGGCGCCTATATTATTAAATAAATTATAAATTAAAATATTAAGTAAAAATAAAAAATATAATTATCATATCCGCACACCGCATTCCTACGTTCCTTAATGCACTTAACATCAAAAAAATCCGTTCCCGCAGGGGGAACGCACAGGTAGATTTCGTGAAGCAATTAATATTATTTTATATAGAGAACTACGGACTTTAAACAGTTTAATTTTTTTCTCGAAAACGGTAACTTTTAGCGAAAAACTTTTCAGAAATTTATTTTAGACTTAAAAATGGCCTATCGATTAAAAATGTTCCCGACCACAAGAATGTTCACCGGTTAGAAGTTATGACTTTTTTCCCGATAAATTTTGGTTTTTCTCCCCTCCAATTTTAGTTAAAGTTTTAATCTTTATAATTAAAAGTTGTTGGTATTCATGTATACTATGGGATAAAATTAGAACGGTTCGAATATCTTTCATGGAACGTTAAATTTTGAGGAAAAACTGATTTCACAAAAAGTGAGGCCCTACCGTCTCCTTAGGCCGGATTCCACCCGTTCACGAACTTAAACTAAGTTTACACCCAAGCAATTTTTGACCGCAGTTTTAAAGCGATCGGGGCAAAAATGCGACCGTGAGAGTGCCGCAAATTTTGGGAAGTGGAACCATACATACAGATATATATATATATATATATATATATATATATATATATATAAACTTTTTGACCAGTGGTCATTTCGGACTCAGGGGGTCATAACTAGACCTCCTATGAAGAATTTTTATTTAAATTCGACAGTAGTCAAGAAACCAATAGGTAGATCGATTTCATCGAAATCTACCTAAAAAAACGACCGCCGCTCGTCGTAATTGGAGTCGCGAAGAAATGAGACACAGTTTAAAACCGTAACCCGCGCGCAATGGTTTACGCTCCGCACCCCTATAATCGTAATTAGGGATTTTCGTTATTTCCATTCGTTTTATACCGATGAAGTCCCAGTGACGTGTAAGGAAGAACCCGCATCCCGCAAGATAAAAAGGTTACGCCCTTGCACGGTGCGAGAGTATCAAGCCGGGATAAAAGTTGATGTACCGGCGTAAATATTACAAGGTCATTGCATTCCCTTTTACTCCTCTATTCCCGTCTGTTTTACTTATGGCATATCAGAATCTATTAAAACGAAATATCTTTTTCCGTTGTGTTAGACTAATCTAAAAGAGCGGAATGCTTTTTTCCATATGATTAAATCAATCTAATAAAACGGAATGTTAAATAATGTCCGTTTGTTAAATAAATCTAACAAAACGGAATGTTAAATAATGTCCGTTTGTTAAATAAATCTAACAAAAAGAATGTTTGTTTCCGTTCTGTTAGATCAATATAACAGTACGGATTACATAAATATACATAAAATCAATCAAAACGAAGTATACCAATTTACTACAAGCCTTCGGCATAATGTAATCTTTCTGCTTACAGCTTGAAATCGACGATGGCAAAGAGCTGACAGAAGACTTCCTATACGACGAAATCCATCCCAAAAGAAATCTTCATCGTCCTGCATTCGCGAAACCTAAGGGGCCACCGAATCGCGGTGCTAAAAGAATCACGAAGTCGCAGACTACTCAATAATCAGCGAAAAACTGTGCAATGAAATAATTAGCAGTCACGCAACTATGAGTTCGTATGCTATGATACGCGTAACTAATGTTAAAAAGGCGTATAATAATAAATCTATCCATTTAAGTCGAGAATATCAGTAAGATACACCATAAAGAATTTCACTGTTTTTATAGACGCCCTTTTTTCTTATGTCTGAAGTAGTAACTTTTTTTTTATGAAAATGTCTGTTTTTTTTTAAGAAACCATGATTTAATCAGGTATTATATTAAAGTTCTTAGTTATTATTATATTCAATAACAGTAAATAGGTTTCTTTGTTTATTGCAAGTTACCGGCACGACCACAGTTTTCGATAGTACAGCTCGCGCAGTAATTTTATTGTGACAGCTAAAGATTTTTGTATGAAATTATTTATTGTATGAATTCACACTAGACAGATTTTGGTAACAAAAATTAATGAAATACGTCATGAATTTTTTGGCTGTTTTATGTAGTTCCTTACTGCCATAAAGTACCGTAGGACATTTCTGTGGAAATCTATAATTACGAATGATGTACCGAAAAACTGCAACCTTTACATCTTCACCCGATTTTTTTGAATCTTATGTTGTTAATCTATCGGAAAAATTAATTATTCTAAAATTACTTGAATAAGTCCTGGGGGGCTACTATGAAACATCTGAAACTTCGGGCCCGCACGAAACACGAACGGAATACGACTTATTTAGTCATGTAGGTACCATGAGAACACTTCGAATTTCTTCCGGTATGGTTTACACCGAACGAAATGTCACGTGCCGTCTTCGGGTCCGATTGCGGGATGTGTTCCATGGACCCGATCGCCTGAAACAGCGGATGTTTCATGGTAGGCTTGCTATTTTATTATATCAAGATCGCCGTCTATGTCATAATTCTAATACTTTTATATATCGTTATGAATAAGAAAATTATGAAAATATTTCTGACGGACAAGTATGGGTATACTTCACAAAATGTGGTTTAGACGTACGCTACTGGTTCGAAAAATACTGGTTAACTATTTGAATTTGTAGAAAGTGTTTGTTTAGAAACATCATTGAATGATGAATTATTTAGAAAATATCTAAAGCGACTATGCTGTAGCGCCATGACTGATACTTTACTGTAAGGGTTCCGGATTTCTCGACTCTGACCAAAAATGCCAATCTCGAGAAATTTCGTCTTCTGCTTCTAGAACTCTCGACCAGAAACCCTAATTACTGTACTAGTCAAGACGGCATCGAACACATTGTATACCCGCTATTGATATTAGAAATTGAATTTAAATTACATTGTACCATAGACCAATTCATTTACATATTGGTCTATGATTGTACTCAGCATTATACCAATATAACAAAAAAAAATAGTTATCGTACATAACGAAATACGAATATAGTACATTTCGTTGAATGATTAACATATTACATCGATACTCGAAAGTATTATAAGCAGTCATTATATTGTTAAAAAATTTGTGAATATTTTGCATAGAAATTTTATTCGATTAGATCTTTCTTAAAAAATTTATAGCTGTAGCTCCGAAGCTAGAACATTGTAACAAAATTTCATGTTGGAGTAGGTACAGACAGGTAAACATCTTGAACAAAAGTCGGCGTAGTGGGAGAAACATCTCGCATTATCTTCGCATGATCTTTTGCATCAATTTGAACATCCGCATCCGTTTACACGTCTGCAATAGTCAATGCGGAATTTCATGCGGATGCGGATGTCGCACAAGTTGCTACATGTGAAGCGTTCACTTTGAGCCCCCTGGAATGTTCCAAGCAAACTATTGTTCCATAGCACGAGTTTAATTGACGAATCACTGCGTAACAGACTTGACCCTGAGAATGCGACACTATTGCTTCTATTAAATATGTAATCAATCAATTAACCTATTGCAGTCCACTGCAGGACACATGCCTCTTCCAATGTGCACCACAGTAACCAATCTTCCGCCTTGCGCCTATTCGTGTTATTTATACTGTTGATTGTTTACACTTGGTGGAACTTGCTACACATATTTTGAATTAAATCACTTGTACTTTGCCACTATAATTATTAAATCAATCTGACCGGTTTCGTCTCACTGCATTCTCGAAGGGTTTTAATAACAGTTCTAAAAAAATCTATTATTTTATTTCTGCATCCATATAGTCTCTTGTAGAAAAAATTAAGATCCGCATCCGCGAATGTGAGTGTTGAAAAATCCGCTACCGCGGATTAGATAAAATTTGCATCCGCAACATCCCTGATACGGACCAACCAAAAACCAATAAAATGACTGATCAACCAATGACACAAGACCTTTTAGCCCGTCATTGGTTTAGTATAGTCATTAATATGATCATATTAGTTATGGTCACGCCTCAGACGTCGCGCCCAGCACTATCACCAGAGGCCTAAAAATCTCTTCTGCGCAGCTATTGCTCAAGATGTTTGCCACATTTAAGTATTATTGTCGATTTTTGGTCCGAAACTTTGGTTAAGTTTCCTTTAAATAAATATATTTTACCGTAACGCAATAAATGAGATAACTATTATCACTGTATCGCCGATATTTTTCGATACAAACGCGCCGCTATTATTAGCGCTAGGCTGTAGGATTGCTCATGTCTGTAATCTTAAAGAATTGCTTAAAGTTTTTAAAAATCCCATTTGTGATGCTCGTCATTTATAATACTTTCTTTTAAACCCTGTGTAATGCAAACATGTTTTGTTGAATGTTTTAATGGATTCTGGATTTACAGCTAAGATTTTGAACGCATATATAGCTCAATATATTTATTACTTATATTATATTAGAGGTCTTGCCATTTTTTAAGATTTGTAACTTTAATTCTAAGCGTTCTTAATATCCGGTTTAAATATTTTAAGTCTTAGCGTTTTTACATTTCGTATTTAAAAAGAATTTCTTTAATTCCAACGTTAGTGCACAAATACTATAAAAAATATTTGTAAATAAATACATATTTCCCTTATATTTTTGTAACTCGGTTTGTCTACGTCTATATTGTGCAATGTCTATAATAATAAATTGCTTTTAAATATACACAAATTTTTATTTTTTGTGATGAAAGCCACAAGTATTCAGCAAATTAAGCTGAACTTTTACAGAACTAATGATGAATGATGGCACCAACATCGCGTAAGAAACGTGGCAAGCGGTAACCGCTACCATCTGTCGTAGAGAGAAAACCGAGTGGGTATGCGGTAACACTACTGTTCACTAGCGATGTACCAACAATTCTGCTCCAGCCACGGAACTTTTGAGCGACCTCCACCCACAACGGCAGCGAATAAGGTCTGAATAAAGAAAACGCATTAGCAATTTTGTTGACGTAAAATCTGATATTTCTGTGATAATATTATTGATAGGTATTTTGTTAAAGACGATGGCCATAATAGGTCCCCATAAAGATCTCCGGGGCCTAAGTAAGCCTACTGATTGACAGATGAGGCTCTTGCGCAGTTTTTCTCGGGGTCGACTGATCAAATTTTTGAATTACATTAGTACAGATGTCTCAGGAAACATTCATCCATATTTGAATGTTTCCTCTGTATCTCTATCATTAATTATCTGAAAGCCGAGAAAGGGAGAAGAGAAAGAGAAATAGTACTAACATTATTTATTTTATATCATTTACAGTTGCTATCTACAAATCTTTCTTCAAATCGTTGAATTTAAAAGTCACAGATATACACATAGTGAATGCATGATGGGACGATGGGACTCATAAACTAACACACAAACGATTGGATCACAAGTTTTGGATCATAATCACCATCTCTTCGTCTCCATTCCAGTGACAAAGTAAAGTTAAGCTTTGCTACATTATTTCGAGTAGTCCAAATATCACTGAAAACAGCGAAGATAGAACACTTTGCACAGCTTTTAAGTATATTAGTTTTCTTGTGGAGGTATGGAGATAAGATACCTATGTAACATATAGTTTTGAATTCTTGTAAATGCAGTAGGAAAAAAATACTGCTATTTACTTTTCCTACGACATTTATAATGATTCAATGCTCAATGACTCAAGTGGATCAACCATAATATTTTTCCCATTCATTTCGGCAAACTTTTGGCAGAGATAAACTAGCAACTGAATGCATAATTATCTCTTTTTAATTGCGTGTATTCAATAAATAAATAAATATTCTAGGACTTATTACGCAGCGCCACCTAGACTCAAACTAAGCAGAGCTTGTACTTAGATACTTTGAATTTAATCAATTGATGTCATCTATTTTTCTTTCGCCATGTTCGTTAACGATCCAGTTGTGGCTGGCTGTCATCTCATCGTTCTTAATTGTAGCTGATTTTTCTAATGCTTGATTGTATTGATCTATTCTGAAATAAAAAGGAAACATGAACACATACATAATTATCAAAATGTTTCAGTTCCAAAATATTCTTATAGGCAGTCCTATTCAGTTTGTGAATTTATAATGGAGTACCTACAGACAGCTGTGAATGAAAATCACAAAGACATTATGTGGTTTGAAACTCTTAGCCTTGTCATGGTTTGTTGGCATTTTTTTTAACAGGCCTAATCCGACCCACATTTCCATACTGTAACTTCTGTACACCACGATTAAGAAAAAGTGACACTCAGGGAAGTCCAAAGGGTTTCAAGACGTTAAACTGAACTATTACAATAATCGAAATTAAGCAGAAGTAAATTGGAGGAATTAGAAATATAATAAATCCACTTCCCTACTCTTATTTTGACGCCTGTGTGTTCTACCGTTTGTATGATGGTTTTGTTCTCAATAGGTAATATGTCTTAATTAGTAGTGATTCGTTGTAGGGTCTATCGACCTGTCATGAAGCGTGCAATCGAAGTTGTGGACTGCAGTTTTGAGAAACCCTACTGAAGGAACTCCGAAGTAACTGCATAGTACATAAATGCTTTGTCTTTCGTGCGAACCAATTTTTCGGATGTACCTACCTATCAGCCCCTCTGTTGTGATGTTTCAGATCATTGCTCAGTAGCATAAAAAAAGTGTCCGTTTCGACTGCTCGGCCATTATGTCGTAGAAAAGAAAAACTTATGTGAGCATTTCGAAGGAATTTGTAAAAGACGAACAGTGAAAACCGCAAATTCGAAGAGTCAATATTTAGAAAGTTATAAGGGTTTAACCGTGGCCGCGCAGTCCGCACGAATTCAACTGCGCTGCCACCAGTTCTCTTAAACGGAGCGAGGTACAAGTCTAATTCTTTTTGCTAATCACTGATACGATTTCGAAGAAAATGTAGATCATAAAAATAAAGCCCTACTGTTTGGACTTCACGACCTACAGCACTCCAGTTATGGCCGCGCAGTCCGCACAAAGCGAACCGCACGGCCACGATTTTTCTAAAATAGACCTTAAACGGAGCTTAGTAGAAGTTCTATTCTTCTTGCTAATTACAGATACCATTTCGAAGAATATGTAGACAGTATGAATAAAGCCTAAAATTAAGAACTACACGACCTACAGAACTTAAAACCTATAATCGTAGGAAAAAATAGGGTGACCAAGATTTCTAGTGTGTGAAACCAGGCTTTTTTTGCATTTTAATATCATAGTGTAAATATATATATATATATATTGCTATATAGCAAGTAGCTTTTCTTGTAAAAAGAGCTACTGATTGTTTATTTGATTCGAATTAGTTTTACGAAAATATGCTTGCAAGTTTTTAAGTAAAATAGGTTTATTAAAAAGAAAACATTTTTGCTGGCGATTGGCAATCATTCATTCTACATGGCGGCGTGTGAAATAGATATTCCACTACATTTAATATTGGTTTTTGGTGCAGGACCCTCACTCCCACATTTCAACAATTCCAACCGCAGCAACCACCAAGGAAACAAACTTTAGCAAATCACCATGACGATAACTGCCCAACCCAAAGACGTCGGACGATAATTCGCTTGATGGCACTTGTAACTTTCCAGGAAGATGCAGCGGCCCACAACTATTCTGAGCATTTTCCGCACTTATATAAGGTGTTATTTACTAATTAGAAGTATACTTCTATAAATGTAGGTAATAAAATGTCGTTTATAAAAAAAGTAAAGTAAGTAAAAGTAAAGTATTAACTTTCGATTACATTACATTAATTAAGTACGTAAAAACACAACATAGTACCTGTCTACCTACCTACTTAAATATTGGATAAAAAATATTAGTGTTGCGGAAATACCTTACTAGATATTGTTAGATGGGTACCTACACGAAAGTATAGCAAATTTTGTAGATTCTTTTTCGGGTAAAGTGAAGAACGACAATTTCGGGCTCGATGAGTTTCTATTTAGGCAACCAAACACAGAACAATTGCATCTTGCCATGTTTTAGTAGTAGGTAGGTAGTAAATATTATCGAAAGTAGTAACTAGTATGTAATCTTTGTCGAAAAGTAGCAGGCGGCGCGGCGCGACGTCGCGACGGTGTCAAAACAAGTACCTTTTTTATTTATTTTTTTCGTGCGGAAATCCCTTCGGATACCCCCCCCCCCCGCCAGCCAGCGGGGGCGGTTATGTCGAGTTCCGTGCGGGCAGTGACGTGAATCAGTGACTGCCTAGGCTCGCATATCATTATTATCTTTAAATGTTATCATTGTGTGCGTGCGGCGACGCGTAAATACTGGCAGATACTCGCGTGCACACATGTAAACCGCGCTCGGCGCATCTCTCCGCGTTATCTCTCCACGACTCCTTACAGCTTGGTTTTTTTTGTTGTACCACAATTCTAACCTATCCTACTTTTTTATATTATTTAGTTAAATAAAAAGATACCACCATCTTCACCATTCCACCACCATTCACTGAAATATAAATCAATCGATGAGTGTTTTTTTCTTTATAACCTATATGTAAACTTCTCTATTCAATTTCAAACCAAAGGACTAAAACTATTTGCTTGTTACGATAAAAAGTATAGCAATATACATGACATTAAAACTTCTTTTATGGGAATATCTCGTCGACGCAACGTAAATCATGGTCACCCTTCTTTTAACTCGATTTACAGGGTTTAAGTTCTGTAACTCGTGATTTTCAAACATTAGAAGAATTCATTCATGATGTCTACACATTCTTCGAAATCGTATCAGTGATTAGCAAAAAGAATGAGACCTCTACCAAACTCCGTTTAAGCTCCACTTTAAGAAACACATGACCGCGCGGTTCGCCATTACGTGAGTGCTGTGGAACGAGAAGTCCTAATTAAAGTTAGGACTTCTCGTTTATGCTTTATTATTATAATCTACATTTTCTTCGAAATCGTATCAGTGATTAGCAAAAAGAATTAGACTTGTACGTCGCTCCGTTTAAGAGAACTGGTGGCCGCGCAGTTGAATTCGTGCGGACTGCGCGGCCACGGTTAAACCCTTATAACGTTCTAAATATTGACTCTTCGAATTTGCGGTTTTCACTGTTCGTCTTTTAAAAATTCCTTCGAAATGCTGACATAAGTTTTTTTTTCTACGACATAGTGGCCGAGGAGTCGAAACGGACCCTAAAAAAAACTATAATGCAATAGAGTATAATGTACCATACCTGGCTTGTCTCAACTTATATAATGCCTGTCTAATGTCATTCATAGACAGACCAGTAAGTTTCAGGACTCCTAATATTGCTAATCCGCCAATTGTGCTTAATATAGCACCTGAAAAATAAATAAAATGTTATTTATGTAGATTTAGATCGGAAAAAGAGAACTTCTAGGACGGGACTTGAACCCGCGTCCAGTCGCTTACAGGAGGAATGCTCTGACCAACTGAGCCAGCTAGACACGTCCCAGACATTCGAAATTCTCTGATATATTATATACGTCTCAAGGCGACGCTGGAGCCATCTACCGTAATTCTTGCGAACTACGAATCAGTTTTAAACATTGTTTTTGATTACTCGCCACATTAATTCAATTAAATTTTTAAGCAATTAGTATGCTTACTTCTATAGATTTCAATTTTTATAATGTGCCCAAATTTAATAATGTCGCTATTATTGGTTATAGCCTAAACTGGTGAATAGGATCACCAAATCTATTAGGTAGAAGGGGCAACTCAACTGGAGACTCAACTGTAAATTTCTTATCAAGCTCACACACCTGTCAATAAAATTTGACAAGAAAATAAATTCATATTGTTTATCTCAATACATTGAGAACTGATGTAACTCCTACACGAGCTACGCCAAGCCACAAATCTGCCTCTGAGCGAATGAACTCCTGTAGTGTTTATAGACAAGGGTAAAATCTTACAATCTGATGGAATATGTAATTGTTATACATACCCATAGTAGCACCAACCAATGTTGCTACAAGTCCCAAATCTATTTTGTACAAAGCTCCTGTGAGAGCACCTGCAGTGACATATTCAATTAGAGATGTGTCCCCTCTATACACTGAAATTGTTGTTGCTGTCAGACTGTAAAAATTAAAAACTTTCACAAATAAAGGAAGTAAGAAAAGGAAAAAATCTCTTTCAATTTATTTCACCAAGAATATAAGAATTCATTACAATGGTACATAATATAATAAACTTGAACAATATTAAAACACAAGGCATTAATTAGAAGAATTAAATCCTAAGTAAAATTAATTATGAAAAATAAACAAAATAAACCAAATTTCCAAATGAAAAAGTACAATAATTAAATTCAAGGTTAATTGTGGAGTATGAAGTAATAACAAACATCAAAATTATATTATTTTATCAAACATTATATATTATAAATCGGTAACTCCATAATTTGTTGTTCATTTCAATCTTTTCTATACTGGAGCGGTCCAATTGTTTACTAGTCACTACATAGGTAGGTGCTTGATGGTTTACAGATATTTAAAGAATTTGTGACTGACACTAAATGGTATAATTAATATTTAATGACCATGCATGGGTATATTTAAACTTGGGGTGTATGGGGCCCCACCAAGATATTAGGGGCCAAGTGAACCTCAACTGCAGGCTGGCACATCTTCTTGACGGACGAGTCTCTGATGCAGAATTTCCGCTTGGGGTTGGGAGTTCAGATGGCAGTTACTCCCACAAATTAAAGTTATATTTGGTTTTAAGTTACCTAAATATTCCTGTGAAGAAACACAATCTCCAACCCCACCTATAAGCTCCTTTTGCAAACGCTATTGTCACATAATCCTGCAACTTTTTCTGTAAGTGCAAAAAAATATCTATTATAATTTAGAACAGTAATATTGAGTTATGTAACTGAAATAAAAATGACGGACATATTAACACAATATACAATTTGAATTTAAAGCCTTTTATTAAACCTACAAGAGTGCTTCTACAACATTATGTAAATTAATCTGAAAAGATGTATTATACAGAGGATCCTCTAATTTAGTAAGCCTTTGTGGCATAAATAAATGGTATAAATAAATTATAACCCTAAATTACTGACTGACTGCATAAAATTTGAGATTAAGTACCAGCGATAACTGTGTAAAGTTACAAGGCTACCTAGAATCAATAATATTGTTTTGAAATAAAACTATTATTTAACGGATTCTATCGCGATTTATTTGATGTTATTTTATATTTTACATTTAACCCAAAGTTTCAGTTGCTTTTCAGCAACCATGGTCACGGGGAGATTTTCAGCAACCATGGTCACGGGGAGACTAAAGATGGTTGATGATGGTAGTTTGAAGTGTAAGTTATCTCAAACTATGCTAAATAGTTGGTGTTACTATCTATGCAGAATGAGCTCACAGTGTCGTGAAGTATGGTTGTATTTTGATTGTTCTTGGAATTAATTAAGTGAATAACTGGGTCCCAACCTGGTGGTACATTCCATGTTCCTTATTAAAATTAGGATGTTTTTAATTTCAAATAAATCGCGATAGAATCCATTAAAAAATAGTTTTATTTCAGTGTGTGACATTCGCGTAAACTTCCGACAATATCAAATAATATTGTTTAATTGTTAGGCTAGAAATAGGCCTTACCTTAGCCTGAGCAGTGGATTTAAATATTGTAGCATGATTATTTTCTATAAAATTGAGGTATGCCACCCGAGAGCTAACAAAGCCTCCTAAGCAACCTCCAATGAATAATCCACCCAATGTTGATTGAAATACGTTAGTGAGCTCCACTGATACTTCATCATATTCACTGAAAAATAAGCTGAGGCTAATAATTCTTTAACAAAATGTTGCTAATTTGGTCTCTTACAATGCTTTTATTAATTTGACCATCTATGTACTGAGATACAGTAGGTGAACAATCCACCCCATTGTTTTACTTGAGACGAATGCGTAGACAGATGAAGTGTGGCTGCTGTCGATGTTCTCACTATAAGAGAAATAACCATCCAAAAAATTGAAGATGGAGAGAATGAAGACAATCTAGCTATGTAACGAAACCTTTCAGCAACAAGGTGTACAATTAGCTTGAAAATTTGTTAAAAAGTGTGTGCTGTGGTGCTTTCAACTATTAAAGGGATAAATATGATGAATAGTGTAAGATTACTTACTTATTTTGTTAATAAACTAATTCTCACTTTAAGCCTACTACTACCCGTGCCATAAATAGGGCGGTGCCACCGGTGCCCAGGCACAGGGAGTAGACTCTGGGGGGGCGCAAGAATTAAATAGCCAGACCGCAGGCAGGACTATTATTTTTTTGGTTTGCTCCTGATAAGTTAACACTGCTACCTTCCTTATTCAAAACTCTACCATACCAAATATTTAAAATTAAATTAATTTACAGTTTACTGAAACTTTGCAGGGTGTTATTTTATTATAGAAGTATGAAGACCATAGTGGCCCAAAAATTAAATCTTAAGCATCAGGGTGGGCAACGCATTTGCACTAGTGAACTTGCGTTGGAGTTTTAGTGAGTGAGACACAGTGGGTGGTATAATAAGCGAAGGGTCCACTCTGTTTGTTTGTTCACATCTGTTCTTTACAAAAATTGATTTTTCTTTCAAAATATAGATAATTGGTCCCCCAACACCAAGTTCTTTGTGCTTTATTTTATCACCCTAAATGAAATAAAGTACATAGCATTGCTCTAGGGTACCTATAAAATCTAAAAAAAAACAGAGGAGCAGTTATAGAAGCTCGCACAGGGCGCGGAAAAGGCTATTAACGGCACTGAATACTACTATGATTAGCCATGAATTTCAAAAAAAAAAAAGGTTCTTGTCTATTTTTCACACTTTCGGCTTTTCTCACCTCTTAGAATACATTTGCTTCACTCTCTCCCATCCTGTTAGAGGTTTATCCAATTCCGTTGTATTATGAACGATATCATGTTCGTTTTCGGTACGGTGAAATATTGAAATTCCGAACGCTGGTGTAAGTCTTACGATTGCCCGCAACATTTTGCTGACACATTTACTTTATTCATAATAAATTGCAATATGAAAAACTTAGAAAGGGCTCAATGCATCAAAAGTATTTTATATTTGCCGTTCGGTTATCAGTTCAACACCTTAGGTTTGAGGTTACAATTTACAATAGAAAATACTGGAAAATACAATCAAATCAAATGAATGTCAAACTCAAAATATTGTCATTACACTAATTTTTTTTTCATTTATTTGGAGTTTGGCACAAGCCATCAGTCTAATCATTAACAACAGAAACAAATTATAACTAATAACAACACAATAGGTACAAATCTTTAAATATACATAGTCAATGACAATACCATATGCCAGACTCCTTGCTTCACGTATGATGATAAGCACCTTATCGTGGCGGCGTGAGTAATGGCCTCTATCGAGAAGCACCCTACATCCTACTAATATGTGTTTAGCCGTCCCTATTGCCTCACCACAAGTATAACATTGTTTTTCTGTGGCCTTCCCCCACCTTACCAGATTACTCTGGTCTGGGAGGGTCATCTGAAAGGCGTTAAGATAAAATTTTAACAGGGCCGGCGACCAGTCATAGATCAAGGTGCGCCACTTTAAGGCCATCGGTATGCAGAACTCTCCCATTGTCAACCATTCATTTTGGATTTCCAAATTCATCGCGTGCACTCGATATTTATCATTTTCGTCTTGTTTTAGAAAGGACTTAAGTATATCCTGGTCCCTTTCTGGCTCTCGTACTCCCAACCCCAGTCTGTTCGACTGGGATCATAAATCGTTTATGGAATAGGAGTCTAGATTCAAGCTCGGACGCGTTATTATCTTTCGGGAGTGCCCTGATTGTGACATCTTGGGATTTACCTAAGATGTGGGCTTTGGTAACTCTAAGATGTTTATAGAGCTCCGATGGTTTCTTAAGTTTCATCCCAAAATTATTTTGATCCCTAAATAGAGCAGAGGAATCAGCAGAGTGCGCTAATCCAAGCCACGATTTTAGCGATTTTATGACAGTTGCATCTATTTTCGCCAGTAAGGTTTTACCGAATTCATACACCAGAAAAGGCCAAGTCAGACGTGATGTTAAGTAGTTGTCATATATCCAAGCTTTTTTGATATTGTTTAGTTGTAGCTGATCTATCTTATTTAGGTCATTTATAAACGTATCGACAACTTCATCTAAGGATGGTGTGCGTCCTTTATAGTCTATCTTTCTCCCAAGAAATTTAAATGGCACCGATTCAGCGACTATGGAAACTGGTTTACCCCCAATGAAGAGTCACGGGTCGTAAGAGGTAAATTTGGATTGCGCGTCAGTATTGCGAGATCGTCAGCAAAAGCTAAGATGGACTCTGAGTATATGTTATTTACTTTAAACCGATAACCCCATTTCTTTTCGTGACGTATTAACTTGGTAATTAAGATATTAATTACTATGTTAAATGCTATTGGTGACAAGCAGCATCCCTGAAACAGTCCCACATTATACCGTAATGGTCCTGTGTGTACTTCTTGGAAGCTTATAGCAAATTTTAGCTGCGAGTAATACGACTCGATTATCTCTATGACCACGGGCGGAAAGTTATACCATTGCAACGCGTATACCATAAGGTAATGTGGAATTGAGCCGAATGCATTTTCTAGGTCTATCCAACATACCGTTATCTGTCTTTCGTATTTTCTGGCATCTTTTAAGCTTTCCGCTAACAGACTATTGTGTTCCAGACAACCAGAAATGCCGGGTAAAAACCCTTTCTGGTGGTTAGGTCCGAAATACCTATTGTTAATCATAAAATGACACATTTTTGTTTGTAGAATTGAGAAAAATATTTTTGAAATTGTGTTAGTTAGGCACAGATCGCGTAAATATAACAATCCCTGAGATAGGTTAGAGTTTGAATTGCTCAGGAAAAGATGTGCTAAACTTATTCGAGACTGTCACGCTAACTACATAAATTCCATAGAAAGAAACCTTAAAAACAATCCCAGGGCTTTTTGGAGTTACATTAAACATAAACGATCCGGCTCTAACACCTTGCCATCAAATCAACAATGCACAATAACAATCAGTCAACATGTACTGGTAATTGTGACATTGCAAACCTATTTGTCACTCACTTCAGCTCGGTACACACACCCGGAGGTAATTCCCGACCAGTGCAGACCAATGCAGACTCGGAAACTGTTACAGACTGTCTAAACGTAGTGCACTTTTCCGAGGATGAAATCTTGTCAAGTCTTAAACGCGTAAACACTAACAAGGGTTCGGGGCCCGATGGAATTCCACCACTCTAAATCAAGCGATGTGCAAAATTTTTGGTGCATCCTATTAAAAAAATTATTGATGAGTCTCTTGCCACTGTATTTTTCCTACCGCATGGAAAAGAGCCAAAATAGTCCCAATTCTCAAAAAAGGAGACAAAAGCGATGTACGAAACTATCGACCAATAGCGATCCTTTCTTGCCTATCCAAAATTTTCGAGTCATTGGTTTCTTCTAAGCTAACTACGCATACTAGATCTGTGCTTACTAACTTGGTCTCGTACATCACCCCCATCATAGAAGGTGTAGATAACAATGAGCAGATAGACTCAGTCTATACAGATTTTGCCAGTGCTTTCGACAAAGTTGACCATCTAATTCTTGTAGAGAAGCTCCATAATCAGTTCGGAATTCGCGATGGACTTCTTGAGTGGATTGAATCTTATTTCAAAAACCGGGAATATGTGGTAGTAGTTAATAACGTTGAATCCAGGAGCTATATTGATGATTCTGGTGTCCCACAGAGCTCCCATCTTGGACCGATTCTGTTTCTGCTATACATAAATGACCCAGTGAGTTAGATCAAGCATTGTAGCTGCTCACTTTATGCCGACGATATGAAAATAGAAAGAAAGAAAGAAATAAACCTTTATTTGGTGCAAGTAGGTCACATTAAATACTTATTACTAGTACAAATTAATTTAATATATGTTATTGCGTGCGTAACGGTTGCCTCAAATGGGTGTCCAGTTCAGTATATGCCAGGATTCAGAAAGAACCTTGGCGCTGGTTTTCGACTGGAACCCAAATGTTTGCGGCGTGTGTATGCCGAAATGTATGTAACTATATCCATTGTGAATATGTGTGAGTGTATGGTAAGGAGTATAATACCATATATGTGTTATAGATACATTAATACTATATATATATATAAGGTGTCACAAAATTAGGTCTCTGAATTTGGTGAGATGACTTGGTATCGGCAAAATATATATTTGAAAGAAAAAAAAAATATTTTGCAAAGTAAAAAAAAAAATTAAAAAAAAAAAAACACCACCAGCGACCAGCGGCACGTGACGCGGGTCGCGATTTAGGTATTTCCCACACATCCGCTTGGAGAATACTGCGAGGAGAAGGACGTGCAGTGCAGCCTACCACGTGCGTCACGGGCTCGTCGCGTCACGTGACGCTGGTCGCTGGTGGTGTTTTTTTTTTCATTTTTTGTTTTTTTATTTTTAAATTTTTTTCATTTTTTTTTACTTGACCCGATATTTTGATACACATATTATTGAGATGTGGATTTGTGATAATTATATTAACATAATACTATATTATTTATATTATTATATATATATATTGCTTGTACATGTAATGTTATCTGTAAAGACGAGTAATTATTATCATTTTTATTTGAGCTCTTATTAATGCCGTAATTATAAATCATATTTTAGCATAGACAGCCATACATAGAACGCAGTAAAAACAAAATTTAATTAAATTAATTACTATTAATTAGTATAAAAATAATATCTGTATACCTATATACAAAGCTGGAGGTTTAGGCGTCAAAAAATTCCTCCCCATCGACGTCAACTGGGAGGGTGGCCAGAAGGCTGGCGGCATTGCCACGTTGAATGGCAATGCCAATCCTTTGTGCGAGGAATGAACCAGCCCTCTGGTCACGGGTAGCGTCTATAAGCCGTTAGCGTAATTAAATTAGATAAGTGATAAATTGGCGTTCACGCCATCCAGCCTCCGTTGCGCTTCCAAAAGATATAAACGTTTCTTAAATGTGGTGATCGATCGATCTCGAAAATATCTCGCCAGATTAATTCTGAGGCTGATGCAGAGCTGTTGCAAAACGATTTGACCGAATTAATGACTGGTGTCGGGTTAACAAAATAATATTGAATGCGTTCATATCCGATTTAGTAGGAAACGTAAAATAACCGAGACTCATTTTTATATTGGAAACGACGAAATTGCCACATCAAGTCAAGGGTGTAGACGAGCATGCGGCATCCCCGCCGTAGACTGCGGAACTCGTGGTGCAGGGTTCTCTCGCGCTCCCTCTCCGCCGTCTCTTTCGCGCGCATTACCTGCTCGCAGAAAGAGGCGGCGGCGTGCCACTTGCTCCCGTCGGAGACCACGGCCCTCACCATGATCTCCAACGAGATAACGTCCACGGCCAGGACCGCAACGAGATCCCGGCGTAGACTCGCCCACGCAGGGCACTCCACCAACGTGTGGAGTGCCGTGTCTTCGCCAGGATCCTCCCAGTGCTGGCACTGCGGCGTTGTCTCCCGGTGGATGCGCCATAGATACTTACCGAAGCACAAGTGTCCGATAAATATCTGGCACATCCGGTAGGAGAGGTCACCATGGTGCCTCTCCAATCACTCCTTCATGATCGGATTCACCGCCACAATGGTGAATTCCCCCTACCTTGGATGCTCAAGTCGCACCCTCCATGTCTCCATGAGTTCCCGGCGGAGCTGGGACCGCTGAGCCCTGATTTCCCGGGGCTCCGGCCTATGGCCCCGCTCCAGCGCCTCCTTGCGCCATTGGTACAACAACGCAAGGGCTCTCGCTTCCAGTTCCCATGGAGGGGTCCCAACTAGAAGACATTCTAGCTATTTTTCCAAGATGGTGGCCAGGAGACAAGGGCGGCAACCCCACAAACTGGGGGTTAAGCTTCTATAAACACATGTCCCAAAAATAAAATTGCGTCCTCTAAAGAATTGAATAGCTCCTTAAATTGTAACATTCAATGGACTACTAGTAGTAGGTGCCTACCATGCGGTATGTGCATGACTATAATGTTAAGTAGTTAAGTAATCCGTAGAAAGTTATTGTTGAATAACTCAAGACTAAAGTCAATATTATATTGAGAGTAATAAGTTGGAGACGGGTGAAACGGTAGGTATACTTATCAATTTCGCCAATTTACTTTAATCGATCTAAGTTGTCTATGGCCAGAGCGTACCAAGTATATATCAGTAAAACAGGAATTTGCTCGAAAGCTCGAAACAGACGTCACACTTAATTCTAATTGTATTCTTGGAGGCTTGAAGGGGTTAAATTACTCATCGCTAATGTTTACAATTAGTTTATTATGTGGTAGGTAAGTTACATTACAAAGGCGTTACCTACGCAATATATTTTTAGTTTATTTTAATCATCATCCTAGTCAATCCCAGTTACATCGAGAATAGGTACTATTGACTATTCGTGGTTTAGTCAGATTAAAAAATATCTACTTTTATGTTGATTGTTGTTTATTTGCTTTGCTTTATTGCTAAATAAACCATCCTCTAAATTGCTTGTGAAATACTTCAATCACTTCCTTAACAATGTGTAGTAACTGTAAGCACCTTTTAGTATCTGTAACAGAAATTAAATTGTTCAGACTTAATTAGTCTTCTTGTAATCCTTTAAGCCTTTTCTGGCCCGTAAATTCATTCAAAATCATGTGCCACCATGAGGCAATTGGGGGTAATTTAAATAGAGATCTTTCTCAGTCACAGTTACAGCTAGGTTGGGTGCAGCACTCTAAAAGAATTCAGAGATGGCGAACCCGCCCGCTTTCTCATTGATTTTCCACCGTGGTAATCGGAGAGATAGATACACGGGAACATAAACTAAGAGAGGCGTATTGTCTGACTTCTATTATGTATCTATGTATTGACTTCTATTACTCACATTGGGCACCCCAGAGTAGGTTAGTTTTCTAGCCCCTTTTTTTTCTTCGAGCGGAAATGCCCCCGAATACCCCCCCACCCCCCACCGGCCAGCGGGGGTGGTTATGTCGGATGCGAACCGACTAAAACCGCATGCCGTCTCGGGTCTTCAGACGCCGGGGTGTAAGGTCGCCCCATAAGGCATTTTCCTCGCACCCCGGCTAACCCAGGGCCATTTCCGGTTTCGGGATGGCCTCTTTGGGTTTGGGAACCACGGTGTTCCCGTCTTGCCCTCAGAAAAAGGGAGGGGGGGGGGTTTCTCGCGCAGTGAGCGTTTTTGTAACCCATATCGGACTACTAGGTCTGCAAGGCGAATCGCTGCTTGCAATGTTGAGCTGAGTGAGACATCGTGAATCGGATTTAGAAAATTTTGAACAGTGATCATTCCTCCGTGGCAAGTCCTATTTTGAAAATTCTTTTTGAAAGTCACAACTCTGGACATGCTTTCTGAGCGTGTAAAGTTTGGTCACAGTGTCTCGAGCGGTTATTATGTAATTCCATCTGGATTTTTTTAAAATTTATTATTATTAAGCATTAATTTTTTCAAAATATATCCATAAACCTTCCTCTGATTGACCTCTTTAATCATGCCAAATTTGATTCTGATTGGATTAGTAGTTTATGAGGAGACCTGTGACAAAGAAAATCCTGAAGTCTGGTATTATGAGGAGCTTTCGCTCGACTTCGTCTCACTCAGCTCAATAAGTTTACAGACTGGGTTAGAAACGGACACAATGTTTGAGGGCTGGTCAAACTCTCTTCTTCTTTCAATGTAGCAGTACTGTGTAGATGGAAACTCGGTTCCATCTACACAGTCTGAAGAATAAGCTGAGCTCTCGAAAGCTGTTAGTTTATTCGATAATTTTCCAATTACATGCGAAGTCGTGCACAATCCTATATACACACATGTGCACATTATCTAATAAGTATCTACCTATATATAATATAACAACGCATTTAGTCACATTTTTGGAGTGATTAAAAAGAATTTAGTACTTATCTATATATACATTTTAATGTTAACTTACATTGAGGAAAGTCGACACAGTAAGGTCGGCGAAGGGACCTGCGGTAAAAACATTCTTGATGCGAAGCTGCCCGCATAGAATCAACATGGCTTTTCTTTGTTTATGGCTTGCAGCACACCATTTACTTTCATAAGGACCGAAGGACAGGTCATTATTCTGGAAATTACTCTTCATTAATTACAAACCAAGGCACCGGATATAATATTATTACAGATCGATTAAGTACCTACCTACTTACAAAAATATTAAAAAATAAAGCGTGTTTACAAATGATTCTTTAGCCCAGCACTTGTACACTTGTACTAGTCCAGTCATGATGTACCTACATTTAGAGATGCAAATGAACCGATGGCGGAATGGTCGACAAATTGAAGTTAAGCTTTTCTACTGTAAGTAATATCCAAATTTTAGCTTGGGTTCATTTCCATTTCTAACCGTTTTTTTCCAAAGCTTTTTTTTTAAGCTAAAGAAGCTTGTGGGAGTGGGCAGATAAATTGTGCAAACGAGCTACGTATCCTACACACACGCTATTTTGGGTTGAAGAAGCGTTTGGGGTAACAAATGATTCTATGGGCGAACGTTGCACGCACCGCCTCGCACTCCTTCACCCTGCTTGTCTCTGTCGCGTCACGTTGACGGAGCCATGCTTTACGGGGCTCCCATTTCTCCGTGCAGTACCTGACCTAACATTAGAAATATTCATAGCATGATATATAGCTTTCTAACCTATTCTCATTGTCGGTGCGCGCTGTGTCCACAAGCTCGCTTCTCTCACTATATTTTTTTTGACTCATCAATAATTCGAACCACTTTCCTGACATCCCACTGGGGTGCACTCAAAGAAACTTTCGGAAACCAGTTAGTGTGCTATTAGAAAGCCATCCTTTTTTTGCTTCAACATGGAGTGCGTGTTGTCCTAAAGAAGGATACGTGGCTCGTATGCACAATTGGTCGCTCCAAAAGCTTGTTCAGCTTGTTCAGCTTGTTGTGTGTGTTGTGCTATAGAAGGATACCTAAGTGGCTCGTATGATACACACTTTGTTAGCCCAAAAGCTTCTTTAGCCCAATACTATAGAAGTGTTGGGCTAAAGTAAAAACGCCAAAACAAACAAATGCCACGTAGGTATGCCAGGGCACGCCGCAATAGCGGCGGTAAGGGCCATCATGGAGGACGGAGAACGACGGAGGAGGATGAAGAGGCGACACGGAAGCCTCTCGGACCGACTAACGCAGGTGATCTCCGGCAAGGGGAGCTTCGGGGACCACCTACATTGGATCAGGAATGAGCCAACGCCGGAGTGGCATCACTGCGACGCGAGGACTCAAGGCTGCACACGCTGGCGGACTGCCCGGCGTGGGATGCGCCGAGGCGTGACCTCGTGGCAGCCATCGGGGTGGGACTCCTCTCGCTCGGCAGCATGATTGCGGCAATGGTGCGGAGCGCGAGCGCGTGGGCCGCCGCCACCTCCTTCTGCGAGCATGTAATGCTCGCGAAGGAGATGGCGGAATGCGCCCGGGAGAGATTTAGAACTCTCCCGGCCCGCCGAGCCCGATATGTGTCTGCCGCGCGTCGCAGGCGACTCATGCGCTCGAGGTCGCTTAACGACCTCCGTCCTCTATGAGCGCAAGCCTGGGGGTGGCGGGTGAGGCCGCCTGTCACCCCAGCAGAAGCAGGCCGGGACGGTGGGGCGACTAGCGCCCCTCCCCAAAACCGGGGCAAGACGGGGACACCGTGGTTCCTAAACCCGAGGGGGCCATCTCGGCTTTCGGGTCAGGGTCAGTCGGGGTGCGAGGGATATGTTCTATGGTCAACCTTACACCCGGGTTAAGACCTGAGACGGCGTGCGATTTTAGTCAGTACAAGCCCGACATAACCACCCCGCTGGCATCGCGATCCGGGGGGTATACGAAGGGATTTCCGCACGAAAATAAAAAAACGTATGCCAGATGGATTGTTAATAAACTAAGCACCTATTCATTATTATTAACTTGTCGAATGTATGGGTAGGAAAGGTAGTTAGGATGGGTGTATTATGTTCCCAGTCCCGGCCTAGCAATAACGTGTGAGCTTTAATCATGATTCAAAGTAAGCGATAGTGAAAAAGTTGGCCATTTTTTAATTTTGGGCTAACTTTGAGACCTAGGTATGTACGCAAATAAGCTTTGTTTGGCATTATTTCCTCTCCACAGTGAATAGAATGTAGGTATGTTCCGTATTCTTGTTGTTTTTTTCCGCCGGCCGGCGGGGGCGGTTATGTCGGGCTTGAACCGACTAAAACCGCACGCCGTCTCGGTTCTACAGACGCCGGGGTATAAGGTTGCCCATAGAGCATATCCCTCGCACCCGACTGACCCTGGGCCATCTCCGGTTTCAAGATGGCCCCCTCGGGTTTGGGAACCACGGTGTCCCCGTCTTGACCCGGTTTGGGGGAGGGGCGCTAGTCGTAGTATTTTAGACAATGAGTAGCGTGGCATAGACTTCTAACCTAAACTATCCGTGCTCCGACACGCATTTGGCTGGATTTTTTGTAAAGTTGTATAGGCAACTACTGTTATAACTATCATTTAATTATAACTAGATGTTGCCCGCGGCTCTGCCTGCGTAGAATACTGATCCCGTTTCTGCAACCCAGCCGTTTGAGCGTCATTGAGTAACAAACATCCAAACTTTGACATTTAGGTATAATATTAGAAGGATTAAGAGAGTCAAATTTGTCCACTAGGCTTACCTAGTGGACATTGGAAATTACCTTCTAATATTATACCTTAGTATATGAACAGTCTGTTAACATTAACTATTATTACAATTACACCAATTCATTGCACCTGGAACCAAACAGTCAACTTACTTTCACCATTACTTCGTTACTGTGCCAGCAGAACATGAATAGTTGTGCAATTCCAAATATCAGATACTCAATCATTAGCAGTTTTTCTCCTGTGTTTGTTGTTAACTGTGAAATAAAACATAAAATATATGTACTTATTATAATTTATACACGGTCAAGAGTACCCGTAACCGGCATGCAAGTATGAAAACAATATGAACGTAGAAGAAGCGAAAGGCGTATGCCCAGATCGTAGCAAGTGGTAAGATATTGTCTCTGTTTACTCCAATAGGAAAGAGGCGTGACTATATGTATGAAAATTTATAGATAAATATTTTGTAGATTTAACAATAAGTAGGTAAGTTGATAGGTATATCTAGAATCGTTATTCTATTATCTTCTTATACTATAAAACTCTTAAGTCCTGACTGACTGACTGACATAGAGACATCGCACAGCCAGAACCGCTGGTCCTAGACCTAAATTTAGTGGTTGTGTTTGTTTTGATACGTGTACTAAGAATTTGTAATTTAACCCCTCGTGTGTCAAGTGAGCTCAAATGAAACAAGGAAGTGACCAGTAATGCCAGCCTAGATCTGCTGGAACCTGCTGGGTGCTTGGCTCCGAATGCAAACTGCTTCCCCCAGCAATAGGTCTACTCCCGGAGACAAGATGTGGTTTTAGTCGGTTCCACTCCGTATAACCATTTTTCCCTCGGCCAGGGTGTGCAAATAAGTCTGGTGCTAGTGATAGTAATAAAAATACATTCAGTCAAAAAAGTATCGGGAATGGATGATTTGTTTATTGTTCCAAATTCAAATTTTTGTTTTTTGTTGTTGTTATATTATTGGCACAACTGTTTTCCATTTTGGCGCGGGTTTTGAGTTGCATCTGTTATTTATATTAAATACAGTGCTGTTTTTAGTTATATCATATCTAGTGTCAATAGCGAATTTCATTATGCACAAAAACATCGAACAAAGAGTTTGTCTTAAATTTTGCATCGCCAATGGAATTTCGTGTTCGGAGTCACTGAAAATGTTACAGAGAAGGCTTACGGTGAATCGACTTTATCAAAAACACGTGCTTATGAGTAATACAAAGCGTTCAAAAGTGGTCGAGATGTGATGGAAAATTTGCCTCTGGTAGGCCATCAACGTCTGCAACTGGAGTTGACATCGCAAAAGTGAAGGAAATAGTGACTGAAAATCATAATTCAACTTTGAGAGAGATAGTCGCCGAACTTTCTGTATCTCACGAGTCGATTCGTACCATTAGATCTAATCATTTGGGTATGAAACATGTTACTGCTCGGCTAATCCCAAAAGACCTGAATTTTCTCCAAAAACTCAATCGCATGAGAGTCGCTGAGGACATGCTAGAACGGGTCAATTCCGACCCAACATTCATGAAACGCATTGTTATTGGTGACGAGACGTGGGTTTAAGAGTTTGACATGCAAACTAGTCAACAAGCTTCGCAGTGGCGCCTTCCAACTGAACCGAAACCGAAAAAACTACGCCAACGTCGATCAAAAGTCAGTCATGTTGACTGTTTTCTTTGACTATCGCGGTGTTGTGCACTCGGAATACTTGCCAGAAGGTCAAACCGTAAATAAAGAATATTATCTAAGATTATCTAAGATATATTAAGAGATTCGACGGTTAAGGCCTGATTTGTGGAATGAAAATTATTGAATTTTGCACCACGATAATGCGCCTTCGCACAAGGCCATCATTGTGAACGAATTTTTGACCAAACACTCAACAAATACCATCGAGCAACCACCATACTTCATTATTTTTCCTAAACTCATAATACCACTTCGTGGCACCCGTTTTCAATCGGTAGAAGACAAAGGAGAATTCGCGGCGAGAACTGAACTCAATTCCGGAAGCAGCGTTTAAAAAATGTTTTGATGATTGGATTATTTGTTGGGGTAGGTAAGTGTATCGTTTCTGAAGGAGCATACCTACTTTGAAGGTGATGAAATAAATTTGGATGAATAACAAACATTTTGTGCATTATGCGTATTGTGCGATCTTTACCCGTTACTTTCGTGAAAGAGTCGTAAGTCGATATAAATCAATGACTTCTATGTATAGCTTTTTTTTTTTTTTTTTTTACGTGCGGAAATCCCTTCGGATACCCCCCCGCTGGCCAGCTGGTGGTTATGTCGTGTCTCGACTAAAACCGCACGGTGTCCTCCCCAAATGTCCGTTGCCGGTTGTGCACCCCGGGTAAGCCCTCGAAAGGATAACCCCAGGGTTGCCGGCGGACTTCGGCCGCCACAGCGGCCTCGCCTGGTGGGGTCGGGTTTTATCCCGCTTCGGTGAGTTGGCAGGCGTGTGTAGGGCACACGCGACACGCCTCCGCCACGGCCTGCTTCTGTAAGGACGGCGAGTCGGCCAACTGCCGTCCTCAGGCCCCGATCATGGAGGTCGGTAGTCCCGGGCGTAGATGAGTCTGCGGCGTCCTCACCGCAGACTGCGAAACTCGGGGGCAGGGTTCTCTCCCGCTCCCTCTCCGCCGTCTCTTTCGCGCGCATTACCTGCTCGCAGAAAGAGGCGGCGGCGTGCCACTTGCTCCCGTCGGAGACCACGGCCCTCACCATGGTCTCCAACGAGAGAACGTCCACGCCCAGGACCGCAACGAGATCCCGGCGTTGACTCGCCCACGCAGGGCACTCCACCAACGTGTGGAGCACCGTATCTTCGCCAGGATCCTCGCAGTGCTGGCACTGCGGCGTTGTCTCCCGGTGGATGCGCCACAGATACTTACCGAAACACCCGTGTCCGGTAACCATCTGGCACATCAGGTAGGAGAGGTCCCCATGGTCCCTCTCCAACCACTCCTTCATGATCGGTCTCTCCGCCGCAATGGTGGATTCCCCCACCTTGGGTGCTCAAGTCGCACCCTCCATGTCTCCATGAGTTCCTGGCGGAGCAGGGACCGCTGAACCCTGATTTCTCGGGGCTCCGGCCTATGGCTCCGCTCCAGCGCCTCCTTGCGCCACTGGTACAGCAGCGCAAGGGCTCTCGCTTCCAGGTCCCATGGAGGGGTCCCGGCTAGGAGACATGCCGCCTCGACGGAGATCGTGCGATACCCCCTGATAACTCTGACGGCCATCGCTTTTAACGGGCTGTTTAATACAGCCACGTTGCGGGCCGCCAGAGTCTCCGCCCATACTGGGGCCCCGTACAGGGCCATGCTTCGCACGATCCCCAGGTACAGTCTCCTAGTGGGGGCGTTGGGTCCCTTGACGTTGGGCATCAGACGCGATAGCGCGGCCGCAGCCCCCCTCAGTTTCGGGACCAGACTTCGGAGATGAGGTCCGAAGTCCCATCGGCTATCGAGTACGAGCCCAAGGTACTTCATCGTGGGCTCGATGCCGATGCTTACGCCCCCTACGGTTATGCTGGTTCCCGCAGGTGGCCCCCTCCGAGGCCCGTGAATACACATAGCCTCGGATTTGTGGAGAGCCACCTCGAGTCCCAGCCGCCGTATTCGTCCCACGACTTGAGCAACCCCTGCCGTGGCCTTCAGTGCCGCGCTTCGGTACGTTGCTCCCCCGCGCCATAACGAGGGTGTCGTCAGCATAGCACACTATGCTGACACCCTCGAGCAACGTACCGCGCAGCACCCAGTCGTATCCGATGTTCCACAGGAGTAGCCCTAAAACCGACCCCTGCGGAACACCGCACGACACTTCTCGCCGCCCTGGCCCTAGCCAGCTCGGGTAAACTATGGCCCTCTCGGATAGGTTTTTTTTTTTTTTTTTTTTTTTTTTTTTTTTTTTTTAAAAGAATATATTCCCCTTAACCCCTCCAGCTAAGCTAAATTGCTTGTGTTAGGAGTGGGTTCACGTCGGTAGTGTAATGGCCAGGATTCGAACCCGGGACCTCTCGATCGTAAGGTCGACTCCTTAACCACTAAGCTACCGACGAATGCGGCGGAGGTAAGGAGGCAATCCGTGATACGCGAGCGCCTCCCTAACGCAGCTCCAGGGTAGGGTGTTGAAGGCGTTGGCGATGTCGAGAGACACCGCCACCACCACCCCACCCCGCGAGACTACTTCCTCCGCCAGGCGCCTAACGCGCATGATCGCTTCCACGGTGGAGCGCCCCCGGCGGAAACCAAACTGGTTGTCCGCCAGATCTGGCCCCACGTTCGTGAGATGCTCGACGAGGCGCTCTGCAATAATCCGCTCAAAGAGCTTGCACACCTCGTCGAGCAACACGATCGGCCAGTATCCGGATGGCTGGTCCGCCGGCCGCCCCGCCTTCCGGATAAGGACCAGTTTCCCCGTCTTCCAAGCCTTTGGAAACTGGCCCCTTTCGAGGCATGTGCTAAAGAGCGCCACCAGTCGAGGCCCTAGTTCCTCCAGGGCCAGGACCCATGCTCGGCCTGGAATGCCGTCGGGTCCGGGGGCAGTGCATTTCCGGGCTTTAAGCCGGAGCACTGCTACCCCCAGTTCACTCTCCCTGACTTCGGGCACATCGCTCTCGCTATTATCAGCGTCAGGCGCCTGAGGCGGAGCCATACGCGGAGGGACGTGCTCCTCCGCTCTTGCTGGGAACAAGGAGCCCAGTATCCCCCTGACCGCAAGGTAAGGACGCCCCCATGGGTTCTGCTCCAGAGACTCCAGCAGCTCTTCGCGGGCCCGCCGTTTGGACTGCTTTTGGCTTCTTGGAGGGTCCTCTTGGCCCCCTTGTACGCCTCATACAGCTCCGCCTCTCGGGCTGCCGCATCGTCTGGGCGGCGACGCCTCCGGCGAAACCTGGTGTACTGGCGGCGAGCGGTCACGCACGCTGCTCGCAGCTGTGCGATCTCCGCTGACCACCAGTACACCTGTTTCTTTGCCGGGCCGGGCTTAACCCTAGGCATCGCCGCATCACAGATATGCGACATGGCTCTCCTGAACCATTCCGCCTCTGCGTCGACATCGGCAGGCCTGGCCAGTGACGGAATCCAGGCCTGCACTATTGATGCCTCCAGGAGAGCCTCCCGATCCAGGCGTCTGAGCGCCCAACGTGGATCCGGAGGATTCGCAATTGTCGGCGGCAGGTTAGTTGGAGGGGAGACGTTGAACCGAATATACTTATGGTCGGAATCCGTCTCCTCCTCCTCCACCACGCGCCAACCCTGGACGCGGCGGGCGAGAGCAATGGTCGCGAATGCGACATCCACGACCGAACTGAGCCCCCGCCGCTCCCAGGTGGCGACACTCTCCCGGTTGAGGACCTCTAGACCACGGGTGTTGGCCCAGTCCTCCAGTACTCGCCCCTTGTCATTGGTTTCCCGGGAGCCCCAGGCCTGAGACCAGGAGTTGAAGTCTCCCAGGACCAAGACAGGACGAGGACGGCACGCAGCGAGAACGATGTCCAGTTCAGCGAGCCTTAGCTCAAGCTCGTACTGGTCAAAGCTTGGCGAGAAGTAGACGGCCACGACAGCCAAGCCCTCATAGTCCGCCGCGACGCAGCCTCTGCACCTTGCAATGAGTGCAAGGCGCGAGGTGTCCACGGCGGAACCCCCGAAGACGGTCGCTACGCCGTCCCGGTCCACCGGGCTTCCGGGGTGGACCCAGTACGGCTCGGCGACCACGACCACATTGATAGACCACTCCACGTTGCTCTGGTACAGAAGATCCTGAGCACCGGTGCAGTGGTTTATGTTCGCCTGCAGGATGCGGATTGGTGTGTCCATTAATGGACGTCCATCTCCGCATCCCGCCTCGAATGTGGCCGCTCTTGAGCGGCACCCCCGCTACCCGTTGCGGACGAACGGGGCTTTAGCCTCGATGCGGCGCAGGTTCTGCTGTCCGTTCTGCTCCGCTACGCATTTGTAGCAGCGCGGCGGAGCATCACAAGCACTGGCCTTGTGCCCGGGCTGACTGCAGCGGAAGCACCGATCCCCCACGGTGTCTCCCGCTGTGCACTGCACTCCCACATGCCCCACAGCCAGGCACCTGAAGCACCTGGTCTCGCGGGGCTGCAGGAGTTGCACCCGCGCCTTTAGGAAGCCCCCAACGAGGAGGCTCCGTTCGTCTGCAATTTTTTGCGCCGCTGCGACGGGGCAGTTGATGACTGCTGTGCCGTGACCGGTGGAGCTGAAGCGGATTTCTCCAGCTCTCACCTGATCATGGGGGCAGCCGCCCGCCTCCACGACGGCGGAGATGACTTCCTCCGTCGTGGCCGCGTCATCTAGACCCGAAATGCGCAAACCTGCGCATTTGTTGGGTCTGGTGACGCGGACGGCTTCGGTATCCAGCGACTCCCTCAGCTTGGCCGCTAGGGCGTCGGCTTTGGGGCCGCTGGTGGCGCCGGAGACCTCGAGGAGGCGAGCTCCGGTGCGAGTTGTTTTGCACCGGAGCCCACCCTCTATCTCGAGGGCCTTGAGGTCCACTGAGGCTTTAACCTGCCTCAGGACCTGGGCGTACCCCACGTCCTCCATCCTCCGCCACACCCTCCGTCGTCACCGTCAGGACGACGGCAGTGGAGCGTGGGGCGCGGAGCCTCTTCGGCGCCTTTGCCGCAGCGGCTTTAGCCGCCTTCTCAGCCGCCTTTTTGGCGGCTTTCTTCGCCTTTTTGGCGGCTCCCGCTACCACCCATTCCTCCCCTCTGGAGGAACGCTCGGGTGCAGCGGGAGTGGCGGGTATGGCGGTGGTGGGGGTGCCGCGCTTTTACCCCTTCCCTTGTGGCGTTGGGGCCACTGGGGTGGCGGGACCGGGCTTACCACCGGCAGTAGCTGCGAAAGACGCAGGCCGTGCCAGTGGGGGACGGTAAGCCTGGTCCTCCAGAACACCGAGCCGCCTCTCGATAGCCGCCAAGAGCTGCACCACACTAGGCGCAGTCTCTGGCGGCGGATTGGGCGCCGGCCTAGGCGCTGATTTCGGCGCCGGCTTAGGTGCCGACTTTGGCGCCGGCTTTTGCGCTGCATTTAGCGCCGACGCTGACGTAGGCGCCCCCCCTGGCGGCGCAAGAGCCCTCAGGTGGTCCGCCACCTCCTGGGCTCTTGGGACCTTCTGGGTCTCCGGGGATCCCCTGACCATCTGGGTCAGTTGCCTGACCTCCTCCCGGAGGACCAGCTGTTGCTCCAAGGAGTTGGCCAGCTCAGTTTCCAGGCTTGTGACCTGGGCCCTGAGCTTCGCCTCCTCTTCGGAGACGCTCCTACCGAGGAGCTCCTCCAGCGCCGTCCTGGCGACGGCGACATTTTCCGCCACCGTCTTCTTTTTGCCCGACACATTTTTGGACCCCTTAATGGAGTCCGTAATGCGGCCAAGCGCTGCGAGGAGTTCCCTCGCCGCGGGGACGCCTTGGTCCCTGCCACTGGGTAGTGGAGGGACATGCACCGGCTGCTTCAGCGTTCTGGTCGCCGCGGTGGCCAATATTTTGGCCGGCCGATCATCCTCACTCGAGGAGACCGTCCGTTGTCCGGATTTTCTGCTCCGGTCAAGGGACGGTCCACCCGAGCGAGGCCGCTTACGTCGGAGACCCTCCTCGGTCTCCATACGGCTGGATACTGACTCGTTGTCAGTACCCGCCGTCGACGCCGCAGACGCAATGTCTGCGTCCGTTTCCCCACCTGTTGGTAACAGAGTAGCGGGTCTGGTGAAGACGGCCTTGACAGACCGCGAGTGAGGCCCCCGCCTCACCTCCTCTTCACCCCCCGCTACCTCCGTTCCATCATCTCGGATGCCGTTGTCCGCGCCAAGGTCGTTTTTATTTGTATCGTCCGGTTGTTGTTTTTTATTTGTGATATTATTCATAGTATATCCCACGAGTATGGGGGAAAGATGGTCCATCCAGGCGGAGCCCCCTGCACCTGGATAAGCCTATATACTATGGAGATCGGCTGGTATCCATAGGTTTTGACGACTTCGCTGTCGGGTGTTATAGACTTTTCCTTGTCGTGGGCCGGCCAATAAAGGCAAGCCCTCCGGTCGGCAAGTTCACAGCATACCCTTCTGGAGCCACCAGTCAGGTCGTTGCTGATCACCTGCCGATTACGGAACGCGAGAGGATGGCTAGTCCTCTCTCACCGGCGGTGGCACAAGTGCCCGTCGGCCCCTGCGTCAGCAGTGGGCCAACCCGCCCCTGGATCCCCCAGGACCCTACGGTGGCCTCCACCACTAACAGCATCGCTCATCCTGTCTCCTCTGAAAGCAGAGGAGTACGGAGAGCGATGTGTTCCCGCCACGTTGGGTATTGGCCGACGATCAATGCCAACCCCATGAAGGGGAAGCCTTTGACCGCCGCCCAGGGTGTACCGGCCGCTCCGATTCCGTTCCCCCCGGACTGCAGCGGGATCGGAATCGGAGCGACACTCGAGGAGGTTACCCAACACACACCCCTCTATGTATAGCTTAGAATAATATTATGCAGTCTGTGGTATAGCTACTAAACTGGCTATATAGAACAAAAAATTTGGTATAACGAAACGATGCTCAAATTTTTGTAGTATTCAGATAACAGAAACAAATAACAATACAAAAAGGCGCGCTATACCATACCAATACAGAATTTAGTCTCTGCGTTCCTTATCCCTACCCTATTTCCGGCTCACCCCCGAATCGTGTTACAATTTTTAACTGGCTTCAAAAAGGAGTAGGTTCTATGGTCATCTGTATCTATTTTTGTTCACAACTAGTATACCTACATAGATGTCATTAATATTAATACGTACAGAAAGTTGAAATGCGCTCGCACAAATCATCACGGCCCACACCACCACGTATAAAAACATAACAGGCGATATCATAGAATTAAATAACCTCCAATATCTGCAAAGAACAAAGGAAATAGTTACACAGGGCCATCTAGACTCAAACTTAGATCTAGAACTAGATCTTGTCTTATGCGTTCTAGAAGATGAATAAACGTTGGTTAACACTTAAATATTTACAAACCTTTTTTTTTTGTATGGAGGAGTACATGAAATATAGGATGTTTTAGTACTTTGATAATCCCTAGAGGACAAAGTTAATATTATGCATGTTTTATTTATTATTTTATGAAATGTTTAAGAGCTAAGGTGAGCAATAGATTAGAATTTTTAAGCGACTTCTGTCGTTGACTATACTTAATTTTTTTTATTGTAAATACATACATAATTATACGTGGAAACACCCAGACCATTGCAAATATACATATTTGCACTGAGCCGGAATTGAATCCGCGACCTCTGACTTAGCAGTCGAACTGCCTTCCGCAGACGCTCTAGGGATGAGTAAACAAAACTTACTTGATTAAAGTAATATGTATTCCATGTAGTTGTTTAATAACCTCGTTGCATTCATCATCACTGATTTCACCCCCATCTAATTTCTCAAAAATTTGCTTGCATCTTACTCGCAGAAGGTCAAGTTTCCCTCCAAAAAACACCATGACTACTACAACACATGTGTCGTAAGACGCCATGTTACTAGCTCCGTTAGCGCACATGCATAAATGCCAAATAAAAGTAATCCAACAACCTGGAGCATGGTACTTATCTAATGGCATATACGCAATAAATATAGGAGGAAATCTTTCCGTTTCATTCCGCAAGTTCTGTCTAAAAGTAGATGATGATAAATACAATATCAAAGGTGGCTGTGTCACAGTCAAGAATGTCGTAAAAATTAGCAACCAGTAGAAATATGTTAGGCGACGGCTATATTTTGTATAAGCGTTAACGATTGCAATTTTAACTGGATCTTCATCCATTCGTTCAAATTTATCAGCTTCTGTGACATAGTCTAAGAGTTCTCGCCAGCTTGATTGCCAGATAATGAACGTATGCACTTTAACAACGATAACGATAGTCAACATTGTAATTTTGAGACTACTTATAACGAGATTTAAATCTGTCCATAAAACAAAGATCTCCATGAATAGTGTAATCGTAAAAACCGTGAGAAACTCGTGTAATATTATAAAAACTCTTCTAGTCAGCTTATTGTCAGGCAGTATATGTCTCATGCGCCTCAGTAGCCAATAGTTTGGACCTAAGAAAGGTCTCTCTGTACTTTCTAAGCGTTTCAGTAATGTATTCATGTTTACCTCATGAAACGAGTGTTAAAAATGATTATGAATTGAAACGTACCTCATATTTGTAGACTCTATATTCACACAACCCATATCAACTATTTATAAATGAAATCAGTTTTTTAACTTTTGTATGTTTTACTGTACTTAAATTTATATTTCTCTTTTATTATTCATGACGCCCTACATTTTCAAATCTCACCTATGTATTTTTTTTTTCTTTTTCCAAATAATATTTGTCTTTATCGTTGAAGTTTGCCATCAGTTATTTTTAATACAAAGTAGGTATTTAAATACAAATACTATGTAATTTCACCAGTATTCGGCCATCACTGGGAGAAAATATATTAGGACTAGGTTTCACCAGTCAAAATCCATTCAACTAGATGGAGTTCTCACCAACCGTAGCTACCTATCTACCTACTCCGTGATTCTCATGCTTATTCAAACTAAATTCATTGCATAAAACGAGAACAATGCTTACTTAGTATTAATTGATTTCGGTAAGAACTGAGATCAATTAAAATCTAAATATTTAAGTGATCTCTACGATTGTGGCTGTATTTCACAATTAAAATCCATATTCACTGAACTAGCTTCTTACGTTTTATTCAATTAAATTCAAGAAAAACGTGTTAACACAGTTTAATTTTAATTGATCTTGGTTCCTATCATTGCTGAAATCTTAATATTATTATTATAATCTGTTCTAACTGACAAATTGTTTTGCCTCTCTGTGTCTAGGGCAGTCGATATGTTATACCGTCCTTCGTGGTTGTCACGAATACCAGTTATAGTCGATACGAGGAGATGGTAACTCAACAAACTAGTGTTACGGGTTGCGGGGAAAAGAAACTCCTACCTCTCCTACACTCTCCTACTAGACTGATGTTCAGCATATGACCCATACGTCGATATGTAGCATGGAGTTGCCAATTGTAGGAGGTATCAATCGTAACGAGGTGAAAACTGTACATTTACCTGATATTTATTAAAAAAGTAATTACTATGTGGTGCCGAAATGTGATTTTTTTGAAGTTTTGTCTGCTTTTGTGGCTGCAGGTTATCATCGATGTCACATGAAAACCGCTGAACAGATTCAGCTGAAATATTGTATAAAGGGATGATCATTACCTGCCCTTTATATAGGTTTTTTGGAGCAGTAGAGTAAACCCCTTTTTTCATGTGCGGAAACCACCTCGGGCTTCATCCCAACGCAGCTAACGGTGAGGTAATAATAATAATAATAATAATAATTTAATTTATTGGTTTCAAATGAACATATACATAACGGTGTTAGATGCATACAGAAAACATAGCAAAATAATAATAATTTAAGTACAAGCCAATGATTCTCTGAACCCCACACTAGGATACCCTGTGTCGTGGAGTTCAGTCTCTTCCCAGGTAAGTTATATTAAAAAAAAAAAAAAATACAGAATAAAGTAGCTAACTATAAATAAAATTGTTGCAACGAAACATATGTGCACCAATGTCTTGCATATTATATAGGAGTGTGTTTGTGTGTGAGTGAATGTGTGCAGTGTGAGGGTGTGTATGCGTGTTTGTGTGTGCATGAGTGTGTGATTGTGTGTATATTTGTGTGTGTGTGAGTGTATATATGTGTGTATGTGCGTGAGGGTGTGTATATGTGTGTCTTTCTACTCTAACACCTCTACGAGCGCCTCCGTTTGAGCATAGTTATTTGGCTCCAACCACTTTATTATAGTGCGTTTAGCGTTTAAGTACGTCATATCAATTATTGTATTATTTGTGTTATAAAGTTTGGTGTTTATATAGGGCCCGAGGAACGCAAACGATCTACGTGCAAAGGAGGTGCGTACCCGGGGCCGATCCCACTTCAAGGTTCTGTATGATGAACGCGCTAATTCCTTTGCGTACCTGTGGAATCGGAGTCAGGTTGACGAAATAAATAATTGTCTCACGCGTAGAACGTTACATTCGGCATAGAGCAAATCAGTCGGATAGCGCCACGGCTTTTTATTACCTATTTTTAGGATAGCCCGCTGTGCTCTCTCTAACTTAAGCAGGTGTGTCTTAAGAGCTACTCCCCAAGCCGATACACAATAACTCAGTATTGACTGGCACAGAGTGAAATACACTGTTCGCATAAGTTCAGGTTTCGCTACATACTTGAGTTTTTTAAATATATGTGATAGCTTCTTTACTCGTTTGACGAGTGTGTCAATCTGTGCTCGCCATGTCAATCGCTCATCTATCAAAATGCCTAGGTATTTAATATACGGAACTTGTTCAATGGGTGTACACTGGCACAAGCTATCTTGATCAGTATCACTATCACACGAATGGAGTTTTATTTTGAGTGGTTGGGCAGGAGCAGATCTATTTGTTATTCTGAAGCTCACTATTTTGGTTTTACTTATATTCGCCGTGAGTAAGTTATTCTGTAGCCAGTCAGATATTCTCTTTAGCCCCTCCTGAGTTATACACTCGACTTCACTCCATGTTCTAGCATGAAATATTATGGCTGTATCATCAGCAAAGGTGAAAATCTCAGCTTTTAGTAATTCTAAGGTGCACAAGTCGTTTATATACATCAGGAAGAGAGTTGGCCCTAGTATGCTGCCCTGTGGCACCCCATGGGAACTATATGTGAAATCACTCGTGTACTCCCCAATGCGGACGCGCTGCTTACGTTCCTTTAGGTATGACTGGAACCACCCTAAGGCCAGCCCTCTGACTCCAGCCTTCTCAAGCTTTTTTAGAAGGATTGGCCTAGACACGGTGTCAAAGGCTTTTGCTAGGTCCAGGAAGACACCGGCACACTTATTGCCTTTATTCATTTCTGTTACTACAAAATTAACTAGTCCTGTGACGGCATCCTCCGTGGACTTCCCTGCACGGTAGCCAAACTGATTCTCGGCTAGTATGTTATTACTTTCGAGGTACCTGATCAACCGCACATTCACAACCTTCTCTATCATCTTGGATAGTGCGCTTAGGTAGGTAGGTATGTCGAGCTTGATGCGACGAAAACCGCACGCTGTGTCTTGCGTCAGCCATGTGGTACGGGGAATCTGGTGTGCCCTGTAAAGGAAATCCCATGGACCCCGACCGGGTCCTGTCGCTAGCGCTGACGGGATCTAATCTCCCCCTCCCCTAAAGAAAGGAGTGCGCGAAAACACCACGAACCTTCACCCTGGGCCTAAACTATTATTAATCATAACTTTAGTATTACAAAGCTGATATTCACAAAATTTTGCATTTCAGCATAACTTGGACATGATCAATACAATTATCGTTGCAATGGCTTTTCCATGAAACTGACGCTCGAACGGACGATCGGACGGACGTCTAGTCGAAATTGTGGTAAGTAGGTACATCGACGATATGGAATATCTATGATTTCGGAGAATTAGTCATCAGGTACCTACATGACATTCGAAATCACGTAGTAAACCCTCTTATAATACCGTTCGATACATTATAATGTGGGCGTTATATTGTATTCTAAACGATAAATTCTAACTCTGTCACCTATAAATGTGGGCGTGGCAAAACACCTTGGATATACCTTTTAAAAAATAAAAGCAATCACGTATCAAACACTTAGTTCGCTTAAAATATAATTATGTTTTCGATAGAAATGTAGGTACACTTCAAGTAAGTAGATACCTACCTTTTTAGGCTAAGAACAGTGAGCAGTTTCTCCGTAGAAGACAGATACTAAGTGGAATTATTACTACTTCTACTAGGTAATTCTTCTTCTTACCCGGTACACTCTTGACAGAGCGGTCGTGATCGCTATGTAGTAGTAATATTCGAAGGGGCAGATGTGATGCGCTTCACGACGTTTCGCCACCGTTGCTTATTACCGGTCATCCTACTGCACTCATTGAGTGAACCTCCTACGGCAGACTTAATCTGGTCAGTCCAACGCGTAGGTGACCTTCCGCGCGGTCTAGTGCCTTCCACTTTCCCTTGGACGATAAGGCGTTCTATGGACTGATCACCACGCCGAGATTCATATCCGAAGAATGTAAGGAGGCGAGATTGTACTGTTGAGAACAGACGCTGCTTAATACCGAGTTCTTGAAGTATCGAGACGTTTGTACGAAACTCGGTCCACGAAACCCAAGCATTCTTCTCCAGCACCACATTTCCAGAGCGTCTATTTTCTGCCTATCCACATTTCGCAAGATCCACGTTTCAGCCGCATATAGAAATATGGGAAATATAAGTGTCCTCACGAACCTGGACTTCGTGACTTTTGTTATATTCCTGTTTCTCCTTATGTTGCATTTCGCGATTTGAGTCCCTTGAGGCGAATTATTTCTGGCACGGTCAACAATCATCACCTTGGTTGTGCTGCGTTTTATCTTAAGTCCAAACTCATGGCTCACTCGTTCCATCCTTGACAGAAGCTCTTCCAAGTGTTGCGAACTGGATGCAAGCAGAGTGGTGTCATCCGCGTAACGCAAGTTCGCAATCTTGCATCCACCAATTGTTACACCGTCTGTCCAGTCTTCCAAAGTGATGCGCATTATTAGCTCTGTGTACACGTTGAATAAGAGCGGTGATATTATGTACCCCTGGCGCACTCCGGCACTAGGTAATTACCTACCGTGAAATACGCCAAGCTTGCCCACATTTTTTGATTTTTGGATGTAACCCGGGCCATATTTTTGTATCTCTGGCACTAAGATCAAAAGCATGCATTAGTTACCTATTCAAATTTTAACATTGGTCATCGTTTTCTTGATCATTTATTTTATTTTATTTATTTATTCACCTTACTTAAAACTACCATTACAGGTTACCCCAATGCGATAGCTTAATATAACTAATAATATATAATGATGCCTTCGTGAACTCACTCAGACAAACCGTAAACACATCAATAATTTCTCCAATTTTGTTGAGGTGGCAACTAACAGTGGCGGCCGGCGCCGGCGCCACACGTACCTGTCCGGCACACACAGGGACAACACACGTTATGTTATGTGACTTACCCCTCAGTATCCCGAAAATATATGTTACCAGCGCGAGTTCCCACCTAACTTTTAACTCGGTGTTATCCACCATTCCCAATACAAACAAGGTTGGATAATTTAGGGGATAAAAGGGGTACACACCATACAATCTTAGATACAGATATCGAGCAAACTTGTTCTGTATCCGTTCCAACATTAGACTATATTTAGCCTCATGTGGTGACCATATAACCGCGTTGCCTTCCAGCTGACTTCTTACTAGGGCATTATATAAGGCTATGATCGCTGCTATGTTCGTAAAACCTTTTGCTCTCCGTAGTATAAAACCTAAGTTTCTGTAAGCTTTCTTACATACCGCAGCTATATGGTCACCAAATGAAAGAGTCGTATTAAGACGGACGCCCAAATCTCTGACCTCGTTTAGCCGAGTCATGGCCACTCCACCCACTTCATATCGGTACAGCTCGCGGTTACGCGCTCGACCAAAGCTTATTGTTACACTCTTGGCGGAGTTGAACTGCAATCCGTTCCTGCCACTCCACTCTACCACCCTGTCTATGTCCCGCTGCAACTTCACGCAATCCTCCTGATTCCCGATGGCCATATATAACTTCAGGTCATCAGCAAACAGTAGGCACTTTGCATCTCTTATGACCGTCGGCAGGTCATTGACCATCAGTATGAACTCCAGAGGACCCAAGTTGCTACCTTGACTTACACCTGATCGCGTGTAATACGGTTCCGAGACGTGCTTTGAGTACTCCACGTATTGCTGTCTATCTCTCATATAACTGGCAAACATCCGCAGTAGATGCGGGGTAAAACCAACGCCCGCTAATTTTTTAAGCCGAATGTCATTATGGACCCGATCAAAAGCTTTTTTAAAATCAAAGTAAGCGGCGTCGACCCGTATCCCACTATCCACTACGGGTATGATGTCTACCATGTAATTGAGAAGATTGCTAGTTACACTCCGACCTGGCCGGAAGCCATGCTGTGCGTCCGCCAGTTGCCCGCTTACTTGCGTGTAAATGCTATCGTGTATAGCGGATTCAAAGACCTTCGCTGGCGTAAACAGGACCGCCACAGGTCTATATCCCTCCACATCAGACGTCAACCCTCCCTTCGGCACAGGTACAACTCGGGTGATTTTCCATCTTTCTGGAAATTCCTCTGACACCAATGAGGTATTAAATATATGAAGCAACAGCTCTTCAAGCACCCTTCGACAGTCCCTAAATACGTAAGGTGGAATTCCATCTTCTTGGATCATAATTATAAACAATTTTGAAAGCGGGTAAAGTTATCTGGACTTTCAGCCAACATTGCAACACTTAATTTTTAACTGAACTATATGCCTTATTTGAATGCCATAAAACCAGTTAAAGCATTTTGGCAATAAAAGCGATACCTCAATATAGTTACTCTATATCATATGTATTTTCCTCCTAAAATGAATGGGAATTGTTACCCTGACATTTTTTATCTTCTCCATACAAATGGTATGGAGCGATTGGAAAATGTTAGGGTTGTTTCAATAATGTTTACAAGGTCGGTAAGAGGTAAGTCAATAAAAAATCAGAGATTTTTAAAATTCAAAGTTCTTTATTAAATACTCAATAACAGTAATATAGTATATAAATATAGCATCATAGAGAAGATCTGCTACCCCTGGATATCTGTAGAACGGGAAGACGCAAGAAGTGCTGGCTTGAAGTGTTTAGAGATGATATGCATGCCAATGGTCTCACTACGCGGAATGCCGAAGATAGTGCGTAATGGAGCAAGAAATATCGAAAAGTGGCACTTGGTGTCATCAGACGCAACCGGAATTAACGTTCAGACGATGATGATGATGAATATACTCCATATTTTTCTTCTGTAGATATTTTTTATTCCTCTCCTTTTTTATTTCCTATTCAGATAGCTAGGATATAAAAAAATTCACGAGAAAAGTGAGTTTACCTTTTTGGTAGGCACCTACTTACCGACTCCAAACAATAAAATGACGACTACGTTTACAAAACAAGAAGAAAAGCTTAAAAAATATACCTAACCCGTGTTACCTGAGATGATGATTCTGCAAGCGTTCTCCGACAGTCGTTTCTCCTTTGGACTGATCACCGACAGGACGTATCGTTTTTGAGAGATTCGTCGATAGAACGTTTCACCTATGGATGTTTCGCCGATAGAACGTTTCACCTATGGATGTTTCGCCGACAGAATGGTTCGCATTTGTTTGTTTCGACGACAGGACTTTTTAATTATGGAATATTCGCCGTCAGGTCGTTTTGTCTACGATGTTTCGACATGGCTTTTTCACTATATAACTACAAAGCCACCAAAAAGCTACTAGCTTGCTATCGAAATCCAACTTTCCGGACTAGTGGCAGCACTTTATTTTTCATAACACACAATTGACCAAACTTATCGTTTTCGCCTTAATACACATTTCTGTTCCAAATATCTACCCTAAAAACATACCCTGTCTTCGACAAGTGCCCACAGGTCACTGCGTGAAGTTGACGTGAGTTATACGCTCTATTTTGTGTAGCCACACGTTTATTTTACTTTTTAGCAATTTTGTCTGTATTCTCTCTTCTCTTTTGATAGTTTTTGTGATAATGAGGTAATTGATTTCCTTAGATATTGTGTTTTGGACAAAGTTCACCCTGTTGGCAATGTTGGCGTATTTCACGGTAATTATTGTGAGGCCGCCTGTCACCCCAGCAGAAGCAGGCCGGGACGGCGGGGTGTCTAGCACCCCTCCCCCAAACCGGGCCAAGACGGGGGCACCGTGGTTCCCAAATCCAAGGGTGGCATCTCGAAACCGGAGATGGCTCGGTCGTTAAGCGACCTCCGGCGCCTGAGTCGCCTGCGACGCGAGGCGAACATTTTGCGGGCTCGGCGGACCGGGAGAGTTCTAAATCTCTCCCGGGCGCGCTCCGCCATCTCCTTCGCGAGCATTACATGCTCGCAGAAGCAGATGGCCGTGGCCCACGCGCTCGCGCTCCGCACCATTGCCGCAATCATGCTGCCGAGCGAGAAGACTCCCACCCCGATGGCTGCCACGAGGTCACGCCTCGGCACCTTCCATGCCGGGCAGTTCGCCAGCGTGTGCAGCCCTGAGTCCTCGCTCGCGTCGCAGTGATGACCCTCAGGCGTTGGCTCCTTCCTGATCCGATGCAAGTGGTCCACGAAGCACCCCTTCCCGGAGATCACCAGTGTCAGTCGGGGTGCGAGGGATATACTCTATGGGCAACCTTACACCCCGGCGTCTGGCGTGCGGTTTTAGTCGATTCAAGCTCAACATAACCGCCCCCGCTGGCCCCACGGGGGTATTCGAGGGGATTTCCGCACGAAAAAAAAACAATGGGTTGCACTCCGGGAGTGCCGGCAGAAGTGAAAACTTGAATATTAACGTTGTGCATTTTGGATATTTTGGAATGGTTAGGGAATAATTTTGCACAAATTGCTTTAATTATCAGTATAAAAGTACTATAATTTATGTGGTACAATATTCATTTGTCTATACGAAAGCGGAATACCGCTTTCGTACACAACCATGACAATTTCTATTACATTATAAACTTAAACACTTCAGAACTATTTAAACTAACTATTATAACAATTATTTTACATTAAAAAGTTTATCTCTCAGAAAAATCAATTTCCATTCATAATTACAACGACTTTTTCACCATCATTATTACCATCATCGCCAATATATTTATAAAGTACTCACTCATTTTCTTTCGCCACTTTTTTCATTAATTTCGATTCATTTCGTTTAATTTCCATTTTATATCAATAGATTAAGGGCACAAAATAGAATAAATATTGCAAAAAGTTATATGATAACAAAAATTGTTTCTTGGGCCTCGGTCGGAATCGACCTCAGTCTTGACGAAGTCAACGACCACTCATTAGACGAACCCGTCACTAAGGTTGTTAAGTACTGTAGCGTCCTGGGGTTGGACACCACAATACCTCGTGTTGATGAAAGATAAACACAAGGAAAGATAATTATATCTCATTTATTTATTAATTCAACAAAGCTTCCTATATCGGGTTTAGGGAGGTTTTTACGCGTATATATTTATATTTAAGCGATGTATTTATTTTTAAAGTCTGACACATGATGGCCAGGTAAACGAACCGTAGTGTGTCGAACGAGGTCGCACACCACAGTACAGTGTGAAATTAGCGCTTCTATACTTGTTGGCTTACGATCAGGTCACGTATTTACTGACGCGAGTTGAACCTTTTTTACTCATTACAAAAAAAGTGCATAACGCCGCTAAAGAAGTTTTCACTTCAAAAAAAAGTGTGCAAAGTCGAATGTTCTCGAACCCAATCGTAAAAGGTAATTTAGAATCTGGTCAAGATCAATGACAAGTTGATGTCTTTTTTCCTCATTAAGTATCATTCTACTTGGACCTACTGATAACGCACATGCAGAGTGCCATTATCTGCATTGCCAAGTAGGTATTTTGCCAACGGATAACAAATTATCATTGATATACAGTAGAAAGAGAGTGGACGGAACATGGAACCTGACCATTTTTCCGGGTGATTCTAGAATTAGAATTCTATTGATTATGTATACCCAATGTTTTCAATTTACCACCGCACTTGGGACTCGATCTCCAACGTTGGAAAGTACTAGGAGGTTCGCCGTTATCTTTTTTCGACTATAAGTACCACGTAGTTGTATTCCAAATTCGCTGGCTTGACAGCTAAAGTCTATTTCGACAAAAATCGCCATTTTTCCAAAAGTAGGTACTTCTTACTTTGTAAAGCACACTGACTTTATATTAGGTCTATCTCATTATTTGACATGATAGCGACCGATCTTGTTTTTATCAGTGTTACTATTATTATACAATATAGTTTCACAGGTAATGCTGCATTTCGTTTAGTGTTGCCCATTGCAAGACCAAGACGAGACTTGAGCCAGTCTTGGTCTTGGTCTTGCACCGATACCCCTGGTCTTGGTCTTGGTCTTGCACGCTCAGTCTCGGTCTTGGTCTTGGTCTTGCAGCAAGAGTCTTGCGAGTCTTGCAAGTCTCGCACTTATCAATTGCTTAGTGTGATTTAGTAAGATATGAAACATCGTAATGAAGTATGGAAACTTGAGATTACATTGACATAGATTCCTATGTCAATGACTTGACATCATTTTTTAAATATTGTCAAGATAAATAGTGATAGTAATCGTAATCACCATATATGGAAGGAAACATAATAAAGACAAAGTATGCAAAATACTATTTATTGAAATTATCAATTTTAAGCTCAAGAAACAATAAACATGGTAAATATCAGGTAGATTTTTAATAATATTAATAATAAGAGAATTATTATAATAATTCTTTTGACCAAGAATTAATGCAAAGTAACCACCTGGCTAACTCATCACTTAACCTATTTCTGTGTTTTCTTATTACTAGTGATGCTTTAGAAAATAATCTTTCAGCGGGTACTGAAGTTGCAGGTATTGAAAGAAAATCACGAGCCATGTTGGATAAAATCGGATATTCCGTTTCATGCGTCCTCCACCACTCTAAAATGTCTTCCGAGCTGGTGGCTCTCGGCTTACTTAAATACTCCTCCAACTCGTCAGTTTTCATTAAGCCACAGCCAGATCCTGAAGACGTAGAGGGACCTGTGTATAGCTTCTCGAAATGTATTATGTCTTCATCTTCAATATCTTCATCATGATCGTGAAGAATATTTTCAATATTTTCATTGTTCTGTGGAGACTTAGACATAAGGTTTATTGTACTTTTATATTGCGTATAAATTTCATTGAATTTGCGCAGGCTTTCTGTTTTATTTGCTGTCCCCACGTAGTCATTTCGAAAGTCTCAGCTTTGTGCCTAGGGTCTAAAATTAAACTTGTACAATAAATCCAGTTGCTCTTCTTATAATGCTTAAGCATTTTATCTCGGGCTGCTTGAAAACCCAGAACGAGCTTTTCGTCCACTTCGGTTCGATTTGGTTTCTCGTCTAATTGTTTTGCCATGGATTCAATTTTATCCAGTAAAAGATTGAATGACACAACGACTAGCGGTATTGTAACATATTTTTCTCCACCAAGTTTAGTTGATAAAACTTTAAAGTTTATTAGAAACTTATATATTTTGTCGAGTATTCGCCATTCAATTTCCGTGATTTGAAAATCGTTTAATTCGCTGACAGAAGTACACAATATGTTAATACCCATTCGGACTTTTATACCAAATCCAATCATATCATGTGTAGAATTCCATCTTGTTGGACAGTCAAGTATGGGATTAAGATCAGCTGGCACACCAGATGCTTCACAAGCAGAGTGGAACTTTCTTTTTAAGATCTCACTTCTTTTTATTTTACAACAAATACTGCGTAATTTTGTAATCGCTGTACGTGAGTCAGCAATATTTGGAATATGTTCTTCATCTTCTTCACTTTCCTCTTCATACTGCTGTTCTCTTTCTGCATTTTCAGTGTCACTATGTAATGCTAAAGTTTTTAATAAATCTTGTACACCAAGGTTCAAAATGTGAGCAAAGCACCGGAAATGTTGATTGTCTGAGTCAAAATGTGGCATTTGTTTGCCAAGTTCAAACATAAATTGCGTATTTGCACTAGCGTTGTCGACCGTAATACCCTGTATTTTATCAACCAAATCATATTCAACTAAACATTCGTGGAAAATAGTTGCAATATCTTCCCCAGTATGTCGACCGTGTGAAGGCATAAAATCAAGGACTATAGATCGATATTTCCACTCGTTGTCTATATAGTGCACAGTGACGCCATAGTAACTCCTACCAGCAATAGAGGTCCATCCATCTATGGTAAATGACATTTTGCACGAGTAATGTTGTAGTCGGTTCTTAACATGAGATTGTAGTTCTTCAAATCGCTCTTTAATCTTCCGTCTGAGAGTTGACCTTTTAGGAAATACCATCATCGGGTTCGGGCAAATGGATCGAAAATATTCTTGTGTATCTTCATCATCAAAAAATGAGAAAGGAAGATATTTTTTCACAATCCAATCAACTGTAGCTGCCACAAAGTTTTCACTGCGGTTTCTAGAAAGTGCTGGCTGAAATAAAATAATAAAACATATTATGATAATTATATGATACAATACAACATCAATACTATGAATATTTTGTTTGTTCGTCGTTTAATTATTATTAATTAACAGCTTTTCACTAAATGTATTATGATAGTATACAGAGTGATCAACCCAAATGGGTCAGTGGGGAGAAGTTAGAAACTATGAGATATAGCGAGATTTGTTATTAGCAACCATGGCTTCGATTTTGGATATAATAATAATGACAGTCAAACTTTTCTTCTAACTTTCATACATAACCGGGAATCGAACCCGGTCGAAGTCTCTGTAAACAAATTCAGTTAATAATAATGACATTCAAACTTTTCTACTAACTTTCATACATAACCGGGAATCGAACCCGGTCGAAGTCTCTGTAAACAAATTCAGTTAATAATAATGACATTCAAACTTTTCTACTAACTTTCATACATAACCGGGAATCGAACCCGGTCGAAGTCTCTGTAAACAAATTCAGTTAATAATAATGACATTCAAACTTTTCTACTAACTTTCATACATAGGTAACCGGGAATCGAACCTGGTCGAAGTCTCTGTAAACAAATTCAGTTATTTTCGTTATTATTGTGAGAAGCGTCGATAGCTTAGTGGTTAAGGAGTCCCTTACTATTGAGAGGTCCCGGGCTCGAATTCTAGCCATTACACTACCGAATGTGAACCCACTCCTAGCACAAGCAATTTAGCTTAGTTGCAGGGGTTACCGGGAATATTAGTAATTAATCGGTCATAATTATGATTCATTTATCTGCATAGACCACTTTTTTATCTACATCGATATTTATGCATTACAAATTGTTTTGTTGGCGCACCAACGCAATTTGTAATGCATGGCGAGATATACGGCTCTGGGTCAGCCGGGGAGAGAAATGTGCACGACAATCTCCCACGCACAACCAATGACATGGGGCGGAAAAAAATGTTAAATAGGTATCTACCTACTTGTTACCAGAATTGCCATACTTTTATATGTTTTGTTGTTGGTAATTAGGTAGGTACCTAACTATAATTACGTATATTAACACTTAGGTAGGTATTTTTTCTTACCTGTCTATTTTCTCCATCTCTCATTAAAAACTTTGATATGGGCCCCTTTGTTGGCTTTTGCTTGATTAGTTGACTTGCAGGAAGTAATAGTCGCGATTCCTTCTCGTGAAAAGACAGTAGATGCTTCCTTAATCCTGAAGTATTTCTGTTCTTCATTTTGATTTCAACTTTCTTATGGTGGCATAACTTACATGTAGCAGTTTCAGTGGCATGAATTATATCGAAAAACTCATCAAATTTACTTTTTAGTCTTTTAGACCTAGTCCAACTCTCACTACTCTGACTAGAACTATTTGAATCTATGTCACTCATTTTAAAACCCGGTTGACTCTAAGCGCAGCTTAATCAAAACCAAAATGCATTTTTATCATGATGAACGCCCTTATATACAGCACATGCCGAAAGGCCAAAAGATACCTACATAACCTACGTTCGGCATCTATTGACAAAAATAATATCCTTCCAAAGACTATAAAAACAGAAACGTAATCTTAACGTAGTATCAAATTCCTCAAATCCAATCTCTGCAATCCGAGCAAAACAATAAAGTGACGGAGGTAACTAAGTGAATTCTATCAAAAGAGGAACGAAATTATTATTAATTGACTTCAAACCACCTTTTTTTAAGTTTTTTTAAGACTATTGCACTAAGCACTAACCCTATTAGGTAGGTTAGGTACTATCCCTGTGATCAAGTAGGTATAATACTATAACATCTATCTATCTTTATGGTGTGGCTACAATATTCATTGCAAGGACTATTGCAGGATTTGCAGGTTGCATGACAACTTGCAGGTTATCGTGTCCGTTCGTTATGAGTTATGACACTTTTGAGCACCCAGAAACTTAATTTAATTAGTCTTTGAAATGTCGGATACCTTTGACTTCAGAGCGGCAAAATCAAAAAAGAAATTCACTTGTCGCAAACTCTTTTAATATACCGCCACGTCTTTGTCGGTAAATATCAAAAATATCGTAGATTTATTGTATTATATGTATTAGCTGTACAGGGGTGAATTCAGGCGGAAATAGAATCTGGATATTCACTTTTTCCGATTTAAATTCATTAAATTCATGGAAATAGAATAATTGGATCACATAAAGTATAACTTTGATTCTCACACAAAACTCTATTTATTTTTAAAGCATTTATGTATCGATTTTATTTTAGTGATAAATAATTTCTGAGAAGTAAACTCATCATCACATTCATTGGTCACCTCTACAATTGGGCTGTTTAATTTTACGTAACGTAAGTATTTGCCGTGCTGGTTTGGTTCCCGGTGGAGTAGAATAGGACCACCCCATCTCGTTTCATGGGTGTCGTAGAAGTTTCGTTCGGTGAGTGTCAGTTCCGGAGGCCCAAACTCCCATCCCTCCTCTTCCTCTCTCCCCTTCCGCCTCCTTTATCCTGCCTTTCTCTTTACACCGTCTCCTTCAGGCGGTAACGCGTTAGTAGCAGCCTTGGTGTTGCAAACGTCTATAGGCTACGGTGACCACTTTCCATCAGGTGGGCCGTAGGCATGTTTACCGCCGTAGAAACATTAAAAAAAAAAACAGACGTAAACTGATTTTGATGAAACTTTACAGTAATATTAGGTACCTACCTACCTACCCACCTACATAGGCTAGATTTTTTCCAATAACCAACGTACACGTTCAGTGCAGTAAATAGTAACAATATTCAATTTGATAATGAATTAGTAGGTACCTACCTAGTAACCTACCTTGTATTTCAACACTATTTACACAAATAGCAATTAATGAAAAAATAAATATATTTATAATCGTCTTATTCGATTCTGATTAATCAGTAAAAACGCGCCCAATCCGTCCCCTTTCGCCGGTGTCCTTTGACGGCAGCCATAATGTCGTTTTATCTCTATATTAAAATCTTTATTTTAAAGCGGTATCTCTTTGACAAATGTTACACGTGGAGAGTAGGCATAAAGCTTTAGCGTGGCAAGTACATACATTTCCATGTGCCAAATAGGCAAAAATCGGCGGTATAATGGTATACGTACCTACAGTCAGTGATAGTTGATGAATCTTGAGACCTTTAATAGGGGCTGTCAATGAAATAATAGGTACCTACAACAAATGCATAGATCGATAAGTGCAAATAAGTGCAAGTGCTCTTTGTATCTACATGAAGCTTAAATAAATATAAAGGACTTCGAGTCTTGTGTCACATAAGTAAGTAGGTAGGTACCTACTTTACATTGAAACTGCATATTCTCATAATAAGCGTCACGTCGTCGGCGGCGGCGTCGCCAGAACAGAACCGAGTGTCTTTAAAAAACGTTCGTTCCTCTGCCGAATGATAGTGGCTAGTGGCCTACCTACTTCTAAAAATATTAAAACACAAACCATTCATATTACACAGTAATTTAAAACAATTGAGGGACACGCGCCTATTACAGATTATGAATTAAAAAATCGTGTGTGTGTGTGTATCTACTTATTCTCGGGATAAAAAGTAGGTAACCTATGTGTTATTCTAGGATCGAGGCTCTAATGTAACTCTGTACCAAATCCAGAGCCGTTAGCCGTTAGAGCGTGATTGAGTAACAAACAAACATACAAACATCTTCACAAACTTTCACATTGACACTGCGCAAGTCGCCGCTCGCGCTGATTGTCGGTAACTAGTAACTACCGACAATGAGCGCGATTAAGTACCTAGTGTACCTACCTGCCTACGATGAAAAGAACTTCAGTCGTTGGCTAGCGCGGCTTGTGCCACGTCTATATTGGCACGCACGTCAGACATCGGGTCGTACGGCTGCCAGTGGTATGATACATAGGTATAACAACATGTGGCAATTTGTCTCTAAGGGAAAATGGAATAGGTACTAATTACCGCCTGTGCTCTTCATTAACTAGGGCTTTAGGTTCAAGGTCAGTGAAGTTTCCTTTCTATTTACCTACGCTAAACATAGGTAGGTATAAAAACATACTACAAAAAAGCAACAGGTAAGTATGGTGGTAAGTACCTTATCTCATCATCATTCTCTGAGCCTTTTCCCAACTCAGTTAGGGTCGGCTTTCTAGTCTAAGTTGCGGCTAACTACGATATTTTCCGTGAAGCGACTGACGTCGGACCTCCACAACCAATTAATTGGCGATATCGAAGTTCTGTAGTTAGACTAGTCGGACTTTTGAGGGCTCCAACTACCCGTAACGACTGTCACAGATGTTCGTATGGCAACCGGGACCGACGGCTTAACGTGCTCTCCGAGGCACGACCAGACCAATGCAAATACCCATTTTCATGCACACAAATATTTGCACTGAGCGGGGATCAAACCCGCGCCTCCTGCGTACCGGTCGCGTTCACTACCACTACGCCACGGAATAGGTAAGGTACCTACCACAGCCTCCGTCTATCATTCTATCAGTAGGTATAGACGTAGTAGGTACCTAGGTACTATTATTTATTCTGTGGTATAGAAACTAAATACCTAGTACCTACATACTCAGGTATTAAAAATGCTCAAATCTCAGTTTGACTTCACTGCAAGACTGCAAGAGTCTTGCAGACGTAGTCTTGTCTTGCGCAAGTCTTGCAAGGGTCAGTCTTGGTCTTGGTCTTGCAAAAAATAGGTGGTCTTGGTCTTGGTCTTGCAAAACTGCAAGACCAAGACCAAGACTGCAAGACTCTTGTTCTTGCAGTCCGATTTTGGGCAACACTAATTTCGTTTAATAGAGTGCCCGAGGCCTACCTTTCAATCCTTTTCTTTTCCCGTTTTCCTACAGAAATATTATAAAAAGAAATAAATAGCGAGAACGCTGCAGGAAGTTTATATATGTTCTTACGCGCCACTGTGATAAAAAAAAAAAAAATATTAGAATTAAAAAAAAAACTGAATAATGCTTGATTTCAAATTTCAAATGGTATAGATAGGTAGGTAATGCGGCGGTAGGGGTTTTGGCGCCAACGCGGGAAAAGACACATCGAGGCAGCGTTTCATTTTCTAAAATTTGTGTAATTTGGAGTATTTATGTGTAAAAATGGTGGATTTTTAGATATAAAGTCTTCGACAACATGCACAAGTGTAGGAAAGTGGCATAGTTACCGTGAATTGTGACTCGGAATAAAAGAGGAAAGCGTAGGTTTAAAATAGGCAGTTTTTATTTGTATTGTAAAAACAGTGGGTAGGCAAAAAAAATTAAAAAAAAACTATGAAGGACTTGACTTGATTGTGACTAAATTACGAAAACGCTGCATAATGTTAAATTCATAATATATGCAAATTACTTGTTTGTGGCCAAATGCGATGCAAGAAGCCAGAAAAAAAAATGCGGCGGTAATGCATTTTATCTACACCCATGCTTTAAATCCTCTATAAAAGATTCTAAAACAGTTAGCTTATTGCCAACATTAATACATCCAATGTCCTAATAACCATAATATCATCCGAACGGGTGTTATAATGTTGTATGAAATTTCATAATAACATTCCTTTCGCTTTTTCAATTTCTTCCGCGCAAAGGGTTACTAGTCCATTGAAATGTTACATTTTTTAGGCCTAACCTTGCGTTTTTTAGAGGACGCAATTTTATTCTTTTGATGTATAGGGGGGGGGGGGGGGGTCAGTGTAAAGCTAAAACCAAGTTTGTGGGGTCGCCACCCTTGTCGAACGGCCGCCATCTTGAAAATGGGTTGAAATGGTTTTTACGATATATCTCTTAAACTATTTATCTGATAAAAAAAAATTGTTAACATTTTTTGTTGCTAATTTAATTCTCTACAACTTTGGTCCAGTAACTATTGTTTTTTTATAATAATTTTTTAAATTATTAATTTTGCAATATTTTTAATAATTAATTATTGACTCTTTTCCCCACCACACACTAGGAAGAGTCTGGAGGCGCGTTTTTTTTACGTGGTATCCCCAATAGACATAATCCACGGTGATTTTCTAAATTTGAACTACTCCGTCCTCTGTCTTTTCGATGGACCAGGCTGCGGCTCAGCATCTGATCGGCTTTCTAAATTAAATATCAGTGGGAGAACTGGAGAAGGAAGGGGTGTTAATGTCGGCGGTTCATCATCAAAGTCATTTTTCATTTATTAATTCTGAGAGCCCCATTACGTTGCTGCAAGTCTCTCCAGAACAATGGAAGCACACTGCAGAACATTTCAGCCCTGCTTTTCGACATCCACACATTGATCCACAGTTTCCTTTGCATTTGCAAAAGATCAATTTTGGAAGCAAAGGCTTGCTGGAGGTTTAGAGCTCTGCACTGGCATCAATAATTTTCCACATATAATTATTGTTTATACGGGACTTAATCGCGTTAATAAATATATAATGGTATATATTTACCTCGACGTTTCGTTCGTTAAGTTTAAATCAATATAATTTTCCACATGTTTTTCCAGCCCCAGTCTTCAAGATCATTATTATTACCAAGCCACGACTGGACCTGATGGTAGACTCAGAAAGTATGAAAGCGACCTGTGTATTGTATTGGAGGAAGTGAAGATAAGTTAAATGTGCTTTTTGTCACTGCCTTGGCAAATTGTTTGTATCTTAGGCTGTCAAGAGAATTATCATCTTTATTATCACCGTATAAAGAGATAAAAAAAGTTTCTGAACATTTTCGCTTATAACTTTTTATTTATAGTTCTACGACAAAAAGTTACTGTACCAAAGTTGTAGAGAATTTAATTTGCAACAAAAAATGTTAACAATTTTTTTTATCAGATAAATAGTTTAAGAGATATATCGTAAAAACCATTTCAACCCCTATTTTCAAGATGGCGGCCGTTCGAAAGGTTGGCGACCCCACAAACTTGGTTTCAGCTTTACACTGACTGACGCAATTTTATTTTTTTGATGTGTAGGGACACATCCAAAAAATAAAATTGCGTCCTCTAAAAAACGCAACCCCAAATGTAACTTTTCAATGGACTGTACTCATCAGACAGCCAAGTTCTTACCGCTCGATGCGTGGAATCTGTATGAGTTTCAAAAAAAGAACTTGTCATTCACGCGCGTTGCATTGCACTACCACAGCGGCGGCGCGCTGTAAAAAAAATTTAAAGCTTATTCGTTCGAATTCGAATTCCCGCTATTTTTCTTCGCTATTATTTTTGCAAATTGTTTTGTTTACTTACGAAAATGAGCGATTCAAGTTTTGAATTTCGAATGCAGCAAAGGACATTTCTAACAAATTACTACCGGAAAAATCTAGAAAACAGTATGAAAAGGCGTACCAAGATTTCATGAATTGGAAAATATCAAAGGGCAGTACACCATTCTCTGAAGATGTATTATTAGTTTATCATGGGTGTAGATAAAGTCTTGTATGCAACTGTATAATTAGGTATTAAAACACTCATGTGATACTATTATCACACTCAGCTTCGCTTCGTGTGATAAACCCACATTCATGTTTTAATACCCCTCATTATACCTACCACAGTTGCATAAATAACTAACTTTTTTTTTTTCGTGCGGAAATTCCTTCGGATACCCCCCCGCCGGCCAGCGGGGGCGGTTATGTCGACTTGAACCGACTAAAACCGCACGCCGTCTCGGGTCTGCAGACGCCGGGGTGTAAGGTTGCCCATAGAGCATATCCCTCGCACCCCGACTGACCCTGGGCCATCTCCGGTTTCGAGATGGCCCCCTCGGGAACCACGGTGTCCCCGTCTTGCCCCGGTTTGGGGGAGGGTGCTAGTCGCCCCACCGTCCCGGCCTGCTTCTGCTGGGGTGACAGGCGGCCTCACCTGCCACCCCCAGGCCTGCGCTCATGGAGGACGGAGGTCGTATACCTACTATCGACGTGAGCTCACCCACAATTTAATAGACCTCGGTAAGTATATATCGGAAATGAATTTTCTACCCATAACGGGGAAAATATTTGTTTACTTAATAACTCAGTACTCTATAAACAAGTGTTTTATAATGGATCATCATCATCATCATCATCATCAACCTATTCTGCCACTGCTGGACATAGGTCTCCCCTAATGAGCGCCATAGCGCCCTGTCTTCAGCTTGCCGCATATATATGTATTTACAAAAAAAAATAACTGAGTAGGTATGTATATCTGTATTCTAGAATCCATAACACAAGCTAGTTAAGCTATGCTTACTTTGAGTCTTGATGGCGCTGTGTAGAATGTCATAGTATAATTGATTTTATTTATTTATAGTTTCTTGAAATGTTGGGTATTTTGAATAATATGTGATTTTGTCAATTCATTCGTTTACCAAAAGCATGTGTGTGCCCAATTGGTAGTGTATAAAGCATTTATCACATATGAGAATGCTGGGTCCCTTTATAAGTCACTGTTAAACTCATTTGTAATAAGGAGAAGTTTAAACCGTGGCAGTGTGACTCAACCTAGACTTCAAAGATTGGGTTTAAACCAAATTTTATTCAGTTTTTTGTATAAGACCGATAGACTTAGTAGGTATACTTACGCTGGTATACTAAGTTTATAGTTAAAATAACGTTTTCGATTAGTCATCGTTATTTACTAAATAGAACATACTAATATTGGGCTGGACTTTTATTTCGGAATTCAAAAGAAAGTATAAGTTGGTAAGAAGGTTTGCTCAATAAAAATAAACAATCCATTTTCAACTATATTTTATTATAAAATCACAAAGAATAAATCTAGAGTTCAATAGGGTAGTCACTTAAATATTAATATTGTGTATATATTTATAATTCATATATAACTGCATTACATAGTGTAGATTAGTATGCTTTCGGCCCTCCGTGACTGACCGTAGGCGACTCATAAAATTAATTTTCACAATCAATCATCAAAATACGTTTCATATTGAAATATAGCTTGTTAAAGCTTGCCTTTATGCTTTACACGTGTTTTATATAAGAGATTAAAACATTAGATAAGTCAAAAGGAAACATTATCATATCCCTGTTATTATTTCCCAATGATTGGTCTTTGGCATATTTATTGAATTAAGACTAATTAATATTGACATGTTCAAATTGTTTCAGCAAGTCTTACTACGATAGAGAACAAAAATAGATGTGCTTTCCCAAGGTAAATGAGGAGATAATTTTCGCCACTCGTACGATTGTTTACATCTATTTATATATTTTAACTTTACACACAACCCTTTTATTTGCACACCATTAATTCTTTGAAACAACTAAAATATCATTAAAACGATGAAACAAAGGTAGGTCGTTACAGTAATACTTTCTAGAAAGGACAATCCGTAAGTAGGTAATTAATTAACTAGAGCGTCTACTGAAATTAAGATAGGTTATTTATCTAGTAAATCTTAAAGTAATGATTATGTTAATCTTTACTATAGATCATATTAATTTAATTTGTAATTATTAACATAGTCGTGTATAATATTTACATCCGTAGATAAATTTAACACGAGTGCCGCTGCCACTTTCCCGCGTAGATACTTTCGGCATCAATCACTTTAAAGTTACATGCAGAGCTGTTGTTTGTTGTAAATCCGTGAAGTGGCAGGTACACAATAATTTTGCTAATTCAACGATTCAATACGGAATGGTTCAGTTCTTTCCACACAGTAGGAATAAGGGACGCGGCACGGACACAAAATAACCACCCCGCACAATCAAATGCCGCGGGCAGCGTTATAATTTTAATTCACATTATACCCTGTGCGAAATATAATATTCCACTTGATAATATTATATAAAACATAATTATCATTGGCAATATTTTAAGTCCCTTACTCCGTTTACAATTCAACTAAACAACGTGTTATTTCGCCTAAATATCTTTTTCGACTCCGAAGACCCAGTTGAAATAAGATAGAGATATTTTATTCACAAGTTTTATAAATAGGTACATTGAAGCGTAGTAGATATACTTTAAAATGTAGTCAAGTGTAGATTTCGCCAGGATAGTAATTAGTTCTAAAGTACGAATATGTCTAGAATACCAATTGTGTACTTATGTACATCTTCTCATTATATTGATCCCCTTTAACATTTATAAGTTTTATTTACAAATAGTGCCTTGAAACTCGTTCTGGTGTTCTGAAATAAAGGGATGAACTCAAATCACATCGTGAAATAAACGTAAGCGAGATTCGTTGTAACATAAGCAAACGCAGTCTTTGTACAAACTCCGCACCGCTGTCGGGTCGTAGACAATTGGTATGAAATAGAAATAAAATGGATTCAGGTAGAAAGGAAAAGGATTGAAAATAAAGAACAAAAAGTATCAATGATAATAATAGTTTAATAATGAAATTAAAAATAAGAGTGAAATTAACCACACAAAAGGCTTAAAATTAAAAATAAGAAATAGATGACGATACAATAAACGGTGGCGACTTCAACAGTCAGAGCGGTCGCCGCAGAGGTGAAAGGAAAGTAGACATTTAAGCAGAATCGAGGAGATGAAAGTGTATATATGCGCCTTAGCCAAGTCTCTATGTATGATATGTTGGCCTTCAATCATGTCGTTAAGGAATACTTAATACAGCTAATATATGCATTGGAGGTAAATATTAAAAGCGCAATAAAATATTAGCATGTTCTACGTGATATGCGGAGATATGTTCGTGGAACGCAGAGAAACGCGTACGAAGGAGGCAGTACACAGTACAACTACACGTGAATGGTACAATAAGACATTCGAAAACAACTTTCACACCAATTATTATCAACGCATAACTTTAACTAACAAATTGAAACAATGTTCACTTACAATGAATAAAATTGCATATATTGCGCTTAATAAAACTCTCAAATATAATTTAACTGTAACATTTTCATTAACTTTTCAATAAATGTTAAGATTACTTCAATTACCATTTACCTAAAATAATGTGTATTGACTTTAAATTTGGCATCTCATCCTAAACACTGATCTATTTATTATTTTTTAATAATATTATACCATTAAAATCTAAATATTTAAAATACTTCTCTAAACACATAAATTCCTATAATTATCTATTAGTCAATACCAATGTTATGAGAGAACGTTTAGGCCTGAAAACGCTACACACATATAAATAATCCACAACGCATACTAACGTATTGAGCACAAGCGACTGGCTGAGGGTACTAGCAACGTAAAGTGGCCCGAAAGTAACGGAATCCGGCTGGCTGTGTGTAGCGTTCTACGCTGAGTACAGTGGATATGTAATCTCCTTCTTGTGATTTCGTGTTTAGTTTAAATACAATAATACAATTATTATTAAAATTACAAATGCGATCAACGCCGATCTCAATTCACACAGACCACCACCAATCGCAGCCCACTTCTCATATCATTTCAATACACAGGCACAGACTCCTGCGCCTATAGAAAAACATTTTCAAAAACGTGCAAAATATCACCTCACCCTGGTCACCTAACATTATCTAAACCAAATAACTACTTTACGTTCTTATAATAGGTAGGTACTGATTAATACAATTTGTATGATTAAATTTTTCTATTAATTCTTACTTCATAATGACAATCTAATATTTCAGTTTACTCATCTTACTAAGCTCTATATTTATTTTTTATGTATGTTACGTGATATATATAATACATTTTATAATAGTGTAAATATGTGATTTTTATAATTTCACAAATGTTTTCTAAAATAAACGTTCATTTTTGAGTGTCTATTATAATGGGATATGTTCAAAGTAATGGAATCGACAAGACTGTATTATCGCGTGCATACACTTCGTTAGCCGTGGCATACGTGAGACAGACGCTGTTACACATAAACGCTTTATTGACCGTACATGGCATACGTGGGACAAACGCTGTTACACATAAACGCTTCAATGGCCGTACGCGGCATAAGTGTAACAGACGCTGTTACACATAAACGCTTTATTGGCCGTACATGGCATACGTGGGACAGACGCTGTTACACATAAACACTTTATTGGCCGTACATGGCATACGTGGGACAGACACTGTTACACATAAACGCTTTATTGGCCGTACATGGCATACGTGGGACAGACGCTGTTACACATAAACGCTGTATTGGCCGTACATGGCATACGTGGGACAGACGCTGTTATACATAAACGCTTTATTGGCCGTACATGGCATACGTGGGACAGACGCTGTTACACATAAACGCTTTATTGGCCGTACGTGGCATACGTGGGACAGACGTTGTCACACATAAGGGCTTTATTGGTCGTACTTGGCACCCGTGGGCAGGTGGTGTCGCACACAGAAACGACACCAGCCGTACGTGGACAGCCGCACAGCGGTCAGATGCTGTACACACACTGTAGGCGTAAGTGACGACACACATTATATGCGGCTGTCGCTCTGATGGCGAAAGCAGTTATTCATTCTATCTAGACATCCGTTCGAATCGTTACATTTTATTTAACCTACAATGTACATTCCCTCTTCTATTCTAATCGAATACCGACCGTGGCATCGCCGAGATATGTGATGCGTTGATTGTTATTTGTAACTTACATTATTAATTAACTTGTCATCAGACGGGCGTGTTTCGTTCTGCGAATGGCATCAGTATTCCCTTAACTCGTCATATTCAGGTATATGATTCACGCATGCTTTGCCTATAAATCACAAAAACTGGACGTGTAACTGAACACTTAAACTGGTCCTACGTTGGAGCCTGGGACTCGCGGGACATCTCGCTACCGACGAATTTGTTCCATAATACATTCTTTTTACTAAAGCTTTTCCTATCAGAGACGAATCGAAAGATTTTGATAACCGTAAAATCACTTAATTCACAAACTTAATCTCTTTTGCATTGGACTAGACATATTTTTTTTTAATTATTTTAAGAAGGCAAAGATGTGTGAAATCCAATCGAGAAGTGAGCGAGGTCCGAGCTAGAACTGTGAGAAGCTAACTCATCGAAGACGGAGTGTGTCTATATACAAAACGTAGTATCGAAGGACAGTTATTTAACTAAAATACTGTTAACGAAGTAATTGTGACCTAGTGTAAATACTGTTATTTAAATATGTCAAAGAGCAAAATCAGATCTGGCTAATACTTAGTACACCGTCACGACTACGAGTGCGACTACAGTGTGGCTACAGAGCAATATAATGAAAATTATTCTAAAAAATATGTGATCGCGACAATGGCCACACCGCAATGCACCGCAAATAAATAATTATCTAAAATTAACCACTCAGTGAAACGTATGCACGAGCTTTTATATATGTTGTAGCTACCTTTAATATAAATTAACATCAAAATAAATGCATCATGTCACTATTATGTCATCAAACATAACGTTTAAATAGTGAGTTACAACTAGATGCTTAGCGATAAAAGTTTTGATTACACTAACTAACCGTCAATAACTATGAACCGAGTAAGAACAAACATATTCACGTAAACGAAACAAGTATGGAAGCATGAAGATCGTAGACAGACAGACAGACCTCGGGGCGTCGCCCGACGGCCGGGAAACTGTTACATCTAGAATATATTAATAAAATAATTTCTATAACTAATATTGCACACACATACACATTTCTAAACATAACATTCCATTCATAAAATAAGAAAAAAATGTGTATGCGTACAAAATTATATTTACTTACAAAGAAATGCAATAATAGTAAATTGTGCATATTAAAATAGACAATAAAATATATGTATAAAATACAATTTAAGAGTAATAACTGCAAATTATATGTGACCAAGAATTATCTCAACAATGTGCTCACGAGACGAATGCAATATAATTATGATGATGCCGTTCAGCACAAGCGAGGCAATGTTTGACATTGCGACTTGCGACCCTTGCATATCGCGGGTCCAATCGCCCAACGAAAACGTAACTAGCGCAATCTAATTGCAAAATATACTGTCCTGAACATTCGATATAATATAACTTAATCATTATTGAATTATTCGGGAAACATTACCGAGTTCATTAAAAATAAAATAATCATACACTTATTTAAATATGGAATGAATATCACACAAAATATGATTCCTCTCTACGTCAATACGTTCAGGTGGAAGTAGTATGTAGTTAAAATACAGAAGATGACAAGCGGCGTTCAACTGTGATGATAGTATCTTAGATTAGGATATACCGTAACAGTAAACGTACGTATTTATTAAGAAAATAGAATAGCACTTAATCTCTAGTGATCCGAGTAAGCGTAATACAGATATATTTAGTTTTCAGTCGAGGGAAATTCTCGAGTTGTATGAGAGGTAATGCCGACAGTCGCATGGACGCGGACGCTTCTCCATCGGGAATGTGTCCGCGGCCTTAGCTCAGAAGTATTTAAATGGTGCGGGTTGATTCGCTATGACTACGTCAAATAACCTGCAATTTGTCTGATATCTGCGTACAGTGAAAAATCGGCACAGTAGTGCTTCAGTGCCAAACTCGCTTACTGTGCATTTATAACTTGGGTTATTTAATTTCAAATTCATGTGTAAGGTGTGTACGCAGACATTGTTTGACGTATTCATGGAAAATCAAGCCCTATGAAATATAAGGCTGAACGCAGACTCGCGGACTGCCGACGATTGTGTGATATTCGCTGCGACGTCGCTCGTTGGTTTAGATACTCGATTTGGAGAAGGACACTCTGAGGTGGTTGGACTCTGACAACTGATAGTTGTGCATCTTGATGAGCGCCGCCACCGCATCGTCGATTGACGGCAACTGCACCAGGGCCATCTTGCGATCCTTTCTGTAAAACCAAAAACACAAATTAATTTCTTTCCAATGAAAAAAGAATTATCAAAATCGGACTAATTTGTAAAAAGTTTTGCGTTATCATACATAAAAAATATACGCGTCAACTTGAGAACCTCGTCCGTTTTTTGAAACTTGAATCTGAGGTATAAAAACATAATCTACTGAAATATTTAGAATTTTATTTTATACTAGCTGACCCGGCGAACTTCGTACCGCCCTAGCGTAAATTTGATGCACTAAGCAAACAAAAAACTTCTTAGCCTTTTAAAACAAAACGAACTTTATCAAAAACTTAATAAAATTATTTTTAGCGCGGTTATGGATGTGTGACAGATTACCACATATTTTTTGGTTTTAAATTTAATGACGTTGACATTTGTTAGCGCTGTTATGTCTGTGGTGTCATAGATCACCACAGAGTTTTTTATTTTAAATTGAATGACGTTGACATTCGTAACGCGCTTTTTTTAAAATATGCAAAATTAAATGTATATTTTTCAATCTTTCTGAGAGATTTTCTTAATATTTTTTTCCGTAAGAACCTTGTACATAGTATTAGAAAACTACAAAAAAAAATCAGCCAAATCGGTCAAGCCGTTTTCATGCTATGTCGTGACAACGGAAAACGGGTTTCATTTTTATATAGATATAGATAGATAGATAGATATAGACAAGTAACCTGCTCTCGCTTGGCTTCGGTTTTTATGAGTTTTCTTCTACTCAATCCATCGTAATTCACAGTATATATTATAGCCTTTACATAATATACCGGCTGATAGGGAAACGCTCTTGAAAACGAAGACAAGACAAGTGATAGTACTGAGTATGAAAAAAAATTGAGCGGTTTTTTTTCTACCAGTTAATTTTTTTTTACTCATTAGAAAAAAAAACTTAGCAGTATTCACGCTCCATCGTGTTATTATTACGGCTCAGTGAAATGATGATTTCATAAAATAATGAATACCGCAATGATATTATTATTATTGATGAATGAGAAGCGTCGGTAGCTTAGTGGTTAAGGAGTCGACCCTACGATCGAGAGGTCCCGGGTTCGAATCCTGGGCATTACACTAGCGACGTGAACCCACTACTAACACAAGCAATTTAGCTTAGCAGGAGGGGTTAGGGGGAATATTAGTAATGTCGGTCACTAATATTCTTGGAAAAAAAAAAATTAAGACGTCGCGGCGCGAGAGGACGACGACCTGTTTCATCTCCCTATACTAACACGATGGAGCGTGAACAATGCTAAGAAAACATTATAAAAAAGCATTAATAAAAAAAAACTTATCAAAAAAAGAATCGCTCAATTTTTTTTATCATCGATACTATCGCCTGTCTTTGTTATCGGGAGCGGTTCCCTAACCCCCGGTATTATAGCCTATGTCCACCGAGGATAATGTACCTTTCAAATGGTGAAAGATTTTTCCAATAGTGCAGTGGTTCCGAAAATTACCCCAGACAAGACATATAAACATACTCAAAAGCCTCGGCCTCTATCTTTATAATATAAGGGTTGTTATGCACAGGGATTCATACTTCTATTACAAGTCGAGGTACGAGGTACGGATGGCGGAGCGCGCCTGGGAGTTGTTCAGACCTCTCCCGGCCCGCCGAGCCCGCAACATGCTCGCCGCGCGTCGCAGGCGACTCAGGCGCCGGAGGTCGCTTAACGCCCTCCGTCCTCCATGAGCGCAGGCCTGGGGGTGGCAGGTGAGACCGCCTGTCACCCCAGCAGAAGCAGGCCGGGACGGTGGGGCGACTAGCGCCCCTCCCCCAAACCGGGGCAAGACGGGGACACCGTGGTTCCCAAACCCGAGGGGGCCATCTCGAAACCGGAGATGGCCCAGGGTCAGTCGGGGTGCGAGGGATATGCTCTATGGGCAACCTTACACCCCGGCGTCTGAAGACCGAGACGGCGTGCGGTTTTAGTCGGTTCAAGCCCGACATAACCGCCCCCGCTGGCCGGCGGGGGGGTATCCGAAGGGATTTACGAAGGAGAAAAAAATAAATAAAAAAATTGGTACGAGGTACGGAAAGCATGTGAGCGTGAACTTGGAATATTCAACGTTAAATTTTCACATAAATTGTAGACTATAAAGTCTTGACAGGTTCCTTTACACCCGATTTTTCCAAAGAGTATGGACCAAAGAACAGTATTTTCACGAATAGTAGATGTCCGCTATACACTGATATGCTACCATGAAATGGGTGTTATTGTGTGAACATTGCAATAGTTTTCCATTCTACCTATACGTACAGACATTTCAATCATTTTCAGCTCACGCACTTGACAACCTAGAAATTAATTTATAAGATAAGTTGATTCGTACCCGCGAAGGTTTTTTTAGTATAAACACCTTTGCGTTTACCAATAAAGCTCGGTAAGATAAAAAGTTAGAAATTAAAGAAAACAGTTTACTTACGGGAAGAATTTGAATGCTTTAATCGTGAATCCTCGCTTAGTGAAGGCTTCTTTGATATCGTCCTCGGACACAGTAGCACTGTAATATGTAAAAAATATATTCAATACATGCCAAGTTATTGGTGTCAAATATGTACATTTTGTCAAATAATAACTAGGAATTCAGTGCAGGGTGGGACTGAAATAAATTGCGCTGAGCGAGCAGGACTCTTACTTGAAAAATAAGGCATCTTACTACGGTCGCGCGCATTGCTACGGCCGTGCGCTCGTGAAACGGTTTTTCGATGATTATTCCTCAATGGTACATTGTATTTAAACAGTTGACCCCTCTAAACACTCAGCGGTGTCTACACTATCACCATGGCAAATTTGGTCAAGGTCGGTATTGTGGTTCCGGAGGAGTATAGTCTAGACCAAACGGCTTAGCCACGTATAAGAGCTTCGCTTCGCTCAGCTCAAAAATCTAGACTTTTTTATTTTTTCAGTTAAAAACTGTCTGTAGCATGATAGGTATGAAGCTGGATACTCACGGAATGTTGGACAGATGTAGAGTAGCGCTGGGGGGGTAGATGTTCTGATAATTCTTGCTGCCGGGCTTCTTGAATCTGTGCAGGGGACTCTGCGAGTAATCCCTGGAACGCGTTTAGAGTGATACATAAGAATATTTCGTACTGTCAAACACTTTGTAAAGCATTTTATAATACTTCCTCTGATATATCCTCCGAGGCCCTGGCGAAGGCTTTCCTCTCTGGGTTGGGAGGTCCGACTGCAGTCGCAGCTATAAAAGGCGTATAAGCCAAACCAAAAGGAATAGAAAGAGTTCTGGGCTCCGAGGTGATAACCTCAGATGTAACCGGGAGAAACGATAAGAAAATTATGAAATGATGGTCATGTCATTAGTATCAAATAATACGTTAATGTATGTATTTTATGAAAAAAAACAAGTCATTGTTAGTTACCTGGTGAGCCCGGCATCAGGCTGGCCCTCCTTGGGCAGCTGCACGGTCTGATGCTTGCTCAGCATCACGCGCATGGCCTTACCAAATACACGCAATTTATCCATGTGGGTCATTGCTATAAACATAAAAAAAATATTCTGTTAATAATTATCGCGAATTTTTCATATTCTACTTGAATTTAAGTATTTTTATACCACTTTAGTGGCAAATACATACACGGCCCACCTAAAGGGAAGCGGTTACCGCCTTCCCTTTAGGTGGGCCGTGGACTATGGGCCTGGCCTATGGACGTGTGCAACACCAGGGGCGTCATACTCACGCTGCCGACCCTGTAAAAACCTTTAACGTCCTTCTTGAAAAACCCCATATTCTAGTTGTTTGGGAAAAACCACAGAAGGCAAAATGGACTTAAAGACTACTAGATATATATAATAATAATAATAATAATAATAATAATAATAATAATTAATTCCAGAGCAACGAATGCGGGATGCATCGTGATGTGGTGGCAGTAGACAAGGGTCTCACTCCGCTCTCCTTGGCGAACGAGAACTGGCGCAGACCGACGGTATTGAGCGTCACGGACCGCAAGACCGTATGGGAGGGCAAGGAGCTGCACGGGAGGTTCTATCGAGCCTTAACAGGGCCCGATGTGGACCTTCTGGCCTCGGTGAACTGGCTACGCTTCGGGGACCTCTTTGGGGAAACTGAAGGGTTTGCCTGTGCAATTGCTGACGAGGTCATGATGACGAACAACTATCGGAAATATATCCTGAAGGACGGTACGGTCGACATCTGTCGGGCATGCCGTCGTCCCGGAGAGTCACTCAGGCATATTATTTCGGGTTGTTCTCATCTGGCCAACGGCGAGTACTTGCACAGGCATAACCTAGTGGCCAGGATCATCCACCAGCAACTTGCTCTTCGATATGGCCATGTTGAGTCTGAGGTGCCGTACTATCGGTACACACCGGTGTCAGTTCTTGAAAATAGTCATGCATTGCTCTACTGGGACCGCTCTGTTATCACGGACAGGACTATTGCTTGCAATAAGCCTGATATCGTGGTAGTCGACCGGCCCCAGCGCCGGGCAATGATCGTTGACATCACCATCCCGCATGACGAGAACCTCGTGAAGGCTGAGAAGGACAAAATCAGCAAGTATCTTGACTTGGCTCATGAGGTTACCGCCATGTGGGATGTCGATTCAACGATCATTGTCCCGATAGTCATTTCGGCGAACGGGCTGATAGCGAAGAGCCTCGACCAACACCTCAAGAGACTCTCGTTAGATGGTTGGGTCAAAGGTCAGATGCAGAAGGCGGTCATCCTCGACACGGCACGCATTGTCCGGAGGTTTCTCTCTCTGTGACCCCGACCGCCGGTAGCTTGGGCCCTGCCACGCTGCCGGTGGAGCACTATTTTTTATATTTTTAAATAGATGTTTTTTTGTTTTAATATGTATTTAAAAATGTAATTTATAAGTAATTTTAAAGTGAATAAAGAGATAATAATAAATATTCTACGACATTTTACACAGCGCATTCTAGACCCAAAGTAAGCATAGTTTAACTAGCTTGTGTTATGGGTTCCAGACTGCGGATAAACATACTTAAATACTTTTTTTTTGTAAATACATACATATTATACATAGAAACACCCAGACCAATGCAAATAGACATATTCATGCATACAAATATTTGCACTGAGCGGGAATCGAACCCGCGCCCCCTGACGTAGCAGTCGAATGCACTACCGCTACGCCACAGAGTTAGAGATTAAAAACCGCAACTATGTACTGGCTAATGAATTCAGTGACGGTGAATCTGATAACAGGATTGTTAATATCGTATGACGAGTTGTAATAAAACGTTTACTTCTGTCATCGATTACATTTATTGTAGGTGTATATTATTTATATATTATATCAACGCAGCCGGTTTTCTTCTTTGCAGTCAGTGAGTTTAAATTTATGAGGATTAATATTTATTTTAAATATCAGATTTACAAAAATATGAACCATCAAGTGATTTAGGCAGCTGTCAATAATTTTGCAAATAAAAGTTGACGCGATTATTTAACTTGGATTAAAACTAATCAAATATTAGCAATTAATTTCTTGTGATTGGTGCTACCAAGTCCGAAAATAAATACACACCCAGTACGGTGTGTCACTCCCCGTAGATCAACCATCAAGATATCGTCCTACATCAGTTCAAAAATGTTACTCCTAGGTTACTTGGGTCAAGTTAAAAAGACAAAAGTAAAGGTCTATCCACACACATCGGGGCCGTGCCCGGGACGTGTCAGGGCCGTGCCCGAAGTCAATCCATTCACTAAAGCTCCGTCACCGGTTTATGAGTATTAATATTTATTTTAAATATTAGATTTACAAAAATATGAACCATCAAGTGATTTAGGCAGCTGTCAATAATTTTGCAAATAAAAGTTGACGCGATTATTTAAATTAGAATAAAACTAATCAAATATTAGCAATTAATTTCTTGTGATAGGTGCTACCAAGTCCGAAAATAAATACACACCCGTGCCCGAAGTCGATCCATTCACTGAAGCTCCGTCCCCGGCCTGGGTACGGACGTGTGTGAATTAGTTCATATAAAATGTACACAATTATATTTTTTGAGCCCCATACAGGACACGGCCCGTCCACTGCCCGAACACGGCCCTAATGTGTGTGGATAGACCATAAAGCTTCCAGTACCATAATAACTTGCAAGTAAACAACTACACTTCATGTTAAGAGGAATAACTAACAGCGGAGAGAACCATGATTACACACAACTCTCGTAATCCTAAATAAATAAATTCTTTCTTAGCAATTTAGAATTTATTTTCAGAACCACAAGGTTTATAATAATTACCTAGATGGGCCTGATGAGGTTCTGCCATCTGAATAAGAGCCGAATCTTTCTTGTTGTAGAGAATCTTCACTCGTTGCACGTCGCCATACACGCCTATACGTAAACAAAAGTCTTAATAATACGCAATGAGTTGATTACAGTCACTAAGGACAAATACATTCTAGTTTTGAAGTGTTTATAAAAATATCATAATCGCCAGATGGTGTTTTAGCATCGTAAAACATTCAACAGAACTGGTGTATGACTCAATTTAGTCGAAGCTACCTATATCTAAAACTAAATAACTACATACATTTAAATGCTATTTATGTAATAAACAGAATAATGTATTATAACTTCTTGAGATATATAATAATGTCGAGAAACGGGACAGTCGGAAAGTACAAGAAGAAACAACTTCAAGCTCTAAGTTGGTCACGTTAAGCTTTCGATTATTACTTTAGCGGTTAACAACGGCCTGTATTTACCCGCTGTGTAGAAGCAAATTACTGCAAACAATCACTCCACTACTCTATTGTCATTTCTTTTTAAATTCTCCACAACGCACCTCTCTTTGATAAAAGTTATAACAGGGTACCACTAACGTTAAATCGTGGTCTCGCTATCCGATTATTGATATTCGGCCAGATATAAAATATGTACCAAACATAAAATAAAAAGACAAAAATAAATGAAAAGAATTATCACGTCACAGAGATGCGTATATATGTCACTGTACCGTAGCTGGTATGAAACTGACAGCCCAAGTAGAGAAATAAAATAAAAAAAACTGAAATAAAGACAACACTGGGTAAACAGTTCTAAATAACTTAGCTACGACTAGGGTGTCTGAAACACAAATTGTCATATGAGTTAATAAAGCGTTTAGGATTGAGATCATTTTATTGAGAGATTCGATAGTGTTATCAAGCGAAGCTTTGACAAGTCGTCGGATGCGGTTATCAGTATAGAAGTCGAGAATGTTAGCTGACAATTTGTCTTCCAGGCGACAGGGCTCAGGAGCAATATTAATGTTTTAATATAAAATACGGAATGTATGTGCACACGTACCGAAAAGGGTAAAGAGAGCGTCAGGCGTGACCATCTAAAACAATAGGAAAGAGAAAAGAGACAGTATTATAAATAGTCGTAAAAGATCTGACATCATATCTATAAATAAATTAGCAACTTATTTTTAAGGAGTTTAAGTAGAATATATAAATATAACAGCCTGTAACGCCGTCCGTATTAGTGCATTGCATTAGTTCGTTTTTTGAATGTAACGGAACCCACGATTAAAATGGCTGACAGACGTTACCGGCTATTGTGTTAGCGTAATGTATAAAATTTGCCAATAAACATTAAACTACAGAGTCGAAACAATGTAGAAGTTTAACTTTTAACTTTAACTATTTTACACTGAGCTTTAATTTTGATTTGTAAGGTAGAAAAGGGCGGTTATGTGAAACGGAAATTTGGTAATTCCGCCGTCCAGTAAGTTTGAGTAAGGTTTATGTTACGTGTGTTATGCTTGCTACTTACCTCTTCGTTAAGGTTTGATACGAGCAGCACGGTGGCTAACGGCAGCGGGGGCGCGGCGAGAGCGCGGAGGGCGGGCGACGCGGGCGTCAGCGTCAGAGCGCCGAAAGCAGGCAGCCCCACGCCGCCTACTCCCACTCCATACGGAGAGGCCAGGCCTGAACCCAGCCCCAGGAACTGTGGTGCTAATACACCACCACCTATAAAAAGAATACAAGTTTTATATTTGCCATATTGTGATAAATAAACTACAATTGCAAAAGTATAAAAATAGTAAGATAAGTAAAAGAAACTCCTCAAGAGCAGCTAACAACACAGAACACCTAACATACCTAGAGGTTAAATAAAAATATGCTGGTAATATAGAAATGAAAATCTACCTATCTAATAACCAACACTATTAACAATGCCTACTATCATACATATTTGACGCGCTACTTTAGAATGTGGGAGAAATATTCCGAGTGCTGGAATGATCCTCACATATTACAATCCTCTACGGTGCAATACGGATTTATGAGGAGTTATTAGTCACCTCGGGAATATTTAGCATTGAAATATGAATAATAAACAAGAAAAGAGCTTAACGCAGAATAGCAAATGTAATTTGGCAATGTTATTACTGTAGATTTATGTCAAACAGTATATGCCTGCGTAAATATATTGACGCAAAATAACACAAACCTACAAATAATCCTACAACAAATAATCCTACAACAATGTTAATTTGCAACGTACTCGTAAGCAAAATTAAAGCTTTAAAACATAAATGATTAAATATGTAGGCCAATCAAGTTTGGTTTGACATCAAGCATATTTAGTATCAGACACTCAATTTACACACTTAAGCTAGGTACCTATTATAATGGGGATGAGGAAAAGTGAAATAATTGAGCATGCCTGAGCTTGGAAATTTGATGGAAGAACTTAATGAGATATACAAAAATCAGAAGACGTACTATCTAATGCTTTTAAAATGTGCAAGAGCAATCGAAGTCAAGTCCAATAGCCAAGTGTAAATGGGGCAGACGCAAATTTTGCAGAGGGCGTCGTCATTGGTTCAATTGAATGGAGTAATTAATAAACATCTGCCCCATCGTGTGGGTATCGTTGGATGCAGAACGCAAGAGTCTACGATACGTGTGTGAAAGACGGAGCGCGGTGAATAAAGCGTCCAGGTGCTCGGAGTAGTAGAGGACTAACTCATCCTGGATGCGAGGGCCAGGGCGAGCCGTGCCCGCAGTGGCATCAACTCACTGGTCAACAGCTGGTGCGCGTCACCGTCCCCGGAGGGCAGCGTCGGGTTTGTGTAGTCCCGCGACTTGTCGTTGTTATACTTCACGTTCAGGCACGTCATCTTTGAGTAGTCGATACGCAGCGTGCAGCACCCGTTGTATATGTTCTGTCCATCTAAAGCCTGCAACAAGCACGACATTCAACAAAATAAAATTGAATCTTTTTTATTGAAATAACTTTTCTCGTTTGACACGAATAAAAGTAGATGAGCGAATTATAAATCTCATCAAAAACATATTACGACAAGAAAAGTTTTATTTCTTTCGAGGGCCGTACATTTTCGGTCATAATAAGGATGATTTTGGAAATAAATCAGTATTATTCAATTTATTTTTATGGGGTGTATTTGGGCCTCTAGCCAATCTCACCTGCTGATTGACGGACGACTGGCGCAGGTTTTCTACGGAGTTCAGACAGCAGTCGCTCCCATAAAAGCCATATAAGTCAAGCCAAAAGGAGGAAAAAGAGTAAGCGGATCCCGGGCTACAAGGTGAGAGCGTGGGATGCAACCGGGAACAACGCTAAGATGATGGTGATATAATATTTTTTATATTACCTATCTGCACGTGAAAACTATTTTGTTTTGCGTAAGAAAAATAACCTAAAAGGTGGATATGTACGTAATAAAGAGATAACAGCGTATCCGTACACTAGCCGCAACAACGAAGAAAAACTCACATTATGGTCGTGTCAAAATCGTTACGTTCCGAGAGCAACAGCTATTTGTTTGGCTGCGATGCCTGCGGGAGCCTGATAACACCGCATCGCGATAGAAAAGAGAATTAATTAAAATGCAACAGCACTCAACCCATTCCTGCGAGTATAAAGCTCGTCGGAGGCGTGTACATAATATTTTTATAATTAAAACAGAATGCAACACGTTTTATTTTCACTAATGAAACTAATGCTTTCAAGAATATACAGTCACATTGAGACGACGCCTTCAGTGCAATCGTCTAGAATAATGTATCTTTACAAATGGCAGGAAATTGTGCAGAAAGTACTCAATGTTTACTGTTGGTGTTTATCTCAAATTTCAGAGAGTAAAGACTGATAAATTAATAATTGATGTTATAAGAGGTACTGTGGCAATATTTAAGATATAGGCAATATTTTATAATACATCCCCAGAGAAACACACTTTACTGATTCAAGACGACGATGAAAGTTAACAATTTTGTGAATGAACAAAGCAGTTTCTCTAAGTGATTGTAAAGAATCCTGGTGATTTAAGCAGAGCTCAAAGAGGTTTTGTCAGTATTAAGGTGCTTACAAAACAAAATCAAATCGCTTTTTAATGGACGTCATGGTTTATAAGACGTTTTAGGCTTTTTCAAATGCTGTGATTTAGTTTTAACTTATAAATACCCGGTATGTGAAGATGCTTCATGAATACAAAAATATGTAAGAATCTTGAAGAAAAAGCTTACTTTCTACCAGGGGAAAAAAATTAAAAGACCGAGTTATTTAATTCCTGTGAAGTACACAATTTCGAGCTCTTTGTAACTGTCATCTGTCAAATGAATTGTGACATTTTTACGGCGGACGCTATTAGTTGAACAAAAATATTTTGGTATTATAAAACTTTAAGGAAAATTTTAGGATGGTAATAATCAGTTAATTATGAGAGTTATTCAACTCTGTTTTCCGTTATAAAAATATCATTGACGACAAAAAAACGCGATTTATGAGTATGGTTAATATAGACATAACAACTGTTTTACCGTCCAATAAAATTATTGGTGGAGACGTCGAAGAAGCAAAAGTTCAATGTCAGAACGTTGGATATTGGCTGTAGATTTAATAAATTTCTGTTCTATATGCAAATGCGACCTCCTGATGTGTAGACGTGAATAGATTGGCTCGTTTAAAGCTCAACTTATATGGAAATGCGAAAGGCACGTAAGAAAGCGTAGAAGAAGATAGCTTCGATACGTAATTAGTTTTGTAGAGCCTCGAGGCCCGAATTCGATTTTGAATGCCAAATGCACGCGCGAGCCGTAAACGATCGTAACGAGTAATTAATTTACAATTCTAATATAATATATGTACATCCCATTTAATACATAACATCGTCAAGTGAAATTTTAAAAGTCAAATGAGAGTATAATCTTTGATTCTGATATTGTTTCATCTTCGGCAATTTGCATTCATTTATAGGAGAAATTACAGGAAAATGTCATAATGAAAACAAACATTAAGAGTAATTCAGATATTGGATCTGATTAAGAATAAAGTGGAGTGCACGTCAGTGATTTTAATCTGTGTCAATTATTTGAGTTGTGTATTTTTACTAAAGTGTAAATGGAAGTAGGTATCTTAGATGAGGGGTGCGACTGGTTGGATCACCTCCAAGTTTGGTGCACCCTGGGCAACGTGGGCGATGACGCATCATTGATTGCTCCTCTGGAGTAGCTGGCGTCAACGTCAACGGCCAAGAGTCTGACCAACCGGCCCTTTTCAGGGCCAGCTGACCCCATTGCACAAGGGGGTCGGGGCATGGCGGGCCTGCATGGCCCGCGGGGGGGAGTGGTCGCTCCAGGTACCCCTCTGCTGTTATCAGAGGGGACACTGCGAATGGCCCAGAGTCAGTCGGAGTGCGAGGGATATGCTATATGGGTAACCTTACACCCCGGCGTCTGTAGACCCGAGACGGCGTGCGGTTTTAGTCGGTTCAAGCCCGACATAACCGCCCCCGCTGGCCGGCGGGGGGGTATCCGAAGGGATTTCCGCACAATAAAAAAAAAAGGTATCTTAGATGATAATGAAAATTTTCTCTACCAAAATAAACTCATTTCCTGATTGCAAGGGGGAATAAGTGAGTAAGTGAAGGCAGACCTTCAAGTGATCCGAAATACTATTCAAAAACGATATTAAGTGAGAGATATTTATTTCACTAATCAAGCCAGTGTGCGTGATGAGTAAAGTATGACTTTAGCAGACTTTGTAATCCTTAATAACAATTACATGTGGTGACTGAACTGTAACACGCAATTAGTTAGCAATTCACAAGGCTGCCATTTTCCTTCTACTAAGACTTCAGAAATTGACTATGAGGTAAGATTTATGTGTTGTATGTATATATGTATTGGGTTGATCGTAGGTAGACTCTCGTCTTTCAACATTCCAAACCTTTTAATATTATTTTTCACTAGTTTCCTTAAAAATGTGCTAATAGCTAAGTGTAAAGTAACCGTAAAATCACTGACAATACCTATGAAACAGACCTATGAAACATACATTGATACAATGAATAAGAGAGCTACTCGAACTCAGCAAAAAATAAACTGTTATATTCACAATTACATCTGCAATGAAGGTATCTCCGTCGAACGTTTGTCGTGGATTTGCCAAAGAAAAGAATAAGAGAAAAAAGTATAAGAGGCCAAGAAAGATTTTGAATTGCAGATTAATTTCTTACTTTTTATAAGCTTTTTCGGAGGCTCTTTTGAATTTAACTCGGTCGTTACTTTAAGAAGTCTTATTTTAATCTAAAAATCTCAATGTTACTTAGGAAAGATTGTGTTTATTTAAATTGTAGATACTGCTTAAGTACGTACTTGATACAAATATTTGGGACGTCTTACATTGTCTTAAAAATAAAAAAACCGTTCCCGCAGGGGGAACGCACAGGTAGATTTCATGAAGCAATTAATCATTTTTAACATGTTTAATTTTTTTTCTCGAAAACGGTAACTTTTAGCGAAAAACTTTTCAGACATTTATTTTAGACTTAAAAATGGCCTATCGATTAAAAATGTTTCCGACTGCAACAATGTTCACCGGTTAGAAGTTATGATTTTTTTCCCGAAAAATTTTGGTTTTTCCCCCCTCCACTTTTAGTTAAAGTTTTAATCTTATAGGTTTATAATTAAAAGTTGTTGGTATTCATGTATACTATGGGATAAAATTAGAACGGTTCGAATATCTTTCATGGAACGTGAAATTTTGAGGAAAAACTGATTTCACAAAAAGTGAGGCCCTACCGTCCCCTTAGGCCGGATTCCACCCGTTCACGAACTTAAACTAAGTTTACACCCAAGCAATTTTTGACCGCAGTTTGAAAGCGATCGGGGCAAAAATGCGACCGTGAGAGTGCCGCAAATTTTGGGAAGTGGAACCATACATACATATATATATATATATAAACTTTTTGACCAGTGGTCATTTCGGACTCAGGGGGTCATAACTAGACCTCCTATGAAGATTTTTTTTTTAAATTCGACAGTAGTCATGAAACCAATAGGTAGATCGATTTCATCGAAATCTACCTAAAAACAGACAAATGATAAGTGGCCGGCTCAACGGACTCCAACTTTCTTTGGGTGTTACACCTCATAAGATCCAGGTGCAGCCTGTATGTAATGTCAAGTAATACCAAGGCATGTTGAAACTTTTATTACCTGACCGTTATAAAAAGTCTGGTATTTCAACTAGGTAGGCGTACATTACTTCATTTTATAACACCCGCCTATCCGTTCTCTTAGTATCAATACTCTTGAGAATATCATTTTAATCTTCTGGAATGGTTATTTGCACTGGAGGAGGGAATCGTAATTGAGGTAAAAAAATATTAGGAAGAGTGACAAGGCGATAAAACGACAAACGTCACGCCCGATTTTATATTGGAATCTTTTACTGCGTAATAGGGTGAACGAATTTTCGTTCAAGTGATTTATTGAATCCGACAAATACTGATAACAAATTAGAATTTTTGAAGTATAATTCTGCTATCTTCGCTTATTAGAAGGCTTCTGATAAAACATGTCAAGTCGCCTTCGAGCTAGGCCAAAATAAATACAAAATTATCTGGAATAACATAATAGATATCAAGAAGGGGGCGGTTTATGGTATACAGCTACTGCGTAGGTTTTTTGTTCAAAGAAATGGGAAAATAAGACAAGAACACGTGAAAGAAAGTGGTTGTTCCCGTTGGTAGTTGATATTAACGTAAGATGTAACAAGTGTCTTCTGAATCTCTTGATCACATCCCCGGTAATTGTTTTATCTTTAGCTCGTTAGAACTCGTTTAAGCAAAGCCTTCTTAGTGAAGGATTAAATGCGGTCCGCCTTAATCCACCCCCCGTTGCTAATTCTGGCGGTTTTTCCACGGAGACCAGATAAACGTTTTTGTTAGGGTCCCGGGCTTGCTGCGTTTAATATTTATAAGAGCCCACATAGCTCAAAGTGCTTCTGTACCCGGTGCAAGGATTACTCTAGCGCCAGAATGCATTTGGTTTTTGTTCGCAGATGACGTCAGAGAAATTGCAATGAAAACATTTCGGTAGTTATTTTACATGTGACAAAGTTTAAATTGTGCACGTTGATTTAGAATAATTCGGTTAATTTACCAAACAATGTTATACTGGTCGAGTAAATGTTCGCTCGATTGCCTCAAAAGGATCACTTATTGGATAGTTGGAAGTGGTAACGGCACTGCACTGCAATTCAGTAAAACCGAAGCAAGCTTTTAACTATTTAATAAAAATAAACTAACAAACACCGCTTGAAAATTGTTCATTTAATCACTTCGCTTTTCACTGTCGAAAAAGCATTTAAAAATTTAAATCGCCATGAAATGAGATTGCACTGTGGCGAATAGCACTTTCGAGTAATATCTTTTGATTTGTTTGAATCAAAAATTAAAATAATTTTAATTCTACCCAGGGTTAAACATTGAAAGACGCATTAATAACAATGTTGTACAACAATAATACAGTTATGACATAATTCATATATTTTTTCTTTTTTCTTGCATTGCAATATCTTGGGTGTTTTTCTTTGTTTGGTTTAAATAACATACCAGTTTTTTATTTTATGAGCCTGATTTACACGCGGCGTCTTTGAATTGCGCTATTCTAAAAATATGCCATTGCAAACTTCACAGAAGTGGTTTATGCAATATTTGGTATAGTGGAAAATAGTAAATAAAGTTTTGATAGTGGTTCTAACCTTATTAGGGTACATAAGTACACATTTGGGGACGCGTCATCGAACAAACCGTGCTCGCTCCATTAGACAATGTAATTAATACTCGCGGTTACCCCTAATTGTGGCTGACTGATAGTGACGAACGAAAATCGAGTGACGATAGCTCAACAACCGCGCCCACTTAACACACCGTTCCAGTTTGCTTTGGAAACGAAACTAAATTGGTGTTAAATGTGTGTACTCTGTGACTTCGTGAATAATGAACTCTACCACTTTCGCCGCGGGGTAGGGCGTGAATCGGTTTTGTCCGTGAACAATATATTGTTCATGAAACATAATGGCATTGTTTTCCCTATGTTGAATGTAGAATTGGTGGGTTATAAACGCTGATGTGGAAGAGGTATCGTACAAATTACACGTTTGGAAGTTTAAAACTTGTCATGTATAGCCGGTTGATTACTGGCCGCCTCTTGATTAAGGCGAGCAAACAGGCCACAGAACACTAACAAAACAACTGCTAAACAATGTTTGACACGTAACTAGGTGATGCAGAGTGCACCTCAAACGTTGTTTATATAGCCTGTAGGAACCTAAACAGGGATGGGCGAGAGACTTTCTATCTAAGTATTTACTACAAAATTTGGCAAATTAAGTTTTTAGTGTCCAAATCTACCTACCTACTTAAAATAAAGTACAGAAAAGAGAACGAATTTTCTGGGTTGGGATTGATCAGTGCTGTTTTATTAAGCTCTACTGGAAGACAGACCTCAAGCTCTCGATGCAAGTATGATAGACTCACTCAGGGCAATGATATAACATTTTGACGGTTACATTGTTTGAACACGTTCCGGTGTTGACATAAAGACACCGGTTAGACGTTGCCGCAGTGCAAAGTGCAATTTTAAAATGTAAACAAAGCCCGCACCTTGAGTCCATAAACGCTATCTCGGATTTCGCCTTATTGAACCTTAGAGACGAAGTCTTGTCAAATTTACCTCGTTTATATGAAAACTACGTACGCCTGTTATTGACAAATATTACTCTTTTATAAATATGAATCTTGCAAATAAACTGCGTTATAGGATTTTGACAATAAATTATGTTGTTGCAGTGGATTTTTTCCAACCACTTCTGCGTTGTCACAGTTTTGAACCAATATTTGTTATCGTGTGTCTTGTGTGTTCACTCTATGCATGGTAAATAATTGTATCTGTCAACTTGGCGATGGTGCTGTTTATCTATGGTTAATTGATATCTCTCAATACTGCTCTAACAGAGCACAACTAAGTAGAGTACTATTAACAATAATTACAAAATGTGCAACATTCAAGTATTTATTTTTAGCCAGTCCCTTTAGGTAGATAAAATCGCGATGGTGCGTCAACCAAATTTGAGTAATGAGTATTTATATTTTTAATGAAAAAATATTTGACTGTTACACGACGTAATCAGGCTATGTATATATGACAGGTGCGTCGTAATGAAAAATCGTCACAAATATAAACAATGGAGCAGGCAGTCGCCACGCAACTCGAATACTGTTAATATGGATTGTCTGTGACAGCGTTGGGAGGGTTATGGATGAGCCACGAGTACGAAGGGCGGGCGGCCCAGCTCATATGAATCACATTGTTATCAATCATAACTTACTGGTGGAGCATTCAAGGTTCTGATTAACGGCGTTACGATACTAACACTATACTAATGACAAGTGTCTCGCTTAACTACTGCCAACACACGGACATACTCTTGGTGCTGGCGATCTTCTGTGGCAGTTTTGTAACGTAATAAGGTTGTGTGTTTAATTTAATCAAAAAAATACAGTATATTTCCTGCCAATTATAATTATAAGGATGATAAAAATTAATATTTTAAATATCTATCCATCAGTTCGTCCGTACTATCAGTCAAACATGGCTTATCTTTCACTTTTAATTGTTTTCTAGGAAAAAGAAAACAATACTCTAAAGTGGCGTTCTTGTTAGCATATAAAGTACACCGTCTTAAGTGTACTGAAGAGGTAGGAAATGTTTTTCTATAAACTTAGTTTGTCCTAAGATTATATGCATTTAAGTTTAGCCTAGATAAGTATTTGTTTTTAAGTTAGTTGGAAGCAATTTCAGTAACTTTTCATCGCACTTCGCTTCGGCTACCTGAGCGATATGTGTTATACGAAAGTATAAATATAGGTAAGTATGTAGTCGAGCGCATTAAGCGTACATTTCGTGTCTGCGCGCATAAGCTACCCTCTGAAAAGATTTGATGGCGAGTTTAGAGATTTATGTCAAGGATCATACAGGCCGGATCGGGGGATTTCAGAGCTCCTAACATCCGACTGTGCCCTTTGTGGTTGGAGCACTATCCGGCTTCACTTCACTTTGTACCTCTTACTTGTGCTGCCACTTACCTCACGGGACGTTTTAATTCCATTTCGAGAAAAATCCGAGTCTAGTCGAACTGTGGCGCACCGAACTGAAGCCTCTCTTACGGTCACAAGTATATTAAGTATATCTATGTAGATACGAGTATGTGGCTATTTTACGTGTGGTTGAGTATGAAGGTGGTATGACAGTATCACTTCATTATGAGATTCCTATTTGTTTATTTTCTCTTGTAAAATAATGCTGTTCATATGTGTCTACACTAGGTGAAGCTCTGTAAGAGCTCTGATTTTTAATTTTATTTTGAGTCTTTGTGAGGAACAGGTCAAATGAACAGTTCAACATATTTGTATTAAGTATCGTGGTATTGTATGCCACGTATTGCATGAGAGCAACGGCTGTTTACCCCGAGAGAAAAGTCTGTGCCAGAGCTTAGTCTGCTGTTTAGTAAGTGAATCGATAAGCAGGTGAGGTTGGCTGCTGCATACTCATTTGCACGATATAATAAACACTATTATGATTACAAGTTTCCATACGCATGAATGGTTAAAAAAGAGGAAATGAAGATAACAAGATATATTTACAATCTGTGTCCTAAAATATTTAAATTCTTTATAATATTCTGTGACTTTCTTTATAGGCCTTATCCAAAAATTAACAATATCCACCCTGTTCAATCCTCGGGGAAATATAAGCCACACAATATCTAGATCAATCAATAAATTTCACAAAGATCCATAAATAATTCTAACTATATTGAAACAAGAGACAAATCTCCCATACGGCCGAAGAAAACTAGGTAAGTACCTACATACTTCTTCACCTACTCCATAAACAATGATTAAGGAATGCCGATTGCATGTAGCATTGTAATAAACAAGAGGGCAATAAAAATAGACGTAGTACTGACATTGTATGCTCGTTAGTTCGTCCCAGAGTTACGATGGCAGATCCGTTAACGAGATCCAGACTTATTGCTGTCGAGACCACTGCTACGGAACTAAAGTACCAACTAAAGCTGTGTTATTACGCTGTCAACGGACTTAAGAATGCTATTTTCATCTCAATTACTATTTAAAATGCAATTCAATTTTGTAGAGTTGTTATATTGCGGATGAAATGTGTGAAACCTCACAGATGTTAATGTGGTTATCTTTATACATAACATTATATTTGCTTAATTGAGTTTGTTAATTTCTCACTCAATCTCGCAATAACGCCTGGTAAATTTTGGCTTTTAATTTTAAACACAGGTAGAGCAAAACTGGTAAAAGAATATAAGATTATTTTCATTTCGGAATTCGGTTCCCGTGGGTTGCGGGAACGGGATCAATATTTCACGCGGGCCCAGCCGTGAGCTTAGCCTAGTTTTAAATAAAGAAAACTTTATTTTGCATGATTTATGTCAAATCATATAAGGTAGGTATATATTATAACATAACATTTGTCATCATTTTACGGTACACTGTTTACACTTGCTATTTAAAAAAAACCGCCTATCTCTCCCGCATATTTCCACGGAAGTTTTAGCTAGCTAGCTTAGCTAACGTGCTAAGCGGGAGACAACACTGTATTTTCATACATTTTTGTTTCCCGCATCTACGGAATTAATAACGTATTCTTCCTTATTTTTGAAAAGTACTAGAGTACTTCTGAGTAGGCGTAGTAAAATAATTAAATATGATTTTGTTAAAATAATTAGATGCTATATATAATAACAACTTGTATTTTCTGTATTTCACTCGAGCTGCTAACTACCATCTGTCTAGGTGCTGTCAAAGACGGATTATAGAAAAACGAAATACATATCCTACCTATATGTATTTCGTTTTTCTATATTCAGTTTGTATATTCTTCTATATACGTTAGGTATATTCTTCTTACTTCTATATATGTTAATATATATGTTAGGCACAAATAGTAAGGCCGTGCGGAGGTGTATCGTGTGTGTCCTACACACGCCTGCCTACCTGCCTCGGGATAAAACCCGACCCCACCAGGCGAGGCCGCGCTGGCGGCCAAGGTCCACCGGTAACCCTGGGGTTATCCTTTCGAGGGCTTACCCAGGGTGCCCGGCAATGGACAATTAGACAGGACACCGTGCGGTTTTAGTCGATGCACGACATAACCACCCCCGCTGGCCGGCGGGAGGGTATCCGAAGGAATTTCCGCACGTAAAAAAAAAGGCACAAATAGTAATTTTTAGACTATACACAAAATACGAAACCATCCTAATCCGTTTTGGTCGTAATTATGTCGGAAAATAAAACTGCATAGATCAAAGTGCATTTCGCCCAATACTGAAATTCCATCATGACCAAGTTGATGTGACTTAGCGTTCCAAAGTTTTCATCTCTCTAGTTAGCTCTGTCGGTGATATCTCAATTTCACGAGGGGTTTCCCCGCTTCCTAAAGTTAATTTATCCCTTAAGTTATAAGCTAAGGGCGATGCATACTTAAGAATAAATAACTATTCTTGGAAGTTATCAAGTGGTTTAAGTTTATTGCTTGTACCAATCACATCAAGCTCCACAGGAATTGAGCGTAAAGCGCTACTAATTAGGACGGATAGTCGACTCGCTATTGTAGAATTCATTAGTAAATTGTACCTACGCCTTGAGGTATTACAAACAAATTCGACTAATGAATACTGTAACGAGCCTGTTAAAATTATCTTATGGACTTTTTATTATACCTATAGTGGAGTATTATTAAACATATAAACCCCTTCGGCTATCAGCAACAGTGAATGAAATTTAAAAATTCTATCTGGAATATGTAGCTAATACAACAAATAAAAGTTTACCTATTAAAAAGTGTTATTTTTTCTTATAATTGAATTTCGCCTTTTATCAGGCACTTTTTCCAACCTACGCCACTATCTGGAATATGTAGCTAATACAACAAATAAAAGTTTACCTCTTAAAAAGTGTTATTTTTTCTTATAATTGAATTTTGCCTTTTATCAGGCACTTTTTCCAACCCACGCCACTAGGTTGAGTCTGCGCTGTAGTTATACAGAAAAGCACATTTTTTTTTGTAACGATTATATGTAATTTACACTTTAAAAACAGAGTCCCATCCCATCATACGAATCCGTTCACTGGAGCAAAAGTGCTAGGTCAAACCTAACAGGTACTCCATTACTATTACAAGTTGTTATCCTCGTGTACGAGTACCTATATTAATACCTACGTGACAAAATAAATTTGGATATTGAATGGAACATTTGAAATAAATAAATGGTGAATCCGTCGACGTTCGCTATCGGTTTAAAACAAAGTTACGTTCAGCGATTCATAACCGTATGGCAATGAGAAAAAAACCTCAATAATTATACTCGTAAAGCGAGTTTGCGGAAGCCGCAAAACGAAATTTAATTTGCCCTGAACGCTGCATCAGAAATAAAGTTAAAACAGTCGCTGCAGTAGGCGGCAGTACGCCCAACTTCTAACGCAAATGAATAGCGAATGGGAAAAGTTGGGCCGAGAAAAATGATGTCCCACTCGGCGAGTCGAGCGTTGACTATTGTCGTGGGCTCAACGTTGCCATGTTGTTTCTCGATATTATTGTTATTAAATGCACATAAACGTTCTGTTGTAGTTGAGGCTTTGTTGCAAATAAGCTGTGCATGAACGTACACACAACTTTACTGTTTAGGGGGTGTTTAAAGTAAAAACTTTTAAAAACCGGTATTGAAAATAATTTTTATTTCTATATTACTTATCATAAAATGTGAATGAACCAGTGAATGTATGGACGAATGCAGGCTAGTAGTATCTAACAGTATCGGAGCTCCTCGAAATGGGTTGAGATACTTTATTTTGAGAGAGTTCGACAGCGGGACATTAAAGTGAATGAAACGTGCGCCAATAACAACTTTGTTTTATGGTTTTACTTTAAAAATGGTTAAATAAAAAACAAAGAACAGTTTAGTACTCACTGTTTTCGCTGTTTGCGCTGATACGGTGTCTGGATACTGAATGAGAGCTTGGAATGAATCTGTAAACAAAATAGACTTCGAATTAGGACTAACAAGCTACGAACATTTGAAAAGAAAAGTAGTCTGTAAAGAACATTGTCATTTAATGACAAACATCTTGAAAAATATTTACTAAATGTTTAAAGACCTTTATTTAGAATTGAAATACAGCATATGTATTTCAATTGTAAATAAAAGTCTTGAAACATTTAGTAAAGATTTTTCAGGTTATTCCTCTATCTACATAATTATATATTCTACATAATTATATAAAACACAAAAATTGATTCTGATGATCTGATCTTGATATGCCCCAATCCGTTTCATTAGAAAGGCAATAATGAGAAGATGGATTAATACCACGAAAATAGGTTCCTGTAGGCTGCGGGAACGGGATCGGTGCGGGCGGATCCGCGTGTAACAGCTAAGTATATACTACAAATATTTGAAGTCTTCTTCTACTTTTTCTAAATGTCCCGAGTTACATCAAGCCATAACGAACAAGCTATCATATTGAAATACTCTGTTACATAACGACATATTGATTTTATGAAAGATAACAATTTTCGTAGTAGGAACACGATTTTCTTTAGAGTACTCGAGTGTTGGATGTCTCACGGAATTCCTGACAGGCAATATCTTGTTCACAAGAACGTTCAAACAAGGCGAAATTGGCGCCCAACGCGGGACGCGATCCTCCGCCTCTTGTGAGTTAGTCTCAGGTGCACCGCAGATATGTTATCATGTAGGTACAACATTTAAGCGTTTATTCCCGTAAACAACTTTCATGCCTATTGTACTTCCGTCATAAACTCGACATTATAAATTTATAGCCTCTGTCGCACGCACTCACTCTTGACACTTGTGCAATATCGATGTGAAAGCTTGGCTAAAACACTTTAAAAAGTACTTAGTAATTAATGTTCTTCAATCTGACGACCTCTGTGGCGTAGCGGTAGTGCATACAACTGCTAAGCCTAAGATCGCGGGTTCGATTCCCGCTCAGTGCAAATATGTATATTTGCATTGGTCTGGGTGTTTCTATGTATAATATGTATTTATTTTCAAAAAAAAATGTATTTAAGTGTGTTTATCCGCATTCTAGAACCCATATGACAAGCTCTGTTTAGTTTGGGTCTAGATGGCGTTGTGTAATTTGTCGTACAATATTTATTTATATTTTATTCTTAATTTTCAAACATTAATCAATCATAAAAAGACATTACTTCCTGAAACAGGTGTGTAAACAAGGGAGTTAGGTAGGCAAACATTCAAGTGAATGGTCCCACAAGTAATATAGTTGGTGGAGTTTATTTACTGCGAGAGGATAAGCGCTAAACCCCCTAATTTAAGGCATGAGCCGAGCGATCATTGCCGTTCGTGGGGCGAGCACATAAATTCACATTTTTAGGAAACATCGTCCGGGTCGGTAACACCTGGGCTGGCCACATAACGTACCATTAGATGCCGTGACACCGTCTCGCCAACGTTTAAGGCATTGGACAGACTATTAAATGTAAGAGGTGCGCTAGTGTTAGTGTATTTTTTTTTTAAAGCCATATTACATTTTCAGTATTTTACTTCACATTGAAAAGAAAAATGCATAAAAAATATTAGGTTTTTTTATTTGTGGTATAACTTGTGGATCAATAAATTGTTGAATTTAGAGCAATACAGCGTTGCATTTTTTTTACTAATACGCTTGTATAAGTTTCGTATGTATGTACGTAACGAAATCTTTGAACTCGATGTTTGAGCACTTCAAATTGGTCACACAACAATACTTAAAAACAAAAGTTTTGTTATTCACTCTATTATCTAATCTAAACTTGTTAAAAATATTTTTTATATTTTAGTTCGATCTTCTATTGAAGCGTGTTTTCTTTTAGGTTTGAAAAGTATTATTATAGAACGAAGGACTACTCAGAGCAGAAAATGTCGACGTAAATTAAAAGTAACGCCTTGTCTCCTTCATACATAGTTAAATGCTCTTTAAGGCTCCATATTTTCCTTGGCCAACCATTTGGGAACGTTAAAATGGAACGCATAAAAGGCTTAGCGCAAATTGGAGTTTTATGTAATTACATCGTGAATAAGCAAAAAGAGTTTTATGAGGACAATGAAGACTGCCACTAGAAAGCGCCAGTTACCCCTAGTGCACTAAGTCCATACAATGTGAGACATTGTGTGTATTTTCTAGAACGTTTCTCCAATTTTAAATAAACTAACGTATATAAAAATAAAACTGTTTTATCTAGTATACTAACATAACCTTATGCTCATATGAATACTATATCGCTTTTCTCCATCTTTCAAGATCTACTTTTTATTTTTAGTAGATTTTCTATCGTTATTCTTCTTTTTGTTCTTTATATGTGAAGTCTTTTTTATAAACTGGCTGAATGAAGTGATAGTGCTAGGTATTTCTAGATCCCTCCAGTTTATTTACATGTCACTATTGAATAATAACTTAATTAAGCAGGTAGGTATATACACGCGGCCAAGGAAATGTGTATACACCTTTACATTACTTCCTTCGCTGTTTGTACATGTAAATAATATACAATTATATATGATTTTGATAAGTTTAATAAGTTGTGGTTAAGTTAAGTTAGGTTAGTTGCACTTTCCTTGGTCTAGGAACAAAGAATTGTAATTATGATGCTAAAAGTGCACGGCCTGTGCAAGGAATCTAGAATTGGTATTTCCTGTTCAAGTCTTTGTGTAGATTACTTTAATTATTTATTTATTTATCATTTTATTTAATATTATTTTGTTTATTGTAATCATTTTATTACCCTACTAACAACTCCGATATACTAAAACAAATTAAACTACGAAGAAAGAAATATATGTTGTTGTTATGTGGTAATTGTTTCTTTTTTAGAAATATACTAAAATATTAATTAACATCATGTAAGGACACGTACACAAATCTATGGCTTTCTAAATATTGCTAAATCTGAGTAAGTATATGTTACGTCAAAACAGGTACGTGTTAAAAGTTCGCCTCAAGGAATGCTTCTTGTATTACCGACGTATCGTATGATGTTACATTTTTATGAGCATATGTCTTAATTAGCTACCGACTAAACACAATATTCTCCTTTTAATTTATCAAATATACTTTCCTCCCTCCAGTAAACAATATTACGGTATTTGTTTTGCTAAATTAATTTTGAACCAATTACCTATAAGTATTATTTAATAATTAAATACCCTTTGCCAGAGTTGGGCTATAGACACGAAAAGTTTTATGCAGTTCTAGCAATAACGAAAATTGAAATTGCCCAAAATATTTGTCCCCTTTGCTGTGTTTTATTTATCCAAGCTGAAATATTCAAGCGCTAATTCAATATCGTTGCTTGCGGCTCCGATTGCGCGCAAGAAATTCAAATCTCAATCAATCCGTAGCGTACGCGCCGCTTGATTATGTTTCATTAAAAATTCAACTGGAATGCGCAATTACTTTATAGAATATTTAAACGTCAATGTCTACGTAAAAACAAGATGGAAGTTGTGGTAAAATTAAAATTTCGTAATCCTCATTTCGCTGTGTAGCAAAGAGGTTGCTGCCGCTATGTTAATATTAAGCGGTGGGGCAGGGCAGGGCGGTGCGCCGTCCGACCGATTACAGTATAATTTGATATCTTAAATCTCGACATCTCCCCTGAAATGAGCGAGTTCTGCCAAACTTGAATGAGTCCTCGTTCGCAATTTACGCGCCTTTTCAACTAACCTTCGCTTTCGACACTCTGATACAACTTGCAAATTGCTAAATACTTGCAAGGGTACGTCGTTAGCATCAGTGCACTTCCATGACGAAACTATAGTTTCCTTAAATCACTCATAGAATCTGCATTAACCTCGTCTCGCACTCATTATATTACACGAAAACAATCTTGGTTATTATGCCTCATACAGTAGAACCTAACCTCAAAGATGATATTTGTAGACGAATCAAATCCTTAATTAAGGGAATCCAACGACGACATAGACACGACACCTACCGCAAACAGGGGACGCATAATAATTGTAGCGGTCTGCTACACCTTAATAAAGCCAATCGGGGTAGGTGCGGGGTAAGGGCCTGCCGGAGTGGAGGGAGGAGGTGTAGGATTACGGCGACTCCGCGCTCTTCATTGAGATTTGTTTCGGGATTAGGAACGCGTTTGATGGTAACCTCCCGTCAGCCCGTGGTCGATGCGCCAACGAAGCGGAACTCTATTATAAACATTTTTACAGCGCCACGTTTAGTGGGTACTAAAGCGATATCGACGTACGAAAATATTCATAAGATAAACTATGACCAAACTCATAAAAGTAAGACGCATCAAACAGCATAAATCACAGTAAGTATCAATTTATGTAAGACAAATAGGTATTATAATAATATTATAAAGAAATAAATGTAGAATAATATGACATTTCCGCTTAACCACGCGTGCTTCTGACGATTAGGACGGCTGTCAACTCCTACAGTGGTAATTCACGCGAACGATAGAATATAGGTACAATAACTTAGGGTATCATCGACTGTGTTAATAGAAAATGTAAATCCCAAGTAATGATATGACTTACCTCCGTTAAAAGTACTTGAAAACGACCATGTAAGCGTTTTAGAAAAAAAGCACGAATATCATCGCCATAAATACGATGAAAACGCTTTATGAAAATCGAGTAACAAGTGAAATATATACTTTTACATAAGTTTAGGCAGGTGCGTGACACATAGCGGGTATTGAAAGTGAAAATGAGAACGATATAGCTATGTAGTTTATTTGCGCCCCCGTGACACAGGATAATTGAAGTGGGGATTTATACGTTTCGGATAGGTATGCAATCTGGTTCCGTTTGCAGATATTCCAGCAAAGTTGCCGATTTCCATAAAAGTGGTATGGAAAGATAGATTACTGTATTAAAATCTTAGGCAGGCAATTGTAGTATAGTGAGGGAAATGCCTAATGGGCAACCTTACACCCCGGCGTTTGAAGACCCGACACGGTGACCCCCCGCTGACCGGTGGGGGAGTATCCGAGGCGATTTCCACATTTAAAAAAAAGTACTCATCACTGTTTGTAATTTAATTTAACAATAACTTTAACACTGCATTAAAAAATATATTGCATTGACAATCTAATATTCTATGCCTGCACAATTTCGGTTCTTGCAGCTCAATAGACTGGTATACTTTTCTTTGAAGGTAGTATCTGCCAGTACACCTATTAGTGCTAGTAACTATTATAGTTAAATTGTAGTCTGGTGATATTATGAATATTCATATCGAGCAGTATACTTACCGGGAAATTGTCCGCAGACAAAAGCTTTTATAAATTGGACAATGATGAATGTAGTAAAAAAGCAAACAGCCGTTTGGGAGACTAGGAGCGGGCACCCGGAAATTGGAAATACTGGAAATGCAACATTAGTGACGTCACAATACGAGATAGCGATAAGTTACGAGCGCGTCCGAAGTCATCTGAACTGCTTACTCCCGGATATAATTAAATCATCGATATTGAGATTTTGTATGGGAACAAAACCGATTAACTGTTACGGCAGATTGCGATGTGATTCGGGTTTGATCGCTTTTTTATGCGAATGTTTGTTTATATTGTAATGTATTGCGTAAGAACGCGTATATCACTGTGACAATACCAAAAAGCGGTACCTATTTTGATTGATTTATTAAAAGTTTAAAACAGATTCTTTCAAATGTGTTTCAACTCATATTCCGGAAGCTGTTTATGTGAGTTTTGGATAACTAACTTTCAATGTTAGCTAATATATTTATTTACAGGGATATCACCTTAAAGGAACTATGTACTACTTCCAAACCGGGGCAAGACGGGGACACCGTGGTTCCCAAACCCGAGGGGGCCATCTCGAAACCGGAGATGGCCCAGGGTCAGACGGGGTCGAGAGATATGCTCTATGGACGACCTTACACCCTGGCGTCTTAAGACCCGAGACGGCGTGCGGTTTTAGTCGGTTCAAGCCCGACATAATGGCCCCCGCTGGCCGGCGGGGGGTATCCGAAGGGATTTCCGCACGAAAAAAAAAGCTATATGGGGTGCTTGGGTTGGGGACCTTCACGCGGTACACCCTGGGCAACGGAGACGGCAGCGCCTCTCTCCTAGGGCGGGAGAGACGCTGCCGCCTACGGCCAACTCCAACCGAGGCGAGGACGGCCCTGTTGAGGGCTGTTCGGAAGCTTTCCACGTGTCCCTCTGATTAGCAGATGGCACAGTGGAGAGCAAGTAAGGGGGCCGTCTCGAAACCGTAGATGGCCCAGGGTCAGTAGGGGTGCGAGGGATATGCTCTATGGGTAACCTTACACCCCGGTGTCTTAAGACCCGAGACGGCGTGCGGTTTTAGTCGGTTCAAGCCCGACATAACCGCCCCCGCTGGAGACCGCCCGCTCTCCAGCGGGGGCGGTATCCGAAGGGATTTCCGCACGAAAAAAAAAAAAGGTGTGTATGTTCTTTTATTTTCGAGCTATTGACATGGAAAGGTAGAATTACTGGTCGAATGATAATGTGGAAAATGCTTAGGTAAATACTTGAAGCAATGTAATAAAAGATGTCACAGAATTTTTTAGATGAAGAAATGAAATGAATACTCAATATTTACTTTAGGAAAAGATGGTTTAATTTAAATTAAATGTTAATCATTGATGCTAAAACGGTGTCTGAATCGACTTAATTAACGGCGGCTCCGATAAAAATTAATTACTTCAATTCTTTTTACGATTTCATTGCTGTGAGTATTCATCATTAATTTCAGTAATCGGATCTCTGGAGGCATTTCATAATTGAAGAACGTAAAACATACCACCATCAAAGAGATTATTTTGAAGCTTATGTATATACAGTTATTTTAATTATGTTCCATTAATATAATTGTCTGTTTAATAAAACCATTGTTCTTTCTCTCTCTTCTAAATATTTATTTTTAATAAATGTGAAGATATACATCAAACTATAATAATATTCAATTAATACCTTTGTATTAAACTTTGCTTTGTAGACGTCGCCTCCATTCACATCTTAAAAACAATTTAAACTCCATTCAAATATTTTCGAAAACTCGCTTGCTGCATTCCGTAATCGAACCGGCTGAACTTGGAAAAAATAGCATCCTGTACTTTTAATGGCATCTATCAATAGGGTTAATCATAAGAATCAAATATCAAGTCTCTAATAAACATGGTAAGTTAAATAAAAGGAACATGAATTTCCTTCATCAATCTAAACGTATAAACATTTGTTATTATTTTTTTTTATTTTGTTAATAGTTTTGTTATCTTTGGTTCTGCGACTAACACTTGCTGTGTTAGTCAACAACAGAAGCAAAGTTCTATAAATATTTAATTTCCAACAAAACTTCATGTAAAAAATTTCTGTGCGATGCATAGTTAGCCCGATATAGGGTAAAAACCATTCACACTCGTTTTTCAAGATGGCATAAATAGAAATTGCATTCTCATACGCTAATCTAAAAACGTGTAACATTTCAATTGACTAAAATAACGTCAAAAATTTTTAATTAGGTATTAGTAAGGTATTCGTCCCATTGAATTTAAAAGTTTAGATTTCATGGATTTCCTTTTATTGAATTTACTATGTTTGTTAGAGAAATTTGATGCTTATGATTGACCCTATCAATTGATGCCATAAAGTACAGGATGTTATTTCTTCCGATATTGTGTGCGGCAAGCGAGTTTTCGAAAATCTTTGAAAGTAATTTAAATTGTGTTTAAAATGAAATGAAGTCTTTCAGCAAAATGGTCTATCTACATTATTTAAGTTACTTTCCCTCTATGTAGCATGGCCGTGGGACGCCCTGTATATGAAAGACGAAAAAAATATAGTATAGGTAAAGTAGGAATGAAGGAATAAATAAATTATTATTATTAGAAATTAAAACATTTTTATTCATTTATTAAATAGCGAATAGCGATTTTTTCGTTCTCTATTCATTTCTTTACAATTTTTAGTTTTGAAAAAGATCTTTCTGCAGTACTGTTGGTGATCATTAAGGTTAAAACAATATCTCATCTTTGGTATCCCTGGACAGGATGCCCTAAGCAATTGCTTAAATAGCTTATAGGCATTAGCCTATAAATATAGGCAGGCATTATGTTTATAAATATAGGCAGTCCTGGATTACCAGGACTGCCTATATTTATAAACATAATGAAGACAATATTTTGTACAGGTAAGTGAAAAAATACACTTAATTTTCACGCGCCGACTGATTTTGAGGGCATTGCTTACCGGAGTTATTAAATAAAATTGATTTGAGGTCAAGCTATGTACTAACTGTGTAATTAGCCAAGAGTGAACAGTGCGGGAGTACCGTGGCTCGCTGCCCGCGGGCTTCAGTTCGGGGGAGCTTATCAAATATGTACCTACCTGTACCTGGCTCCTGTGTGCCGGATTTATTTAGGATATGCATGAGGGTACGATTTAAATTTTAAACGGATTGCGCCCTTGGATTTCGGGCCTGTGTTATGTTTCGTGAATCTATCACTACAACGCGTCCATCCGAAATTAATTATAAAGCTCGTCTCCTTATATTCAATAATAGTTGTTTTAGTCACTGTAATCCTAGTCACCATAGATACAAAGCGGTTGCGACAGAAGGCTTATTTCACAATATATTTGTTAGCAAATTACGGAACCATGCATGATTAATTAGGTGGATTTTGTGCAAAATTGTACTAAAACAAACGAAAGCCCTCTGAAGTGTGCGGCGTATGAGGTTGGGAGGTACTGTTCGTAGGGTGCGGTAATATATCCTCATCCCTCATCTACCCTTACTTTCAAGTTTTTACTCTATTTCCTTCATTCACGTAGTCGGTTGACAGTGCATAGGTACCTTCATATATCAAAATTGAGTTTGTCGCTGAAGACAGACAGTCATTTGACAAATATTACGAATACACACATATGCATAGTTATGTTCCGGAAATTTACATCAATGTTAATATATTTCTCATTCTGTATTCACCCGTATTACTTATTCTAGGCATTGATGTCTATATTACTAAGGTATAGGTATAAGTTCACGTTAACTTACTATTTTTAGTGAATGTGACGATCTTGAGCACCTTGCCGTATCTTTGGAAGATGGAGTATAGCACGTCCAAGACTATCGGGTATAACATGTGTTCTATAATCACACGAAGGACTGTGTTAGGGCCACCCTGGTAACAAAAGTACAATATCAATAAAATATTACGAAAACATATTACATTTCGTTATTTCTAAGCAATCATAAGATTATAAACATACAAAGGGCGTACTTAATTCAAAGCCCCAAAAGGAATATTCAAGTATTACGGATTACTTTATTAATAAATTATATATAATTGTTTGGTTTAATTAATTATAACGGAGATTCTGTTATCGTAACTGTAATAATAAAGAAAATATTCATCTATCTCCCAGAAAATTGGTTAGACAGTAATAATTTCGGAGAAAAGGTTATCAATAAATAAGTTAAACTGCCTAAAGGCGCTTCGCGACTGCGTGGCGGTTACAATACAAACAACTAAGCAATGTAGGGAACACTTTATGTGGATGACCGATAATATATCTACTCAATATATTATACTTAATATTTACTAAAAACCGTGTGCCGATCTCACCGACTAATATATTATATTACTATACTAGTTCTAAAATATGAGAGCTTGAAATCAAAAATTAATTTGAATAAGTTATTGTAAAACCTTCTGAATTATGTTTTTTATACATAATAATAAAACATTTACACATTTTTAGCGTACCTTAAAAATAAGTAGGAAATAATAATTAAGGAGGAATTATCATTTAATTCATACAAACGCAGATAGAAATGTGCGTTTGTATGAATTATTATTTTTTGTCCGCTTTGTATTTTTTCCTATATTAATTAAATGATGTTCCTTGGTAAATACCTCACTTGAGTCAAAAACCTTCGTACAAAAATTGTAGAAGATTCCCGGAAATTTTTAAATTTGAAATGATGATCTTTTTTTTATAAGATTCTTGGCCTCAGAGCTACTAAGTCCACAGCCCGTTCAGACCGCGGTCGACCTTATTATTCTATCACTCAGCCTCAATCCGCGGGCTCAGTTGCTCACAATGAACTCTTCAAGGTCAACTCAGCCCTGAGCTCCATCAACTTTTATACTATTTTGTGATCCACCCAGCCCACAATTTCATCACATCACCTCAGGTTAAGTCAATCCGTCCATTTACTGTCAACCTATTCTCATCTATTTCTCAGTTATATCTCTTCAGAAATTGCATATAATTCTTAACTAGTTATTGCCTGCAACTGCGTCCGCAAGTGATGAGCTTATTAAGAAACAGTATTTAATTCTTATAGACGGCGTGCGGTTTTAGTCGGTTCAAGCACGACATGACCGCCCCCGCTGGCCGGCGAGGGGGTATCCGAAGGGATTTCCGCACGAAAAAAAAAAGGTACGCTTAATTCATATAATATATGCAATTACTGATTAAAAAAATAGAAAAGATTAAAAAGTCCGTAAACATTATAGTGTTCTATATAAAAACTATAATTCTGAAGATGGTACATTAATGTATTCAAAGTAATTGAATTTGGGTTAAACCTCTCAGGAACTTCACTACTAGAATTCACAAGGAATTAATCACGTTCACCTAAAGATTACATGATCGAAGTCTTATATTAAACTTCAGAGCGACAAGCTGTCGGTCTACTTAAAATAGAGCTCTCTCTATTGGCACGCCGAGCGACATGTCTTAGTCACCCCTTGAGAACATTACTAACCTTATTTCCTGGAGCGACAACAATATTCGCCATTTATGTAATAAGATAATTTCTAATTATGATCTGGTATTTGTATATACCTACCCATATAACTTGTCTAATATGGAAATGGGAAGAATTCAATTGCGTTTACATTTTCATTACGACGACCTGAAAAAGGTAGCTGGGATAGACTGGATGCGCAAGGCGGAGGATCGGGTACTATGGCGTAAAATGGGAGAGGCCTATGTCCAGCAGTGGACTGCAATAGGCTAATTGATTGATTGATATTTTATTCTTGTTTTCAGTAAACAAATCACATTTCGTAAAATGTACATTTGGCACTGAATATCAACAGCTAGGGCAGGTGCCGGTGAACAAATATTAGGAGAATCAAATAATTATCACTTTAGAACTACAAAGCTGGAATGTATAATTTTTTTAAGTGTTTTTATCTAATGGCTCAAGCGTATAGGCATAAATTTAATTTATAAATAGCAGTTCCTGAGATAAGTACCTCCTAAATATACATACTCTATATTATGTGCTCTAGGGCAGGTGCCGGTGAACAAATATTAGGAGAATCAAATAATTATCACTTTAGAACTACAAAGCTGGAATGTATAATATTTTTAAGTGTTTTTATCTAATGGCTCAAGCGTATAGGCATAAATTTAATTTATAAATAGCAGGTCCTGAGATAAGTACCTCCTAAATATACATACTCTATATTATGTGCTAACATTAAGCAAGTCAGCAAATAGAAAGGTAGACGTGTTTACTTAACCATGGGTCGTTATTTTGGATGATTGAAAAAATCATGCTCACCTGTATTTCTGTGCCTCCATTAGCTGGCTGCAATGCTGCTCCTGCACCAGCCACGAGGGCCGCCCCGGCGCTGTTGGAGATCGCCTGAGCAGCTTGTAGCGCCGCCTGCGCCGAAGCCGACTGAGTAAATAATATACATGTTACAAGTGCTAGGATGAGCCTAGACTTTTTATACGGCTTGAGATTTTTAGAGAGTTTTATGGTTCTTAGATTTTTCGCGGATTTACTTAGATTTGTTCTTAACTCGCAATAAGAATAATATATTACAATAATTATAAGTACGGAATAAGACAAAACCTAATTTATCGAATATACGTATAAATTTAGTACGAAACTAAACGTGTTCAGTAAGTATAACACTCACTGTCGCGTGGAAAAAAGTAAACAAACAACAGCCCTCGGCTCTCATAATTTTGCGAACAATGAGACGTAATAAGGCAGTTATCTCACCCACGCGAGGCTACCACCTTCGAGTGCTCAAGACTAACAGATAACATTGACCACATCAAACAAAGCCCGTCATAAACTTATTTTGTATCGTCCTTGAACAATTCGTTACATTGTGTCGTATTATAGGGGTGGACGATATTGTGAGATACTTATAAGTGTTATATAATACATAAACAAAGCAGATTAGATTAATATGTACATTTAATATTTTCTTTCTTCAGTCTTTTTAATAATGATAATATGATTACTTGATAATGAAGACGTTCACTAAGTTACATTGCTTCTATTAGGAGAGTACCTTTACTGGGTGGAGTCAGAATACGTAACTACATAATCAGAAGTCCACGCCTCGACTGTTACATTATCGCCTTTTCTATTAAAGGTGCCATTCGGAGACCAACTGTAGACTGCAACCGCAGGCGGCTTCGCCGTCGGCCTGCGGTTGACCGCAGCGACACGGCTGGTTTCTATGTATTTGTACTTAACCTATTCCAAGAGCAGCGACACTAACCCTTGCAGTCGCTCCGCGCCGCTTGCTGTCGTGAAGCGACCGCAGACCGCAGCACCAGTAGTGTCACTGAAGCTGACCGCAAAGCATCAACACGTCACATCACGTTGCGTTGAGCGATATTAAAAATGAGCTTTTCTGAAGAAAAGCTAATTAACATTGTTGCTGGATATCCAGTAATTTAAGCCATCAGCTATCGGAATAATCTATTTAAAGATATAATTTTTACATAATTTTAGAAATAAATTTTATATCAATTTATTAAACCATTCTTGGATAAGGGTATGAGATTTGTTGAGTTATTTTGCCATAAGAGAGACGACTGCAGCGGCAATGCCGCTGTGCTCAAAATTCAAGTGTCGCTGCCACAGGCACTACGGTCGGTCTCGGAATGGCACCATTTTTTTTTCGTGCGGAAATCCCCTTTGGATGCCCCCCGCTGGCTAGCGGGGGTGGTTATGTCGGATTCCAACCGACTAAAACCGCAAGCCATCAATTCAGACGTGTAAGGATTTACAGAAGGAAAATTTGAGGGATTTCCCTCGCACCCGGGCTGGGTCTCGGAATGGCACCTGAAGTGTGATTTGAAAAGCGTGTAATACTTTTTAAGTTACGTAACAAATAAAAAGGTAATGACATGTATGAATGAAATACAGCCTGTTGTTTATACATTTCGATCGCATGCAAGGGTGCGGCGGCACACTTTGATTCTATATTTTCACATGGCTTTACGCGACGGCGGCCTGACAAGCGGGCAGGCCAGACACAAAAATAAGGCTTTAACCGTGTCATGGTAAGCCTGCCGCCGACGGCAAAGGCTCCGGTACAAATTCACGTTGACTTGTTTCACCTCACTCCGTTTTTTCTCTTGAACATATTCTTTGATATGTCTGTGTACTTTTTTGGGCTTGTTTTCTTTGTCAAATACGTTTTACTGCTGAAGAAAATATTAGGTTTACGATCGCTGTTGAACTTATCTTAGACTACTAGTCATAAGGAATGCCAGAGAACGTAGTTTATGTACTGAATATCAGTCTCTCAAATGAGATGTTGCAGGTTCAAAACCCATCTAGCATACTGCCCAACAACGTGAAACCATGGGATTGATTAGAATAAAGTATAAGTACTCCTAGTGTTATGTTTACTCCTTCAGAGGAAAGACTGCAAAAAATGTGATCGTCCCGTCCGGTAGATCCATAGTTTAAATATTCTTTTGAATGATCTTTTTAAAGATGTAAACCCAAGTTGATAAACGAAATTAAGCTATTAGAGCGGTGCAGCGATTCGGTCGCAATGCACTACTTTCAAAGGTAAATGATTGTATCTACAGTTGTCGTTGTCACGGTTAATGTGCGTACTAGTGTATGTATGTTGTATCATAAGACGCCGCGCCGTGCGTAACCGCTGTGAAACACACCTTAACCTCACCATTTGCATAGATCAAGGACTACTGTTATAACCATAACAAAAGTTTCCAAAATGCACAAGCGGCTCGAGTAATAAAAATTTAGAAGTGCTAGAAATGATACCATCAAAAACATCTTCCGCGTCACCAGTGCCGTAGTTCGGGCTATGCAGAACTTGCGAGTTATTTAAAAGGTCTTTTCAGGCTCTTAATCTCTCATAGCGACCAATAGCAGACGTTCGACGAGACGCGAGATAACTCCGTTCGAAAAGAAGTTCTATTCAACAACCACAAAAAACCTTTGCGTCGCATGATTGATCAAAGCTTTGCGTTCAATCCTCCCTCTTTTAAATGCACTTCGAAATGACATTCTTTATAATAGTCAGCCAACGGGTAATAATATGACTAAAATTGTACCCCAAGTGATTTTTTTGGAATCGTTTTTATTTTTTTTGTGGAAATAATAATTTGCTATCATATTTTTTGATTAGATACACCTAAAAAGAATAATGCATCCACCAACTTCGACTTCGGATCTGAATCGTTTCCCAACAACAATGTTTATGACTATTAGCAAGTTGACCGAGAAAAATAGTAGTAAGGCAAAAATATCAAAGTGATAATAAAACTTTTGTGGAAATATATCAACACACAAAATATATGTTTGAGCGCTCACGACGAATAGCATAAGCAAAACTAAGAGATAACACGTCTTACAAGGGTTTATTGCTATATTTGGGAATCTCTTTGTACTATCCTACTACACTATTAAAACTTATAACGAGGAGAACAATATACTAAGCTTTGTTATTCGATTCACACGAAAAGACGATTTAACGTGGTATATACATCTCTTTCCATATGTCATAACCGAATTCTATAATAACTGAATTAAGAATAAAAGGTAAATGATGCTAATTCCATATTTATATTAACAGTTTAAAACCCCTTATTCACGGTTTATATATTATTTGTTACCGATTTAGATGATATACTATTTAGACATAATATATACAGAATGTCCCACAGCGATGCCACATAGAGGGAAAGTGATTTAAACGATGGGGATAGACAATTTTACTGAAAGGAGACTTCATTTTGATTTTATAAACAATTTAAACTGCATTCATAGATTTTTGAAAACTGAATTGCCACATTCGGTATACGAACCGGCTAAAATTCGAAAAAAATAACACCCTGTAATTACAGGGTGATATTTTCAATCGATAGGGTCAATCATAAGGATTAAATCTCTATAAACAAACTTCAAACAAAGTTCAAACAATTTTTTTTACATTCAATGGGCCAAATACTGTAATATTAATACCTTAATAACAATCTTTGACGTCATTTTAATCCACTGAAATGTTGTATTTTTAAGGCTTAGCGTACAAAAGTCAGAGAGAATTTCTTTTTTTTGGATATAAAGAGAGGGTTAGTGTAAAGTTTGCGTGGTCGCAGCCCTTGTCCCGTGGCCACCATCTTGAAAAATGGTTGCGAATGAATTTTACGCTATATCAGGCAAACTATTTATCATACACAAAATTTGTAAAATTAGTTTTGTTGCAAATTGAATTTTCTACAACTTTGGTTCTGTACTTTTGGCCGTAGGACCAAAGATTAAAAACATATTTATTAACGTAAACAGATACATGGATTTCCTTTTATTTAATTTACCATATTTGTTACAGAGATTTGATTCTTATTACTGACCCTATCGTTTATTGCCATAAAACTACATGTTAGTTTTCGAATTTTAGCCGGTTCGATTACCGATTACCGGCAATCGAGTTTCCGAAAATCTTTGAATGCAGTTTAAATTGTTTTTTAAATCAAAATGAAGTCTTCTTTCAGTAAAATTGTCTATCTACATTATTTAAGATACTTTCCCTTCATGTGGACTCGCCGCGAGACGCTCTGTATATCCTAACTAAAATTGTTTATGGACAATCGAAATGACCTTTTCTTTTAGCTATTAAGGTGGAAACGTTATCAATAAATTTCAAAACTGTGATATTTACTTATAATGTACTCTTTCTGAACTCTCTTCTAATTCATTGACAAACGGAAGACGAAATTTACTACCTGTACACTAATTCATTTAAGATGTTATTCCGCTATATTTACTGTGTACATTAGAGAACAGGGCTTAACACAAACAGATAATAGACACCTAGTTGTATCCATTTTGAGTTTAATCATCACATTAATTAGCAGTCGTGTTGACACAAGCTCTTGTTTGCCCGGCTGACAATTAGATCAAACAGTTGCAATTATTTAATAAACAGTGTATCATATTATTTAATAATAACATGATATTTGCTATTTGTTCGGACCATAGTAATACATTACAAGAAATAAATAAAAAGAGTTGTCTATTTAAACTATTGGTGGTCTGTAGTTAAAGTTTGTAGAGTTGTATTAATGTGACTATTTCCAGTATTATCCGTGGTATCATTTATCATTCGTTCATTATTATCTCATATTTATCAATTTATCTGGTTTTATACTAGAGAACTTAATCTTTCTTCAATATAACTACTTCGGTCTTGACGATCGATATAGCAGATCTGGTAAGAAATTTTTGGGTTTTTAATACTTTTATTGTGTTTTTTATGGTAATACAAAATTTAAATACATACGTACGAGTAGATATATCAAGTTATGGTACCTGGAAGCTTTATTACTGTCCACAAGTAAGAACAATTTCACAACATTATCAACCATCAAATGGTTAAGGGTTTGTTTCTGATAGGTTTCGAGGATAAACGAAACTAATTAAGCGTTTTAATTAATCCTTCTATAGGGTGTTTTGTTACTGAAAATATTGATTTTCCTTCTCCTTTCTTACTGGCGAAGAGCCTCCGGTAAGAAAGGTTCACTCACAAATGTTCGACATTTATCTTTTTGCCTACCGTTATCCCAAGAACGGCGTATTACGAAGCGTGGTTAGGTAAAAGCTGATTCATTCAGTGCCTGTGACGAATAGGGACATCAGTACCCGAATCCGAACTTTATTCTTCGCAACAAGTAGTTTAGTAACTTGTGTTACAAAACAAACCAAGAGTTAAGACCAACTAAGTAGCGTTTGAAGTGGTTAACAGAACAGATTCAGTGATCTAACCTGTGGAAACAAAGAAGTTCCTAAAGGGTTAGTTAGCCGCAACGACTAAGTTTAGTTTAACTTGAATTTACAATCGCTTATAAGGGAACAAAAATGAAGTTACGTAAGTTGTATGTAATTATTTGGTACAGTAAAAAACAAAATAAACTAAGACAATCAGCAAGACACAGCCATAAAAGGGTTGAGTATAATTTTATTATTAGTACCGGAAGATGTTAAGAAGAGACGTTAATTTTATGTAGTCTCTGGAGTGACATCCTATTAAAATAGATGAGAATATCCTTCGTCGTCATTGAATTATATCTTAAGTTACTTTTATTAGTATAAAAACGAAGCATAACAAAAAAATGAAGTGCACGTTTTCTTGTGATTATTTCTATGACTAAAGCAGTAACAGTTAAAATTATCAATGTATATGAAAGGTTTAATTGGATAGTGTAGCGGTTTATGTGGCCCTTGTCCTGTCGTTCTGAGGTTTACCTTGCTTAGTGCACTTGAATAGTGCTACATGTTAGCTGTATAATGTCGAGACTATGCCGCTTCCCTGCGATGCTCCTTTTCTGGTGTCTTGAACAGTTATAAAGACTGATAATCCCACGCCATGAGATACCACCGCGTTGTGTGTATAAGTTATGTTTTTACAAGACACAATAATGGAAACATGTTACTGACAAAAGAGCTCTTAGTGGGTAACCTTTTGATGGTAATTTAGTATGTAAATAAATATATGTTTTAAATGTTATCAGTTATCACCTGAAGTTAAGACATTGTAAACAAGATTTCAAAGATTTCTTTAAAAATGACAAGCTATATAATCGCTCAGCAAATTCGCCAATTTACGATGCTTGCCTCCGTAAATGAGGTAACTTTTAACGAACGGTCAGTCGGATCACGGTTGAAATGAACAGACACACAAAATCGTAAAGACGATCGCACACTTGCATGCAGATACCTTTCCGGTCAATCCTACAATCACGGATCGGTCTAGTTTTGAATAGGGATTCAAAATAGCCTTAACCTTCCCAATTTTTGAATGAGTGTCTATTTTCTATAAAACAAACTTTAATAATAACAGAACTCCTGTCCAAATGATATAAATGATACGATATTAAATCCAGTTAAATGGGAAAAAGAAGCACACTGCTTAATCAGGGTGCTGACTAGGTCAGAAGCTTAAGTCGTCAGGAATTAGAATATGGTTGTTTGTTGATTAATTGAATGTGAACGGGATAATATAGAAATAGGATAATACAATGCTCAGAAATTATGGATTATATTTTAAGGCAAGGGCATAATTTGTGCCCCTTTGGTTCCCTTTGGCCCATGGTTCTAGAAAAACACTGTAAAAATTATGCTCTAAATTCCTTCATCTCCAGAAAGCTTCCCGAAAAATACTACAAAGATGCAACATGATGTAGTCAAAAACAAGGTGAGATCTTTGCTTGATGTGGTTAATCATTCGTTATTCTGTTATCGAAAACGATAAGTGCACTAAACTTAACTAAGCCGAACCGGACAGAAAGGTGTAAAGCCCCTTTAATAGTTTAGTAACTCAATCAAATCGGAACAATGTACCGACTATGTCCCGTCGCGGCGTGCGGGTTTATTGAATACTGTTATCTAAATTGTTGTTGATATCCCGAAGATTAAATTAACAGGTCGAATGCAGGCCTGGCCCTGAGTCCTATTTCCCTTTAGTGCCCGACAGAATCACGTAATCCATTTGTTGTTGTAACAGAGTCAATTGAACTTTTATTGCATCATTGATTCATTTAGTTCGTTTTTACACCATTAATGAGATGATGTTCTGATTGTGATGATTCTTAGCTGTTTTATGTATTTAATCTAAAGAAACAGTAAATTGGTCTAAATAAAGTAATATTTTTCATAAAATCGTTTTGCTTTTATTAGAGACCTCGTAGACGAAACGTGTTAATCTTAAAAATTATTGAATTGCACATAAAATAAGACATTGTTAGTTCTTGATTTTTCCTGGTCCTGCAAAATATGAAAGTAATCATTACAAAACTCACGGCATTGCTGTGCGTCTGATCGGTCTTGAGCTCTTTGTGGTTAGAAAACTGGACGTAGACTGCTCGCCCGCGCAGTTGTGCCACGCAGCCACCAAAGTAAGCCACCATTGCGACTGCCGATATCTCTTCCGCCATTTCGAGGAATGCCTGGATCAAAACGTGATCGTTAAGTTTGTTTTTACATTTATAAAATTAAAAAAACAACAATGCATATCATATACCTACTCGTATCATTAGTAATTTATTCACTATTGATTTGAATTGACAAACAATTTTTTGTGTTTATTGTCTACCTCTTGAAACGGATTTCACCAATGATAGAAACCATGATCAAGTGGAACTAAACTCCGTTATCAGGTTTTACTCGATGAGTTTCATTTAAGAAAACGTTAAAGCTTAGTTTCACTGATGAATTTCAGTCTAAATATTATATGATTACTCTGAAAATTTGAACAACACAAATTATTCTAAGATTAAAAGTAGTAAACCTGGTCGGAGATCACGTTACAACAATAAAATTAAGCAAATATTTCATCGTGTAATATGTTTTAATACAAATTGATATTTATGGAAAGAGAGATATAATGCTAACATATTGAATAATTCCCTAAAATCAGTTCCAAACAATTTGTAACGCTCGCAGTCTTTCGTTAATCTCTCAGCTACAAACTACTCGTGCGTTATTGAAGTGGGAATAAATCAATTGTTTAACAGCGGCGGTATTGTAATATGGCCCACCCGAACCAGGTTTATGTTTGCCAGGCCTGTGGAGTCCAATTAATCTAATCGGGTCTCCCTGGTCATACATAAACTTGGCGCAAAACATTGCAGGTTTACCGCTGAACCGCTTAGCGCTACAGCGATTCTGCAACCTGCATCATTCTCTAAACGGTTTATGATTTCAATAGTCGTTTCACGGGTTGAATTCACCTGTAACGATATTGTTCAAAACCGCAGAATTCTGCTCTTGGCATCGGACGGAATACACAGCTCTTCGTGTATTTTCGGTGTAAATTAAATAGAATACTTGCTACAGCCTCGTTAAAAATATTCTTATACATGCCGATGAAAAGCCGACGAAGCTGGTCGGTGAATACTGACAAATATTGTATGAGATATTTCTTATATTTACGAACGGACGTACATATTAATATTAAAGTTCCTGAATAAACATTTAAAAAAAGTAACAGACATTAAAATACATTACCATCATGAATAAATAGAATACTGTTGCTAAATACTTTCTGTGTAATGAGTATGAGATGTAACGATAGTGTTTCATTTAGTTATTTCTTAAAGATTTATATTGCTGTACTTATATTTATGAAACGAAAAGTCATCGTACAGGATTGTAATTCAAATCGATGCAGTATAAATTAATACAAGCGCAGAGCTGTCAGGTGACGAGGGCTGATCGTAAAATAGTGTCAACGCCTCTTTCGTTTTAATCACCGAGAGTGGGGGCGATTGTCCGCATCCACTCACATCGATGTTTGCCCACCTCTCGACAGATGGCGCCTTTGTAACTGGACTCTCACAGGCTCGGTAACCATCGGCTACCAACGATACTTTCATCATCCACTCATGGCGCGTAGAAGGACTATAGCTCGACCACGTTCTGTGCTTTATATTGATTAGTAATATGACTGCGCGTGTAGTGTGTTTAAACTGTATTTCCATACAGAAACAATCAAATAACAGGATTTTAGTGACTGCGTATCAATATATGCATACACGGTACCAATAATAAAAAAAAAATTGTGTGTCTTGCTGTCGGCTTGGATTAGTAAATCTCTGGAACGACTGGGCCGATTTTGATGGGAGTTTCACGGGTAGATAGTTTATATTACAAGGCGTAACATAGGCGACTTTATTTACAAAAATAATTAGGCTTCCGCGCAAAAATTAAACTAAGTCCGACACAGGGCTAAAACTAAGGGCACAGTACAGTAGTATATTTACCAACTGTATTTTCATAAAGAAACAAACAGGTTATAAAGAAATTAATGTGGCTCTAAAGGCTTCATAATTTAAATGGTAAAGAGAATGAAAACTTATGAATTTCTTTTCTCTACTTTGCACCTCAAGTGTTGCTGGAAAGAGACAGAACACATTTCATAAGAAAAGGCGAGCAAAGAGTCTGTGACCGTTCATAAAAAGGGATTCGACTTGTTTCTCGTGCAAGAAGAGATTGTTTTTCTTCAAGCCAGGGTATATAGGAGGGTAGATGTCATACGGGCTATTTATTAGATGGGATAACATTGTCGCGGCTGCCTCCCGACTGCGTTCTCGTAATAGGTTTTTCTTTTATTACTTTATTTCTGCGTTGTAAATCAACTCATTTTTAATTTATCAGCAGACTAGCGGACACCTGCGCATTATGTATGAATTATACATATAAACATCAATCTATCTATAAAAAAAAACCGTATCGAAATCCGCTGCGTAGTTCTAAAAAAAAGGAAAAGCGACTGTTTTATACTATGTAGTGAATATAGTAAATTCCGCAGTGCATGTGGGTCAAACTGGTAGGCTATCGTTTCATAATTTGCTCATTCATCTCGACAATTTGTTTTTGCAAGTGAACCTACTAAATCCCTGGCTTATTACTTCAGTTACGCAGATGATGCGCAACTGCACATATAAAAATGTCAAGCATGGCTGACAGAGGAAAGGTAACAAAAATGAAATTAAAAGTCATAAAACTCTATTGGACCGACCACACACGAATCAGCGGCGCGGTGTATCATTCATGAGCCCTTCTCGACCCAAATTGAAATTTATTAATATCCGCTAAATATAATTTCAGATGTTCAGATTGAATCTCACCGTTGGGTTTCAATTCAAAAAGTATTTTAGAATTTGCACCGGAAAATAAGTAGGGGACTAAAAGATATAAGTGAATATTTGTTCCAATTCGCCGTTCATTTTGAATCTGCCATAGATAACCGTCGGTCGTTTGACGGGGGTAAGTAGGGATGTCGATCATACTGAAATTGCTTTCCGTTCTCGGGATTACGTTATGTTTTACGTAAAACGTCGTTCAACGCGTAATATTTAAATTTTTACCCGTCCATTTTCTAAGCTTTTTATATAATGTTCTAGGGGAGAAGAAAGTAATAATAATAAGGTATAGTAGTTCCACGAGCTAGGAAACACAGTATGGCTATCTCACGTCACAAATATTTATCTGGCTTTTATTGGAAATCAGTAATTCCATAATTTAGTTTTATTACTCGAACGAAACTGAATAAAAATAAATCATCGTACCAAATCAGAATATAAGCGTCGTCGGTAGCTTAGTGTTTAAGAAGTCGACCCTACTATCGAGAGGTCCCGGGTTCGAATCCTGGCCATTACATTACCGACATGAACTCACTTCTAACACAAGCAATTTAGCTTAGCTGGAGGGGTTAGGGGGAATATTAGTAATTTCGGTTACTAATATTCTTTAAAAAAAGAATCTCAATATATCTTTTTTAATAATTGCTAGCGCAAAGAAAATTATATACGATAGTCTACGAGAGATTAGTTTTATTAACCCTCCGATCACCTAACCACTCTAACCAGTATTCCAGTTAAAATAAAACACCGAGGCTAGCTACAATAGTGAGCAGCCTATTTACGTACAGCGGCAGACACTTGTTGTGCTTCCGCTGAAGGCTACAGGCACATTGTCTCTGTTAAATGGTGAATTTCCTAAATGCGGTGAACTAATAATAGACATACTATAATAGAGACGATAACGTTGAAATAAAAGATGTATGGGGCTCCACTGAGACGAACCTAACGAAAGTACGAACGAAAAGTACACCCACAGATTAATGAACGAGTCTCTGGCGTAGGATTTCCCGTCAAGGTGGGGATATCGGATGGTAGTTGCTCCCATAATACCCGTATAACTCAAATAAAAAGCGGCCAAGTGCGAGTCGAACTCGCCCATGAAGGGTTCCGTAGCAGCAAGTAACATAATAACGTTCTTCGTCTTCTCTATCTTTAATTTTTATATTTGTGTTGATTGAATGAAAGGTAAATTGCGGTTTACGATTTATGACTTATTAAAAAAGTTAAGTTAAGTCATTAAAAAAATTTTGAAGACCTATCTATAGATACATATGGGTTTGATGAAAAAAAAAATTTGAGTTTCAGTTCTAAATATGGGGAAATTTGTTTTATTTCTATTTTTGTGTGAAAATCTTAATGCGGTTCACAGAATACATAAAATACACACACACAATACTGAAAAAAGTGGTTGTGACATACGGGCAGACAGACAGACAGACACGACGAATCTATAAGGGTTCCGTTTTTTGTGGTTTTAAGTGGTCCCTGAGATCCGATCCGATACAGTCATAATATATGTATTTACAAAACAGCTATCATTTTTTAATATTGCAAACAGACACTTAAACTTTATATATTGTGTAGGGTTAACACAATTAAAGGTTGTAAACTTAAATTATGCAAATACTACCACCGAACTGCATAGCGATACCGTAATTATCTATAACATATCTCTTTGTAGTACATTGCTGCGAGTCGTTTTATCTGTGATTGTAACTACATCTCTATTAACTTCCGTTTATCCATGCCCGTACGTTCGAGTAAAACCTCAAGTGGCTTCGTACAGAGCTCGTACCATTGAACTAATCTGTTCAAGCTAGTGGGTATTAAGATACCATACTTTGAAAGCGTTTAGAGAGTAGTAGTTAAGTTGTTTTATCAATATATTTTGTGAATGCATTTTAAACTTGTATCTTGCATCGATAAGTTTTAGATAAATTACAACGTATCTATCCAAAATAAGTATTTAGGGACAGGAAGAGAAACTCTTGTTATATTGACATTTCTTTAATTGAAAATATGAATAATAAAATATATCTCGAGGTTGGGGAGTTCAGATGGCAGTCGCTCCCGTAAAAGTCAAGATAAGTCATATAAGGAGGAGAAAGCATAGGAGATTGAACCCCAGGCTCTAAATTACAAGCTTTGGATGCAACCGGGATTAATTTTGGGATGATGATGATGACCAGGTAAGTAAATGTATAATGTACAGATGAATAGTTAATGATAGTTGAGTTGATAATAGTGACTATTTTATTTAGGTATATCCTGAAATAACTTAAGCTATTTTTGTAACTATTGACAATTTTTACTTTTCCATTTTATATTATTGTAACTTGAACATTATATTTCTGGAAGTTTATCGTATTATTGTAAAATCTTCGTCTGATGTACTGAAATATAATAAAGTATAATATTTATACCTACATTACAAATACACCCAAAAAAACTTTTTCCTTACCTGATTTTTACCCTTGAGCACGAGCACATTAGTGACCCTTCCGAAGGGCAGGCCCAGCTGTATGATCTCCGCTTCTGTCGTCTCGTTGGGTATGTTCCGTATGTGGATGACCCTCGACGGTTTGCCAACATTTTGTTCCAGTTTCACCTGATAACAAGCAAGAAACGACTTTAATTAAAACTTTTAATAAATAACTACGCTTAAATCCTCCTAACTGACTTTTATTGAAGTAAAATACATAATACCCATAAAAGTTTAATGAAGGAAATTGCCACATAAAAATCCTGTACGAAGACTTAGTTTTGAGAGAAATCATTCGCAGCGTAATGAAGTTTGATTTGCATGGAACGAATACGAATCTAAATGGCACACAGCGTATAAAATGACCGTTCTAATATACAGAAATAAAGCTAGCATTGTTCGCGAGGAAGAGCCGGTTGGATAATTGAAAAGTCGATGTAGTATAATTGTCGAGGCTTATCGGGCCCAACCCCGATGTGGGCGCCATTGTTCCCGAGAGAGCCTTTTGATTACGGCGGCGGGCTCGAACCCAGTCCCGAATATATTGTATGACACTTTACTTTTCATTCAATTGAGAAGAGCAACCTCTACGTCATTATTTATTTAATCAAGATATTATAAATCTTAAAGAAATAAAATAAAATCAATGTCTCATAAAAATTATAAATATAGGTAATACAATTACAAATAATGATGTTTTCACCAAGAAACGTTCGAGAAATTCCGGTTGGAGCTTCGAATAAGATTTGGGAGTTTCGAGCTATATAACCGTCTCCCTTTTTACGTTCTTTGGCGGGCGGCGAAGCGTGGAGGTGTAACAAATGAGTGTAATGCCTATTAGTTCGACCTTGTTAAGTTCAGACAAAGTGAACAGCTGCTCTGACAAAAGTGCAGGGAAAAGTCGAAACACTTGGCGAAGTGCTCTATTGTGCCTTTTAGAAATTACAGTATGTACACTGTTGTTACAATGCGATTGACTTTTTAATTACCCGTGCTCGCTTCAAAAGTACGATTGAGACTTTGTTTGGGTGTTTAATAATAATGACATTGAAGTTCTCTTTTTCTGAAGACATTTTTTTAAAACTAACCGATATTATTTGAAGCGTACATACATACAAAAACAAACACAGTCAAAAATGTTGTTAAAAGCTAAAATAAAATTATTCAATGTTCGAATCTTTAAAACAACAAACCGCTAACTAAAAGTACACAGATATGATATCGTTGAATAATCCGAATTTTGTTATAATCGAGATCAAAAGAGCCAAATCTCCGTAAATAAATAAATAAAAAATATTTTTCCAAAGTGACTTGCAAAGGGAGGAATAAATCGTCGAACACGCTCGCCCACCTCGAAGGTACATTTTGGTATTTTCTCTTCTCACGAAAGAAAACAACTGGTACGTGAAACGGTAAAGAAGGACATTACTTTCGCTGGGTCAGAAAATCTGCGAGGAACGATTTCCACATCAGGCACTTTAAATCATCCGCTTCGTCTCACATTTCATCCATAAATATTAAATCTTGGCTTGGTTCCTTGGATAGAAAAAAAAGCTATCGTATGACGTTTTCCTGTGAGGATTTCCCGGAATCGGTCAATTTTCCCGGTGATCGCGCCGACCGTGTTTATTGAAACACTATTTCTCAGTTGGCCGCTTCTCAGGCGCCATATCATTAACTATAACAACGTCCACACTCGTGTTGGCTTTATCTTTACCGATTAACCATATTTTATTATGATGTTTGACAAAACTTTAATGTTAAAATTATACAGAAGAGAAAATTGTTTAAATAGAAGTATGTTTCGAACTGCATAATTCATATATTGGCTGTTGCCCGCAGCTCCGCCCGCGTAGAATATTAAAATATAAAAAATAAAACATATAAATGAAATCAAGAACGGGTGGACTTATTTTCAGGATCTTTGATTTTTTTAGATTTGTCTCCGCCTATACACTAACTTATAGCGTTTTATTTTTTTTGCGGTACGCGTAATACGCTACGGTTAGCGCCGGCCAGCGGAGTTGGTTATGTCGGTCTCGAACCGACCATAACCTCACGACGTCGGGTCTTTAATGCCGGGGTGCAAGGAGACCTTCACGTAATAAATTCAGCTGATAAGGTAATCAACATAACTTGATTCTATGGCAGAAGGAAGTTTGCCGGGTCAGCTAGTGATTAGATAAAAAAAAGTAAAAAAGCCGTGTCCTAAATATAAAAAAAAAAGTACCTACAGACGATTAAAGATGATTCTCATTGGAACTTTTTGAATGCATTTATTATAGACTGAATTTTAAATCAACTTTCACAATTTGAAATTATCGTGTTTCAAAAAAGAACAAATGTATTCGTTTTGAGGTTTTCGTCGCTCAGTCGCTGTTTAATTATAGAAAACATTTTCCTCAAAGAAATTCTGTGAACAGTTAATATTTAAACCCTTTTTCAAAATAAATGTTCTTTTGGCTGTTTTTTATCTTAACTCATCTGAACTAATCATAAAAATTGTGTTCTTTTGATTTACGACGCATCTCTGAACAGAATTGAAACATGGTACTTCTGTTTATTCAGGGATTTTAACGATTAATTTCTTCTAACCAAACGTCAATAATGAAAGATTAATTTGTCTATTAAGTAGAATATTAGGTTTATGTTAAGAAGTTTATCTTCCATGATCAGAGATCCATGCCTAGAATCAATTTAGTTAGAGGATTTAAAAAGACTCGCCAGTATTCCTTTTTTGTAGTTTAAGGATTAATGAATTAAACCTAATTACATGTGTTTTTGATACGTTAGCTGTGAACTAAAAAAAATGGCTTTACAAAATAATATGCCATTATACGTTGGCAGTATGAACGTAACACATGTATATGGATGGTGTGAGTTAAACACATGGTAGTGTATGTAATGTTTTTTTTATTAATTGTTATGTACTTCTAATACATATAACATCAAAAAATAGTAGTTTTTTGCACTCCTTCTCTATGTAAACTTTAATAGTGCTAAATTTATTACTCCGCTGTCCGCCTAATTTTTGCAAAAACATATACCAAAGCCGCCTAAAATGGCTAAAGTTATTATTGATTAAATATAACGTAATATAATATCCATATTGAATAAATCACTTGTACTTTTCCACAATTATTTATTTATTTGAACCTTACCGGTTTCACCTTACGGCATTATATGTGAAAGGTGAAACCGGTAAGGTTCAAATAAATAAATAATTGTGGAAAAGTACATGTGATTTATTCAATATGTGTACCAAGTTCCACCAAGTGCCATCAATCTCCAGTATAAACAGTCTAATATAATATCTATACTATTATAAAATTGTAAATTAGTTGTGTCTGTACATTGGAGATATTTGAAAAAAATCCTGGATTATGTTAAATGAACGATTCTGAAGACAAAAATATTTTTTTGGAATTCTTCTCAGTTTATCTGTTAGTCTTTTTGTTCGCGAAGAACGCAAAAACTGCTGAACGGATTTTGATGCGGTTATTTTATTACAAAGGTCTTGACTTAAAAAAATCGTATCTTCGATTGAAATAGGTTTAGTAGAACTGGAGATATGACCAAACATCGATAACCAACCACCGCGCGGGTAGATCGCGGGCGTCAGCCAGTAAAATATATAATAGTAAGAGAGTCTTTTACCATTTGCTGTCACGTCGTATAATACGCTCTTGACCTCAAAGCGCGTCAGTAGATATGTCGCACCAAAAATAAAACTCGCTGCTTTAAACTATCGTAACTCATCTACATATTGAAGCCAAACCGATCGCCGATTGCAGCTGCAGGTGAATTCTCGACAACCCGTCCACCACCAGGATCGATGTAATTACAATCATCTCGTAAACATAAGGTTTCGTACTTCGTAAATACTATCGCTACCAATTCCCGATTTATATAGCCCGTAGTAAACATGTAACGTCTGTATGACATGTCACCTCTGAAACAAAGGCCTTGTCCCACATCATGTCATGTCTTAAATCCGCAATCACACCGAAACAGTAACATCAACGTGTAAACAAACGTTACTATGAGTCTCACCACTTGGTGAGACTCATAGTAACGTTTGTTTACACGTTGAATACTTATTCAGTATTCTGTTTACGGTACCACGACAGACGTCCGGCTCCCCTCCGGTCTCTGTAGCTAAGGAAACGACATTTTTGTAATCCGCTTGTGGGATACAGGTCAAGTTTGGGTCCTTTGCTAACTGTTGAGAAGTATTTGAAAATAAAGATTCACGCTAAATGTGATTATGTGAATATGATTGAAAATAATGAATTATGTGAGTATAGGATTAAGAGCGATAGCCTAGTGGTGTACGTAACGGACTGCCGAGACGAGGTCTCGAGTTCGATCCCCAGTCGCCCCGGGCACACACCTCTGACTTTTCGTAGTTATGTGTGTATTAAAAATGTTTATTATAGCTTGCTTAGTAATGTGCCAGGTAAATGGCAATAGGCTCGCCCCCTGTTACATTGGGACCTAAACATAACTGGCGAATCGTGGGTGTGTAATACACCTCTGCCTACCCCTTCGGGCATACAGGCGTGAAGTTATGTTATGTTATGTATTAAGAGTATTTTTGTGCAACAGATGTAGTACAATAATGATAATGTAAGTTTATCGAAGCAAAATATTAAATATATGATATTATTTTATTCCTTAAGGGTGAATGCAGATTAAAACAATATAATACATATTGAAATAAAACTAACTTTAACGGATTCTATCGCGATTTATTTGATGTTATTTTATTATTTACTTTGAACCCGATGTTTCGTTTGCTTTTCAGCAGCCATGGTCACGGAGAGTCTCCCCGTGACCATGGCTGCAAACTTCCGACAGCATAATATAATATGTAGGTTGATGTTTATTCATAGAAACACCTCCACAAATTTAAAACTATAGTATCCTACTAATATCAGTGCGAAAGAGTGTGTTAGAATCTTTGTGCCATATATCCCTGTAACTATTAAACGTTATTTCCGCACATAAAACAAAAAAAAAGAAGTTATACTAAACAGGTTATTGTTAGGAGTGCCTAACACAAGCAATTAGCTTACTTTAGTAATTTCGGCTCCTAGCATTTTTTAATGTAGCCATTAATAAACAATAGAACCAGGCAATAAGTGTCAATACTTTTTATATCGCCCATGTATCCTGCCTGATGCCTTTCAAAAGTGAATATCTTGAGTGCTTACTTGGTATAGAAGTAGCGACTATAACACGGTTACGAAGGTGTAGCAGACAATGACTGAGCGAATATGAAAGGGGCCGCTACGTAATCGATTTCATGATACAGGAGAATTTCTACATTCCCATTTTATCTAAACAACAATAATACTACTGGGAACAATTTTTGAGACGTAATCCTTGTTTTGAATCTTGTCTCTACATCAGTCCGGTACTCTACTGAAATTCCGTAGGCTGCTACGCCGTGACAAAATCTACGTAGCAAGTTTATTCAACAGTAGACTTATAATCTAGCTTCGTTTACATGGATTGTTGATAAGAGCTCTGACACGCGAACGGCACGTTGTCTACGGCATATGTAACTGCAGCCGTCAACATTTATAAGCTACAGCCGTCGACGCGTCCACAGCAGCCTTTCAACATGGAGCTTAAAGTAAAAACCGGAAATAAATCAGGAGTTAAAACCAATAATAGAAGACTATACCTAAAATATTTACATTTTTGATATTTCTACTATGTATAGTAATATATACTATAGTAGTATATACTATAGTAACAGTAGTATATAGTAATATACTACTGTTACTATAGTATACTATATACTATACTAATGTTACTATACTATAGTTACTATAGTGTATACTATAGTATATAGTAATATATATACTATATATGTAGTACTTAATACTTCCGCAAATAGAAAATGATTGTATAATAACGTATCAGCAAACTATTCGTAGATATCTAAAAATTCAAGAAGCAACTGAAAAGCCTTCGTAAAATATCTGACAGAAACTCAAATAGTGTATATCTGAGTGAGAAATATGTTCAAGGATCCAAACCCTTGAACTAATAACTATTGCGATTTAGAGCGGCGTTGGGTAGGAATCCGAGGAAAGTTTGACAAGTGGTACAGGAAACAGAACTTAGCCGGTGATTAAAATTAATATTTACTTAGAATTTATGACCTCAATTAATATTATAATATATAATGATAATAATACCCCAACGACATTAAAAACATGAATCCGAAATACATTTTGTGGTATATACAATTGGCGGCCTTATCGCTGTGAGGCAATCTCTTACAGGCAACCATAGGATGGAGAGTAAAATAGAAGAGAAAATATAGGTTTATTACTTTTTGATCGTTACTTGAATCTGTAGGGGACACAAAATTTGAAGATGATTCTGTAAATTGCCTAGGAAATATGATAAAGAGGGCGTTTGCAGGCTCAGATTTTGATGATCCAAGAAATATGTAACAAGAGACTGAAAGTGTGATCAAAGTCTCCATTTGTAACGACTTCGAAGTCGTTACAAATCATTCTATATTATTTCAAATTTAATTTTAACTTCTTGCATATCATAATTTAAGTTGTCAAAGTTACATTTATGTACACTGCATCTCGGCAAAAGATGTTTTAATAAAGTAACATATACCAGGTAGTTGAATCTTATGGCTTGCACCACTCTGACCAAGTTGCTTCCGCCGTTAAAATTTCAAGAGCATTATTACACCAGGAATCGCAAAAGCCGATCCGTTGAAACTTTTAATTGGCAGTTCGGTAGAATATTATATTTCATTGCCGACCATCAATGATGTTATTATACACAAATCGAGTGCAACTCCCTACCTGGTTTACATTACTATTTTGAACAAAGCTTAGCAAAGCGGCTGTTCGAGGCTCCTCGTGATCAGAAAGTTGGAAAGAATAAGCATTACTATTCAATGTTGCAATCCTACCAATCTTCCGGGCACTTTACATTCGATGATGATGCGAAAATAAATCATAAAGCATGTTTTATTTCGCTACTTTAGTTATGGCACGAAGTTATTTAATTTGATGTTTGATGGTTTTTATTATTTGGAAAATAAAATCTCTAAAATAAGAGATTATTTTGTACCATAATAATGAAAGAGTCAGCCAGTCAGAAACTAGCAATCATCCAGTGCAACTTTTTTTTCTAATGTTAAATTAGCTGATATTTGTCATACTATTCTTGGACATAGATATCGGAATCGGAATATTCATTTTGGGCCATTTTAAGATATTTTGGGTATGCATTATAATGTTATGCGTTTCAGATAAATGTCAACTATATTACCTCGTGTTTTTACTTTTTGGCAAGTTTTTCAAAATCTTATAGCGTTCTTGAAAAATATTAAACTATTATTAAAAAAATCCGTTCCCGCAGGGGGAACGCGCAGGTAGATTTCGTGAAGCAATTAATATTATTTTATATAGAGAACTACGGACTTTAAACAGTTTAATTTTTTTTTCTCGAAAACGGTAACTTTTAGCGAAAAACTTTTCAGACATTTATTTTAGACTTAAAAATGGCCTATCGATTAAAAATGTTTCCGACGGCAAGAATGTTCACCGGTTAGAACTTATGATTTTTTTACCGAAAAATTTTGGTTTCCCCCCCCTCCACTTTTAGTTAAAGTTTTAATCTTATAGGTTAATAATTAAAAGTTGTTAGTATTCATGTATACTATGGGATAAAATTAGAACGGTTCGAATATCTTTCATGGAACGTGAAATTTTGAGGAAAAACTGATTTCACAAAAAGTGAGGCCCTACCGTCCCCTTAGGCCGGGTTCCATCCGTTCACGAACTTAAACTACGTTTACACCCAAGCAATTTTTGACCGCAGTTTGAAAGCGATCGGGGCAAAAATGCGACCGTGAGAGTGCCGCAAATATTGGGAAGTGGAACCATACATACATTATATATATATATATATATATATATATATAAACTTTTTGACCAGTGGTCATTTCGGACTCAGGGGGTCATAACTAGACCTCCTATGAAGAATTTTTTTTTTTTAATTCAACAGTAGTCAAGAAACCAATAGGTAGATCGATTTCATCGAAATCTACCTAAAAAGATATGTCCTAAATATGCTTCAGATACTTATAGTCCCTTTATGAGGCTAAAAACCGATTTTATCAGCCGTCTGTCCCCCAACCTCAAGAGGAAAGCCGGCGCCAGAGCACCGTTCGTCAATCAGTAGGTGTTCCGCCTCGCATGTGAGGTTAGCTGGGGTCCCGAAGAACTCGATGAGTAAAGAAAAAAGATGCTTAAATCATCCGCTCTCATTTCAACAATAGATACAAAGCAAGCAAATATCCATCATTTTACCGTACAAATAAATAAAAATATTTAAACGACTACATACTTCAAAGATAATAATCAGAAAATATAAATTAGGAGAAGAAAAAGGGGCGTCCAGCTTAACTAGGCGTTAATTCATTCATGTATAAGAATGGGACAAGTTCGCCAGCCAGTAAACTTTGCATAGTAGTTGGTTCTATTGTTGAATCGTTTTGCAACTCGAGCTTCTTGACTTAGGAATGTTCTAAAACATTGTTACTCGGTAATCCCTAATCATATATTTTACTTAGCGGGTAAGCCATATAGAGAGCTTTGTGTAGAGAATTTGTTTTAGGTAGTATGTAAAATTAACCTTGAACAGTGCCTGTATTCGTACACAACCAATAGGTAAGTAATATTATATGGTGTATGGGGCTCCACCAAGACGCTCGGGCCCAGCCAACCTGACCTGCCAGCCGGTACACTTGCTGATTGACGGAGGAGGCTTTGGAGCAGGCTTCCATCTCGGGGTTGGGAGGTTAGACGGCAGTTGCTCCCGGAAAGGTAGCGTACCAATCAAAAGCAATAAGCGGACCTCGGGCTTCTAAGGGTAAACTTTAGATGAAACTGGAAAATCGCTATCAGGATGATGATGAGTAAGTCATCGGAACTACTTTAGTGTTCTCATTAACCGTTAGGAGTTGTTTACGTCAATGGTCACTACCTCACCAGGTCAGACATCAATGATACCATAGCCACCAGTCTATCTCCGCTAGATCGATTGATTTAGAATGTTAAATAAGAGTTATTTAAATTTAAAAACATTCGATTCCTTGCACACTTTCGATTCATGTTTTCTTCAAATTTTTAATAATGGTTATGGCAGAATTTCGACCTTTAGGTGAAATATATAAATGTATAAACTATAAGTAATAAATTGAAGAGACAGTAAACCATTTACCTTGTGTATAACTATGTACTAAATCACACGTACCATCAGTTTTGTTTGAACAGGTTCGTGTTCGTGGTAGGAAATCGTAAAATAAGATAGCCAAATGGTTTTAGTACCCCTAAAACTAGCTGTAAAATGGAAGTGCCGGCAATGAATATCTTTATGAGATTATTTGATTGATTACCGAATTTTCTGGACATGGATACAGTTCCTTTTATTTGTATTTTATTGATATTTTTAATAACAACAAACAAATAACATAATACTGAACCAGTTTCGTATGGAAATCGTTTGTATGAAAGTATTGTTTTCAGTGCGTTGAAAATTCTTTAAAAACTTTAAATAGAATGGATGCAAAATATTTACAATCATTGTTGTTTCAATCATTGCATAGTTATGTGTAATCAGTAACGTGTTCAATCATATAGGTAAACAGAAATTATATCACTTTCGCCTTTTGAGGGTGGCATTAGAATCAAGGAAAGATTAAATGCGGACTGGGTGGAAGGTACGCTTTGCGACCGCACTATAAACGATATCGCTGATATAGATATAATATTAAGAGGGGTGCTAGTATACAAATAGTTGAGTTCAATTTCTTGCAAGTAAGGAAGTAACTTGCAATAAATGAATATTCGTAGAATTTGACACCAGTCGTCCTAGAGTTGGGAGCATGGTGTTATTTACCAGTAACTTTCCTACTACAGACGCCAGCCTCACACAAGGGCACGTGAGTAATAAAACTAGCCTGTAACATACAAATTGTACCGTACCTTTGTGAAAGAGAAATAAAACTTTATATATTATCATTAGTTTCGATTATCATGTTAGATATGTCGCTTAAAATAATGAACTAATAAAATGAACACATCAATTCAAGGACACGAACTTGGCTGGTAACCATAAAAAATGCAGATTTATTGATAAACAAAACCATCGCTCTAAAGCTTTATTCATGTTGAAAGAATATACTTAGGTCAAAATCAATTTTATAATATAGAAAAAAAAACAGTGAAACGTACAACACTACCACCTTGGTTAATTTCTAAGTCGCAATGAAGGTGGAATGTTTGTGGTTATATGTTCAGAGCGTAATTTATCATAAAAACAATCGGTCAAGTGCGAGTTTGGCTGGCGTACTGAGGGTTCTGTACAAAATTGGATTGAGGGATAAACTTAATTTTGTGTCTAAGTACGCTACATAAATGACAAAACCTTTTGACTGCGTTGACGTAGATGTTAAATTTTTTCACAGCTTCAAGGCTTTATAGACTTTAAGAGAGAGCTTTTTAGAACTTGATATTAATTTTAACTATACCTCTACGCGTTCCTGAGAAACGACTGTCTTTGTAATGAGACGAATGAGGTCTTAACAAACATACAGTTTTCTTTTGTGATGTGGGTAGCTGCATATTTGCTATTTTCGTACTTTCCTCTTTACTTGGGCTATAAGACCTTGCTTCTTACCAAATTTCATGATTATAGCTTGTTGATGTCCATGCATTTGGCTAAATTTGTTACATAAACGACTGTATCTTTTTAATGCATTGACTTAGAACTTTGATTTTTTACATCTTCAAGTCGACCTGTGTATTTGGTATCAACTTGATGAATTCACGCTAGCCTGGGTCATGACAGACAGACAGACGGACAACGAAGTGATATTATAAGGGTTCACTTTTTCTTTTTGAGGAACGGAACCCTTAAAATGGATACAAGCATAAATTGTAAATTATAGGTAAACCCTTAAGTGATGTAATGGTTTGTTAGTAAGTAATATCGATGTAAATTTACCCTATTAGCATTTTAAACTATATTGTAGCCACCTTTGTGAACATTGCTGTGCTATTTGTTTTCTCGTTTATACTCGCAATGCACAAGTATTTACGTTTCTAAGGCCTCTTAGTTCAGAATGAGACAATACATTTACCTTGAAGAAAATTTAGTATTAATGGTTAATTACTGTGTCCCCAATCTTGTATAATGTGTAATTTAAATAGAAAATAACAATTACTTACTCCAATGAATAAGAAAAAAGGCACAGAATAGATCGTAAATTCTTTTCGGAATAAGATCAACAGTCAACCTGTGCAAGTGGAGTCGTAACTTCGTAAGACAAGCTCGTAAATGCTTAAGTAGTGGTAAACGCAGTCCCTTGGCAGCATTTTCTGATTTGATTGATCTTCACAGCGTAGGCCCTTTGCGTTTTTACAGGTCGACGTCAGGAAAATGAGAAAAAAACGGGGAACATAATTAATTACTTGATTTAGACATTAATGACCCGTTCAAAGAGGACGAGGGTTGATTAGTGTGTTTTTCACAGTGGTACTACAGTAGTAATACTAGAATAACTTTGAACATCAGTTTTTGGTTAATGATTTTACTAGAGTTTACGAGCATAGGTATATAATTACTTCAGCCCAACAAAAGCTTTATATTTTTGACGTTAGTTAAATTTCCTGCCATCTGAACTAGCGTTTTATAATCAAATGGGCAAAGTAGTAGAAAAAATATAGAAATTCTTAAATATACTCGTCAGAAACCTTACACGAAAATACATTGGGAAATAAAAATCCTACAACCCATAAAGCAGTACCAACAATCGGCTTCAAATGTCAATGTAAACCATAAGAAGCTTCAATACACTTTAAAAATGACGGACTATCATAATACCGTTCTACCTTTATTTTACCCCCTTAGGGATGAAATTTCTAAATGCTTACAACATAAAAGACATAAACTGCTGTATTTTCAAGTTGTAGCCCCACTGGTTAAAGCTCTATGTTGATGAATCAGCCAGTCAGGAAAGGATAGTGGGAAAAGGCTTACAAATTTCTAATGAAAGGTTGAATAGAAGAATTCTGTCAAATAGAAAAAATATATAAGACTTGCAGCTGTATATAATTTATGCACTTGGGGTTACTAATGTCAAGATGAAATGCGCAACTCTTTATTATACATCTAGTAAAATAGAATTAAATAAAAAATTTACTGTTGTACAGTTGTACATATCGCGATAATTATGCCATCCCTTCCAAAAAGTTTGTATTATTTTTAATAATAAAATTGTATTTTTTTTTGTAAATTTATTTGCCTGTTACTCAAATTCAAATCATAAAACACTCAACATAAAAACAGACGCTCGGAGTTTACCTTAAATATTTTAACAGCATGAAGTGTTTGCAGTACAACACAAAGAGAAAACATAAAAAAATACTTTTAAAAACGAGTCGCCATTTCACCGATAGGCACCAAATGAATATTCAGAGCAACAAAGGAGAAGGGGTGTCGCAAAAGGCACTGCCTAAATTTTCATGGCGGAGAAAAAAGAAGGACGCAATCGCAAAACCATAAAATAGCAAATAAATAAGCAAGGCCGGGACACGTCCCTATTTAATTATGAAATAAGGGCGAGCTGTAACGAGATCACAATGTAATTAAGATTACTGCGGCAAGCTTTTTTGTAGGACGCCCCTAACAAGTTAGAGTAGGAGTAAATGGATGGCAAAACGTTGCGAAACTAAAATGGTTAGTTACCTTGCTTGCAGAGAAACGGAATCGTTTAAGGAATCTTGTTTGCGATCAGATAAAGAAATAATGGATTCGATAAGGACATTGTTCTACAAGAAATCCTGTGAATTAGGTAGCTTCCCAAGTTTTCCCAATGTCAAGAACATATTTAACTCTTAGTATGATTATGGTAGTTTCACAGGGCAACCGTGAGTTTCATGTAATCATTTAAACCAACAGATATTGAATAGGAGGTTATCTCTAATTCATAAATATTCTAACTAGCAATTTGTTTAAAGTGTGATTAAATATTTTATTATGACTTATTTTGCATTTCTATACTGACTCACGCGTGTATTTTGGAAAAGTTCGACTAGATTCGGATGTATTTTTTTTTTATCCAATAGTACGAAGCTAGGACGGACGCTCTCCTAATTAAGTATAAAAAAACTCGAACATTAAATGATTGGTGCACTATTTAGTTAACAGACAATGTTTATAATTAAAAGTGATGTAATATTTTACTAGAAATTCGTAATTTTACATAAATAATTCGTATTGAAGGTAAATAGAAAACATTTTTCTTGTACAAGACAGCCAGTATGATATTTTATTTTCGCAGTGACATAATGACCGGTGACAGCAGAGGAAATACACTGCCTGCGGGAAAGAATAAGAAAATGGTTTCTTTTCAACGAGATGGTTCGTTTCTATTTAATTTGCGTAAATGATACCTGAGGCGATGTTAAATATAAGGTATTCAGTGAGCGACAGAAAACGGCCACACTATCCTTGAATTTATAAATAAGTATATACGTATAAATATATACCATAAATATATGTGGATAGATCTCACTTTTAAATGACGAAGTATGTCGGAAGAAGTAGCTAAGGGAATCGTAAAATATTGTGTTTAAAAGTTCTAACGGCGTATAAAGTAGTGACGGGTCCATCGGTTGCAAGTGCTACTTTGTATTTCATTTTTGCGAGTTGACTGTGCGCTAGGGTGGTACTGAGGTAAGTATTCTATAGGTTGTTTTTATTTCATGTTGTCTACATAAATAATATTCGTGGTGAAATTTAATCATTAAATGTGAAACGATTGCACTAGACGAGGTACACGCTTATAGTAGGGCACGCCGCAATAGCGGCGGTAAGGCCCATCATGGAGGATTGACTAGAGAGGCGACACGGAAGCCTCTCGTACCGACTGACACAGGTGATCTCCGGGAAGGGGTGCTTCGGGGGTTTTAGTCGGTTCAAGCCCGACATAACCGCCTCCGCTGGCCGGCGGGGGGGTATCCAAGTGGATTTCCGCACGAAAAAAAAAAAAAGGTACACGCTTATAGTATCAGGACGTTGAAAGTTGGGTGGTTTTACAGATTATCTATAGACGATAGCTTGAAGATTACAAACTTTCACTAACATTTTAAAAGCATAAATTTGGCGAATTGTGATGAATGTGAGCGATTTGATTGTTGAATAAACTTTTTTAGTAAAAAAAATCAACGGACTTCAATAACCAAAAAGGCACTGAAAAGTGTAAAATAACTGAATCACAGATTTAATTCTTAAAATTTATATGGGAAACACTTGGAGTTAAACCAACCACAATGCAAAAATAATTCGTCAGAATCAGTTTATTAACGACGGAAATATCACAATGAACATACAAACAAGTTGAATTCCTGAGACGAGCTCAGCCGAATACAAGGGATTTTAGATTTTGCGTTATTTTTTTATTTTTTTGCGATTTTTTGCGATTTTTTTTATCTTGCAATGGTTCACCCCAGCACGAATCTATTACCGAAAACAGCAACTCGATAGCTCATCCTTCATACCCAAAACCGTGACAGAAAATTGGCAACGACGACGACGACGTCGACGACAACTCCTTAGCAATAGGGCTTTTCTAAAGAAAATCCCTAACAAGTTGAATTCCTGAGACGAGCTCAGCCGAATACAAGGGATTTTCGATTTTGCGATATTTTTTTTTTGCGATTTTTTGCGATTTTTTCTTTACCCCAGCACAAATCTATTACCGAAAACAGCAACTCGATAGCTCATCTCCTTCATACCCAAAACCGTGACAGAAAATTGGCAACGACGACGACGTCGACGACAACTCGATAGCAATAGGGCTTTTCTAAAGAAAATCCCTAAAAAATATATAGATGCAGACGAACATAGAACTTCCTCCTATTTGAAGTCGGTTAAAAACCTTCTTCAACTGGTGCGTTTCGACCCATAACGAATGTACCGCTTCTTTTTAGTTTTAATGGATGATGTAATCCATTTGGTGGCTGGGAACACACATGACCAGTACTGATGTCCACAAACAACGAGTTGTTTGCGCAGCACCCAACAAAGTGTGCATGCAAAACTCTTCGTATTTATGTAAATATACGATGAAACAACTGTGCAGCGAAATACCAAAAAACGGGTACCTGTTTAGTTTTGTTACTGTTTTCTTCTATGCTGATTGTTTTCTTCGTTTTACGAACGTTTGGAACGTGTGTTTTTACTTTGTATAAAAGATATCTGTCCACCGCTGGCCGGCGGGCGGTATCCGAAGGGATTTCCGGACGAAAAAAAAAAGGTACTTACTGACTGTTGTAATGAAGATGTATAAGGCCTCGCCAAAATCTTGGAAGCCAAGCCAACCTCACCTGTAAGCTGGTACACCTGTGCACTCGACGGACGAGGCTCTGGTGCAGATTTACCGCTCGGGGTTGAGAGGTCAGACGACAGTCGTTCTCATAAAAACCGTGGAAGCCAAACCAAAAGGAGAATAAGGACTAAGCGTAGGGAGGAATGGGGTGAGATGTTCCACATAAGGAGGATCCACTGACCACGTAAGGTGAACGCAACAGTTGATGTAAGGATGTTGTATATATACTATTCAGTGCATGAACTTTGCAATGCAGTATCGGCAGTTTTATAGCAGTATCGAAGTAGTTCAGTTCTGGCTGTCGGTGGCGCTAGTAGTAGGTACGTGAGGTATCGCCACGAGCGGACCCCAGGTTCTGAGTTGAAAGCCTCGGATGCAATCGGAAACAACGCTAAGATGGTGATGAAAACGAGTAAATTATCAAAATAAATGTAGAATATACGTCCTACGTCATACATGTATAATGTCTAATTATAAAATTGTAAATTAGTCGAGTCTGTACATTGGAGATTTATGATAAATTCTGAACACAAACATATATTTAATTAAAACTATTTTTAACGGATTCTATCGCGATTTATTTGATGTTATTTTATATTTTACATGATCACATTAATGATTTTACAAACATATATTGTTTTGCAATTCTAATCTGTCTGTCTGTTTGTTCGCGATGGACGCAAACACTTCTGAACGGATTTTGATGAGGTTTTTCTATTAGATAGGTCTTGGTCAGACTTAAAAGTTGCCGTATGTTTGATTGCAAATTGTTAAGTAGAACCGAAATTTGACCAAAAACGATAACCAACGTCCGCGCGGGCCTAGCCGCGGGCATCACCTAGTAATAAATAAAATAAGAAGCCGATACAATATCACATCTCATTGCGAACGCAATAAATTATGAAGCGTAGGAGTGAGTGAGACAAAAAATATTCAAAGAAATAGGATAATGGAACTTCTTTTTGTGAACATTCAAATTGTTTTATGAATATTGAACAAAGGACGGAGGAATTACTTTTACATCGCATCCGTATACAATTAATATTTAATGTTAAAATGACAACATCGAGATTAACCTTTCAGCGTTTGTGAAAGAGAATAGGAAACATAATACAGTATGAGAATATTGTCCTTAACATAAGGCATTTATAGTATTGTATAAAATTCGGAGCAGTTAATAATGAAATGAACCTCTTTTCAAAGATATAATTATTTAGATATGACAATTCTATTTTTCAGTGTTCTGCGTCAAAATGAGACTCGTAAATTCGTCGAAGTCAATTGAGCGATTCTTCTTCCTTTTCTCTAACTGTTATAACTACTGGGCCCTAAAGACTAATAGATTTTGAAAGGAGGCAAAACTTTAACAGTACTTGGTTTTAAACACAGACGCATCCGTTTTCGAGATATGAGATAACTATTGTTTGAGTTTAATGATCGAAGAAATAGTAACTTTGAAAATACATATTAATTAATAGTGAAATGAAATGATATTTGATGAGGTTTACGGAAAATAACAAGCAATTCTAACTTCCCGTGACTATGTCTGCTGATGTAACTGAAACGTAGGGATCAGTGTAATTAATAAAGTAACAACATATTAATTAATTTTAACAGTGATCACTCTTTTTCACTACTGAGCCTACTCGCATGTATGTGACATGCACTTGACACACCTTTTATATTTAACTTTATATTTGTTTTCATGAATGTAAAGAATAATGTCCTACTCTCGACTGACTACTGCGTGCCTCGGTTTTAACACCTTGTCGGTACGACCCATAAAGGGTATTTTTATCGATCTAATTTCTATATGTTAAAATTTATCCTTATATCGACAATGGGGGAGGAGATTAATAAAAATTTCACCTCACCCGCCAGGGAAGTCTCTTTATGGCACGTTGGCTTTTTACGAGGAACCTTTTATTTAAATACTTATTACGGTTTCGCGATTCCACCATTTTATCGCGGTTAATCGTTTTTCAGTTAATTACACATTTAAGCTAAAAAGCGCGTTTGAAATGTGACTTAAGATTTTTGCCCTTGAATGCGATAAGAATTGAGTTGAGTGGAATTGCGATATAGTATTTAAATAATAATATATAGGCATATGTGTGAGTTATACAATTTGCAGTGAAACTATGTTTAACTAACGATATATTTATAAATTTCATTTTTCTTGGATACTATTATTTCAACATAGAACAACTACTCATTCTTGAAATATTTGATTGGAGGTACAGTCATAATAAAGTGAATAATGGTAATACCTTTTTAGCAGCGGAGTCCTGGTTGTTGTTATCGGCGTGGTGCGGAGCGGCGGGCGCCATGACGGTCACGCCACTCTGCGAAAGAAGCTCGTCGGAGCCCCTCTGTGGAAGATACAAATGCATTTGAGCGAGCTTTTCTATTTAATATCTTAAAACTTAATTATTTGAGAATACATGCATATCTAAAATACGAAAATATACCCCAAATACTAAAAACAGTTTTAGATATCTATTCGGATCACTGGGAGCCAGTATCATAGAAACGTATGCTTTCATCCAATCCAATGTAAAAAAAAACATACTTCCCGGACTTGAAAATTGATGATCGGATGTTCTATATTGGCCACGGGTTTCAGTAACCGCTTATTAACACCGGCCGTATGCAACTCGTTAGAATCCTCGTCATTAAACTACCGACGTGAACCCACTCCTAACACAAGCAATTTAGGTTAGCTGGAGAGGTTAACGGAAATACTAGCAATAAAGGTTAAAGAGTTCTAGAGTACTAGCTCTAGTATTCTTAAAAAAGGTTGCAACCTCAGGTGTTTCAATAATAATATAACCTTATCTTAATAATTTCAGCTACGTTATAACGTTCAATATTAGTTAAATAACGACAAGCGAAAAGCAATAACATTAAATAACAACAAAAATTGATAAAGCTAAGTAATAGGTACATAGAATGTTTGTATACTATCTAATAAATAGGTCACGTAATAAAATATCGACTATACAATATACTTATCAACTTGACAGTGACATTTCCAAACAGTAAATTGTAATAATAAGTGTACCTCACATTAAATATAACGCGTAATAGGGTCACGTCGATATCTAAATATTGACAAGTAACTTTGCATGTGCAAAGACTTCAGCTCGGCACAAAGGGGAAAGGAACGAAATAAAACAAAAACACAATTCTGAGACACGCCAACGCACACGTCAACCCACCCTACCTCGGGATCAATCTCAATTTAAGACGGCGAAATGACAGACCTCAGCAGTTAAACGCACCGGGCGCAGGTATAAATCACGCGACGTAATAAAGAAAATGTACAAATGACGCGACACCGCGGATTTTGTATCGCACCTGCCGTATGTCGTCTGGGTATCACTCACACGAGACACTTAATAAAGCCAAACACATCAATTGTTTTCTGCGAGACGCAAAAATGACAGAAAGTTCTATCGCATGCCAACCTATGTAAATACGTTTTCGATTATGAAAATGTAAATTAGGCAAGTAATCTGTTATTATGAACACCAACATCATAATCCTCTCAAATCGCTAGCCTCGCTTTTATAATTGTCCGTAAAAATGCTATACATGGAATATTTTAATTTTGTTTTTATGGCAACATTAAAAATAAGATAAATAATAAAATATTACGGAGTCAGTTTCAAAAAAAAAAGACATGACAAGATAGATAAATTATATGATCTAAGTCTTAAGCTATGTTAGTTTCGCAATTAGCGAACTGTGATCCATTATTTGCATTTCGCTTAATATTGTAAAGAGCGGATAAAAGTTGTTTAACTCATTTTTAAAGCATAAAGCTTTCACTGTAACAAAAAAACCTGCTCTCTGAAATAAAATCAACATTCGCGGGTCCTATTCCTTGGAGTAATTTCGTAGAGCGCGTGTAATAATTGCCCGAAATTAAATAACATTATTCACAACAACAAAAAAACAGCACGGATGGAAATTTTGCGGATGGCGGGTGGATTATGTTAAGAAAGAGGGCAGTTATCGTTTCCTCAGCAATATTTCAACTTAATGGAGAATGATGTCGAATGCCGCCTTCATCATGAAGACAATGGTGACATTGAGTATAAGGATACAAGGATTAATCTTAAATTATTTGCGCTGAGTATCATCAGTTCCCTCTGAAGCTTGAGTTAGACTGCAAATATGTATTGAAATAAATATAGATTACAATTTGAGTATTATTTTATAATAGTCATATTAAAAGCGGAATTTCCCCTCCTGGTTTGATATGCTGCAGAAATGTGACACAGGAGAGGAAGAATATAGGAAAATGAATAAGTATAAATTTATCATCATAATTTTTCATTAAAAAAAAAGTCTGGCTGCCCCGGCAAACTTCATTCTTCCTTAGAATCAAGTTAGGTTGGTAAAAATTATAGCCTTATTTGGCCACCTTATACCCGGCCTTAGAGACCCGAGACGGCATTCGGTTTTCGTCGGTCCAATGTAACAACCCCCACTGGCCGACAGTGGGGTAACCGTGGAGATTTCGGCACAAGAACTACAAAATGGCACACTATAGGCGGAGACAAACCAAAAAAAACCTGCTAAGTGCGAGTTGGACTCGCCCATAAAGGGTTCCATAGCAGCAAGTAAATTTTTTATATTGGAGATGATTGAATGAAAGGTAAGTTGCGGTTCACGATTTATGACGTATTAAAAAAAACTACTTACTAGATCTCGTTCAAACCAATTTTCGGTGGAAATTTACATGGTAATTACATCATATACTTTTTTTAGTTATATCATTCTCTTATTTTAGAAGTTACAGGGGGGGGGGACACACACACATTTTACCACTTTGGAAATGTCTCTCGCGCAAACTATTCAGTTTAGAAAACAAATTATATTAGAAACCTCCATGGCCTATCCATAGATACCATATAAAATGTTTGAGTTTCAGTACTAAGTATGGGGCTACCCCCAAAGAATTTATTTTTTCTATTTCTGTGTGAACATCTTATTGCAGTTCACAGAATACATCTACTTACCAAGTTTCAACAGCATAGTTCTTATAGTTTCGGAAAAAAGTGGCTGTGACATACGGACGGACAGACAGACAGACATGACGAATCTAAAAGGGTTCCGTTTTTTACCATTTGGCTACGGAACCCTAAAAATCAAAGATTATGAAAATCGGGTCACCCGTTCTCAAGTTCTAAGCGGTCATCACTAACACGATTTTGTTCTAAATATAATATATATAGAAATATTATTGAAAACTTCATTTAATTAAACTTTCACATTTTGAAAATAAATACAATTAAGTATCTTTAAATAGGCATTACAATCAAAACTTTAATCTCGACAGATATAACGTGTGCGTACGAACACGACCGACGACGTGGAATCAATTCCCTAGATTGGTTCTTCACAAGATGGTATTTGGTTTTACTCTCGAAAGAAAACTGTAGATCTTTTTTCGATGAGAAACATACTCAAACGTTCCTCCAATATGTCATTTGAATGAACGTGATTCGAGGGGCCCACATATCAAAATATCCGAATAAAATATACATGAAAGGTTTACTTATAACAGACGAACGAGCTCGAGCCCTTTTTGAGATAGTAAGGAGGCAGAATGATATGTTTACGTGGTCAAAGAGGAGTATCGAAGTCCATTGTCGGAAATCAATACAGATAATGTATTAGAGATATTATTAAAATGTGAGATGTTTCGGGACCATGGTACACAAAGATCTTGCTTTCATTTATGGTATTATATACTTGTCTTTTATGTGTAGTGTAGTTTTGGCCTATTTTTTTTACAAGCTTTTATTTAACTTGCTCTGTATGTATGTATCTATGTTAATCTTACGACTTAAATTTGAAGCAATTATTCTCAAACCGCTTGATTTGAAATTTTGCCTACACTTTCACTTCGATGACAAGGCTTTAATATGGTACCAAGGAGCTGGTCTGATGATGGAGTAGGAAGGTGGCCATAGGAGCTTCTAAATTAAATAAGATAAACATATCGAGTTTGGGCTTATTTGTTTTGTCTCGACAAACTCTCTGATGTGACATGGTATTCAGGGTCTGATGATGGAGTAGGAATGTTTGTTTGCTTGTACAAGAATAGACCTAGCGAGTTTGGGCTCATTTTGTCTTGGTAAACACTCTGGTGAGACCTTGGCTGTTATGTAGATAGCCAAGGTCTGAAACTAGTAGTATTGAGCTCCTTTGGCTAGTCTTGGCAAGCACTCTGATACTACAGAACATATTTTCTAAACTAAAAAGTTGTAAAGAAAATAAATCATAATAAAACTTTTTAAAAACAAAAATTAATAAAAATCAGTTTTACTGAAACGAAAATAATAATTTTATGGAAGGGTTGTGCTAATAAAACGTTTTTTATTTAATTTGTTTTTAATTATTTATGTTGCTACTATACTACTATTATTATTTTAAAACCAAAGGGATCTACTTCATCGTGTTAAGCTGATAAGGAAACTACATGAACAGTATAATTTTCTAAATTTTGTCGGCACAAAACTTGGTCACAGACACAGCGTTGTCCGTTGCCCTATACAGATCTTGGCTTGTGTAGGTGGAAGGGCACGTGGATGAGAGAACTACTGCGACATGATTTGGGATATGGGGTACATAATTATGTTATGAAAATACTAGCATTACAAACACTTATCTGAAGACATAAAGAGTAAATAAATTATTTTAAAACGTATAATAATTGTTAATTAAATATGCATGTAATCAATTTCTGAATATACATCATAAAGTGATTTTATGCGAGCAAATATGAATTGCAAATAAATGCATATTTGTCAATTTTATTGTTGTATGTTAAGACGTGAATTTTTAAAACACAGTTCGTACGCTTTCTACATTTTTAGCTAATTTTATCGAAGAGTAGATAAATATATCAAACACGCACATTTCGCTGACAATATCTACGCACGTAAGAGGAAGTAAGCTTTTACTGAGATATTCTTGTAGAAAAGCTTAATGACACATTTTGCCCGACCCGGGAATCCAACCCAGTGGAATCGAATTGACATCAGTCGCACTTGCTATCACCGAGGCGTAACCCGAGCAGTTTCCTAGGCCAAAGTGTTTTAATCTTCATTTGCAGTTGAACTTGCTGTATTACAACGGCAGATACAACAAATAAAATCCTTTTAGTCCCGCCATATTTTTATGAACATCGTAAACATAGTCGACAGCGCACTATCGGCTATCGATGTCATGCGAAATATTTATGTGCCAGTAACACTCTTCGGAGATCATTAATCGATGCTACAATAAATTCAGGGCAAATATTCAGTTGTTCGGTTTTATGAACAGAGCAGTCAACGTATTTTTATTTTTCTTATAGATTTGACTCAGAAAAAGTGAGCATCCAGGACGGGACTTGAATACTCTGACTGACTGAGCTACCTGGACACGTCATAGATATTCAACATTCTCCGATACACTGAAGTAGTAAAATTAACTTTGGCACAAAAAATGGCTTAAACATAAATTAGGTTTTCAGCATTTTTAAGCCATAACCTGAAGGTTATGCCTTAAAAATGTGAAAACCTAATTGATTCAGAATCCTTCCTAATTGAATCTGATGATTCAGAGCATAAATTTCGTTTGCACCCAAAACTTGCATTCTGGAACTCCTCCTTTCCATGATTTGGTTTATTTGGCGACTGACATCTGTCTCGAGAAGAAAGCCTACACTGAGCCTCGTCCGTCAATCAACCAGATCTTGCCGATGTTCACTCACCATTCATACCCCTTTCAGAATTTTTACTATCAATAACATAGAAATCAACGCTTAAACAAATTTGTGGTTATTAGTGTTTTCTCTTTCTAACTCTGTTGAGTTCGGTCGACATATTTAAAGAATATTACATTTAAAAAAATATTGAGACTCCCAGGCATTGTTAAGCGTATTATTTTCATAGTCAATCTATATATATAAACCAAAGTCGTGTTAGTGATGACCAGGATAAACTCAGGAACGGGTGGATCGATATTCATGATATTTGATTTTTTTAATTTGTCTCCGCTTATACTGTACCCTTGTGTTTTGTTTTTGCCGATATCGCCATGGTTACCCTCCCGCTGCCCAGAGGGGGTAGTTATGTCAGACTCGAACCGACCAAAACCTTACGCCGTCTCGGGTCTTTAATGCATGAAGACATTTTTTCACATTTACGATATATGACATTTACGAAAAAAATTACCATTAAAATAAACAACATCATTGAATTCTAAGGCGGAACGACGTTTGCCGGGTCAGCAAGTTATGATTAAAAAGCTAGTCGAATTCATATTTCATTTATAGTTACATATCAAAACATCTGTAGGAGGAACTTGTTAAAAGATTGTAGTTTTACTTTTAGAGAAAGTGGTACCTTTTTTTTTTTTTTTTATCGTGCGGAAATCCCTTCGGATACCCCCCCGCGTGCCAGCGAGGGCGGTTATGTCGGGCTTGAACCGACTAAAACCGCACGCCGTCTCGGGTCTACAGACGCCGGGGTGTAAGGTTGCCCATAGAGCATATCCCTCGCACCCCGACTGACCCTGGGCCATCTCCGGTTTCGAGATGGCCCCCTCGGGTTTGGGAACCACGTTGTCCCCGTCTTGCCCCGGTTTGGGGGAGGGGCGCTAGTCGCCCCACCGTCCCGACAGGTGGCCTCACCCGCCACCCCCAGGCCTGAGGTAGAGAAAGTGGTACCTAAAAACATTCTCTACATCGAACGATAGTGAGAACAGGATAGGCTTATAATAAAACACGTGTGTCGTGAGTATTTCTGTGGCCGAATAAAATAGGGAGAAACGAGAGAAAACGAACATTTACGAGGCGAATGAAAAATCGCTTCGACATTTATGACGTCATTGTTCCTGAGAATGAATCTAATATGAAAAAAATAAAAGGGTCTAGCGTGGAAAAGCTGTATAACGAGCCTAATAATTTTTATTGCGATTTCACGAGCTTACATTCTGATTTAACTCGACGTGTGTAAATTATGATTTAATTTAATAACCAACGTTGAAAACGAGCGTAAAATGTTTTTATGTGAGATAATATACTTTTCATTAAGAGTCATGCGTTACTCTTACAGTTTTATTTATATTCATGTTTTATGGGCGCAAGTAACTCGGCGGAATTGAATCGTTAACAAAAACACATGGATTTGCGTAACAGCTTGCACAATGAGCCCAACAAGGACCCAGTAAGGCACTCAATAAATTATATTATTATTGCAATTTTAGTAATTTTATTGCAAGTTTACTACACAACAACTCAATTTTTTTTAAATATAACTTGTCAATAAATCTTCTGGACTTGAATTTTTAGAAAACGTGTTGCGACTTCCGCGAATAAAAATTCAATCTCGAACTGACTAAAACTAGGGTTTTGGTTGCAGAAACCTCTCTCCCTCCCCATTCACCTTCTGCGAATGTGGGATCCTTTTTTTTCAACTTCCATTGCAAGCCTAATTTCACAAAAGCATGTATGCCGATTAGCCCTAAGCGTTTTCTTTCAGCGGTTATTACTTTCAATAATTAATTACATGGCTCAATTAAAGTCTCGTGAATCATTTCAAGTTGTTAACGAAATAATTTTTTACCTTCGTGCTTAGAGTGTTAATTACTTATTTACCGTTGTTTAAAGGAAAGGGTTGGTGGTAGTTTAAGGAAAATTGGAAATAAATACTTTTGTCTTAGTAATTTGCCATTGTGTCGGAAGGAACAAGTAAATTAAGGCATTAAACATGATTTTAATAAAATAATGTCTTAGTTATAAGCTACTGTTGTTTAAATTTAATTACTGTAGGTTGCATTTAGTTATTGGAATACCATTAATGATGGCTAAGTTAACTTAATGATACATGATAGAATGTACCCTATTCAAATGAATAAATCTTACCTTTTATTTATCTGCCTTACATTCCTAGGAAATATAAATTCTTAAATTTTAACAGATAATTATTAACAATATGCAATGTCGCGCAAACGTCGGGTTCAATGTAAATAATAAAATAACATCCAATAAATCGCACCAGAATCCGTTACAAATAGTTTTATTTCAAAATGCGATTATTTCACTTGGATTCAAGCGCAAGATTTGACTTGGTTAGTTTACACGTACGGGCTAAATTATCTTTGTCTAACCCTAGGGTACTAACCTTATTGATCAAAATTAAATTAAATTTAACTAAATATCAAGTGAAACTCTCTTTTCTTTGAATTTAATGTCACAGTCCTCTTTAAAATATAATTCAGTCTTGAAAGCATTCCTAAATCGAACATTACCCTCATTTGTATAACGCGCGCAGGCTGTTGTAGTTGTTCATAACGCCTTGATTTGACTTGGATCGGGATTTATAAAATCTACTCTTTTCCTGGGGTTAAAACGATCAAAAAATAACCGTGTATTCACCCACCTACTTTCATACCTAAATATGTTCGTATTTTGTGGATACTAATCCTACTTTTTGTTTGTGAAGATATTTGGATGTTTGTTACTCAATCACGCTCCAACGGCCGAACGAATCTGGCTGAAATTTAGTACAGTGATAGATTATAGTCTAGAATAACACATAGGCACAAGAATAGGTTCTCATGAGTTACGGGAATGGGATCAAAATTTCACGCAGGCGTAGTCGCGGGTAACAGCTAGTTAACAATAATTTTCAGTTTTCAGATTTTTTCCTTTGTATTTTTTCGTGCAGAAATCCCTTCGGATACCCCCCCGCCGGGGGGTGGTTATGTTTGGCTTGATCCGACTAAAACCGCACGCCGTCTCGGGTCTTCAGACGCCGGGGTGTAAGGTTGCCCATAAAGCATTTCCCTCGTACCCCGACTGACTCTGGGCCATCTCCGGTTTCGAGACCTCCTGCTGAGATCACCTGCGTCAGTCGGCAGGAGAGGCTTCCGTTTCGCCGCTCCAGCCAATCCTCCATGATGGGCCTTACCGCAGCTATTGCGGCGTGCCCTTCTTTGTATATGCCTCATAGTTTGCCTTGATGCCAAATATAATTTTTTTGGGGTTTTGATTTATAGTCAGTCATAAAAACGCATCAATAACTATTTGGATCCTAGACAAGTTAAGGGACTTAATAAATGTGCGAAATTACATATACGAGTATGTACATTATGGTCGAAATTATCATTAGGAGCATTAGGATCAGAAGTAGCTCGAAATAGTTTTGCAAATATTACACGGCTGCCGCGTCCCCACATCCTTTTTCTTTGAACTTGGCTAGACACTACCGCGTGTCTAGATAACAGTTCATAATAAACAATAAAAAAGCACAATCAGTTCGGGGATCATGTATAAATGTGGAGCGTTAACGAGCCTGCATGCAAGCCGTAGGGTGCTCAGTAAGCACGACGGCTCCGCAACACCCATCATCGCGAGACGCACCGTGTGCTGCACATTCGTCTAATGCCTAATATCTCCCGCCTTCCTCTAAGATGTCGAAATTAACGATCTTGATAATATTTGGCGGCTCAACGTTCCCAGCTCCACTCGTAATTAATTGCACCAATTTGTCCCGCACTTATAACGGACATTTGTCAAGCGCCCACCCGCGCCCGATGATTTTCGCACTAACTTCATAATCGATATTCGGAAATATCAATTATCACCCAAACTCTTTGCTCTGGCTCGGATATTAAGACGTTCCGCAGTCATTAATAAGGCGTAACGATGTTTTCCTCCATTCCAACGAGCAATATAAATTCCAGTCGTCATTTATTATGTTTGCAGTAGTGGCTATAGTTCGGATGTGCCTGTTAAAAATTCAAAATGTGACTGCGATAAATTAACTAGATACGCCACAATGTAAAAGTTAAGAATTCTCATCACAACTAGGAGGCAAACCTCTTAGCCCCAGAACAATATAAGGAGACATTACTCGCTGTCACAACTCTACTTTATAGGGAAAGTAGACACGGAGTTTGCGTGAACAAACTTGTAGGGGCTGGTTACTTTAGTAACGGATAGAGACGTCAGGCCGTAACCACCACTCGAGCGCAACTCACGCTATTTAAACTTCGGTTGGTCGCAACTATGTTCAACTAACGGAGAGATCGACGCACTGAACTCTACTCTATTACAATCATTAATATATTAATTGAACGGTGATTAGGTCTTATGATCCTTCTTTAAATAGTACCTATTAAAGTTGTTAGATAGATCGTATCATTAAGGTAGCTAAAGTCGAGCTTAATGGTCGCTCAATTTACGATACTGTTAGAGCAAAACTAATCTGGTCTCAGGAAAAGTTGTGCGATAAAAGTTAACAGATACAGAACGAGAGAAACAAAGGGCAACGTTTAGAGGCGATGTTCATTTGCATACGAGGCGATGCGAATGGAGTACTTTATGGCTGTAGTTATATTTTATAAACAATTTCAATGAAAACTGAAATAAGATGATAGTATTTTTGAGCATTGAATGCTTGTTTGGTTTACAAATAAAATTGTATTTGAATTCGAAAGTTAACTATAATGAAACTTTTGAAAATCCTATGGAGTACCGACGTCGTACGATGTTAGGAAAAAATTGAACATTAAATGTTCTATTTTTATGTTCAAAACAAATAGGTAGTGTAGAGAAAAAATATCCAAAATTGTCGTTGGATAGGCATTTTACAAATATTACGGGTTTGTGAACACAATTTTTTGATTAAGGGATCATTTTGTGAAATATAATATGTTATATTTCACAAAATGATGCCCGCGGCTCCGCCCGCGTAGAATTTCGATCCCGTGCCCATATCCCATGGGAACCAATTCCAGATTATAATCTATCCCTGTAAAAAAAAAATCAGCTAGATCCGTTCAGCCGTTTTGTCGTGATTGAGTAACAAACATCCATTCATCTAAAATTTGTCATTTATGATATTAGTGGTATTATTACATATAACAATATTGTAAACATTCTGAAAGAAGGGTATACTTAATAAATAAATAAATTGTGAATAATAAACTTTTTATAAGTTAAATATTTCACAAACGCCCCTACTGACTTTTGTTAGAGGTGTCTCCCATCCCTGCCAGTAAGCTTTTACTTGAGATGCTGTTGAAACTCGTTGTTCATAATAGAAGCGCTTGAAGAAGTTATGCAGTAAAGCGGCTTAATGAATTTGACGGGACAGGTCCGGCCGGCTTCTAATGAGAAACTATCAAACTCAAACGGCACATTTGTCTTGTTAATGCTAATATTCAATTCTCTTGTGCCGTTCAATAACTAGGCTTTTAGTTAGACTTGTTCGCCGATATAATGTACTACAACATGATGTATCGAAAGAAAATTTCATTTGATAAGACAGCCAAGAAGTTTTTTTACAGAAAGCATGCAACGATTTCGTAAATAAATTTCTGCTAAAAGTTATCAAAAAAGATTCAGAGACTATTTCTCAACTTGTAGCACACGTATACACGAAGAGTTTTGAATTTATTCGCTTGTATCACATTAGTACATGATACTGTAGACAATCAATATGAATTGACTAAGGAAAAACAAATAGATCCTTTATGGCAATGTACGAAGGTAACAATTCACCCCTCAATGGGCCGTACGGAATCTAAAGCGATCGTAATTTCGTCTGGCAATATTCCGCCTTTTCATATTTTCCTTTTGCCTTCCAAATGTTATATCGTACCCAATATAAGGCAGCGATTTCGTTTGTTATTTCAAGCCCTCTCACGCCTCTCCGATTTAGTATATCGACACGTGAAGCATCAGTTTAACAAAATATGGGAATCACTTGACTTTTCAGCCGTGACTGTTCCTTGTTTTCTACTCCCTTTCGAGTGTAGTTAAAATACCTATTATTTTTTACACTGGCTTCAGATTATATGAAAGCCCAGCGTTATATGAAATATATAATTCCTACCAATCGCGACTTTTCTACGTCGCAAATTCAGTAACAGTTAAGAAATTATTATCAACGCATAGAGCATACGACAATTATATTATTAGCGTTCGAAACACATGTCTTAACAATTTCTCTCAATACTCGACCAGCAAAAGTTACAACTCGCACTGTGAGAGAATGAAAAATGTGACACTCTTTAGTCGTAAGGTGGCATCAAAGAGGACCGTTTCACAGCTTATGCTGATACAGTGTCTTTGAGGAAACGCATCCAGCACTAGATTATGTATGCCATCTTTAAAACAACACAGAGGGAATATGTTTCGTTCTGCTATTGAGGGAATATTCTAGAGTAACTTTTCCAGATTGCAAATATTTTATTTAGGTGGTTTTAGAAGGATCGTATACATATTTTTATGTTTGTTGTTGATTTTCAGAAGAATCATTCTAGCGCCTACGTCAAGATTTGAATTTGAGAGTTTGGATTGCCAATAGGAGGAGTCTCATTTCAATGTGTACGATTGCGAAAAACCCTCCATAGTAATCCAATTTCGGTTTGATTGCGTTCAGGGGTCAGCAAGTGTATAGCCGGGCAGGGGGATTGTGGTCGCAGCACTGGTGGGACCGGTGGGTGTCACGCGGTGCTGCGACGACAATCCTCTTCTGATGAGGCCGTCAAGCTGAGTGCCACCATTGTTAACATGATACGTGTATGTAATGGTGACCCTCGTTCCTGAGACTTCACCTTCAGCTTAACTCTGTTGCCCCAGACTGGCCAGGAGGTGGCTTTAGTGTCTGCGACACAGTTCTAAACTAATGCAGACACTATCACACTATGTCTTATCATTCTTGTTATTTTTTGGTTCCAATAAAGATTTATTTATTTATTTACCATCAGACGAGGTGAAGTCAAATTGACGTGTCCTAAATATAAAAAAAAATGGGTTTAGTTTTCATGTTTGTTAAGTTTATAATTGGATGTTTTTGTCAACTTGAGACTATTACTAGATACCACTTAATAACTACTAGTACAAAAAAGTTCCATTATAATGACACATAAATATAATTATAATCCTATATTATTAAAATCTCAGTGAAGAGACAATAAAAAATGAGTTCCAGAACAACATGTGATCAAAAGTAGACACATATCTCAAACAGTTTTGGTCCCATCAAAACTATTTATGGTATGCAGGCGTATATTCCAGGATGCCGTTTCAAAGGCAATGGTGTGTTTACATTTGTCTCCTGGAGTGAGGGAAGCCGCAGATATTTAACCGCCGCCAGCGTTCCGCAAAGATAAATAAGGATGGCGCAGATTTAAATACTTTTTCGTTTCTATTTTTCACCTTTCCTTTTTGAAACGAGTCTTCTATTTATTAAGCGAGATATTTAATTATCATTACCACGATTTGGGATTTAATTAGCTGGTGTATTATGGTTGGCGTACTCTGAATTTTGTTTTGTATTTTAAAAGAAGAATTTGGTCGTAATAAGTTGGACTGTTATTTAGTTAATTAATAGAATTATCTGGACGTCTGTTTAAGTATAAAAGGATAAGGCTTCAATTAATTAATACAAACATTAATATTAACATAAATTTTTAAATATATATAGTATTATCTATTTTAATAAATTATAGATTGTCCAAACTTTCAATCTGAAAATTGTAATGTGAAAATCGGTTTCTTCATTACCATAATTTATTAAGCCTAACTGCTATCAATGGCCGATATTACCTTTCTACCCCAATGGTAGCATGAGAAAATATATTAGAGAGATCCGATTCTCAGCACTCCATGGATTCACCGTGCGGTCGCCGGGTCCATAGCGTGGTACAGAGAGGAACACCATGACGGCGACTGGGACTTGCGACCCAGATGTAGGTTTAGGGTGGCCACCTTGTGATGCATCAGCGCTCACCTCCACCGTCAGTAGTGTTCCCCCCCCTACCTATCCAAATTTGGTAAGATCCTAACAATGCCGCTTTTGATATACGTTTTAATAAAGAGCTTACTGAAGCTCTTGGCAATCCGAGGTCTTTAAGTAAGTTGTACAGGGATTTAGCTGGAATTCCCCTTGCTCCTACTTCTACGGCATAGAGTTTAACCACGTAGCCGTTTTTGGTTAACTCGTTAGTCAAATCAAAGTATTTGTTTGTCTTTATAGCGTGGTCTTTAGGTATATTAGTTTCCCACGGTACTGTGAGTTCTACAAGCACTGCACGCTTATGCGATCGTGAAAAAAGGAATATGTCGGGTCTGGATGATGAGGCACAGACATCCTCCGGTATCCTATAGTGCTTCTCATACGTGTCTACGAGTATTGTCCAGTCAACGGCAGCTATCAAAATTGAATAAGGCTTTTGAAGTGATTTCTTTGAGCAGCCTTCCTTTACAAACGCAATGTCATTTCTTTGGTTTGTGGTTAATCCTTTTTTCGCTCTAGCTACCGCCAAACTTACAGCCTCACGTATGATTTCTAATACCTTATCATGACGGCGCGAGTAATGACCCCGGTCTAATAGCGTTTTACAACCCACTAGTAGGTGCCTAGCCGTACCAGTTGCTTCACCACATGAGTTACATGTTTTATCTGTGGCTTTTCCCCATCTGACCAGATTGCTTTGGTCGGGGAGGGTCAACTGGAATGCATTCAGGTAAAATTTAAGTAAGGCCGGTGACCAGTCGTATATTATGGTACGCCATTTTAAGGCTATGGGAATACAAAATTCACCTAGAGTCAACCATTCGTTTTGCATTTCTAGGTTCATTGCGTGCACCTTATAGGTGTTGTTTTCGTCTGCTTGAAGAAAAGATTTTGTTATTTCTTTATCTGTTTGTCTCTGAATATTACCTAGACCTACTCTACCAGTCTGCGAGCCTATCATGAATCTTTTATGGAACTGGAGGCGTGATTCGAGCTCCGATGCATTTTTATCTTTTGGAAGGACTTTTACTATTTCGTCTTTAGATTCCGATAAGACGTGCATTTTAGTTACTCTTAGGTGTTTATAGAGTTCTGATGGCTTCTTAAGCGTCATTCCAAAATTATTCGCGGATCTATATAGTGCCGACGGGTCGGCCGACTGAGCTAGCCCTAGCCACGACTTCAGTGTCTTCGTGACACTCGCATCTAGTTTTTTGAGGAGGCTCTGGTTTATATCATATATAAGAAACGGCCAGTTAAGACGCGAGGTTAAATAATTGTCATAGATCCAAGCTTTTTTAACATTACTTATTGGTTGTTGGTCTACCTTTTTTAAATCGATAATGAAACTATCAATTAATTCGTCCAAAGCTGGAGTGCAACCTCTGTTGTCAATCTTTCTTCCGAGGAATTTAAAAGGCACGGTTTCAGATATAGTTGAAACGTTTTCCCCGCCTATACTAAGCCCTGGGTCATATGAAGTATACCTGGTACCCCGCCTACCCAGACATAGACAGTAGCATTTGCTAGGTTTTGCTCTCATTCCATCTGTCCATGTACAGAAATCGTCTACTCTACGCAGTAGGTCCTGGCACTGCTTTGGGTTACGAGTCAGTATTGCCAAATCGTCCGCGAATGCGAGGATAGACTCCGTATATTTACCGTTTAGCTTAAACCGATAGCCCCACTTCTTGTCGTGTGTGGAAATGTTGTCTATTAAAATATTTATTACTATATTGAAAACTATAGGTGATAAACAGCAACCTTGGAACAAACCCACATTATAATTTAAAGGTTGCGTGTATCCATCTTTGGTATTGATCACAAACTTTAATTTACCATAATAAGAGGATATTATTTCCCAAATGATGGACGGAAAGTGATACCATTTTAATGCAAACAACATAAGCTCGTGTTGTACTGAGCCAAAAGCGTTTTCTAGGTCTATCCAACAAACTGTTATTTGCTTTTCATTTGATCTGGCATCTTTTAAACTTTCCGCCAGTAAAGAATTGTGTTCCAGACATCCTGAAATTCCGGGTAGGAACCCTTTTTGGTGGTTTGGTCTGAAATAGTTATTATTGATCATGAAATTTGTCATTTTAAATTGAAGCCATGAGAAGAAAATTTTAGAAATTGTATTGGTTAATGCTATTGGTCTAGCGTCTTTTGGACTAGTTACTATTTCTTTCTTTGGAATGAGCACAAAATTAGCCTTGCCGAAGGCCACTGGGACTTCTTTACTCGACCAGATCCTATTGAATATGCTTAGAAGATGTTTACGTACCGATGGGCATTTTTTATAGATAATGTAAGGTATGCCATCAGGCCCTGGGGCGGTTTTTGTTGGTTTCTTTAATTATTATATAATATATAATTTTTTTAATAAAAGAGTACTAGCAACCGACTTTCCTAGTATTCCCGTTAATCTCACCAGCTAAGCTAAATTGCTTGTGTTGGGAGTGGGTTCACGTCGGTGGTGGTAGGCCATTACGGCCAGGATTCGAACCTGGGATCTCTCAATCGAAAGACCGACTCTTTAAGAACTTAAGAAATACTAGAGAAACAACTGATACGGGTGAGCCTATTGATATCAATATCGGGCAGTTATTCCACGCGGCGTGCCGCTATTGAAAATTTCCTGAAGCAGAAATCTAATAACGTTTTGGCTTTGCCTGGTTAACTGAACCTGGACCCACCACCACCACCACCACCTCATAAATAGCAGCAATACGCACTACCGCCGCGCAAAGGTAGTAATTGCAATTTAATTGTCAGAGAATTTGTTGAACACAATATATTGTTTGTAGTACACGGTGTTTCATCAGATTGCTAGCGGTTGCCCGCGACTTCGCCTGCGTGGAAATCTGAACCCGTGGGAATATTAGGATACAAAGTAGCCTATGTTACTCATACGGATTATGTAGCACTCTAATGTTAAATGATTTTTTGAAATCTGTTCAGTAGTTTCAGAATTTATCGATGACAAACACAAATCTTAAATAACATTTAACATTAAGTTACTCTTGTACGCCCTGTGGCTTTATATCGATACGACTGTTCAAAACAGTGAAATATCACTAGTACTAATATCAGTACCTCCGGGGCTAACATAACTATGTTAGTTGTGCCTAGCGTTTGTTACTGATAACTTTGCAATATTGTCATAGCTCCCAGTGGCTAATTAAAAGAGAGCATAAGAGCGTAGGGTCGTCTAAAAAGTGTTCGGTTGACGGCAATAGGGTCGCAGCCTATTATTTGGGTACACAAATATATCAATGTACGTGAAACACGCAAAATGACGTATTTACGTCATTTACATCTTTCTAGTATTTTTTATGTAATTTTTATATTTATAAAAATGACATAAAAGTATTAGACACACGTGTTTAAAAAAGGGAGGGGAGTGATGAGATTAGAAGAGTGAAAAATATTTTACGCCCTCGTGCCTACCAATTGTAAAAGAAATCTTAAAAATAAATCGAGCCGTTTCGGAAGACTGCGACCACAAACACTGTGATACAATATATTTTTTTATATTAGATAATATAAAAAGCAATTTTGAAAACTATAGGACTACTAGCATACTTTACGACCAGATTCTTTACAAACAATACGAAACAACGTGAGTAAGACGAGAAGCAATGAAAGATTCAAGATACTTTATTTGAGCCACGTACCGAGACATTAACAATTTAAAAGCAATGAAACGCGAAAACTGCATTGTTGAACAGTAAAGCTCGGTTAAGTTCGTTGCGGGCTGTCCATAACCCAATTAAAACAAGTAATTTTCGTACAAAGGCTTGCACAAAGCAATTGACCGGATAAAGCAAGTGTTGTTGAGCAGGGCCAAGTACCAAAAAGCGTTGTTGCATCAAAATATCTACTGTCAAAACACTCTTCTTGACGTAATGAACTTAGTCGTTGTACAAGTTCGCAACCCTTGTCCCGTTATACAAACGAGGCACGAGTTTTGAACGCTTATCAACAACATACCGCTATGACTAACAGATTAAGGAAATTGGTTTTCCGTCGAAAAATTTACTAGCTACACTTTTTAGATTATAGGAACTTCTAAACGAAAGCTACGCTTTGCAGTGTTTGCGCTTTTGTAAATGAGTATTTCTCTGAACTTTTCCGGATTGGGTCGATAGTCAAAAACGTTTATGCTTGCGAACTGAAATCCCAAAAATTCACATCACACACGGTAGTTACCAGCTGCCACAGCGTCGAGTGTTTTGGGTTTGATTCCAACTTGGGACATTTATTGTTTTACAGATCATTATTCAGACCGGTCGAAATGGAAGTCGATGGGGGAGGCCTATGTTCAACAGTGGACTTCTACGGCTGATATGATGATGATGATGACGATGATTCAGAGCCTGGGTATAGTTTTTTTGTGCCTATTAATTCTGCGATGGTGTAAAAAACCAACGTGAAAATGAACCAGTTAAAATAAACTCGCGTGCGAAAGGTTCCGTACCATTATCTACACAATGGGAGCCCCCTTTGATTTATTTTATTTTAATTATTTTTTTTATTTTAGAAGTGAATATACAACTAAATATTCTGTCTATCTCGCGAAGAACCGACAACCGCAGGGGTAAACGTGTTCTTGAGTGGAGACCGCGACTCGGCAAACGTAGTGTAGGACGCCCTCCGGCCAGGTGGGATGACGATCTGCGAAAGACTGCGGGCAGATGCTGGATGCGGCAAGCTGAAGACAGGGCGCTATGGCGCTCATTAGGGGAGACCTATGTCCAGCAGTGGCAGAATAGGTTGATGATGATGATGATGATGATTCTGTCAATATTTCAAGCGTCTACCTGTTGCCGTTATTCATATCGAGAAAAGAACGGCAAAAATCACGTTTCTCGTATGGGACCCCTCTTAGATATTTATTTTATTTCTAGTATTTGTTATTATAGCGGAATCAGAAATACAGAATCTGTGAAAATTTCAACTGTTTAGCTATCACGGTTCATGATATACAGCCCGGTGATAGATGGACGGATGGACAGCAGAGCCTTAGTAATAGGGTTCGGTTTTACCCTTTGGTTACGGAAACCTAAAATCAGTAGAAGCAGGAGAGCGAATTCTGGGCTCCAACGTGAAGTTTTGGATGCAATCGGGATTGGCACTCGGTGGAAGAGAATTCTACGTTTGTCATGGACCCGCCATAACGCTATCTAATACGATAGTTGTTTCTTTTGAAGGAAGAAATCAAAGATAATCGTCAACTAACTATTAAAAATCTGTGACCACGGTAAGTGCGTCCGGTCGCAATGCTCAAACATATTCCAGAACCCATATGACAAGTTTTGCGTAATACATATCTAGATGGCGCTGTGTAATATGTTCTAAAATATTTTTTATTATTATATTTATATAAATATAATAATAATAAATATTTTAGAACATATTCGATATAACTGCATAAATATTATAGTAATTCCAGTATTTATTCAAAGTTCATACAGAATGAACAAAAGCACCAATAATCCACATTACCTTAGTTCGTCTCTCTTGAGACCCATGGAGCTTTAGTACTCGTATAAGTATTTTGTAGTTATTACAAGTTGGTCATTTTTTTTTCTTTATTTAAGGTGTTTTAGTCTCTCGAGACTATGCCACTCCGTAAGGTCGACAACATTTTTTTTCCTTATAACTATATAATAACTAATACATATTATGTCACATACATGACGATCTCCTTCTCATACCAACTAGAACAGAACCACCCTATACAGTGCCTTTGCGGCCTCCGAAAGGGGAGCAGCCAACACTTCGTTACAATTACCGAGTTGTCCCAGCTTATTAGTAAAAAAGACATATCCTTCCTTACGTCTTCGTTTCGGACACACTCCATCATAATATGCAACGCATCTTCTACTATGCCACATTCAGAGCAGAGGGGGGATAGAACCTTCTTCATCATGTGTGCGAATTTATTAAGTGGAATGTGCCCGGAACGTAATCTAAAGGCTGTAACCAATTTCTGTCTCCCCAATCATCACAAGTTGGTCATAAAAATATCAGTTTATATTTAAACTAATATTCATGCCAAGACAATTATCAACATAATAGGTTCACTTAAAACTTTTCGCATAGTCACTCTATCCAAAAGGATTTCTTCTTCCAGAGAAATGTTAGAAATACCAAGGAATCTTGTTTCAAAGAATTCAAATTTATGTGTAGCTAATGATCTTAAATCGGAACAGACGGGTAACGAGCCAGGACAAATATTTTGCCACTTCAGAACGTTACCTGACCGGGGAAGTGGCTGCGGTCGAGCCGGCCGCGGGGAGACAAAGTAAATATGTCCCCGTTTTCCGGGTCGTCCCCACATTTTATCGGGGAGCGATCGGCGCTCGGGTCGGGAAATGAATTTAAAACGTGTTTGCGGGTAATCTGTTATCGGTCCCTTGTCTCCGGCTGGAATATAGACGTCCAGCCCGTCTCTATATCTCGATCGTGATTTTGTGCTACCTCCCTGTAAACATGACCGTTTATAGTTCTGTAGCTCTTACCACCACGGGTATGCTGTAACCCTAATTATCTATTCTTGTTCAGAAACCGGTTTATATCTGAATTATGTCATTGAAATCAAATTCAGGCAACCATTTGAAATTCATAACGAAACATACAAGACATAATTTAACTAGATATAATTTAATAAAAGCAACAGCCGTTTCCGCTAATTGAGTGATCTGGATCTCTTCAGAGCCAAATGTAAAGATACAACCTTATTATTCAGCTCATTGGGTTATTACAGCTAAAGGGCAGAGGTCTCGTTATTTTATATACATATAAAAAAACATTTACTAATCTCGGAATATTTCGTATAAAGAGAACAATAAAATGTTAAGCATATATGTAGTCAATGTTAGATGGAAGCTGTGTCTAATACGAGCAACACTGGGTTAATTATTTCGTCACAAGAGCCCTCGTAAGCCACTGTAACAGCGCTTCAGCCGAGCTCGGGGGGCCATAAAAGCTACATAATACGCGGCGACGTAAAACTCTTATTATTTTAGTATCTGCGAAACGGTCGCGGAAAACATATCGTAAAATAAAAACTGTCGCGTTACACACAGATGCAAGTTTCTCCATCGGAGGCGCAGTTCAGCCAATGCTCGCTCTAAATCCAGGTGGATTCAGTGTGGACACCGGTTAGGATCGAACACAGCAAGCTAGGTGGATTTCTATGGTAAATACAGACTTTATGGTAGCCGAGGGATAAGTTTCCATTTTAAATTGAAGAGAAACACTGAAATGTTTCCTTGTCTCTCGGCGGGGTTCAGCGTGCGAGGCTTTTTTTTTTTTTTTTTTTTTACGTGCGGAAATCCCTTCGGATACCCCCCCGCTGGCCAGCGGGGGTGGTTATGTCGTGTCTCGACTAAAACCGCACGGTGTCCTCCCCAAGTGTCCGTTGCCGGGCACCCCGGGTAAGCCCTCGAAAGGATAACCCCAGGGTTGCCGGCGGACTTTGGCCGCCACCGCGGCCTCGCCTGGTGGGATCGGGTTTTATCCCGCTTCGATGAGTTGGCAGGCGTGTGTAGGGCACACACGACACGCCTCCGCCACGGCCTGCTTCTGTAAGGACGGCGAGTCGGCCAACTGCCGTCCTCAGGCCCCGATCATGGAGGTCGGTAGTCCCGGGCGTAGATGAGTCTGCGGCGTCCTCGCCGTAGACTGCGAAACTCGGGGGGCAGGGTTCTTTCCCGCTCCCTCTCCGCCGTCTCTTTCGCGCGCATTACCTGCTCGCAGAAAGAGGCGGCGGCGTGCCACTTGCTCCCGTCGGAGACCACGGCCCTCACCATGGTCTCCAACGAGAGAACGTCCACGCCCAGGACCGCAACGAGATCCCGGCGTTGACTCGCCCACGCAGGGCACTCCACCAACGTGTGGAGCGCCGTGTCTTCGCCAGGATCCTCGCAGTGCTGGCACTGCGGCGTTGTCTCCCGGTGGATGCGCCACAGATACTTACCGAAACACCCGTGTCCGGTAACCATCTGGCACATCCGGTAGGAGAGGTCCCCATGGTCCCTCTCCAACCACTCCTTCATGATCGGTCTCACCGCCGCAATGGTGGATTCCCCCCACCTTGGGTGCTCAAGTCGCACCCTCCATGTCTCCATGAGTTCCTGGCGGAGCAGGGACCGCTGAGCCCTGATTTCTCGGGGCTCCGGCCTATGGCCCCGCTCCAGCGCCTCCTTGCGCCACTGGTACAGCAGCGCAAGGGCTCTCGCTTCCAGGTCCCATGGAGGGGTCCCGGCTAGGAGACATGCCGCCTCGACGGAGATCGTGCGATACCCCCTGATGACTCTGACGGCCATCGCTTTTAACGGGCTGTTTAATACAGCCACGTTGCGGGCCGCCAGAGTCTCCGCCCATACTGGGGCCCCGTACAGGGCCATGCTTCGCACGATCCCCAGGTACAGTCTCCTAGTGGGGGCGTTGGGTCCCTTAACGTTGGGCATCAGCCGCGATAGCGCGGCCGCAGCCCCCCTCAGTCTCGGGACCAGACTTCGGAGATGAGGTCCGAAGTCCCATCGGCTATCGAGTACGAGCCCAAGGTACTTCATCGTGGGCTCGATGCCGATGCTTACGCCCCCTACGGTTATGCTGGTTCCCGCAGGTGGCCCCCTCCGAGGCCCGTGGAAACACATAGCCTCGGATTTGTGGAGAGCCACCTTGAGTCCCAGCCGCCGTATTCGACCCACGACTTGAGCAACCCCTGCCGTGGCCTTTAGTGCCGCGCTTCGGTGCGTTGCTCCCCGCGCCATAACGAGGGTGTCGTCAGCATAACACGTTATGCTGACACCCTCGAGCAACGAACCGCGCAGCACCCAGTCGTATCCGATGTTCCACAGGAGTGGCCCTAGGACCGACCCCTGCGGAACACCGCACGACACTTCTCGCCGCCCTGGCCCTAGCCAGCTCGGGTAAACTATGGCCCTCTCGGATAGGTATGCCTCGACAATGCGGTGGAGGTAAGGAGGCACTCCGTGATACGCGAGCGCCTCCCTAACGCAGCTCCAGGGTAGGGTGTTGAAGGCGTTGGCGATGTCGAGAGACACCGCCACCACCACCCCACCCCGCGAGACTACTTCCTCCGCCAGGCGCCTAACGCGCATGATCGCTTCCACGGTGGAGCGCCCCCGGCGGAAACCAAACTGGTTGTCCGCCAGATCTGGCCCCACGTTCGTGAGATGCTCGACGAGGCGCTCTGCAATAATCCGCTCAAAGAGCTTGCACACCTCGTCGAGCAACACGATCGGCCGGTAACCGGATGGCTGGTCCGCCGGCCGCCCCGCCTTCCGGATAAGGACCAGTTTCCCCGTCTTCCAAGCCTTTGGAAACTGGCCCCTTTCGAGGCATGCGCTAAAGAGCGCCACCAGTCGAGGCCCTAGTTCCTCCAGGGCCAGGACCCATGCTCGGCCTGGAATGCCGTCGGGTCCGGGGGCAGTGCATTTCCGGGCTTTAAGCCGGAGCACTGCTACCCCCAGTTCACTCTCCCTGACTTCGGGCACATCGCTCTCGCTATTATCAGCGTCAGGCGCCTGAGGCGGAGCCATACGCGGAGGGACATGCTCCTCCGCTCTCGCTGGGAACAAGGAGCCCAGTATCCCCTCCAGCCGCTCCGGCTGGAGGCTCTGGGTCAGTAGGGGCGCCCTTGGGCGGATTTTGCCCCTGACCGCAAGGTAAGGACGCCCCCATGGGTTCTGCTCCAGAGACTCCAGCAGCTCTTCGCGGGCCTGCCGTTTGGCCTGCTTTATGGCTTCCTGGAGGGTCCTCTTGGCCCCCTTGTACGCCTCATACAGCTCCGCCTCTCGGACTGCCGCATCGTCTGGTCGGCGACGCCTCCGGCGAAACCTGGTGTACTGGCGGCGAGCGGTCACGCACGCTGCTCGCAGCTGTGCGATCTCCGCTGACCACCAGTACACCTGTTTCTTGGCCGGGCCGGGCTTAACCCTAGGCATCGCCGCATCGCAGATATGCGACATGGCTCTCCTGAACCATTCCGCCTCTGCGTCGACATCGGCAGGCCTGGCCGGTGACGGAATCCAGGCCTGCACTATGGATGCCTCTAGGAGAGCCTCCCGATCCAGGCGTCTGAGCGCCCAACGTGGATCCGGGGGATTCGCGATTGTCGGCGGCTGGTTAGTTGGAGGAGAGACGTTGAACCGAATGTATTTATGGTCGGAATCCGTCTCCTCCTCCTCCACCACGCGCCAACCCTGGACGCGGCGGGCGAGAGCAGGGGTCGCGAACGCAACATCCACGACCGATAGCGACAGCGTGCGAGGCTGAATAAAAATTCACATCAGTAATTCACTGAAGAATTTACTGGTTTGCAAGTAGTTGGATGACACATTCATTGATATGAATGCTTAAAATAATTGACAGCATTTGCCACAATTGATGACAATATGTTATTAGTAATTTAATAAGAATTAGAATAGTGGACAAATTCAACATTAAAATGTTCTACTTGTTTTAGTGAAAATGCGACTAAGTCCCGGATACGCCCATTTACATAGCCGATGTCGGCGCGATGGTGCGTGGCGACTTCAAATGGGAATTATAATACCAAATTGAATACAAAACTTTCCTTTCAGTGCCAAGTAATGGAGGAGTCTATGCACCGGAACAATCGAAAAGACAAATAGAATGAGAGAGGAGAGGAGACGAGACACTCGCTCCGTTGAAATAATAAGTGCCTGACGTCTTTTTGGACGTTCCTGCCACGCTTTTTTGTAACGATAAATTTTTACGCTTTGATCTTTCCAATTCAAATAGGCTTTTTTTCGTAGTCAGAAGTTATAGGAATATTTCAAAAGCTTTAAGTGAGGCGACGGAGCGAATTTTCTTTTTCACTGGTTATATCGTTCTGATTGAAATGCAAATGAAACGGTGTCCGTTCTAAACGTATTTATTCTATACCTCTAAAGCTAATCTTTCAAATTATGGCGATATATTTGAATAATTACTCGTAATTTACAGCAATTTTATCTTCAAATCTTACATATGCCGCTATTTTTTTTTACGTGTGGAAACCCCCTCGAACTTCACCCCATCGGTGCCGACGATGAGGTGGGCGTGTCGGAATCGGACCGACTAAAACCACACGGTGTCCTCCCCAAGTGTCCATTGCCGGGCACCCCGGGTAAGACATCTGTCGCTATAATCTAAAACAAAAAACTGAATTCCTTAAATCTTATCGAGAACTGCATAAATATGAAATTTAAATTTTTAGTATTAGTGGTAAAATTTATAAAATTTTAATCTTCTCTCTGCAGTCGAGCAATGACAGGGATTGTTTGCTGAAGAATCTGAAGCGGTTCATTATTCCGTTCCGAGTTATTTGGCGCCCAACGAGGGGCGGTCTACGCTCAACGGCGAACATCTGACGAATCACTCGCAGATTTGAATTTGTATCCATGAAATGTTTCATTTTTAAAGGATAAGTAACATGATTACACCCCCTGTATAACACAGAAACGGTGTAAGCATCTAGTAGCATTCCGTAGTTGTGGCTGTAAATCTGAACAAGTTACATAACGAAACAAGCTGCAACAAAAACATTTGCCTATGCCGACGTTAGTGAATTGTTCTCCCGCTCGTGACTGGGTAATTTCCATACATTTCAAGTTCCATCGCCTGCGGGACGTTCTTTCTTTTGTTGATAAATGTTTGACGGGAACTCCGGGGACGCCATTAAAAGTTTTTTCGTGAATAATTCCAGTTTACATACGCAAATGTTTACTCGTGAGTTTACCCCCACGCTCACCTATTCGGTGATTTCTTTTCATAGAGGCGCTTGTTCGAGGAGTGGTGAATTTCTTCTGAACGGAGCTGAATAAGTAATTGGAAAAGTTGTATTTTCTTTGTCATAACCCTTAGTTTTGACATAATTTAAAAGGGATCATACACAAACGCTGTGCTTTTATTGTGCGAAGCATCGGTAGCTTAGTGGTTAGGGAGTTGGCCTCACGATCGAGAGGTCCCGGTTCGAATACTGGCTATTACACTATCGACGTGAACCTACTACTACGAGCTATTAACCTTAGCTCGTGTTATTAGATTTAGTTATTTAGTTAGTTATTAGAAATTTCGGTTACTAATATTAAAAGTAAAATAAAAAAGTTCAAAAATCTCATATTTATAAAGTTAAGACGAAAGTTTTAGTAGGAACAATGTAGGTTTGTAGACCGATAAAGACACGTTGACCTTAAAGTTGTCAGCGATGTGGTTGGGTGAAGTCGTAAGTTCCTTGAGCAATAACTCAGTGGAAGGAAGTTGAACGATCAGATTGTGCAGAGACAAAAAGGTAGTCCCGATGTCACGAAAGCTAGATTGCGTGGATAAACGGCCGTGCTCTGACCGCTACGGGGTAAGCTCTCATTCTATATCAAACTTTTTATATTCAAACTGAATATCTAGTACCTTTAAACGAGCAATTCTTGTATATTGTTTATGTGTATTTCTATATATATCTAATCTGAATCTCGGAAACGGCTACAACGATTTTCATGTTATGAACGATATATCTAGGTTTCATTTTTAGAAAACGACGCAATTTAGAAAAACCTAGCAAAGCTCGGTACCTAGATATTTATTTTTATAACGAAAGGTGTTGATATTATTAGTAAAAGTGCTCTATATTTTTGCAGTTGTAAGTATACAACATATATATTTGTCACAAGATTTCAAGAAAGGTTTACTCCGCGACATTCAGAACCAGCTGAATGGGCAAGTATCTTCAAAGTACAAAATAACGCAGTCGTAAGTAAGATAACTCCATTCGTACCTTTTAAATTTTACAGAGATGGCAACGTGAAACTTCAAAAATTAGAACATTAATTAAACTAAAACACTGCCAATTAGTGTTTTATACAATAATTAAACAGGACATTAGTTTGTTCCGTGGGATGTTATAAAAATTTTGTTTATTATTTTTTATGAGTCTTAAATAATATAAAAATATAAATAAGTTGTGTCTGCACATTGGAGATATTTAAAAAAAAAACAGTTGAGTTATGTTAAATGACCGATTCTGAACACAAAAATATATTATTTGGATTTCTTGTCTGTTTGTCTATTTAATAATCAGATAAACAGTTTATCTCTTAACAGTTTATCGTTATATTGTCAGTTTATCTGTTTTTCTGGTTCTTCATGATGAACTCAAAAACTATTGAACACTAAGAAAGGTCGCATGTTTGATTGCAATTGGTTAAATAGAACCGGAGATATGACCAGAAGTCGGGATAACCGACAGTTAGTAAGTATATAATTTTGAAGTTGGTATCCAGTAAAACATAACAAATATCATCCTATGTGTTTTAAGTTATAGCTGTTTATTGTGTTATTTATGTATCTATTAATATGAAGCAAATAAAATAAATAACTGAAGCAAAAATTTTGTTACACCTTTCAACGAAAATTACGAGGACGGAGGTAATTGTACCACCTTGTGTCTCAGAACCGCATATTTCAATACTTACCAAGTAAATTAAAATGGGAGCAACTTAAAGCTATATGTGCCCACTAAACTTAACTCAAAAACAATGCTCAAAATAGTAAACATCGCTACCATCTTTTTTAAGCTCGTTAAATACACGAAGAGGCCGCATATAATTTTAAAAATTAAAGTATTTTTAATGTTAAGGCGTCTAGTTGCGTTCTCATGCAATTCATAATCATCATTAATTACCCTGTGCCGCTAATTCCATATGTCGCAAAACTGTACTAACTTTATGTTTCTGTAATCTTCTTCTTGCGTACATATAATAAAGAGATATATTATTATTTCCTTTATTAATTAAATTGACTTTAGCACATATATTTTATTTTTAAATATACATAAGAAAATTTCTCCGTAGTTCGCAAGAATTACGGTAGATGGCTCCAGCGTCGCCTTTAGACGTATATAATATATCGGAGAAATTCGAATATCTGGGACGTGTCTAGGTGTCTCAGTTGGTCAGAGCGTTCCCCTTGTAAACGACTGGTCGCGGGTTCAAGTGCCGTCCTATATGTTCTCTTTTTCCGATTTAAAATCTATGGAGGATGGTGATGTCAACAATTGTTGCGAGACTCTCTGATCGATCAATCAGCACTATATCAGGCTTATTGGCTACAATAGTCCTGTCAGTGATGATTGATCGATCCCAGTACAACGTGGCACGACCATTATCAAGAACTGAGTCGGGCACATACTTGTAATACGGTACCTCCGAATCTACAAGATCGTACTTGAGAGCAAGTTGCTGAAGAAAGACTCTGGCCACTTGGTTGTGTCTATGCAAATACTATCCGTTCGTAAGACGAGAAAAACCAGAGATAATATGCCTTAGGGATTCTCCGGGACGGTGACACACCCGATACATGTCAATCGTGCCGTCCTTTTAGGGACCTCCGATAATTATTCGTCATGACAACTTCATCTGTAATTGCACAGACAAAACCTTCGGTTTCTCTAAAGAGATCATCGAAGCGTAGCCAGAACACTGATGCCTTTATATCTACGTCGGACCCGTTTAAGGCCCGATAAAAACGTCCATGCAGCTCTTTGCTCTTCCATATTTCCTTGTGATCCGCGATGCTCAGTATTACCGGTTTGTGCCAGTTCTCTTTAGCCAGAGCGATAGGAGTCAGTCTGTTGTCTTTTGCCATTACATCTCAATGCACACCCACGTTAACATGTAGGAAATATTCCCTAAGGTTGCATATCTGACGGTTGTGGAGTCTTGGCGTTTAAACTTTCTTGGGATATACAACCACATTACTGATGAACGTGGGTGGTGCATTCGATTTTCAGTCAGTCATTCGGTCTGAGTCCATCTTAGTATGCCAAAGGAGTATACTAAGAGTAGCATGACCAAGCTGTTGTAAGCGCGTGCCTTGTTACCGCCTGATAAAAGACTCTTCAGTACTTTCTTCAGGCGGCCAAAGAAACGATCCCACAAAGTCTGTTTTATGGCAGCCTCAGTTATACCTAACGTGACATACCAAGATATTTATAGGTTTCAGTTCCCGAAAGATATCATTCGTGTAGAATCTGAAAATTCAATTCTTTCAGATTCTACAATCCTACCCTTAACATGCATGACTGCACATTTGATTACACCAAACTCCATTCTAGCAGAGTTCCTAAAGGTTTCAGTTACCCTAAGTAATTCTACCAGGCGAGAGTCGATGGCGGCTAACAATTTCAAGTCATTCATGTAAAAAAGATGGGATATAACTTGACCTCTCCGCAACTGATAGTCTAGCCCCGAATTCTGAAGTATTGTACTCAGAGGATTCAGTGCTAGGCAAAAAGCTATCACCCTGAAATATACCCCTCTCGATCTTTATTGGTATACCATCCCCAAGGCCCTGACAACATTCTGGAGAAAGAAGAACCTTCCTCCATTGCCCCATACATGCCTTCAAGAAGGTGCATAAAGTTATTATTATTATTATTCCCTTTATTACATTTAAAATACATATAAATTATATTAATTAATTAATTATTGATCATTATTATATATTTATTTTATGGAGATCTTTGCTCCACTGGAGGATGACCAATTTAGGTGCACACATGCAAAGTTAAGGCGCGCTCTTCGGTGGTCTGCCGTTAGTTTCGGCCCATTTGCTGGTTTGTGCGGTACCAGTCCACGTTCCTTCAACCTTCTTCTAATGGTTAAGTCACTTACAGCCACTCTACGTACAACATGAAGCTGCTGCTGCAGTTGAAAAGCGTTAAGGTGTCGATTTCGTAAGAAAGTTGTTACAATAAATCTATCATCTCGCTCAGAAGTAACCCGATTTCTGCTTCAGGAAGTCAATGCGCTCTGTGACTCGTAGCAAATATTCACGAGGACTAACATCAGTCCCTGAAAATGCTCGAGTCATAAAGCGTATTACTCTCGGGCGTGTATTACCCGACCTGAAGCAGCACAGCTTGCCAATGAGTGCCCTAGTCTCCGCGATACGACGTTCAATTCTGCATTGCCAGCCAGGAACGGTAGATGTAGGTCGAGTACCTAGCTGTCTCAGTTCCTGATAATTTCACGCCAGCGACATACCGTGGGCGGGACCCCCGCACAATACAGAATTGAGTGTGTATCGGTAAGGTTGACACTGGAGTCGATATATGTTTTTAACATCGAGTCCAAGGCACACACTAGCGCTATGTTTTTTTTCTATGCGTAGGCAAACGTGGTAGACGCGGTCTGTTGTTGCTAGAAGTGAATCGAATCTCGTGAATCGCAAGCTCCAAAGTGCTCCTTAAATTATCATTGCAAAAAAAAATATCATTAGGTATTATTATTTTATTATTATTAATTTCGGTACAGCTAAAGCTTGTTCACTCCTTCTCCTAATCTCTCTCTTAAATTGGTTTATCTCGGCGTTGCAGTCGTAGCAGTCGCTCCCATGAGGAGCGACTGCTAACTGAAGCTCAATCCTGAGAGGAGCTGCGCCACAGCCTAGTCCGTTGAGGTTGGTTTGGGCCCAAAGATCTTGATGAATCGCACACCCATATAGGTTCTCATGCAATTAACACTGCCAGTTTCCTAGAGGAGCGTACTTACAAAGCTCTAAATCTAATACACTACTTAGGAGATCCTTTGCTGGGGTTCCCGTTAAGTAACTGCAAATTAAGATTACACGACACGATAAGACGACGTGTTGGTTTAAAACGGGATCTTCAATACTTAAGTGGATGTAACTAACCGCACTAAACGGCGTGCAGTGTTAAATATATATATTATATACTGGTAGTATATAATATAATATATACTACCAGTAAATATAAATAAAATAATATGTTTCAGTTATCAATGATAGTTTAGCCTTATTTATATTAATACTAAATACGACTTGAAATCTCTTCGTATTTAATGTGAATCATGATGTAAATACACGTATAAAAATCTTAGATTGCTATGCAAGAATTTTGCATAAAAATTGTACCGGTTGAAATGATTTATTTAGATAGGTATAATACGGATTTTGTTCAGTCGGTCGTCAAACTATTATTATTATTATTTCCTTTATTTAAGTTTAAATACATATCAATCATATTTTTAAATACATTCTATACATATAAAAAAAAAACAAATATATTTAAAAATTATTATTATTATTAGTTTCAGGTTGGTGACCTTCTTAAATCCACTTCTAATCTTTAATCTACCGTAGTAGACGGTAACCTTGGTAACATATAAATGTTTGTCTAGTCTCCGTGACACAGGGATTATTTCATAGCACTAGATTTATAAAAAAGAAAACATTCATGCTGCTACGTGATGCATATGGTCCTGATTGGCTGTGGTTTAAATGTTAGGAGATATTTTGCAGAGTAAACAGAGTTAGATCGCTCGCAGCGACCTTGCGGTTATTCCGAGTATTAGAGAAATCAAAGGACTAGAAAATTTTGGACTCATATTCTTAAAAGTCTTAAAAAGAAAGCTACTTATACATACTACCTACACTACTTCCTTCCTATAGGTTTAATATTATGTCTCACGTATATAATTTAAAGGATCAGTAGAGGCTGGATACGTGATTATTTAACGCTAACGAAATTAATAAGGTAAATTTCGGCAACGTTATTACATTATCAAACCGCTTGTTTGATGTGAAACCGCCAGGAAAAGCAGAGATTTTCACAACATCGTTACAGTGTTAATTTTGTGTAAACTTATATAAACGGTATTAAAAACGTTTTAGCGTGTCAGAATGTTAGTGTGTGTTTTAGTGAAAACTATATACACTACACGATACGACACATTCCACGTCTGTTAAAATTGAACTACAGTCACTTGAATACTACAGTCACAGTAAGGCATTTAAGTGATAAGTTGTGGTAGTAAGGGTAGTAAGGCACCTGAACTGAAATCCATTGTAAAACTGTAGTTACTAAAACACTTATGCACATTATTGACATTATAACAAGTGGCTATAGTGCAGCTGTTTACCACAAAAATAGGATATGGCTACTGACTATGTAGTGTTTTGCATAAAGCAATATTTCGGGCGCCAAGAGGCTCTTATTTCACTTCAATAAAGAAAAAGTAAAGCTATAACTTACATAAATAAAAGTTTATAACCTTCCAAAACTACCAATATGAAGAAAACAACTGAACCAAACAGCCAGTTGTTGAAATGTTCAAGTTCCCAGAGAAACATTCCAACTACTCGGATATGGTCGGGTTAAGTGTGAACCAAGATTCATGCAGTTTAATAGATGTGAAGTTTTTATGAGCCATAACGTTACCTCCCAAAGTGAAATAAAAAGGTTGTGTAACTTTTATCATGCGACAGTAAAGTAGTATTGCATTGCAAACTACTGATACAACAGCATTTAGAATGGGCTTCCTCGTGTGCCATGGATTTCAGGGCTAACCATGAGATAACCACTTATAGTGCATAATCTTATAGTGCCTCATCTACAATTCGTTCCTTCAGCTATGAATTGCGTGGCAAAATAAAAGTAAAATAAAAATAATAGTATGTGCAAATTTCAGAAGATCAAAAAATATAAAGCGGCCAAGTGCGAGTCGGACTCGCCCATGAAGGGTTCCGTAGCAGCAAGTAACATAATGTTTTTTTTTTATTTTTGGGTTGATTGAATGAAAGGTAAATTGCGGTTTACGATTTATGACGTAAAAAAAAACTACTTACTAGATAATAATAATAATAATAATAATAATAATAAATACTCTACGACATTCTACACAGCACTTTCTAGACCCAAAGTAAGCATAGTTTAACTAGCTTGTGTTATGGGTTCCAGAATGCGGATAAACATACTTATATACTTCAATTAAATTTTTAAGCATTTTGTATGCTTACTTTTTTCTAAAGATTTTAGATCGGAAAAAGAGAACATCTAGGAAGGGACTGGTCGCGGGTTCGGGTCCCGTCCTAGATGTTCTCTTTTTTCGATCTAAAATACTTATATACTTTTTTTTTTTTGTAAATACATACATATTATACATAGAAACACCCAGACCAATGCAAATAGACATATTCATGCATACAAATATTTGCACTGAGCGGGAATCGAACCCGCGCCCCCCTGTCGTAGCAGTCGAATGCACTACCGCTACGCCACAGAGGCCGTCAAACCAAATTTCGGTGGAAGTTTCCTTGGTAATGTACATCATATATTTTTTTTTAGTTTTATCATTCTCTTATTTTAGAAGTTACTATATACATACATTTTACCACTTTGGCAGTGTCTCTCGCGCAAACTATTCGTTTAGAAATAAATAATATTAGAAACCTCAATATCATCTTTAAAGACCTATCCATAGATTAGACACGTATGGGTTTGGTGAAAAAAATATTTTTGAGTATCAGTTCTAAGTATGGGGTTCCCAAAATTCATTGGTTTTTTTATTTTTGTGTGAAAATTTTAATGCGGTTCATAGAATACATGTACTTACCAAGTTTCAAAAGCATAGTCCTTATAGTTTCGGAGAAAAGTGGCTGTGACATACGGACGGACAGACAGACAGACATGACGAATCCATAAGGGTTCAGGGATCATTTGGCAACGGAACCCTATAAAGGAAACAAAAAATATCATACTAAACCTGGCAAGTGACGGCGCTACGAATTCTAAAATCTTATATTAGTGAATATGTGTTACCTCAACGCAATGAAATTGCCCATAGTGTAAAAGTGGTAAAGAAAAAACAGTTTTTCCAAAAATCGTCTCCACTTTCTCCCCCTTAGTCCGATTTCATCCAAAAAGTAATCAATATCAGCCCGTAACGCTGTTGGTGTATTGGTATATCTTTGGAAATAATTCGTTCATTATAACGACAGGTATCTTGTCTACAGGATATGTAGGTCTATCTACACATAAAGTTTTTTATAATACACCTACTTTTCCAAAAATAAGGCAGAATGTACGTTATAACTTCTGTGTAAATGTGCAGGAGACAAAAAAGCGGAAAACAAGTGTATGAAAATACATTGTGAACGTGTTTTATTGTTTTTTATTTTCCTTGTAAGTGTAGTGTACGGAATATGTATCACTAGGAAGAAAGTGAGATTCCCAACTCGTGTGTATCGAGACCATGCGCTGCGCGTTGGGCCTAAAACTGCACCCTCGTTACTAATCGGTTTTTTTCTCCCCTCAGTGAACGATGTACTTATTACTAGGCGGTTTTGGTTTTCTAGAGTCCATGGGAAGGAAATACATGAAGGAATGTTTCAAGTCTTACAACTATCACGATTAAAATAGGAAGTATTTCAATGATTTCTACTTGAAGGAGACAGTTTATAAAAATCGAAGCAACTCTATTGCGCCCACATTAAGTCTCGTACGACAAATTATGTTCTTGCGAACAGATAGTGATATTGTTGTTCTAAAACAATTTTGCCTTGTTTTCCCGAAAATGGGGTAGGAAGAACAGTAGTTCGGCAAGACAGCTTGATCCGGCGTTCGGCCATTTGAGGGGCAGCAACAAGTATCTCAAACACATGGGAATACCAACTTTGTACCCTAGAATATAGAGTTTCATTTATTTCGCCCACTGCCAGGGCAGAAAGAATTCATACGTGCCTATATAAGGAGGAATGCGTAAGTGATGGAGCGACGAGGAAACGAGTTATACTCCCTATCAAGTACTTAGTTTTATTGCTTTTGAATTCACTGGCCTGTTTAGTTTTCATAGAAAATATAATATTTCGTAACTGATACTACCGTTGTGGTTATATTGGCGTAATAAGACTATTTCATCGAATTATTTTAAGTGGGGTGCTTGGTTGGGGACCTCCACGCGGTGCACCCTGGGCAACGGAGACAGCAGCGCCTTTCTCCTAGGGCGGGAGAGACGCTGCCGCCTACGGTCAACTCCGACCGAGGTGAGGACGGCCCTGTTGAAGGCTGTTCGGAAGTTTTCCACGTGTCCCTCTGACTAGCAGATGGCACAGTGGAGATCAGGTAAGGGGGCCATCTCGTAACAGGAGATGGCCCAGGGTCAGTCGGGGTGCTAGGGATATGCTCTATGGGTAACCTTACACCCCGGCGTCTTAAGACCCGAGACGGCGTGCGGTTTTAGTCGGTTCAAGCCCGACATAACCGCCCCCGCTGGCCGGCGGGGGGGTATCCGAAGGGATTTCCGCACGAAAAAAAAAAAAAAAAAAAAGATACGTTTGTCATCTTGCTAATGCCGCTGTGGTTGTGTCAATTAATGTCTTATTTCGGGCACGGTGACAATTAATAGTAATAATAATAATGACTCTCCACAACCGTGAGATATGCAACCTTAGGGAATATTTTCTACACGTTGACGTGGGTGTGCACCGAGATGTACTGGCAATAGACAACGGACTGACTCCTCTCGCTCTGGCTAAAGAGAACTGGCATAAACCGGTAATACTTAGCATCGCTGATCGCAAGGAAATATAGAAGAGCCAAGAGCTGCATGGACGTTTTTATCGGGCCTTAAACGGGCCCGACGTAGATATAAAGGCATCATTGTCATGACGAATAATTATCGGAGATATATCCTTAAGGACGGCACGATTGACATATGTCGGGCGTGTCACCGTCCCGGAGAATCCCTAAGACATATTATCTCTGGTTGTTCTCGTCTTGCTAACGGAGAGTATTTAGATAGACACAACCAAGTGGCCAGAATCGTTCATCAACAACTTGCTCTGAAATACGATCTTGTAGATTCGGAGGTACCGTATTACAGGTATGTGCCCGACCCAGTTCTTGATATTGGTCGTGCCACGTTGTACTGGGATCGATCAATCGTCACTGACAGGACTATTGTAGCCAATAAGCCTGATATAGTGGTGATTGATCGATCAGAGCGTCTCACAATAATTATTGTTGACATCACCATCCCCCATGATGACAATCTCGTGAAAGCCGAAAAAGACAAACAAATAAAATATTTGGACTTGGCTCACGAGATTGTTGACATGTGGGGTGTAAATTCAGCAATATGTGTTCCGATAGTCGTATCGGTTCACGGACTGATTGCCAAGAGCCTCGAACAACATTTTCAGAGGCTCGCGTTAGGTTAGGTTAGGTCAAGGGCTTGATGCAGAAGGCAGTGCTCCTCGACACGGCACGTATTGTGAGGAGATTCCTCTCCCTGGAGCCCTAACCACCGGTAGCTTGGTCCCTGTACCCGATGCCGGTGGGCTACTATTTTTTATATTTTTAAATATATTTGTTTTTTTTTATATTGTACAATGTATTTAAAAATATAATTTATATGTATTTAAAACTTAATAAAGGGAATAATAATAATCTAGTGGGGCGGAAATCACACAGTGATTGTCAAACTTCGGGCCCTACTTAGATATTTTTGTTGCAGTATTTTTTAAAACACAAAAACACAAAAAAATGATTTTATATTTCAGTTTCTTTCAGAGTCTGGTTGTTTTATTTAAATATACAATATACGTTTTGTCATTGTCACTCAAATTTCAAAGTCAAATACGCGTTACTCTGATAACTCGAAAGAAACTTACTTGTAAAAGTTTTTTAGGGACAATTTGTATGGTAGGTACCCGAAACCTTGAACGTACAAACCCCAAAATCTAATCAGTTCTTCCCATTAACCAAACAAGATGATTGGCGAAAAAATTTTTTAAATCGGATAAGTGCTTCTTGAGTTATTGCGTAAACAGACATCCAGATATCCAGACATCCAGACATCCAGACCAACAGACAGACCGACACAAAAATTTTTTTTGCTTAATTAGACTTAGAATCATGTGAAACGTCGAGAAAAGTGATAAAAAGTAGGTGTAAGATTTTGATTTTTTTTGCGTGATTTTAAGACCGGTGTCCACCTGGTTGGTGACCCGAAGTAATAATCTTTATTTGTCTAAAACATGTGTGTACATACAATAGCATGCAGTTATTAAATGATGTGAAACTATTTCATCATGTTTTGCCTCATATAGTGGCGTGCAAATATTTTTCTTTCTTCTTTCTTTAATCCAAAGGATCTTTATTGAATTAATATTATAATAACTAGCTGATGCCCGCGGCTCCGCCCGCGCGGAGATCGGTTATTATTTTTGGTCATATTTCCGATTCTACTTAACCAATTGCAATCAAACATGCGGCAGGTTTTAAGTGTTAAGCCTGACCAAGAGCTGGGCGTATCTACCAATAATTTTCGGTTTCAGTTTTTTTTGTATATGCCTCATAGTCTACCTTGATGCCAAATATCAACTGAATTAGGTTTAAAGGTATCGGTATAATAAAATCGCACGCATCGTAAAAATTACTCTCATAATTTTTCCCTAACATGCCAAAAGAAGCATAACTTCAAAAGTTGAAATTAAGGGAAATTTGCATATATCTTTTTATCATCTAGACTTCGTAGTCTTCGTAGTATTCGCACTTGACCGGCTTTTTGAACATATCTCCGGTTCTACTTAACCAATTGCAATCAAACATACGGCGGATTTTAAGTTTGACTAACACTATAATATAATAGAATATAACTAAAATATAATAGGATCAAACAAACTGCATCAAATCCGTTCAGTAGTTTTTGCGTCCTTCGTGAACAAACGAGAACTCCAAAAAAAAGAATTTTGTGTTCCGATATCATATTTTTTCATATTTTTTGTACAGACAAAATTTTATAATAGTACTAGCTGGCCAGCCCCAGCTACACCCGTTGCGTATTTCAAACCCCTATTGAACCCCTTTAACCCGTAAATGCCCATAATTCATTAGTTTTCATTATAATGTATGGGAATATGTGAGATTTATTGACATTTATGGTTACTGCTCCGCTCCTATACAGCCTAGACACTCACAAATAATGTAGCTTTTTTTTGGGAAAGAATTTCAAAATCGATTCAGCAGCTCCAGAGATTACCGCCTACAAACTCATAACATCACAAACTTTACCTCTTTATAATATTAGTATAGATAAATAGATGGAATGTTTATTTTAGAACAATAATGAAATCTCATTTCCAGTTGACCTCAAACGTAAAATTATTGAGTACAATAAGAAAATAAAAGAAAATCATAATAACCAAAACATTCCATACATGACCTGCACTACCTATGTGCTATCAACTAAAACATTAATTGATAGGAAGCTGTTGAGTTCTAATCATACTTATCCCAGCATAAAGACGTACAGTCTGCGTCAAAAGTAGATGATGATTGTAGACTTCAAAATATAAAAATAAAATTAAAATGAATAATTTTATAGTCATCAAAATTATGAAAAATATAGTTAGAAACGATTGAGTAGTTAAACAGTATTTTTACTTGGAAATATAAATTACTTTGATCATAAACTACTCTTGGAAATCTGAAAATGATCATCTACTTTTGCCGCTGACTATACCACCCTACCGCTTAAAGTAGCCGTATTTCCTCTTATTCCCATACCCTTGGGGATGCAACATACCTTTCTAAAAAATGCACCGGTCCGTTACCACCAACCGTCAAGGCGTAAGGAAAAATAAATAAAACACCCATCAACAGTCCTGGGTCACGACCGGCGGGATTCAGGCTTTAATCAAAATAGCTCTACTTAGAAAGTCTCTACAGCATTCGGAAGGTAAAGCAGTGTTCAAATCATACTATGGCAAGGCAAAGGGCCTCCACAATGCGATGACAAGAGTTAGGTGAAGGCAGAAAGACCCATAGCGCTAGACAGCTGTCAGCAATCAGTATCTATAATAGGTCGGTCAAAACCCGCTGGAGTCGTAACAAATTGGGCCTGATGCATATGCATAAAGGTGTTAGCTCACACCAGTACGCTGGCGACGTTCGGTGCCAACTAATCTTATCCCAGCACCTAAATAAAAATGACAAATGACAAACAATATTATTTAATCGAGGTCACGATAATATTATTAAATATAAGATATTGATATTCAAAATCGGAAAACCTTCAAAGGACAACGCCTCCTAAAGTAAATACTTTAAAAAAGGTAAAAAACGATAAAAACCAATTGTGCATTCCCATTTCATTGTGAGGACTCTAAAAGAAGTCCGATATAAATGAAGGACGGAGATTCGTTAAAGAGATACTTATGAAAAGAGGAAATTCGCGAAAAAATCGAAGAGCTGAGGTAAACAAAGTGAAGCGGTTGAAGGCACCCGGGACAAGTTTTCAATTAACAGAATGAGACTCAACTTGACGGCAACTCGGCGCCTATACTAGCACCGCTCTATGCCCAGTGTCGTACTAGTGTTCGACTAAAATTTTAAAATTGAAAGCAAAAGGGGCGATTAACTGTATAATACGTTTTGTAATATAGGTGTTTATGTGAAGGTGAATTGGCGGAGGTTTCGGAACGGCCCGGAAACTGAGTGGGTTAAATGGAGCGTGGACGCGACGAGACCCGCTGCACTTGTTGCAATTTCTCTCCACTCCATGACTTAATTGTGCCGAGTTTGACTTTACATTTACTATAGACGAATGGCGTTAATTTCATCCCAGTAAGGTTACCGTCCATTACTCTAATTGCGAGCCGCATTTCATCTAAGCATCTCTCAACTTCGGTCCGCATCGAAGAATCTCCAACAAACTCAAGAAAATTCAAGGAAACCAACTACTAAAGAGTATGGAAGTAAACGAGGAGTCTTTGCTAATATTCCTAATTAAGCTTTTAATGTAATTGAATGAGTGGAGACACGTTGCGATTGGAAGGAGTGAGCGAGTGGATCGTACACCCCTTCATTCGCGACCAAAAATACTTTCAAATAAATTACTTAGAGCGAACTCGGCGCGCATACAAATCGGCTAGCGATTCTCCATATTTCACCTTCCGAACACTCGGTCGATTTACACACTTCTGTAATAGCTAGGGGAAGGCAAGTCAGCCCGCGATAGACGAGTGTCGATGCATTGATCGTAACTTAGCGAAAATTAAGCCATTTCCGTAACGGAGCGCCGTATCCTTACTTTATTACTAATCGAGTCACGTCACGAAAATAATTTCTGATAAGTATACAATTAAAGGTGAAACGGGTGTCGAGGTTCTTGAGTCCGAGTTAAGCTGATATTATTGGCGTCTGTCGCGAGGAGGCATATAACTGTCGAATAGAGGCACCTGTGCTCGATAATGTGACGCCCCGTCTGGCCGAATGGGAGAGGAATCAATTAGGCCTTTGCCGAATTGCGTAACGTCTCTAGTTACGAGCATTACGAGTGGGTCCGCAGCTGCTTTTTGCTCATCCAACCTCTTGTTATTGCACAATCGACATTCGACGCCTCAGATAAGATATAACGTATTCATTTAACCTTTTCATTATAGTTTTATTGGGAAAGCTTTGTCAAACACAGTTAGCTTAATTACCATTATTGAATTTAGCGATGTTAGCCTATTTCACAATATGCAGTTCCCTTTATGCTTAATGGAATTGTGAAGTCACTACGCAGTAACATGCAGTGAGGTTACGTGGAGCATTCGTTTACCCGACTTGATGTTGATCATGAGCATATTTTGTTAAGAGTCTGATGATTGCATGCGATAATTTATTTATTTATTTATTTGTTTAGAAACTTAACAGCTATGATACATATATCGTGGATAAATTAAGAATTACATAGGATTCTTAGCCAGTAACAAAGTTTCCCGACATGTAAAAATTGCATGCATCACTTAAAATATAAGTAATATCTATGTATTTATAAATATTCTTACAATCTTATTCTAACTTAATCTAACAGTTCTTTTACAATCTTTATTCGGGCAAGTATGATTGTAACTTATTAATAATTTTTTTCTTAAAAACACTTTTTGAGAGGTGGAAGATGTCAAAGTCATCAAAGTTGTCATTGTAACAACTAGGTAAGCGTGTGAGAACTGCATTTTTACCGTAATTAGTGCGATGCAGAGGAACACTGAAAAGGCGGGTATGTCTAGTTCGAGTTTTTGGTGCACTTAAATTTATATTAGAGAGAAGGTCCATACTATCAATTTCGCCTCTTATAATAGCAAACAAAAAACCCATGTCAAGTAACACGCGCCTGCTAGACAGAGGCAGTAGATTATACTGCTTACAGTCATCAAGATATGATACATGTCGCCTCCTTGTCTTGAAGTTTAGATGTCTTAGGAAACGTTTTTGTATTCTTTCTATCCTATCCATATATGTAACATATTGGGGAAACCAAACAGGACTGCCGTAGTCCAGTACACTTTGCACGTATGCGCAGTAGACAGTTTTGAGACAATTAATATCTTTAAATTGAGAGCACGTGCGCATAACAAAGCCTAAATTTCTGAACGCCTTACTTGTAATGGTGTCTATATGGCGAGATAAAAGCATCCTCGAATCCAACACAATTGATTCCTGAAACTATGTATATTGGTACATACAACACAACCGGCGTGAATAAACTAAAATTTACATAAATAGTGCTGCATGATATAAATACAATTCCTTAATTTAAACCTTTTATGACGACCTGAAAAAAAAAACAGTGGCACTCCGGGTGCCGAAAGAAGTGAAAACTAGAACAATTACGCCTGTATTTTTCGAATCCTCAGGAATATTTACAGAACTATCAATTTTGTTCATTATGAATCAGTTCAAAACTTCATCAAGGTCAGAACAAAATAATTTTGTTAAGGTTTCAAATGAGTTCATCAGCTACAACAAAGATGGCGTTGCCGTTGTTTTAAATAATGAGTTTAATATGGAAAGCGTTTGGTGACGATGACGCGAGTCTCATGGTTTTCGTAAAGTACTCAACGCGCCGAAGTTGTCTTTGTTGGCGTTACGTCTTAAACTCCATAAAAAATACGATTAAAAATTATTACACTGTGTGGTTCGCTGAAGGACCCAAAACGATAAAAAGGATCATACGTGGCAAAAATTAAGCTCCGAATTAATCAATGTCTACAATATTCAGATAAAGGCAAGCACCCCATCGTCGGAGGTGCTTTGACGTATTAAAAAAATCCAAATTAATTAGGGCGAATAAATTAAAATGGTGAAGGGAAAGCTCGTAATTTTCGCCATGTCCGTTGTAGATTGCGGCGTGTGAGGGTAGTCGTATGTGAATTATTTAGAGGCGGTCGCGCGGGCGACTGGCCCGCAATTAATGAAGTGCTCTGAGTCGTTTGTCAATGCGGTGGTCTGTGGCGGTCGGCAGACCCTCAGCTACACCAATCTGTTACCTAAAATATGTCATTTGCAATAAACCTAAAGAATATTTGTGATTCATTACGCGAAATCAATCGCTGAATTCCAATTAAGTATTAAGTTCGATTCAGCTTGCTAGGTTTTGATTTATTGGTTTCTTACCAAGGATTGCCAGTTTCCCGGTCCATTTCAAACTTTGATTGTATTTTGAGTTTTATTAATTTTATTCGGAAGTAATCTGTAGTTTTGTAAATGATTCAAATACATATTCCCTTACTTACAGCAGCACATAAATTAATAAAATGTATGCTTTCCTGTCATAAATGCTTATAGGTGTCTCAGTAAGCAATTATTCCTAGTACAAGGCTACCGTAATAATTTTATTGTGGGGATTATAAGGCATTATCTCATATCCATTAGGCATAATTTTACTACTAACTATTCACCGGCTTTGCATCACTATATAACGATGTTCCTAAAGGTGATTATAAATCTAGTGAAGAGGTCGGGAGCGGGCCGCTGAGGTCGGCGTTAATTTTCAATGGTGAGATTTATTTGTCCTCAATTACGAGGAGTTTGATCAAATTCCGAGGCGGCGTGTAAGCGTCTCGCAATGACATTAGGCGATGCTGCGACCCACCGCCATCCCGCCGCGCCCCTGTAATCGTACCGTTTAAATATAATTGCAATAAGTTAATAAAATCCCACAGCGCTTTTAATTAATTTGTGGCGACACAGGCGCCCAATTAAATAGGGATTTCGAAAATTTCATAAAGCGCCGTTGTATGATAAACGCTATTTTTGTAGGCACTTTCGTTTATGCACGGTTTGTTTGTGTACGCGTGGCTTGTTAGTTTCCAGTGAAAAAGTAAATTTCGATATGAGCTCTTCATATACTTGCAGTTCTAATGAATTAACTATCTACTTATTAATTTGATATTATGCGTTAATACAGTCATAATGCTTACAACAGCGTGCGAGGAATATGAATGAGTGACTACGCTAACGGAAACCATTTGGAATCATAAAGTATGAAATACCAAAATTCATACGAGCCGTTGAATTAATAGAGCAGAAAAAGCAGCGTAGCCTCTTTTAAAAAAGAAGCATCTGGATCCATTCTCCTTATTGTAAATATGCATTAGGGCGGATGACGCGCTGCTTCGGGTCCTCATTACTCCGATGCGCTATCAAAGACGTCCGCAGCCCGGACCGTGAAGTGTCCCGGATACAAGCCGCTCAATTATGTTAATGGATTTGCAGTATTCTCCTTACAACAGGCCTGACTTCAGCTGATTGATATGCAGTTACCACAAGTCTACATTTGCGACTAATACATTACGTGAAACACATCTATTATTTTTGGGCGCACTGAGAGCCCGTTACAAATAGTATAAATGGTAATGGGATAACAAAACAGATGGGCTCAGTTATTTGATGCTTATGTAACATAAAATCAATGGAAAAGCAAGCCAAACAAATATATTTTATTTCTGGACATATCTAGGCGCAGGAAATGATTGATATTGCTTAGAGCAAACAAAGCTAACCTACTGAACGGCAATTGGTGGGAGCACCGAAAACGAAATAATCACAGTTTTTATCGAGTATGCAGGGACATGTTATCAAAAATAGATTATACTCAACCAGAAACCGTAATTAAAAATGACTTTAAAAGTAAATATAATCGGAAATCGATCCAGGTCATTGTTTCGGCTAGGCTTCGGGCAAAAGTGTAATGGTATGTTGAGATAAAAATGAAATTTGGGTAAACACATTCAGGGTTTCACGTAGCTCAGGCAGTATTTTTGGAACAAGAGTGACGCGAATATTTTACGTAACAGTCATAAGAGAGGTCGGCCACCTGCAAGTCTAACCGTAAGATTGGTGGCAAAACGCCGACTCACCAGCCCGGTATACGCTTAAATTACGCGTAAAGCCGAACACAAAGGCTATGCGTATTCAAATTCCATTAATCTCCCACCCGAGGGAAGGTGGGGTAAAATGAACCGGCGCGGACAAAAACAATGCCGCCGGCAAATAACCGGCTCAGCATTGTTCCGGCAATTAGAAAGCTTTCCCATGTACCGGTCGTGTATAAAAACAGTGTAACATCAGCACGAATCGCTGCCTATTGCTCGTTACCGTTGATGTTTATTACGGTTATTAGGACTAAGCCGTGCGGTCCCATAATAATGTTTTTTGGTATAAGTTGTTTTAAATTAATCATATTCCTACTCACATAGGTGTTGGATAATCACATGTTACACGAAAACTGTAATCGGATCTATCGTTAACTTTAACTGTAGCTGAATTGTCGGTGTAGTCATTTTACACAATACATGATGAACAAACCGAATCGAAACATGATATAATCTGTTGAAAAGCCGGCTCAAAGGTGGATATGGCCGAATTAAAACCGACTGTCGAGTGATCGATAGCAATTGCGACAAATGACAACGTTGCGAATTGATTTCCAAATAATCTTTGACCGGTCATCCGTCGAATGTTCATACTTCAGATATTAATAACTTCAAATTTATATTATTATGTGGTCTTCGGGTATATTTTGGTTATATCAGTTTAATAATTTAGTAACGATTCTAACTTTTTGATTGAGTCTGTTTGACCCTTTGTATCTTCATGATACTAAGCGTTTAGTTCTCTTGATCTACAAGTGGGCATCTCATCACCATGTAAAAAGGTAATTTAGACTCACGCGGTGAAATTTCGAGGTTGAAAATTTGCAGCTTACCTGAAAAGAAACAAAAATGTCCAATTAATACACTTAATTTTATTCAGTTACATTGAACCCTAAACTGCTACTTGACACAAGCTGTGCCATGTAATGGGAACAATGTGGCTGCGATGCAATCACAAGAAGCATGCCTGCGCTATTGTTTTTAGCGCTGTTATTGCGGAGTGCCGAGTAGCAATAAGCGGGCGTTGTTTGCTCAGGGCCACTATTGTAGCTAGTTATTAGGACAGGTTCTCCGTGAGCCACGCGGTGGTTGTGGGTTAAGATCGGCTCAGCCCGACATTCTTGTAGGTGTAGGCGACATATTTAGAATATCTAACATCAGGTTACCTCCGTTATATAATATCACGTCTAGAGGATTATGTACAGGGGTGTATGTTATACTACCATGATTAAATGGTACTGTATATAATTATACGAGTGGTCTAGCTAAACAAGCGTCAATTTATTCCTGTTGCATAGACTAGAACTAATAATTAATTTAACCGACTGAGATTTAACCATGCTCATAATTACTGAGCTCGCATTTCAACAATGCACAACAATTCCTAATGTTGTATCATACTAATTGTAGCTGCCGTATTCGTCACGTCATGTTATTACCGTTTCACTTAATTCATATGAGTACAGGTATTTAAATAAGATTATATACTATTAAAAATGTATTGAATCCTAAAATACGTGAAAGATGATGACTGTAAACAGACATATTTATATGTGAACTAAGGACCCGTCCTTAGAGCGACATTTCCTAAAATCCTTCCTGTGCACCATGGAAGGATTTTAGGAAATGTAATGTGCTTACAACATAAAAGGTATACAACATAAAGGACAATGCCCATGTCAGTATGGAAATCGGTTGCACACTTTTTTTTGTTTTGTCACATAAGTATAAACTGCATTAAAAAGCCTGCATTAAGTATTATCTGAAATATAAACGCATATTGTAACAGAACTTGGGGTTATTGAGAAATTAAATGATTACAACGAGAAAAACAACAACAAGAAGTAAATATGGTGACACAGACTGTTGAACTGACGTTTGAGTAAGACAGGGATACCATGTATAAATTAAGAAAAAACTACTACTGAAGCACACATTATTTTACAACTTTAAATGATTATCACTAATAAACTACGAATACATACACGAAATATTAAGATTTCATAACTGCAATATATTTGAATGTCTCATTGCGAATTATTATCACGTATTATTATTTAACCATTTTATTTTAAAAACATTGGTATATTTGCATTCTACCACCAATGGTTTATTTTATATAATGGTAACAATTAAATTAAAATGGAAACGATTATTCATTCAAGTTTTATATTTTTATAATTTAAATGCAAACTCCAAGTTGTATAGAAGCGATTTAGTGTTGAAGTCATACTATAATCAATATTATTTTTTAACATTTGAAATATTGACGCGAACGTCTAAAAGCACAACCAAGAATGGGCATTCTCCTTTTGGCTTTAAAGTTTGTAGCCCCAGCGGTTTAGTCAGTTGCAATACATTGTAATTTGTAGGTAAACATGCATAAAAAAATCTTCCATGGGAGGCTCCGAACGAAAAAAGCTTTGGCAAAGTTAGCAAACCTACTTATAGAATTTAATAAGTACAAAGTTACCGGTACCGTACACTGAATAAACGTATGTACTGCTAACAAATTCCGGAATTGGAGAATGTTTTAATGACGTCCTTATCGTCCGGAACATTCTTCGGGCATTCAAGACTCTCTTAAAACGATACCAATTTCAATAATTACGTGTCCTTGACATAATCAAAATTAAGAGTGTCTGTGATTCTTGTTTTAAGTACCTACTTATTATTTTTGTGTTTGGGGCTTAAACCAATGATGATACCAGACGGAATACTTAATTTAAATTCTGTCTATGACGCACGATCTCTCTTTTAGTCTCTTGGTAATATGCACTATCCTTTTCTTTGCCCTGTACATACTGTATACACTCACCCAAGCATAGTTATGGAGTTAAAGTAAATTTTTGACCCAGTCGCCACTCGTCGCTATGGCAACGACTAAGAAATATAACAATTTTGATGTATTAGTTGTCAGTTGTTAGACAGGGTCGGATTCAGTACTAATATTAATTTGTTACTTGAAAAGTATAATATTGTTTAAAATTAAATAAATAAATAATTAAACAATTCTACTCGTTTCTATTCTAATAACGGTGACCTGTCTAAAATGTTGGATTGTAAAATGTTTAATTCTGGCCTTTCTCAATCCATTTTATGAACGTATGCAGTTAAGCAGTTTGTCAGCCTAGAGCCGGTCAGCCTTAGTTCGGTGCCGTCTGAGCTACATTGCATATGTGGTAAATTTGGCTTCAATATAAATTGGACCTGTTCGGTCTGTATCTCTTAAGTCTGTAGTTTGGAGTTACTTCTGAAAGGCAGGTGGCAAGGAAAATGTATAAGTTAAAAAAATACTTAAAAAAATAGTCACCTTGAGAAAATACCTGTTTGATATAATATATGACACTAATATTGCTAAAAATGTTCTCGATCTATGCCCAATTGAATATTATTTTAATGGTTTAAAATAATACATCTAATCCGCTGTAATAAGTATGGTAGCATAGGGAGGGGCATATGAAAAGTTGTTGGCAAAAGTACGTCACGGTTGTATTTATTGTTTACTTTATCTATGGTCATAGTTTTATCGCAATCTACGATACGCTGTTGATACGATACCCAACATTACCAATACTCATTAAATAACTCGAGTTTCGATTTTAGTATTTACACTGAACCTCAAAATTAAAGTCGAGTAAATGCAAACACTCCGAGCTCGTTGAACTTTTCAAATCCATCGTATAACTTTCGTATACAATAAAATTATGTGATTTCCAAATTCATCTAATTTACAAACTTCTATTTAGTTTATCTTAAGTTTAAAACTACAACCAATCCCAGTATTGTATAATGTATGTTAAAAACCAGCTATGGGTAATGAACTGTTCGAGCTGTTTACACTCCCGCATCGCGTGAACTTAGCAAATTAAAACTCATTATATTACCAATTGCCATAATATTTTTGGTTACGGTCAATCACCACTCCAGAATAAAATAAATAATTATAGATTGTTCAAATAATTTGGTTGTAGTCATTGTTTAAATGAATAACAGATTAAGACTAAATAAATAGAAAAATAAAAGTAATATAAATAGTATAATAGTCAGAAAAAATCATGTTGAAGAGTTTCAGGCTACAAGTGTTACATATTGAAATTGAAGAATATAATGAACAAACGATATTTTGACTAAGTTTCTAAACCTTAGCTAAAACAAACTCAAATAGGCTATTATAGCGTTGCCTTCAGCAAAGCAGTAGGTTTTAATTACAGGGGATTGTTAAGTTCTTAAGTCAGGGATCGGACGCGATTAACAACAATGACTTTTGACTGATCACTAGTTTTAACGATTAGGTGTAATAATTGTTGTTTAGGAAGTGTCACAAAAAAACGAATACAATTTTATATATACAATCTTTTTGACCCTATAGGTTTGGGGATAGTCAGCATCATCATCTTGACATATTACCGGTTGCATCCGAGGCTTTCACCTCGAAACCCAGTGCTTGATCTGCAAACGCTATATTATTGAAGTTATATATCCTTTGGCGCGTTACGGGAAAATGATGAGAGTAAATTTTTACAAAGCGCGCGCACACCGTCACGAAAAACCGACACCATGGTGTTAACTAGTCAACATTTTACTTCGATTACGTTTGTAGAATTTGAGGTTAGTTGACGGTATGTATTATTTATTTACATCATAATCTAAAATATTCTTTTACATTATTATTTCTACAAACATAGGATAACGTAAAAGATTAATTTTTTAGAAAGATTTTTATCTTATTACGCCAAAGAAATACAACTTCTTAAGGCCGTACATAAGTACACGCTCTTTTTAGGGATTTTCTTTAGAAAAGCCCTATTGCTATCGAGTTGTCGTCGTCGACGTCGTCGACGTCGTCGTTGCCAATTTTCTGTCACGGTTTTGGGTATAAGGGAGATGCTATCGAGTTGCTGTTTTCGGTAATAGATTCGTGCTGGGGTGAACCATTGCAAGATAAAGAAAAAATCGCAAAAAATCACAAAAAAAAATAATCGCAAAATTGAAAATCCCTTGTATTCGGCTGAGCTCGTCTCAGGAATTCAACTTGTTTAACGTATGTCTTAGTGATGCTCATTACATATCAGTTTAAAGCTTTAAAATTACTTAAAAAATGACGAAATAATCGGCTGGACACAATTAACTTTTCCGCCCTGTATAAACCTTTCTTTATTTACATAGTTTACAAGATCGCAAGGCAAATTCATAGAGCACAGCTTTCAGAGCCTGTGCAGTCTTAACAGCAACACAAAGTTTTGTGTATTGCAGCAATATTGTATCACAACTTACGGTATCGTGCTCGTATCGCTATCCTATAGTATAAAGTCAAAAGGCCCGTACGTTGTATATGTAACGAGTGCGGAGCCTCGTCGGCCATTTAGCGGTTACCCACTGAACATTAGCTGTCGACACCGTTTCCGACAATATTGTGATTATTTTAAATATTAAACGCTGCTCGCCGCATCTCTAACAGAAAACGGTATTGTGTAAACATTTTAGCCATGTCATTTTACCATTTTGTGTATTTAAAAGTTAATAAGTACATTTTCAATTCCGTCACTAAAAATGAAGGTTTCAATTTAAAATGGAACAAAGCTTGATAGACTTAAATACTTTCTAATATCTATCTTCCCTTCTACAGAGAAATTAATGGATTATGGAGATCTTATTGTTTTACATAATTTACTAAAGTAAATCTATTATAGTATATTTATTGGGTGCTATAGCATTTTCTCATCACCGGCTTCACCGAAAAGTAGGTAACATTCTGTGACTTGGTATCGACTCTAAGTAGTAATATGCTGCATCTCGTTCAGTTTGTGGGAGTACCGGCGACCTCATCTCCTTTCTTGTACTTTCTTCCCATTCTTCGTGGGTCTTGCAAGCGATGGTGACGATTTTTTTTATACCTACCTATATACATGAAATAAAATCGTGTTAGTGATGACCGCTCACAACTCGAGGACGGATATTCATGATATCTTTTGATTATTTATATATATTGATTATGTTATTATTTTTTTGGGATTCGTCTTCGCACTTTGAATGACAATTTCTATTAAAATATCTGAATTGTAATGTAACTAAAACACGAAGTGCCAATACTCAACCCAACGTAATAGACAAGAATGACTTCATAGACATTTGTTTGACAGACAATTTTTGTTAAATAACTCTTCGTTTAAATTCACGTTTCACTTTGTTTTAATGCAGTAAAAAAATATAAATACAGTTGGAAGTGTTCAAATTATTTAAAAAAAAAACATAAAATATAGATTGACTTTTGAACGCCGCCATTGTTCATGTGCTTTGGATGACGTCACGCAGTTGTTTACCATTTGCATAATATATAGGTACAGTTATTAACTAGGGCACGCCGCAATAGCGGCGGTAAGGCCCATCATGGAGGATTGGCTAGAGAGGCGACACGGAAGCCTCTCGTACCGACTGACGCAGGTGATCTCCGGGAAGGGGTGCTTCGGGGACCACCTGCATCGGATCAGGAAGGAGCCAACGCCTGAGTGAAATCACTGTGACGCGAGCGAGGACTCAGGGCTGCACACGCTGGCGGACTGCCCGGCGTGGGAGGTGCCGAGACGTGACCTCGTGGCAGCCATCGGGGTGGGAGTCCTCTCGCTCGGCAGCATGATTGCGGCAATGGTGCGGAGCGCGAGCGCGTGGGCCGCCGCCACCTCCTTCTGCGAGCATGTGATGCTCGCGAAGGAGATGGCGGAGCGCGCCCGGGAGAGGTTCAGAACCCTCCCGGCCCGCTGAGCCCGCAACATGCTCGCCTCGCGTCGCAGGCGACTCAGGCGCCGGAGGTCGCTTAACGACCTCCGTCCTCCATGAGGCAGGCCTGGGGGTGGCAGGTGAGGCCGCCTGTCACCCCAGCAGAAGCAGGCCGGGACGGTGGGGCGACTAGCGCCCCTCCCCCAAACCGGGGCAAGACGGGGACACCGTGGTTCCCAAACCCGAGGGGGCCATCTCGAAACCGGAGATGGCCCAGGGTCAGTCGGGGTGCGAGGGATATGCTCTATGGGCAACCTTACACCCCGGCGTCTGCAGACCCGAGACGGCGTGCGGTTTTAGTCGGTTCAAGCCCGACATAACCGCCCCCGCTGGGCGGCGGGGGGGTATACGAGGGGATTTCCGCACGAAAAAAAAAAAAAAAAAGGTACAGTTATTAACTAAGGATTTTTATTAATTAAAATTAATTAAAACACTTACCCTGTATATATATTCGTAGTATTGTTTTCTAGATACCAGATATTGATTGTGTAAAGGGATGAAGTAGTTCCAATATTGCGGTTACATTATTACGAAAACCACTGATTGCTTGAAAATTTAAATTGAAAAACCATCAGAAAGACGGCTGGACCTATTTGGATGTAATGTTGTTGCTTTCAAAGATGCTTTGAACGTCAATTTAATGCCACAATGAACTAAACAACGAGAACTAAACTAAATGATGAAAAACTGAATTTAAAAAAATGTATTTGTATTTATACACATAGTTTTTGGTTGCTTTTGACTTACCCGTGCCCGTGCATGATTCTGGAATTCGCTTAGAATGAGGGAGTTATTAAAATATACAAATGTTACCGCTTCGTGTTTCCCCTTCCCTTCTACAGAGAAATTAATGGATTATGGAGATTTAATTGTTTTACATAATTTACTAAAGTAAATCTATTATAGTATATTTATTGGGTGCTATAGCATTTTCTCATCACCGGCTTCACCGAAAAGTAGGTAACATTCTGTGACTTGGTATCGACTCTAAGTAGTAGTATGCTGCATCTCGTTCAGTTTGTGGGAGTACCGGCGACCTCATCTCCTTGCTTGTACTTTCTTTCCATTCTTCGTGGATGTTGCAAGCGATGGTGACGATTTTTTTTTATACCCACACGGCCCACCTTATGGGAAGTGGTTATGGTGAGAAGATATTTCTTTTATGAATTTAAAAAATCTCACACATTCACAAGATGTTTCACGTCACAAGTAATAGGACGTGAGTCTATAATTTAAGATTTAAGAATATCGAGTTACTTAAATCATTATATTTTTAACAGGTCAATGCAATTTTTCACAAAAGAGGCACAACATTAACTCCATTATCTCCCATTTGTGAGTTTTCCTTATTATTCTCTGGCGAGGGCGATTTATTGCAAAAATAGTGAGTCTTTGGTATGTACTACATAGTTACACCTTTGTGGAATCCGTAGAAATTTTGTCTAAACAAGCTCATGTTTTTTAACGTTTAAGTTAGTATTTTTATTTAAGGCGTATATCGAGTAGGCTAAAAAGCTCGTCTACACAAAACGATGCAAAGACGACACATGGTTTGCCCTTCCGCTAATCACACACAAAAACAGACCTTAAACTGACATGTTTTCATGTCAAATTCGAACAGCGCACTAAGGAGCAAGACCCGGATCCGATCACAGAAGCAAATTAACGTTTAAATTAAACGAGTTAAACTAAACAAATAAAATTAATGACAGTGAAAAAGCATTGCGATTTCCAAAACATTATTTCACAGACTTGTAATAATTAAGATTAATAAAATTCCGAATAAAGTTAGTACCAACTGTTAATTTTATTGGACCCTTATTATGGATAGAACACATTTTTTTATGGAGTACCAAATTTTACATATTAAATTACCATTTGTTTCTAGTTCACCCTCCTTAGTTTGATTTATTTTTGTAATGATAGTACGGATCTGATGATACAACGTAAATAACAACAAATTGAAAACGCTGAGATGATGACGAAATTGACCCTTGCGTATACAAATAGTCTAATAAGTACTTATACATACTTTTATTCAGCGTGCATTAAATTTTCACCGCCTTTTAGTAAAGCGGATTGCCGTGAGGCAAAAAGGACAAACGAAAGCTCTTTCATTTGTTTAAGAGTGGCTTTACCTCCTTTAAGTGCTCGAGCATATAGGGAACACGGCTGAATAACCGTGAGTGTTGCAGCGGGAAAAGCTCACTTAAAAATTGCCTGAGTAATTTCTATGACGAACACGTCCGTATTCGTACGGTCTCAAATGCATTCCACATTGGATTTGGGCGTCGACGCCAGGGAACTCGCGCACCACAGATACTCTAACGTTGAGATTACTCAAGCCAATTTTGTCTTAGTGCTCACACCATTACCTGCTCAAGTACATGGACCCACACGGCTTTAGGGACGTGATTAACAGCTAAGTGAAATTTATTTTATCGGGCTACATTTGAGAGTGTGTTCCATTGTCTAATGGAACATTCGTTTTGCTTACTCTCAAAGAAGTGGAGAAAAATATGCTGTAGATCTTTTGTTTAGAAGGCACAGTCGATGTGACTATTAACGATGGGTCGTTTAAGAATAAAAGAGCTAGTTGAGTTTTATTATAATAAAATAAAACAAACGCCATTAAAAATAACGTTAAGTAGGAACATGAAAAATTCTTGAACGTTGAAAAAAAAAACACATTGCCCGACTTATTTTGACGATTTATTGTGTTAATACGTATACAAAATGCCTTGCAGGTATTTTAAATTCATAAACCTATCAGCAGTTTATTAATTCTTAAGTCAAAGCTAACAAATATTCACCATGAGAGGCATTAGAGTTTTCACGTCGAAAACTCATATAAAAGACATTTCGGTGGAGCTCGTTGCCTATCGGCGGTATTATTCAAATTAATTTACCGCGGTGAGGCAAAAAGTGCGCGCGCGGGTGTGCCACCCCCATATTCATAGAGCTGCCCTAAATTAGCATCACAATGAAGTGTTAGAGGTACGAGCGGCAAGTGCTTAATGCGGCCTGCGTCTTCTCACACGATTATATCACATACTAATGAATTAAGTATAAAACTTTTCAGCCGTAAATTTGTTTGGGCTTCTCTCGCAATATATATACGCTAATTAGTGGATTTCCGTACTCAGTAGATATGGATATGTTTTCGATGTCTCGAAGTAGGGAATAAGTAAGTATCGCGGAACGTTCAGTTTAAATATGTAGGTTTATTCATAGGGGCGTATAATGTTAAGTGTCCCAAGTAGCGCGCCAGCTGAACGGTGCGGAATATTGTTTTTGGACCACCCTTTTACGCTTTCACGCCTATAAATAAATCAAAATATTCAGGAAGGGCTCGACTTTAAGGCGGCTTAGCGGAATCGTAAAATTCAACAGCGTTCGTACCGCCCCGGGGTTTATCTTTCGCCAGCGTTTGACGTGTTTTTGCTTGAACCGTAAAAGAGTATCACGGTGTATGAATAGAAAGCAACCCTCCCTTTTACTGGGGACATATGGAGCAGAACACTTTACAAGTTTAATACTGAGAGCAGATTATCTGTTCATAGGAAATATGAACCTGGCAGCGTTTAGTGGTGAGCTCACTGAATTAATTACTATATACCATCCCCTACGCAACATGTAGGCACTTTAAGTACTTTCAGGTTACCGTCGCAAAAGTGTTTCACGTTATTCACAATTTATACCGTCGTCGTAGCTAAAACTTTCGAGAACTTTAAAAAATATATGAGCTCGATATAAAGGGACCTTGTAATTGTTTTTTATCTCTCCATAAACGCAGCATCCTAAGCGTATGCAATGAATCCGAAATTTATTCACAAAATACGACCGCCTTTTGTTATTTGGAAGTAGACAACGTTCTGGTCATTAATAACAATTTATTTTGCACAATGCCGTAATTTCGCTAAATCCTAACCTTTGAGAAAATGTGGATTTGATATTAAACGGTGAATCGTTTTCTAAATTGATTAAATAGTTTATGATAAATTGTAAAAGTTTAGGGATGCGTCCTCGCTTGTAAACTGTAGATATGATAATATTTAGATATGTTGAGATAAAATGTTTATATATTATATTATATTAATACTGCTACGTAAACTTCACTTATGATTAGGAAGGTAAACTTTCGTATCTTGTATAGCTATTGAAGCAATATAAATATTTAAATAATAGTAATGTCGATACTGTATTTAAAATTAGCAATCGGCAATTGAGTCACACAGATCGTTAATAGCTTCAATTTCTAATAGTTACAAGATGGTGGAACTTAGATTTCTTCAAGACCAACTTGAAAACAGGAAGAGGCATTGCACCTAAATCGCCTGAGACGTAGAATAACCCGAGGGGGCCATCTCGAAACCGGAGATGGCCCAGGGTCAGTCGGGGTGCGAGGGATATGCTTTATGGGCAACCATACACCCCGACGCCTGAAGACCCGAGACGGCGTGCGGTTTTAGTCGGTTCAAGCATAACCGCCCCGGCCGGCGGGGTGTATCCGAGGGGATTTCCGCACGAAAATAGATATTATTTAGAATAAATAACCAACAAATTCAGTACGGTCAGTGGATCGTCTTGGATTTGTATTAGGTACAGCTGGTGGAGTAATCTCTAAACATGAGATTGTTGCGAGTTAAAGTGTAGTTCCCCAATTCGAGATTTCAAGAAAAAGTTAACATTATGCCTCAAAAAATTCGGGTGCTTCGACGTTTCATACCATAAGTTATTCCGATTATTCGTAACACGGTTTGAAAAGCCCAACTTTTTGCATTGGATGTTAAGAACCGTGCTATGAATCGCTCAATAAGCTTTAATCAGTCATACATTGTTACTGATTATATCTGTCAGTGCTTTTTTTAATTTCTAATAATATTTTATTCGTTTCTCTTTCACATTTTGTTGTGTTTCACTGAAGCATTAAACGTTTCTTTCTTTCATTTTCTTCTTTCGTTTTATGTTTTATCACGTTTCAGAAAATATTTTACTAAGGCTTTTTTAATTTCCTAAAACATAAACAGATTTTTTCTCACAAATTTTCTATGATACTGTCAGAATTGCCATACTAATCGGCTAAAGTGATCACACTATAAACAGATCATTTATTTACTTTAAAAAATGAATACTTTTTTTTTTCGTGCCGTAATCCCTTCGGATTGGCCCCGCCGGCCAGCGGGGGCGGTTATGTCGGACTTGAACCGACTAAAACCGCACGCAGTCAATGAATACCTACCTACCTTGCAAAAAAAAAAGACTGCTTATTTATTTATAAAACACTTTTGGTTACTGTGCATACAGCAAGAACTTCGACAAAGTTGAGGTTAGCAAAGTTTCCCATTCAGAGCGACGAGAGCCGGCCATTGTGGCTAATTCAAGGCTATAATTAAATTTGTTTACATGATATTTTGTTACGATATAATGAAAACTTTTTGGTACAAGTAATATACCCCCAAAGAAAATAAGTCAAATTATTTAAACTGTAATCTTAATTTTTTTATTTCATTTTTGAGCACACAAACTGTATATTTTGTTTTCAAAAATTACCCTTTGTAATGTTTTCTATGCCATCCAGAATTTCTAAAAAGAACAGACCCTCTGTTAACCCGAAAACAGCGAAAAAATCTGCCTAAATTACTTTACATAAACGAAAGTGGATTTCAAAAGGCATAAATCAACATTAAGATTGTACAGTCCAGAGTTTCATTTGTGAAAGCAATTTTTTTAGAAAAATAATGAAATTACCCTTGGAACTAAAGTGACCCGCCCGGGGAAAAGCAACAATATTCTCGGCCCTCACTACAAAGAGGCCAGCATTTGTATTATCATTCCATTAAACAAAAGTCACCGGAGTTTCAAATGAAAACACAGAACTCATTATTCTCGGGGCAGAGAAATGATTTCAAATGTTAACAAGATTCCCCATAATAGAGTTGTTCACTGAGAGGTTTAAGAAAAACAAGCATGAACCTTTGCCTTGTGTTGTGATTTTGAAGAATTGTGTTAATAATAATGTCTGCCTGAATACCGCACACACGAGGCGGTACCCGGGTGTGCGACAAACGGATCCGGCTCGTGTTGTTTTATAATCTTCACCCCCTACGCCACTTCGTGTGACGTATTCGAGTATCTAATTTGCGAAATTACCATTATTTTGAGAAAACTTGCGAATAATATTTTGAATAATATTTTTTTTTATGCGGACGAGACTTATTTACTCAAGTAGAGAGAATTAACACATTTTAGGCTTTTAAACTATTGATGTTAAAGCAGTAAAATGAAATATTATCTGTGGAAAAGGGTTCTACTTGTACTAAGTATTTATGTTTAAATAATTAATGAGAAATGTAATTTGATACGAAAATAAGCAGATTTGCACTTTGGTACTTTTTTTGCGTTTATCGACGCAGGACAGTAAAAAGGTTTCAGTATGATTACTTGTGATCAAAGAGATTTTATATCATTCAACTTACTGGATTTCATTTAAATAAAGTATCGATAACCGAGTAGATACATTTCTCTCATGATTGATCGGAACTATGGTATAACGTAGCCAGAACCCGGGATACAGCCTTTCTGGAATTCCTATATTATAGGTATAATACGCTAGGAAGGATAATTTTGCTGATATATTGCCGGATATATCTATGAATACTCGTTTGTCAAATGCACAGTCATTTATTCAATGGTATATTTTATGACTTCATACCTCTATCAGGCGAAATAAACAAAGAGTTAGTGTGCATCCCTCGAGGGTACTAAGATAAATGTGCTTTTGAGACCGTCAAATATTTTATTAAAATAACTTCTTTCTCTCCCAATGCCGAAATAAGGTATCATAGAGAGGAGATAATACATTATTTTAGTAAGGAATTGAAGCGGGCTTGCTTTTATATTTTTGAGGATCATTATCAAGTAAATTTTAGGTTTAGGTTTTAACAAAAGAATTAGATTTACTATTCATTTACTAGGCAATTACTAGTCATTAGATGTACATATTCATACTAGTCAAATCTTAGGAATTGGTTGCCATCGAAAGATTTTATGTTAACGCACATTTCAAGATTAAATTAATTTACCCGCCTTAACAAAAAAAATGTTTATACATTTCCTGGTGAAGTTAATAAATGCAATATCCTGAGTGTAACAGCGGACTACTTTAGTTTATAATTCAAATAAAAATAACATACTTTCAAAATAATGGTATAATAAAAATACATTATCACCGCACCCGCAACGCAAACGTATGAAAGGGAATCTTTTTAATTTTAGTAAACACAAAGTCAATGTAATTAAATTGTGTAGTCACAAGTAGATGAGCGTTCTCGAAATACGACATAGCAATTCCTCTTAACATGAGATTTGTGCATTCACGAAACTGATTTAATGTAATACGTTCCCGTGTTGTATTCTGAAAATGATATCGTCTTCTATCTATGCTTACATTTCATTCATCTGACAACAACACAAAATTCCGTCAACCATAAAATATGGTAGATATAACTTGCACTTTGGTATTTCTAATTAAGCCCGGTATTTGTTTACAAATCCTTACTAATATATAAATGTGAAAGTAACTCTGTCTGCCTGTCTGTCTGTCTGTTACGCTTTCACGCCTAAACCACTGAACCGATTTTGCTCAAATTTAGTACAGGGGTAGATTAGACCTTGGGAAAGGACATAGGCTAGACTGTTTTGTCGCGATAACCGACATCTACGCGGGCGGAGCCGCGGGCAAAAGCTAGTATATAATAAATTTATTTCGTGAATAACTCACTTTAATATCCTAATTGCTAGTATAGACATAGTATCCTCAGGGGCGCATCTTAAAGCCGTACATATCTATCCATTATTTTTAAATATTATTCAGATTGGAATTCAGGAAATAATATAGGAAATCTTCATTGCATTCATTAGACAATGCATCAATATGCAATGTTAACGTCATTGTTAGTTTATATACGAGTAGATTCAATAAAGTGAATTAATAATAAACAAGTACGATTTCGTTAGTATATTTTAACTACTAATTGTAAATCGGAGGGCGTATATGTAGTCGAATGCCGTCCTTGCGACGCACGCTGCTGCGAATTATTTTCCACTGCCTCACAGGTTCGAAAGCTCATGGACTCAAATGAAATAGTCGCGAAAGGCGCTGTTTCGAAAAACATTTTCACTGCCTCATGCGCTCGCGCTTCGCCGGCCGCTGCCGCGGCACGCTCGCTCCGCTCGCGCGGCTCGCGCTCTGTTGGGGTCACAGTTCTAACCTAACCTAACCCAGAAGCGCCGGAATCACTAGTCAGGAAAGTTGGATTTCGACAACGTGACTATATTCGAGCGTACCTTTTTTTTTTTTTTCGTGCGGAAATCCCCTCGGATACCCCCCCGCCGGCCAGCTGGGGCGGTTATGTCGTCGGATGCTTTGGATGCAACCTGGAAATTATTCCAGGTTGCATCCGAAGCATCCGCAGGTTATTATGATAAGGTGATTATGATATGGAATTTTTAAATTCGGCCATTTATTAATAGTACGTTACATTGTCAAACGACTAGCAGTGGTGACCACACGATCGTAAAAAGTTTCGTAGTCATAAAAACCTTCGTATTTATTTTTCTTATTCGATAAAAGCCTCGTAAAGTTAATAAAGGGTTTTGTGTAACAAGCAGACAGCACGTTCGAGATAAGCCCCAGTCTTGTGTTGAATCTTTTAAAATGTCATTAAAACCAACCCCGGGCCGGCACAGACAAAGCCCAACGACCTAATTGTTGACGAAAAATATTCTCGATGCAAATTCGCACTCTTTACAGCCCATTCGGAATTTGTACTGAACCCGAAAGAAGTTAACGTAATTAGCAACCGTTGTCGGGGTGTATCAGTTTTTGTGAAGTCGTGACGTAATAGCAGACAACGTATTTTCAACCACGGAATGCACTGTACGGTTTTGGCTACGGTGGGCTACCGACGGTTTGCTGTTGAAGTGTGTGTCTTTTTTTTGTAGTCTGTTTTATACTATTGAAGTACCTTTTCATTTCCATTATAACATCCAATTTGAGCTCCAGTATTCGGCTTATTTTTTTTGTATTTTGTTTATTGAGCAAATACAAAAAAAAATCGGTTATCTGTAACGTCGGTTTACTGACGATAGTTGAACGTGACAACGTCATAAGAACGCGAGGTAACGCCGCACACGTCATGTGGTAACGCCGCATACATCGTTACACCGTTTTTCGTGCGTGCAGCCGGCTCCATTGATTTATAAGACGTTGTCACGTCAAAAAATTTAATACTCGTCGCGCTTATATCAGTTACAACGATGAATACTTTGGGAGTCAAACTATGAAATGAATTATTTTCGCGCTTGAAGTTTGACTAAAGACATGCCCAATTTTTGTATGAATGTTGGCTTTTCTTTATCTTGTAGGATAGAAACCACTAAGTTATTATAATAGCTCACTATTTATCTATGTAAATATCACATCAGGATCAAAAATGTATTGTGTTAGGTACTTTTGTTACTGCTTATTGTCTTCAATAATACTGAAATCATCCGTACCTATGATATTATAGGTATTATTAATATTAATTTTAATCACAAATGATTACAATTAAAACTTATATAAGTACTTTTTTTATATTTAGGACACGTCAATTTGACTTCACCTCGCCTGATGGTAAGCTGAAGGTAAAGTCTCAGGAAAGAGGGTCACCTTTACATACACGTACCATGTTAACAATGCTGGCACTCAGCTTGACGGCCTCATCAGAAGAGGATTGTCGCAGCACCGCGTGACACCCACTGGTCCCACTAGTGCTGCGACCACAATCCCCCTGCCCGGCTATGCACTTGCTGACCCCGGAACGCATCAAACCGAAATTGGATTACTATGGAGGGTTTTTCGCAATCGTGCACGGTGGTACCCACCCGGCCGAATTTTGTGACAAATTTGTGTCATCAAATTTCAACCACCAGTAATCTTAGTATTACAATTCATATTCCTATATCGCATCAGTACGTAATGTGATACAATTTTTCTTCTATTCAATAACGGATATTCATTTGCCGGTGAACAAAACCAGAGGCTCCCGAGTGCGTAAGCTGCGGTTCGGTGCTTTCATCTATACTATCATAAAATTGTAAATTAGTCGTCTGTACATTGTAGATATAAAAAAGAAACTTGAATTATCTTAAATGAACGATTCTGAACCCAAAAATATTTTATTTGGTATTCTTATCGGTTTGTTCGCGATGGACGCAACAACTACTGAACGGATTTTGATGGTTTTTTTTTATTAGTAATGTTTTGCTCAGACTTATAATCCGCTTATTTGATTGCGATTGGTTGAGTGGAACCGGAGATATGACCAAAAGGCCGCGCGAGTGTAGCCGTGGGTATCAGCCAGTATATTAATATAATTTACTAACTATCCACCTACTGTTATATTAAGTGGGTGGTCATAAACATCACATTAAATATTGGCAAAATATTTCAGCTAGTAAGTGCATAACACTAATATTGAATGTCATTATATAAAAAATCGGCCAAGTGCGAGTCGAACTCGCGCACGTAGGGTCCCGTACCAATATCTACCTGTTGCCATTATAAATACCTACCGAGCAAAAACGAGCAAAATAAAAGTCAGGTTTGTTTTACGGGAGCCCCCCTTTAATATTTGTTACTTCGGGCCACCAACCAGGTGGACACCGAAGTCTTAAAATCACGCAAAAAAAATCAAAATCTTACACCCACTTTTTATCACTTTTCTCGACGTTTCACATGATTCTAAGTCTAGTTAAGCAAAAAAAATGTTTGTGTCGGTCTGTCTGTTGGTCTGGATGTCTGGATGTCTGTTTACACAATAACTCAAGAACCACTTATCCGATTTAATTATTAATCTTGTTTGGTTAATGGGAAGAATTGATTAGATTTTGGGGTTTGTACGTTCAAGGTTTCGGGTACCTAACATACAAATTGTCCCTAAAAAATCATTTTTTTGTGTTTTTGACGTCGACGACGTTTGATTTGATTTCATTTTCTTCATATTTATTGCTCAATATATAAAGACGCGTCGAATAATATGCATAAAGCCTAAGGTCTGTAATTTTGAATAAAAATACTGCCACAAAAATATCTAAGTTTGGCCCGAAGTTTGACAATCACTGTGTGATTTCCGCCCCACTAGATTTTATTTTAACTTCATTATTTATTTTTAAAGTAAATATATAAATAAATATTCTGTAAATATTTCAAGCGTCTAGCTGTTGCTGTATCAATATAATACCTCTGTGGCGTAGCGGTAGTGTATTTGACTGTTACGACAGGGGGCGCGGGTTCGATTCTCGCCCAGTGCAAATAGTTGTTCATTTGTTGTTGATTAAATTAATTGAATTTAAATTAGTTGATTAAAATTGTTGTTAATTAAATGTTCTGGGTGTTTCTATGTATTTACAAAAAAAGTAAAGTAGATAATGTTTATCCACATTATAGAACCCATAACACAAGCTAGTACTATGCATACTTCGGGTCTAGAGAGCGCTATGTAAAATATCGTAAAATATTTAGAATATTTAATATCGAGCAAAAACATTAGATGATAACACAAGATGATGTATGGCTCCCATACAAAAAACATGTTTATCTACACTCAAATCGAAAAATTCGAAGACGATTCTATATTGTACGCACTTTATAAACGCATATACATAAAATTAAAAATAAATCTTATTAAGTACCGCCAACTGTATCATAAAATTCATTATAGTATCGCTATTTTATTCATTAAACTAGTCTAAGGTTTTAGGCTGAATATGAAAAAAAAAGCGCAAACATGCGCAGTTCGAACTGTGAAAAAATGGCGCCCTTGTAACCTACCTACTTTGTTTAATTTAAATTTTTCTTATGAGTGAATATAATAGTTATTTATGCAACTGTGGTATAATGAGGGGTATTAAAACATGAATGTGGGTTTATCACACGAAGCGAAGCTGAGTGTGATAATAGTATCACATGAGTGTTTTAATACCTAATTATACAGTTGCATACAAGAATTTATCTACACCCATGATAAACTAATAATACATCTTCAGAGAATGATGTACTGCCCTTTGATATTTTCCAATTCATGAAATCTTGGTACGCCTTTAAATACTGTTTTCTAGATTTTTCCGGTAGTAATTTGTTAGAAATGTCCTTTGCTGCATTCGAAATGTCTGGAGGTGTGTTATCAAAACTTGAAACGCTCATTTTCGTAAGTAAACAAAACAATTTGCAAAAATAAAAGCGAAGAAAAATAGCGGGAATTCGAATTCGAACGAATAAGCTTTAATTTTTTTTTTACGGCGCGCCGCGCGCCGTTGTGGTAGTGCAATGCAACGCGCGTGAATGACAGTTCTTTTTTTGAAACTCATACAGATTCCACGCATCGAGCGCTAAGAATTTGGCTGTCTGATGAGTAACCCTTTGCGCGGAAGAGATTGAAAAAGCGAAAGGAGTGTTATTATGAAATTTCATACAACATTATAACACCCGTTCGGATGATATTATGGTTATTATGACATTGGATGTATTAATGTTGGCAATAAGCTAACTGTTTCAGAATCTTTTATAGAGGATTTAAAGCATGGGTGTAGATAAAGTATATTAAAACACTCGAGTCAACCTATTATCACATAAACAGACTCTCATGTTTTAGTACCCCTTCTTATATGACAGTTGCATAAACTACTATTTAATTTAATTTTTGCTCGATATTAATAACGGCAATAACCAGGCTTGTTCTCATAAACCGTGATAGCTAATAGCTAGACAGTTGAAATTTCCACAGATGATGTATTTTTGTTGCCGCTATAACAACAAATACCAGAAATAAAATAAAATAAATATTTAAGGGAGGTTCCCAAACAAGAAACGTGATTTTTTGCTCGATATTAATAACGGCGATAGGTAGACGCTTGAGATATTCACAGAATATTTACAATTAAATTATTGTATAGATAATGGTACGGAACCCTTCGTGCGCGAGTCCGACTCGCACTTACCCGATTATTATTTTCAAATAAAGCTGTACTCTATGAATTGGTTAATTGTATTATTTACTTTGTACTATTCCAGTAGGTACTCAATCAATACTCAATGAACTCTTGACCTGAAATGAAAATCAGATTCAAACCATGAAAGAAACAGAATAATAATAGTAGAGATGGGCTTGTTATTATGTAGTAGATATTTAATTAAATTCTTCAACACTGTACCAAAACGGTGACTCTGTCTCACAACCTATAATGTGGATTCCTGGGAATAGAATGTAATGATAGCACTCGGGTCAGTGGGTACGTTCTAGGTAATTAACGTTCACAAATAGGTATCAGGGTACGAGTTGTGATAATAATTCTAGTAGTCATTTTACAGTAAAAGATGTTATTTTTATTTATTTACGTTTTTTTTATTTATTTATACAAACTCGGCAGCCTGCTGCCATGCCTTATAACTACGTGGACGGTGTGTTCACTTGCGCGCAATGTTTACGTAGGTTCACCGCCAAGATTGGCTATATTAGCCATCTTCCGGCGCACGAGCACCGTACTTAATAAGGAACACATAGAAGTGGTCACTATGGCCGAAATCGGTCGGAGGTCACCATCATTATACAGACTTACTTTTTATTCATTAACATAACATCTTTATTTGGCCTAGCCATTACACTATAGACGTGAACTCACTCCTAATACAAGCAATTTAGTTTAGCTGGAGAGGTTACGAGGAATACTAGTAATTTCGGTTACTAATATTATTTAAAATAAAAATTATAAAACTAGGCTTTAAAAGATTTCACGCGGGCCGTGAAATCTTTTAAAGCCAAAAATGTCTATTTTCTGAAAAACAAAGTATTCTAATGTTTTTGTTCAGGTATTTTAGTTTTCTTGTATCAAACATTAATATTCACGGTACTACACTTAATTGGTAGCTACTAGTATCTGAAGTACTCATTGGGCACACTTTTCCCCGAAGACAAAGGTCCTGGAGTCCTTGCAATCGGATCCGCCGCGCCGCCGCCCTCTCGGTAATTTTCTCGTTAACGGAATGAATAAAACATTTCATTCCTTACCTTTCTTTTGTAATTGTTAATGGTTGATGGGTTTTGGCAATTTATGTTCGGTTTCTTTCAGGCACCTTATTTTGCTGCGTCATTTGTTATTCGATAGCCATTCAGGATTTTCATGACAGCTTTAATTGTAAGAGATTATCGATTAACACAGTAGTACTTGTCGCGAAGACTAGATTATTATTTTGAAACTTCGATTTTAGTCCACAGTATAACTTATATAACTACCAAATAAAAATGAAAACGCTGGAGCCGGCGATGTGACAGACAATCTGCAAAACATACCTCACGATAAAAATGTAACTCTAATGAGAACCTCAAAATGGCTCGTAAGCAATGAAATAGCGCAATTTCATGAGAAAGCGGCCTGCAGATAAACCAAAGCGGAGCACATTCCCACCTCCATAAAAACGTAGACTGAAATAAATGTAACAGACTGCGTTTTTTAAAAAATCCGCCCGACGACGACCGCAAAACTCAGCAAATATCTCTAGTGTGAGTCGGAATTCCAGTGCCGGAATTTTCATAACTGGCGTGTGGCGTTGGCGATCCTTGAAGCGTACCAGGTGGAATATACTAAATTTATAACCTGTGGTGCGTTCTGACGCCGATCGTGAATCGACGTGCCGCGTCGCTCCAGTATCTAGGCAGGTAGCCCTCCCGCCGCGTGCCGGGTATTGTAGCCTTGTACTTTATTAGGGACCTACAGAACGCAGTCCGCTCTCACAAAATATGTCTGCGGCCCTCCAATGGCAATAAACACCCCTGTGTGAATACTGCCCACATGAAAGACTTTATTTCACCAGGTATCATGTTCATGTATACGCATAAAACGAAAACGCGTAACATAGAATGTTATTCGTTTTGAAGGAAATATTGTAATCCGCAAGTACATCGTAGCTCTCTGGTTTTTAGTTAGTAGTAGTTTACGCGAGGAGAATTGAACAGTGGATGAATCAGATGTTCAAACAAATAATCTAAGCAACTATCTATTTAATTTTGTATAACTCAACTTAATATGACCAGTCTCGGGTTCAAGGAGGTACTTTAACCGAGTTTTAAATTACATTGACGCTAAATTATCAGATTATACAACAACGATAAAATATACTTTCATACAATTCTGAATGTAGTTTATGTAGTGTAACAATTGTACTATACTTTAACAAGAATCACCTCGTAGGACCCAAGTGCAGGATATTGTGGGCCACACCCCGCGAAGATTACGTGAGTTTTTCATATAAAGCCATTCAGCCAATTTCCTCATATCCTACACAGGAGCATAATAAAGGAGGCTTTTGTGAACGAAAGAGGTTCGCGCACCTACAATGCGTATACACCGCGTATATACACGAACCGCGCGCGGCCAAACAGATATAATATTCCCTTCTCGCTCATCCCGGATAAATTTTGATATTTAGGGCGCAAATGGGAACAAATAGCTACTTTTACAACTTCAACGTCTTTTTTATTGGAGACTTGAGTTCTTACTCAATTTTCACTAAATCATTTGTTTGTTTTTGATTGAAAGTTTCTAAACACCTTTTTATCGTTATAACAACGATCAAAGGAATCAAATGTGATATAATCGATTATTCATATGCTGAGGAAGGATAAATTACATCAATTAATTAAAAATGTACGGTAACAAAACTTTTTAATTCTAACGTCCATAGTCTTGTTATGTTACGAAGTTGAAATTAAATAATTAGGGCGAGCAAAGCAAGTAGCCCTATTACTATTCCACAATCTATGCTTTTTTGTGGTACACTTTACTAAGAAACTATCACACTTTCGGGTTTGGGCTTAGACATAGTAATTTCTATTCATGTCTAGATAAAAACTATAATTATAATAAATAATTAAATAATTAAAAGTATAACTTGGTAGAAACCTTCGCGACTCCACCTGAAGCACCGCTTTTAGCTAGTATTTATTGTTTCAGTATTTATCTGAACTTTTCCCTTCAAGTGAAAATAAATTAAAATGTTAATTTGCTAACCAACAATTTCAAGTTCAACATAAGTACACATAACATTAAGTGAACACAACTATCTGTAACCCCCAACTGCGAACACAGCTGATGTTGACAGCGGCCAGTGCGGTCGCCCCGGGTAGCACCATCCACCATATGCGTTATTAACACATTCGGTATTTAGTACCACGTATTATGTTGTTTTGTTTAAAATAGCTTATTATAATTACGTTGAAAACTTCATTGAAAGTTAATTTACATATTAGAAAATAACTTCAATTTATAAGAACGAAACAGTTATGCCACATAAAACCTCATCCTGATTTTATATCGTAATAGGTCCCTATGGAAATAGGGAGTTATAATACCGGTTAGTACGAAGATTGATATATTTCATACATACGTACGTATATATTTCCACTAAAATATAAATGGGTGTCGGCAATAAGGCCCAATACCTACTTCGATTACTTTTCATATAAAAAACTGATTAAACTTTGGTAAAACCATAAATAAATAATAGTTATTGATTATATAGTATAATCAATAGAATCTATTGATTATAGTCAAGAATAACACATAGGCTACTTCTTTAGCTTCCCATGGATAGTGGGTACGGGACCAACAACGCGGACAACTGCAAAAAACTTATACTCCACCCAAGATATACTTTATTCTTACAAATAAAATATTAACTGAATATTCAGTAGGTACCTACACCTACACTATCTAATAAAATATCGAACATATTTCAATATACCTACATTCCTACATCTCCAAAAGAACGGACCCATCGAAATTTATTTGTGTAGTAACACTCTGGAGTCCGAAAATGCCATTGCTATAGCAATAAATTGTTACCGAGACCTGCCGTTTCGAGCTGTAATAGTTACTTGTACGCTGTTCTTAACAAAATGAAACCTAGTTAGATCGATTTAAACCCGAAACCCTCTGTATAAAAAATTTGATAAAAAACGTTGGAGCCTATATAAAGAATTAACATTGCCATTCAACGAGGCAATTCTGCCAGTCTTCTGGGAACATTACCAGTCGGTGATGATGCGGAGGAATTCTTTGACGCATGTATGTAAATATTTTTCTATCTTTTAGGTTTCGTTTTCTTTACATTTATTTATAATTAGCTGTACATCATGTTTTTAAGTTATTATATACAGAATTGCTCGTTTAAAGGTATTAGAGATTAAATAATATATGATATCCGTGAGACCCAACCCCTTGGTTAATGGATTAGAAAGTCCTTTTTTTAATTTAATTCTTTGGTATAAAGCAACATTCATTGATTTCATTTAATTTCTTGTTAAAAATTGTAAGTATATGTTTAGTCACCATTATGAGGAAATTTGGTACATCTCTTTACTGATCATAACACAACAAAAAATCAGAAAATGTCAATGTACATCATCATCTCGTATAACTTAGATATTATGAGTTTATTATACTATACAAAAAGCAACGACCATACCATCCGTAATAAATATCAACCTTCTTCTATCTTATAGCCTATCAAACCAAAGTAACATGTGACTAAATTCAATCAAGCAATATTTAGTGGCAGTAATTTAAGTGCTTCCCCTGTGGATCGCAATGTGAATAGATTACGAGTACGTCCCAACTTTTCCTCGATACGACAACGACACTTCTACCGGTTTACGGACGGTGTAAAACACGGCTACACCACTTTTACGAGTGTCACTTAACATATAGTGCTATAAACCGGAGAAACTACCAAAAACTACACATACAGACATAAACAATGGCCATTTCGAAGTTCGTTAGCTAATTGGATCGTAATAATCCTTATATTTCAACAATCAAATCAACGATCATTTGGACTGCTTGGTGCTGTATTTTAAAAGTTTGTACGTGATATAACAGCTACACGTACCGATTTTGATATGCTAAACGTTCCGTTTCACAAACATTGAACATAAATTTAACATTGCGTTCATTTTGATGCTCATTCGGTGGGTTATTTTTATTTAATTCTAGGCAGGTGCGCTTCGACCGAATTTCCACCAATATTTTTGCACGATTACCATGCTGATGAAAAGCCAACATCAGAACATGTTACATGTTGCTGAACGCGTTCGTATCTACCTAGTTTTAATTCCATGTTAAATTACACCTTTGACGAGAAAATGTTTCGTTATTAACACAAACATGCTTCAAAGCGAACTTCTGCGAAGTTTTAAATTAACTAATGTAAATATTACTTTAGTTAACAATTTTGTGATGAGGAACTTCGATGGAAATGTTAACGGAATTTTATATAAAAATAACAATAAACAGATAAAACCGATTACGTTTTCCGTAGGAACCAATAAGGAGAGATCCCGATCGTGGCTTTTACCAATAAATATATCGAGATGAGACCAAGATAAACATATCGAAGCGGGCGGGAGGTTTAAAATATGCAGCCTTCCGCGCTTCGTGAAATTCGTGTAAACAAGTGTAGCGGCCGACTGCGGATAAATCTTCCGGTATTATTGTATTCATATTCTGCGGGAAAGAAGGCTTCGTCGATACTTTTTACGTATCGGTTAAGCTGCTCACGAAAATGAAAGACTTTGTCAGCTTCATACGTACTTATGTATAATTCGTCAGTAACATTACTCCTCTGAGATATGATTAAAATTTTCGAGCACGACTTATCCTACTACCTACTAATAATATAAGTTTGTAAGTATGGATGAATGGATGTTTGTTTTACTCTTTCACACAAAAACGGCTGTACGGATCGGGCCGAAATTGGGTACAGGGATAGATTATAGTTTGAAATAACACATAGGATAGTATTTATCCCTGGAATAGATTCCCAGTGGAAGCAGGCGGGACCGCGGATAACAGCTAGTATGAAATATTTGCAAGCTCGTATAAACGAAAATATTATTTCTCGGCAGAAGTATGATTATTATTATTGAAAACGGTTAAAATAATTTGAAAGTTGTCTTTAACCTGTAACGCGCGATATTCGTATATATAAACATCATAAATATGCGATAAAGTTCCATAATCACTATTATGAGCCTCGTAAAGTGTTAAGTAGGTAATTTTATTTATCCCTGGGTAAATATTAAATGGTTTACCCACATCATTAGGTGGCGAGTAACGGCGCAGGATACAAAAGTAGCGGAACTGTTGTCGGAAATATATTAATGGTCAGTCCGCGGACCGACAGGAGCGGTACAAAGAAGTTTGACAAGGCGGCGCACAGGTGATCACTGACATATTTGTGGGCAGATCTTCTATTCAAAACGTGTGGAGACTGCGGTAATGTGGGTAGTTACGCCATACAATTTTGGACGATTCATGTTACAACGTCTACGAGTGCTACGGTGGCGTAGATCAAAGATGTAGAGGGTATTATAAGCTACAGGAGAAAGTTTTAGTTGATTTATGCTACACATACTCAACTACAAAGAGCTTCGTTTTTTTGTTATACCTCTGATATCTGTGGTAAGTGATGATATGGTAAATTACGGCGTAATTCTGTGGCGTAGCGGTAGTGCATTCGACTGCTACGACAGGTGGTGCGGGTTCGATTCCCATTCAGTACAAATATTTGTATGCATGAGCTCTGGGTAAAAAAACTATTATAAGCATGTTTGTCCCCATTCTAAAACCCATAATACAAGGTAGTTAAACTATGCTTGCTTTGGGTCCAGAAAGCGCTGTGTAGAATGTCGTAGAATATTTATTTAATGGATGTACCATTTTCACTTTGCAGACCTTAAATTTTGTTTGGATAGCGAATATTAAATTTAATGGAAGTTATATATAACATTGTAAAACAAAAAAAAACTAGCTTTTACACGAAAAAACAGCTTATGAAAATGTGTAGGTACGTTACTTAAAAAAAACACAAATCATCAATAAAAATGTTAAGTGTATATTGTGAAATGCTCGTCTATGATGTACATACTGTAGATATTAAATAGATTATCGCCCAATTTGACGAATATAAAAAAAAGTAAACATGAAATTACAGTAGTACTTCATACTACACACAAAATGTATTATATAGCATAACACATATTGTGTGTAGAATGTACCGAAATATGATGTCTGCATTTCGACTCCATATTCAATACTAGCAAACAATTTGAAAAATCTCTCATAGGAATTTCAAATATTGAAAATAAACTATCGGTAGTTTCACGATCAATGTGGATAACAAAAAAAAATATCACAGACGATAAATTCATACGATATAACAGAGCGAATGCTCATCCAGCGAAAGTTAAATGGTTAGAATACAAGTTGTACAAATATGTTCATTTGAGTGAATAAAAATTATCAGTGAGCGATGCGACGTGATGTGAGCGGCATGCATCACCGCCAATAGGATATATATGCACAAGGTTAGCGTACGTGGGTCGTTGATAGAATTCGCATTTTACATTTGTTAGCACATTTGTTTCTATGTCCCGAAATCACTTTCAGGGTATATATTTTACTTCGGGCCACCAACCAGGTGGACACCGAAGTCTTAAAATCACGCAAAAAAAATCAAAAACTTACACCCACTTTTTATCACTTTTCTCGACGTTTCACATGATTCTAAGTCTAATTAAGCAAAAAAAAATTTTTGTGTCGGTCTGTCTGTTGGTCTGGATGTCTGTTTACGCAATAACTCAAGAACCACTTATCCGATTCAAAAAATTCTTGTTTGGTTAATGGGAAGAACTGATTAGATTTTGGGGTTTGTACGTTCAAGGTTTCGGGTACCTACCATACAAATTGTCCCTAAAAATAAGTTTGGCCCGAACTTTGACAATCACTGTGTAATTTCCGCCCCACTAGATTTTTTTACACTGGTCACGTCAATATGACTTCGCCTCGCCCGATATCAAGCTAGAGATGAAGTTTCAGGAATGAGGGTCACTATTACAGACACCGATAATACTACAATGGTAGCCCTCAGCTTGACGGCCTCATCAGAAGCTTCTTCACGACCCGATTAAAGGACCCAGGGCTGCAGGAAGAAGGAAATACGAAACAGTATTTCAGTATCATTCTTCATACATACTGACGTACGTGTGTAAGATCGAGACTGAAAATGAAAGCCTAGACAGAACCAAACTTAATATAACAACCACAACATTCACGGGTGGAGTCGGATGAAGGGCGAGTGACACCCCTGCTTGCAAACGTTCATAAGTTAAACTGACCGTTTTCCAACCAGTAAACTAGTTTGTTTTTTTTTTCGACTAGTATTCTCCCTTAACCTTCCTGCTAAGCTAAATTGCTTGAGTTAGGAGTGGGTTCACCTCAGTAGTGTTATTGCCAGGATTCGAAGCCGGGACCTATCGATCGTAAGGCCGACTCCATAACCACTAAGCTGCCGCTTTGAATAGTACAATAATAGGGTATAGAAAAAAAATTACAAATCCTTCCACAAAAAAGGGAAATTTTATCATGTGTATAATTTTTTTTTACATGCGGAAATTCCCCAGCGGGGATGTCGCAGTTGAACCGATCAAAACTTCACACCAAATGAATAAAACTTAAAGGCTTTGTCAACACTATTTGCCATTACACTATCGGGTCTATCCCACTAGTCCCAGTGACCCAATCCAATGATGGGACAGGTGGGACGATTATGTCCCACTGGTCCGATGGGACGAATGATACTGATATATTTTTAAATGATGTCCCACAAGTCCCATAGAAAAGCGAGTACAGTTCATTATCGGCGATAAAAATTGGACAAATATCTGGTTACTAGTTGGAGAGGCTGGGATGGAAAAGGGTACCTGTTTTCTTCGATATGGACTGCTGGCGCCGGTACTGCTTCCCAACTGCACTCCAAGTAGTTTTTGTTATGCTTTTTCTTCACGTAAGCACGGGGACGCTGATACTAATTATTGCACTAATTATTTAGGTGTTTTTGCGTATTTCACTCGAATATATTAATTAATTTGCGCGGCGCGTGAGTTCGGCGTTAAACGTTCCGCCATCACTTGACAGGTAAAAAAAGGAAAGGTGGGGAGGGGTAGGAAATGCGTTTCGTTTCATGTATAAATAATGTATGTAAAAAAAATATTATATTAAAAATGTGTGTTCTTTAAATTAAAAGCAAAAACAAAAAAAAACTTATTTTTTGCAATTAATTATACAATTATTTCTACGGGATTTAAAGAGGTCATAATATAGGTTGATACTCAACTTTAAATTATCTAACGATTCACAAGGCGCCCGTGGGGTGTCCGTGCAGTGCAACCAGCTCGAAATGTCAGGTAGTTGAAAAGTATGTGTATACTTTTACCATGATTGTATTGAGTTACGTAAACAGAAAATATAAAAATCTTGTGTCACACTGTTTGTTATCGAACTCCTCCGAAATAGCAATAATGGTAGTTTATGTAGCTTGCAACGTCGAGTTATACATTTAAGTAGGCAAACAAGCACGATGCTTCTAACAACAACTCTAGAGATGTCAATTATATCATACTAGGGTAACAGTGTTGTTCAAAAAATTCTGTAGGTCTTAACGACAAAAGTGGCTGAACACTAAAATATTTAAACCTAGAAATAAAACTATTTATAACGGATTCTATCGCGATTTATTTGATGTTATTTATATTTTACATTGATCCCGACGTTTCGGTTGCTTTTCAGCAGCCACGGGGAGACTTCGTTAAAAATAGTGTTATTTCAATGTGTGACATTCGCGTAAACTACCGACAGGATCATATTTAAACCTTTTTTTACATTGGAATACATGGGCCAATAACTGATCTATAAGTAGATTTACGATCTCCAGCGGATGAAGTTAATATATTTGATGTTTAGTTTATTGTTTCATAAAAGGTTTAAGAGCTAAGGGGATCCATAAATTAGAATTTGTTAAGCTAAATTTGTCGTTGACTGTACTTCCCGTGTCGAGCGATTCTAAATTCGAACGGGAAATTCCGTTATACGCTACCTGCGCTAGAGAATGCGTATGTAATAAATATTGAAAATTATAACGCCCTTTTCGAAGAAACCATAAAGCAATTGCATTTTCCAAACACGACTGAAATTTTGCACAACATATCAATTTGTGTTACAGATTTACCAATTCAGTGTAAGCATTTAAATAAGTTTCAATAAATATGCAGTAGCTCTAACGGTGGAAAAAACAATCTACGCCCACGTTTTGATGTTTTATTTGAGCCCTAAGTCCCACTCTGTTGTGAATGTCACATTATTGTTATACATTATAAAGTAATTAATTGAAATATTATTCGTTTACGTTTCTAATCTACCGAATATGTTTCAAGAAGGGACGTAATTATGTATTAGTAAATAGTCGTCCTTTCTTTTTTTTCGTGCGGAAATTCCTTCGGATACCCCCCCGCCGACCAGCGGGGGCAGTTATGTCGGGCTTAACCGCACTAAAACCGCACGCCGTCTCGGGTCTTAAGACGCCAGGGTGTTAAGTTGCCCATAGAGCCTATCCCTCACACCCCGACTGACCCTAGGCCATCTCCGGTTTCGAGATGGCCCCCTCGGGTTTGGGAACCACGGTGTCCCCGTCTTGCCCCGGTTTGGGGGAGGGGCGCTAGTCGCCCCGCCGTCCCGGTCTGCTTCTGCTGGGGTGACAGGAGGCCTCACCTGCCACCCCCAGGCCTGCGCTCATGATTCGCCTGCGACGCGCGGCGAGTATGTTGCGAGCTCGGCGGGCCGGAAGAGTTCTAAGTCTCTCCCGGGAGCGCTGCGCCATCTCGTTCGCGAGCATTACATGCTCGCAGGAGGTGGCGGCGGCCCACGCGCTCGGGCTCCGCACCATTGCCGCAATCATGCTGCCGAGCGAGAGGACTCCCACCCCGATGGCTGCCACGAGGTCACGCCTCGGCACCTCCCACGCTGGGCAGTCCGCCAGCGTGTGCAGGAACCTAATATACTAGATAAGGTACTTAACGCGAGAAAACGCGGACAAAAATATTTTAAAACATACAGGTTAAACAGTGAATTTCCTTTGAAGTTGGTTAATTAGAAAAAGCTGATGATTCTAATGCCTGATCTTTTCTTTCATTCTATTTACATTTACCTACTAGCTGGCCTTACCTGGCGTCGCCCGTGACGTATTTCAAACTAATATTGCTTGCACCCTTTCGAGCTATGGGTAAATGATATGTAATTTGTTAGTTTCATGAAATGCATGGGAATCGATGACATTTGCCATCGTTATCACATCACATCGTCCTGATTTGTTGACATTTATAATTACTGCTCCGTTCCCTTTGGTAGTAGCGTGATGATATACAGCCTATGACACTTACACATAGTGTGGTTTCCTATTGGTAAAAAAGGTAGATAAGCATAAATTACTTTTAAGACACATTTTGCTTTTATTAGAACTATAGTCGAAGCTTTAGTAGACAATCTCTCCAAAGACAATTTTATTTTGTGAGATGGAGTGATAACCTCTGAAGATAATCCACACCTGCACTATGTGTGTATGCTTTGCATTTTTCTAAAATATGTATTCCAACAAGAACTGCACTACAGGCTTGTTGATTAAATGAAGGTACTGGTTAAACACAAATTATTAGGCAAGTCGGCGTCTGTACTTGATACTCCATTTCAGCTCGATACCTTATAACCTTGAAAATGATACTGCCATATAAACCTGTCTACTTGCACTTGCCTAACTAGCCAATTAAGGTAAATCAGAGTTGAGATATGTTACGCTCTTTGGAGATAAACTCATTAGCAAGTAAAGGCCAGCTGGTTAAAAAGGTCCATAAACACTGCAATCAGGTCTCACCGTACACATTCAGGTTTTTTTTATGTTTGTTTGGGCATATAACTCATTCTTTTGTAGACGTATTTATCAAAAAAAGTTTTTTTGTTAAACAGACATTTATTGTAAACCTAGTCATACCTACCTTTTTGTTGGTAGCGAAAGTTTCGTGCTCCATACTCTTTCTTATGCATAATTATCAGACTAACCAATGTATTTAAATTGTATAAATATTAAACTTAGCTACTGAGTAACTTAACTCCTGAGACATTTCTTAGTAACTAACTTCGTAACCCTATGCAGCCGTGTAGGACGGCGAATTGAAGCGAAACCCATAGCAGCGGACAAACGGAAGTCACTCAGGCAAGTAATATATTTTTAATTGATGCATGCAGCGACCGATGTGTCGAGTAAACATTTACGCGCGATGACAGGGCCGCCTTTGTTGGTCGATGTTAACTCGAAAGTATTAATTGGTCGAAGTGGAAAAGTGTACAATCCGCATGTTTAAACTTTCAGTCGATGTAAATATTAACAAAGTAATTATGAGGGCGTTGATTGTGAATCTCGTCCATATTAATTACGAGGTGCATTCTCTTGTTGCGTCTTTTATGGGCTCCATGAATTCTATATTGGGGCAAGTTTGTTATGTCGTCATCGTGGATTTATTAGTACGTTATACCATTTCAATTCTATATTATCTAGTTCTTCTAAAACATTAGAATTTGATTTTCGGGCTGCACAGAGTGTTATTGGGTTTCTGTTTAAAAGAAAATAGTCTACCTATAAAAGTGCCCAGTTGATGAAATGGGCTTACGTGATTCCATTTCTTTTTTTTTTCCGTGCGGAAATCCCGTCGGATACCCCCCGTCGGCCAGCGGGGGCTGTTATGTCGGGCTTGAACAGACTAAAACCGCACGCCGTCTCGGGTCTACAGACGCCGGGGTGTAAGGTTGTCCATAGAGAATATCCCTCGCACGCCGACTGACCCTGGGCCATCTCCGGTCGTAAAGTTGAATACGTGATCGTGAAATTTAGGTGTTGATACCTCTCTGCCATAATCTTCAGAAATATATCAGGTTTAGGTATATATAAAAAGAATTATGCCAAACCGGCGGATGACGACGTAAGGATAGAAATCGAATATTTCATAAAATAATGGGGGTTTGGTCGAAACAATAATACATTTTCAAAATTTGACATAGGTTTAACGACGAAATATAAAAAAAAACAAAGGTCAAATAAACGCAACTCGGAATAGAGTACGAAAATCACATCACAAATAACGACCCGAACATAACAAATGAAACCTAATCCCCTAATATAAAAATAAACGTTCGGTTTTCCGTTTACTCTGTGCGTGTGGAAGGCCATACAATCATTTTTAATTTCCGTCGTAGGGCCTTCCAGAGCACTGAATACCAATTACTAGTACTACAGCCGAAGTTGCTGAACAATGAACATGTGGAATGTGAAGTCTAGCTCTCGGGTTAGCGACCGCTCTATATATGTACATACAGCTTCTGTGTGAATCAATGGAGATCAGTTATGCACTACAGGAACGTTCAATCACTATTTCGCCAACCCGCACGGCTTGAAATATGCAGTAAATTGAGATATTTTTGTTGTATTTTTTAAAATTTGAGCAAATATATTGCAAAGGTATTTGGTAAATGCAGCAATAGCTTTGGAACAACGTTTGCATATAGGTTGATATAATATAGTATGTACCCTATTATATCTACCTATTCAATCCAATATTTGTCGCAAAAACAAATTAAGCTCTTACTTGAAAGAATCTGTAGCTATTAATAATTTTAAAATGTCTTCAGAGCCTATAAAAATCATACAAAATACGTATGTGTACTTTAAATCACACGTATTTGTGTACGACAAAGAATAAAATTGTAGGTTAACAACAAATATCCGCCTGCAATACTAGCCAGCCGTTGAAAAATAAATTCGTGACCCGGCGGGTCTGTGCTTGCCCGGGTTGCATCCCTTTGGGACATGAATTGCTTGCAAGCACGTTGCACAATAACTGTTTCCTTACCCAACTGCTATTTGATACAATTTGGATAGCACACATATTGTATAATACGCATAATTCATATACTGTAGAATGCACAGAGCATGAATACACACGAGGTATACAGTAAAATCAAACTCAAGGTTATGTCTAGAAGCTAATAATGGCATTAGTAATGTGTATCACGTAGTTGAGCTTTATAATACTAAACTGATTTAAATCTATAAGGTGATTAATGATCTCATCGACAAAAGCCATTCTTCACCATCTCGTCTATAAAGCCATCAACAGCGTTGCGGAACTTCTTGGGTTATTGAAATTTACTTTTCAAAACAATGTTTAAGTGCACGACACCGGGTCTCCGGTCGTATTTACGCTGCAACCGGGTGGCTAGTGGGCAAAGTTTTTACGATAGCCCGTCCCCGGGAATATTGTTGCTGCATTAACGTTTAATGCCCTCCGCAGTTTCACTAAAATTTAAAATTGGTACGCGAAACAGTTGCACCGGTTAGACTGGATTGCGAGACCGAGAGTAATTTTTGCGATGAGTTTCTGGTAATATGTTTTCAATTACTTTTTCTGTGATAAAAGTAAATTAGATACTGTATTTCATGAAAGTTAAACGTGTACAGTACATTTATATTATTAAAAATACAAAATATTTATGAAGTATTAATTATCATACTTAATTGTCTTAAATATTTAAGGTGGTTTTCATGAAGAGGTTAAAAATAGCATGAAGATCTAACATTCACCCGAACGAATCATGAACTTAGCTTCATGCAGATTATACAAAACTCCGATTTCATAGTAGCCGACGCGCTGAACGTCATTTTAAGCAACTTTATGTACGATTGGGACAGGGGTAGGTACGGCAGAACGGTATCAATTTCCGGCTTTCCACTGCCATTTGATTTATGTTAGCTGTCTGTTTTTTATTTTGCACAAAACGACAGTTTGTTTCTACTGCGGCAATAGATGAAAATCTGGGAACGAAGTTATAGTTAGGTACCTATAATATTTTAATAATAGATGAGTATCATGGGTAGGCACACATACGTGCCACTTATTTCCATTTACTGTTCCATCCAAGTTCGTCTGGAGAATATCCTCCGCTTTGGGTAATAAGTCCACAGATTGTTATTAGCGTCTGCTTTAAGGGCCATGATACCAGTGGTTAGCTGTTCACGTAACACAATTCTTGCCAGCTTAATTACATATAATACCTAGCCGTATCTTTCTCTCTAGATATCTTCTAATATTTCACCGATCGCCATGCGGAAACAGTAAACTAACAATTCAATAATAACGAGTATAATATTTAGGTAACTAATATGTTACTATACAACACAAAAATCTTAGCGGCCCATGTCGACCTATGTTTGCAAGCCGGTACACCTGCTTTCCTCTCGGGGGTAGGTCAGAAGGTAATCACTCCCATAAAAGCGAAATCAAATGGAGGAGACGGAGTCTGGCTATGAGCTGAAAGTCACGAATGAAACTGGGAACAACGCAATGTTGGTAATGAAGTTGTCGTATAAGGTCGTATCATAATATTACGTCATATATTTTGTGTGAACCTTATATTTCATTATCAAGTCATTAATTACTCAGTAATAAACACAAACGCGACATAATGTAATCAGTAATACCTACCTAGTAATACTTGGTACTAGACTAATATTTCGTTCAATTAATTATACTAAGTATAATAAATACTTATAATTATGACACAAGAGTACATTACTATTTCGTTGATTATATACAAGCGATTTTCGTTCTTATACAATATTTTGTTAATTACTTACTAGTGAAATAATGTTGTGTCGCTGATTCAATCGTCCTACTGATGAACACAAAGTCCACTTGGATTTAGAATAATAATATATGAATACTCGCTGTTGCCCGCGGTTCCACTCGCGTGAAATTCTAATGGGGACCCTATTCCCCATTAGAATTTCACGCGAGTGGAACCGCGGGCAGGACCCTTCCTACTCTCAAAAATCCTATTCTCAAACCTTCTGCCAACAAGCGACACGTGAACGAGTTGATGCATAAGTCGTATATACACACAAAATTTCATAAGAATCAAACAAACCGTTTCGGAGGAGTGTTGTTACAAACACTGTGACACGAAAATTTTACATAACATAACATACATAACATAAACTCACGCCTATATCCCCGAAGGGGTAGGCAGAGGTGCTAGCACCCACATTTCGCCAGTTTATGTTTAGGTCCCAATGTAATAGGTGGCGAGCCTATTGCCATTAACCGGGCACTTATAAGCCTGCGATAAATACACACATAACTTCGAAAAGCATCGAAAAGTCATTGGTGTGTGCCATGGTAAAACCTGGGATCGAACCCGAGACCTCGTCTCAGCAGTCCATTACCCATACCACTAGGCTACCGCGGCTGATTACAAAGTAAAGTGAAGTACTTACGAAAATTTTATTTATTTGATATTATGCACACTCACGCCTGTATATCCCTGCGTGGGTAGGTTGGCATGATGTGAGTGAATTATACATCCATATTACCTTTGGCAGACCAGGGAAAAACATACTCGTAAAGCGTCGGTAGCTTAGTGGTTAAGGAGTCGACCTTACGATCGAGAGGTCCCGGGTTCGAATCCTGGCCATTACACTACCGACGTGAACCCACTCCTATCACAAGCAATTTAGCTTAGCTGGAGGGGTTAGGGGGAATATTAGTAATTTCGGTTTACTAGTATTCTTTAAAAAAAAAAAAATATATATATATATATATATATATAATCTCGTAAAGTTGAATTCATAACACTCGAGCCCGTAATAGTTGAACAGGCACCCTTTTATAAACCATTAAGCTGATCCTGCAGTCATTGATACCATCGCGCCTAAAAATGATAGTTTCATCGCACCAAAACAACAACACACGGTCATGACTAGGCAAATCCCCCTTCGTATAGTATTCGACAAAAGTGCTTGCGACCTTAATATTGTTAGGAAACAGTAACCTCTCAGGTGCTGGCAAGCTATATAACCATTCAATGATTAATACTCTAGCGATGACAAGACGAAGTACGAGAACCATAAGTTTTCTTCCTTCAACGAATGAATACGCGACGTTGGAACGCCTGCTTTGTTAACAACGATAGTATGTTGTATGTTCACAACTTAAAGGACTCCATGATGAAAAACTTTGCAAAATGTTTGTAAATAATGTTTTAATATTCATTTGCTTGTTTTCTGTTTTGGTATATCGATCGATTTTTATATAAAAGTTGTTAAGGACAATCACTTCGAATTAGTATAAAAATGTAAATAATCACATATATTTTTATGTTCATTTTTATTAACATATTTAAATCGATACAAGCACCATTTGCTGGTAAAATGGGAAATTGTCTCACCTGTAAGTCTTCATTCAAATAATCACGTTCATCGTATGTGTACCGCAAACGAGATAACATATCACGAATATTAAAAACCATTTGGATATTATTAACTTCACAGGCGTAAATATGTAGCAACAGATCATAAAAAAGCAAAACAAAAAAATAGCTTATATCATAAGAAGATAGTACCAACGTGTGGTTTTATGACAGAAAAATAAATTACCCGCAATCAAAAAAAAAAGTTACGTTATCACAATAAAAACGTCGACAGCTAAAGAAGCGTTTAGAAATCTGTTCATGTATTTTTATTACAAGTTCAGAAATGTCTATTATTCAATTTCATTCAATGTTTTGGAAAAGTTTTTCGACTTACAACAATGACGTAGTTAATTTAGTAGTTCATAGTTAATTTCGAATCATCTTAATATATTTTGGTTCGGTATATTATGTATTGTTGTAAATTAGGTACCTATTTTTTTCGTGCGGAATCACGGAAGCAATTAAAATTATTCTTTTTTTATTTTTGGACTGAATATATAACTAAATATTCTGTGAATATATCAAGAGTTTACCTGTTGCCGTTATTAATATCGAGCAAAAAAAAAACCGGCCAAGTGCGAGTCGGACTCGCCCATTGAGGGTTCCGTAGCAGCAAGTAACATAATAATGTTCTTTTTTAATTTTTATTTTGAGTTGATTGAATGAAATGTAAATTGAGGTTTACGGTTTATGACGTATTAAAAAAAAAACTACTTACTAGATCTCGTTCAAACCAACTCACACGTATGAAATAAATTTTTGAGTTTCAGTTCTAAGTACCCCCAAAATTTATTGTTTCTTTTTCTATTTTTGTGTAAAAATCTTAATGCGGTTCACAGAATACATCTACTTACCAAGTTTCAACAGCATAGTTCTTATAGTTTCGGATAAAAGTGGCTGTGACATACGGACGGAAAGACATGACGTCAGACATGACGAATCTATAAGGGTTCCGTTTTTTGCCATTTGGCAACAGAACCCTAAAAACAACTAAAAAAACACGTTTGTTGTATGGGAGCCCCACTTAAATATGTATTTTATTCTGTTGTTATAGAGGTAACAGAAATACATCGTCTGTGAAAATTTCAATGGTCTAGCTATCACGGTTCAGATACAACCTGGTGACATACAGACCGACGGACAGTGAAGTTTTAGTAATAGGGTGCCGATTTTACCCTTTTGGTCGGTTCGAGTCCGTTATAACTACCCCTGCTGCCAACAGGAGGTGGTGGGGGGGGGGGTAACCATATCTATTTCCGCAACATGCAACTAGCCCGCAACTAGCAGTGGCACGACATACATAGATGTTTATTTTGTGAAGTATGGCGTTTCATTTCTTTGTAATATACAATCTAATTTTGTACTAGAAGGAAAACATTTTTATTGTTAATATAATAAAACTTAAATATACCTACAGCTAACAAAACTTTTCAGTTGATTGACGTTGTATTAGTTTCATTTGTACTGTCCCGTGACAGGGGACATGTGCGTAACGGATGAAACGTAAGCCTGGATCAGTTTCACGATGGGTTAGATGACATGAATTCATCTTACCATTACCTTGTAAAAGATGCCGGTGTCATCTTCACAGACATCTGTGGGGCTCGATATGGGGAGTTCCAAGATATTTGTGGGTATTTCCAATTATTATTAAATAAATTTCCTCTAGTAGCAGTAGTCCGGTTGGTAGTCCGGTTGATCGAATGACTGCAGCTCTTATTAGTTCGGTTGAGAAAAAATACCGAACTATTGCTACTCTTTTGTAGCAATAGTTCGGTTAGTTATTAATTTAAACAAATTTAAACAAACTTTTTATAATTTAAAAGTAACGAACACAAAACTGTGGTACATATGTAATTTGAAAGGAAACTAATTTGTATTTCAAAAGCGACACGTAAAAAATGTATGCAGGCTCGACGAGCCGAGTTGTTAGTTGGGTGATTCTTCAAAACAATGTAAAACATAGCCGAAAAATAACAAAAACAATGCATGATTTAACTGATTTGGCCATTGTTAACGGTCCATATAGCCCTGGATTATCAGTCCCAGTTTCTATGGGGATTGGTTTTTTCTTTGTTTCCTTTAAATTTTGTAGTATCCCATTTTCTTTAAATTGTAAAAAGTTTGATTTGTCTAAATTATTAATTAACCGAACTATTGCTACAAAAGAGTAGCTATAGTTTTTTTATAGCCGAACTAATGCAACTGAAGCGTTTCAGTAGCTCGATCAACCGAACTAACCACCGGAATAATACTAGAAAAAAAAAGTAGGAATAGTTCGGCGTTTTTTTATAACCAATCTTATGCAATTGAAGAGTTGGGAGTAGTTCAAACAACCGGACTACCTAACGGACTACTGCTACTAGAGGCACTATTATAATTCTAGTGCCTTTATCAAAATCCTTATGATGGCCCGCGGTCGTTTGGATGTTCACACCTGATATTCACACAACACTATTAACTTTTGGATTAAATAGCTGGGTGAATTGATTTTACAATTTAGAAGAAACTGGTGTTAATCGCAAGCCCAAAGCTTGTTCAGATTTAGATAGATTCTTTAATTACACTGTATCGTACAATCAATAAAAATGCAGCATCCATGAATATAAGATCACGACTCGTATTTGCTCCCTGAGGCCGTTTCCGCATGACGGCGCGTGTGCTCACATATAATAATCGCAGCGGAAACGCTGTCGCACGCGCGCAACCCGTTGGAGCGGAGGTGTCAAACGACAAATTTCACGGCGCAACTCTCCTCAGATCTCCCGCTTTGCCGTACCGACTACGTGTCGCTGACGTGTGGGCCCCTTAGGCAGACGACGTACGTGTATTTTATTTTTGAAAATTGCACCCATACGAGTTTTATTCGGCGTATCATAAACCTCTCGAACATTTTTAGGTATGAATTTTTAGGAATTGCATTGAAAAATTTAAATGATATTATTATCAGTTTTTATAAATGGTTTTATTGGTTATTTAATATTAAGTGATAGACAATTTCCTTAACAGTTCGTGATATAATATAAACTACAAGGCAACTTCATAAATTTCTTTTTTTTATTTATTACTCGCGTTGTAACACTATTTCACCTCATCGCATAATGGCATAAGGGCCTCTAACTATTATAGGCGTAAACAAGTCATTATTATTATTTAGTCCTGTTACGTATATTATTTCTCCACAAAAGTGGTAAAAGGATTGAAATTACGTTGGTAGTCTACAGTCTGGGATTCGGAACTGAATGTAAATTGCCGCCTTATTCATTACCTTTATATAAAATACTAAATGGTATTCTTCAGTTAGTAAATAGGTAAAACACTCAAAATGTGGTGCCATATGGTACCAATAAGTCGACAAATATTGGTAGCCCTGAAGTTAACACAACACTTTCTCAATCTCAAACAATGGGGCCGTAAACAATACGTTCCCATCATCAACGTCAATGGTGAGCAAGTATTCGAAACAGCTGTCAATTACAGCCCATCCAGTAACGTTGTCCCGGGGAGTAAGCGGTGGGATTAGATTCCAATTGCAGACGCAGCTGTCCGCTAATGAACGTCGGTACGTGCATACTCCGCCTAACTGCATGCAGGGCACCTGACACCTACGTGTCTATGGGGCCTCGTTCACAGTAAAAATGTATGAGTCTCTATGCTGACAACGTGGCTCATAGACGAAAATTAAAAAGTTGGAGAGTCGCCGCACGTATGAACTGACGCCAGCTAAATAATATAAACTTAAATTTAAAAACTTGAGTACTACGGAATTAGTTTTATGTACTTATATGTATTTTAATTATATTTAATATTTTCGCAACTTGCTTATATTAAAATTTCGAATGGAAGATTTTTCATCCAATATATAGATTCAAATTTAAAAAAGGTTTACATCAACAACCTTAGTATTTATTCAAAACGGATAATTACGTGAAAACTCATTCGTCGATTTAAATAGGGTGGTATCAAAGAATGAACAATAATTTCCATTCGAATTAGCTCTGAACCACACCAATGTAATCAGCAACATGTGTAATTCATACTGACGCAAAAACGTTACGTATGTTTATAAGAAAATCGGAACACTCGTAATAATCTGAGAACAGCGATATAAGACTATTCACTTGCCACTCACTATAATAGATGACGATCGAGATCTTTTCACCCTACGATTAAATAAATATAAAGTACCAAATGACGTCTATTCGGACGCTTGTAAACGTCAAATTGCTTTTAATGATTATTCCGATTATTACTACGCCTTATCCAAAAAAGATCTGAAGACTTCGTATAAAAAGTAACAACACTTACAACCTTTTTAGTAAAGAGCCAAACAATAATAACAGTCCATACAAGCCCATTTACCGAACTATTCCGAATAGGTCCGTATATTAGGACGCTCATTCAATTCCCGAAATGTAGTAAAGGTTGTGAACTTTACGGTTAAAGCTTCAATACCAATATTAGCGAAAGAACCACTATAAAGATTACACTGGATATACTGGCCGTAAACATACGTGTAGAAGAATGTACCAACTGTAAAATGTAAAAGAAAATTATTTAATCTTAGTCGTTACTTTAAAAGTTATTAGGGAACAAATTGTATCGAACCATTTCATAACTTGCTGTTTTGATAAACAAAGTTTCACTCTAAAATTTTCAAAGGTAGTAAAATTATGAAATTGACACCTTTTTTAAACGAAAGAAATTATTAACAGTTAGTATTTTTTTTAAAACTTCGTAAGTTCACAAGAAGACTCGATACATCCAAAACTTTTACCAATTTTAATTTCAGTCAATGTCGTTTTCAATCAATCTATTAGTTATAGGGATTTCAAAATCTAACAATGTTCTGACAATAGGTTTAGCAAATCATTGAGCATGGTGTCTGTCTACGGTCGAAAGCTATTGGAAATTGAGAAGAAAAAAAATGTTTGTATTTTTTTTGTTTGTATTTTCCCACAGTTTTTGTTGGAGTTATGTGTATTTTGAAAAACCAAGAAATCGGGTATATACATAAGAGACTGTAAGGAGGATTGGAGGTAATAGACACACAATTTACTTATTGTACATAATTTGAACTAAATAAACACATATTGGTGAGAATATCCACTATGACGTAACTAATTAAATTAGTTTAACTCGTATTACAGGTATCTCTGTAAGATTGATTAGGGAAGTCAAATAGCAGGCGCTATGCGTAAATATATCAATAAGACATATTACACACACTAGATTATAACGATACAGATACGAGTTTGACGAGACTGTTATACACCCCTATCTCTTTTTTTACTGAAGGCAAAACAAAGATAGGGATATGTTTTAGTCTTGTCAAACTCGTTTAGTTAAGTTTTTATACTAACATAGTCTGGTGAAATGCGTCAACACGAGTTAAATTTTTAGAAATGTTTCGAAATAGAAATTATATGGTATTCAAAGGATTTGTTTATAAAGATACTAGAGAACTACAACGTTAGATATAATTAAAATTTGGGAAAGCGTTAAAGCATTAAATTAACGTTTAAAGCTTAAGCATTTATTTTTACATTATTTCTAAGAGTAGCCATTGCTTGAAAATATGAAACAATGGGTAAATACCTTGTGGAATAACATTTTGTTATTTGTAACTTAAATATGTATTTATACGTTAGAAATTGATAGTCTATTAACCATCACAGACGCGTCACTGTTACTGCAATATCATTAAGCGAAGGAGGCTGTTGCTTAGCTTAGGATACGTAAATTGACTTAAGTATTCATGGCCTGATGAATAAGTGATAGGAATGAGCCGGGATGCGATCGAATCAGGCCCGATTTCAATGACCGGAATAAGTTTCTCAGAGGTTTCATTCGCCTGAGGTCCGGCTCTTATCTAACTCGTTTGAGTATACACAGGTAGGGGGCCTACTCCAAGGAAATGGGAATGATAAACGTACCGTAACTTGCCAGTACCCACTCGAGCAACAGAAAAAATGCGTTACGAAAATAAAGAATAGTAAAAAAGAATAAAAAAAAATAGTAACATACGTAAAAGATACTTTCAGAATGTAATGCTCACTCATATTTCATACATAAATTTTGCACATGCGTCGGGAAACAACACAAAGTACGCAAAAGCTTCTTTAAATATTCCTTTCCTTCATAATCAAAGTGCTGCGTTTGTAAGATAAGAATTCCCTACGCGCCAAAATGTTGACTGTGTGAGAGTATCGTTACATAAACGAATTATTTTACTCAGCTATTTGTCAAAAATACCCGGCAAAATATAGCGAAATACATTCTCAGAGCGTACATGTTTACACGTAGATGTAATAACTTACTAATTTGATAAATTATTTAGAGATTCGGATATTTTTCTTCTTGAAAACAACATAGGTGTAACAAAATGGTCTCAAACAGTGTGAAATCAATTAATACACTATTTGAGTAATTTTATGCCATTTTTTGTTTATTTCTTACGTGATGATCTAAGTCTTGTAACCGTAAGTATAATCAAATTGAAAATGGTCTAAAATAGAGATATTGCTTTTAAAATGATGTGTGATAATGTCATTGGATCGGGAATGACGCCTAGAAAATGTGCAAAAAGCCTGTATTAGCTCATTAATAATTTCATAAAAAGTTATTAACAAGTATTTCATAGACTAACAACTAAAAAAATATTCATACTTTATATATATTCAGAAAAAGTCAAGTAATTTTGTTCAAGTACAAAACTTATTGTAACCAAAGTATGAATATTTTATTAACTTTTATGGCCTGATCTTGTTAAGTATGTTTATAAACTCCACGAAGCGAATTTTGTTTTACGCCAATTATTTAAACATTTTTTTTTTCATTTACAATGAAAACGGAAATTCTAAAAAAATTTGTTAGTTAACAATCGCTTAACTTGTTGAAAAATTAACTGTTAGTAAAATTTCTAACGCGAATAATATTTTTAAAGTAATCAGAATACACCATAATTTTTTATAGGAAATTTCCTCCTCTTTAAGAATCTTTGTTTTTAATTTCTGAGATATTAATAGTCTATGAAATGTTGGTGAAAAACGTAATGCATTTTTTTCATTTTTAATTGTTTATAACTTTTGCAATTGTTGATGTGCTACGCGCTTTTGACACATTTGTCTAGGCATCACTCCCGATCCAAAGAACTATCACACATAACTTTAAGAATAGTATATCTATTTTAGACCATTTTCAACTTATCGACTAGATTATATTGTGTATATATTGTATTGCTGTGTTGTGTAGATTTGGATAAAAGTTGATTGAGTAAAATAAACTGTGAAATTGAAGACTTTCATACATTAAAACAAAGAAGTAAACCGCCAGAAAAGTTTTAAAAAGTGAGTTGACTTCCTATTCTTACGCAAAAAGTTTAGAGATACCTCGAAAACAAATCTCATTTCTGTTATACGTGTAACAGCTTACGAACGACGCGTGGCGAAGTTCCTTAAAATCGTATATAAACAGAATTACGTCCCCGTGGATTATTTAAAGCAACCCGTGAAATTTCAATGAATATTCTTAAAACGCGGAGATTAAACCAGAAAAACTTTTTGTATTTGCTTAGCGCTTCACAGCTGATATAACTGGATTGCAAAAGTTCCGAGGACGAGCATAAAAATGTTCGCGTTGGGGGGAAAAGAAAGAAAATCAGTATTAAGAGGGTGTCGCAATAACTGTGAGTATATTTTTGTTACGGCGAAGTTCTTAAATAACTAGGTAATGCAGGAATAATGTCACTGTATAACGTTTATGGCTGACATTAGCGTGTAACTACCGAAAGTATATTTCAGTTGGTTTATTCTAATATATCAACGAAACGTATACGCGTCAGCCCCGGATTATAGATCTGAAGGTTTGTACCATTGTGTTTTACCATGTGAAGTATTTGTTTTGTGAGTGTATTTTTGAAACAAGTGAAAGATTTTATATTACTTGGCTTGCAATTTAAAGATAAATAGAAAATATACAGCGGTCCGCCAGATATGATCTCCTTGCCTTGTTTGGGGATCCTACGTTCCTCAACAGCAGCTTACCATCGGATACGGGCTAAAAAAACATTAGGTAGTACTCAAAAAATCTCTATATATATATAGTACCTACATATTAGGTACTATTTATAGATTTTTTATTAGATTCTTACTTTTGTGTTGATATTGTGTATTTAGTTCCCTATAAATAAATAAATAGTTTATTGATTAATTATGTTTGGTTAATTTATTGCACAATTTGACCAGTTTCAAATATTCCTTTATTATTATACACATTAAAAATAAAGAATGGAACTAGATTCATTATTGTTTCTAGAGTATTTTCTTTTCTCTCTTTTAACCTAGTCATTCAATAAAAAATCTTATTAATATGACTATTTGAAAAGCAGATAAAACCTAGTTGTAGTAATGTCATGATCATCTTCCAAGAGCTTTCCCGGTCGCATCCAAAGTTTGTACTTTAGAGCCCGGATTCCGCTGATATTTTTTGATTGATTATTTGACTTTTACGAGAGCGACTGTCACCTGACCTCCCAAGTCCCAACTCCGAGAGAAAAGACTGCGTCAGAGCTTGGTTAGCAGGTGCATCAACTGGCAAGCGAGGTTCACTTGGGCTCCAACGGTGTTAGTAGTTGTAGTAAATGTCACAAAAACTTAATATTTTTTCATTTCTTATTTTTTTATTTAGATTTATTATTTACAAAGCAATCAGAAGGAAAATAAATTACAATTTTATGTCTGCTTTATAAGTAGAATTTAAATGTAACAAAAACAAAGAGAATTTTGTCTTTTATTACAGCACAGTAATTAAATTTATTTCCTATCCTACAACAGTACGGTAAATAAACTATCTTTCGTATACGTCTGACATGATATTGCGAAGTAAACACTTATATGAAACAATTTACAAATAACTTCTAAGCATGTTTGTCAAAAGAATCTTTTATGTTACTTCGTCTCAAGACGACAGAAAAAAATATTAAAGAAAGATTATTACACGTTTAACGTTTTCTTCTAAAGTTGCCAATTCATGATAGGACTACAGTTAGCCAGGTGGATATTATCTATTCATCGAAATACTTGGGCCCTTGCGACTACAAAACAGGATCACTTGCGAGCAAAAATGTATTGAAATCACAATGTAACCTGAGGCTTTTGTCAATTCAAAACATTTTTTATGCATTAAAATATCTAAGAAATGTTTATTTAACAATAGCGTTTAAGAGAAATTACTTATTCATGGCACGTTTGAATTTTCCTTGCTTTTGTTAGCAGCAATCGATTCCTTCGTCTCCTCGTAATGTGATACTAGATGCAACTCGAATTGTGTATTATTTAAGGTTGTATTCGATGCTGTACTATTTACTTTAGGATCGAGTTCATCGATCATTATTTCCGACCACGTACAATCTTTAGCTGAAGTCTTGCGAAATATAAGAACTGACGAAAATGAGTTTGGAAGTAAGTAAAATATTGAATCCCTGATAACAGTCGTTTGAATTAAAGTCGATCGACCGTAGTGATATTATGAATAAAGCGCCAATTTAATCGATACAACGGAATAAAATAATGAACTGACGGGACACACCTCCATAAAACACGATTTTATCATACCGTTGGGAGGGACACGTTTTCGAATATCGTAATAAAAAAGTCACAGATGTCAAATTTATGACGTTGGACCATTGCAAAGAGATTAAAAGCTTTACTACGGATGAGGGTGAATGCTACGGATGCTACGCCGCTACGGCGTAACTTCTACGAGAAAATAATTTTACAAGTTTAATAAGATTTTAATTCTCTTGTATCAGTAAAATTCACGTCCATCTATTATAATACGATGAAAAAAAGCGTTTGCTTGATTTAAGTCTAAAGCAAATGATGTCATCTATTCTGAAACTGTTTTAATTAAAACTTGAATATAATTATTGTACTGTATTTCATACTTTCTTGCATTTTACTATATGTAATTAATAACATGTAATGTATAATAAGATACAATGAATAAAATACATGTAGAACTAAAATTAATGATGAATTCAATGAACTTACTTCGTTACTTCTCTAACTCACACAAGTTTTTGCCATCAACAAATTTGCATACATACCTGAAACAAAAATAAAAACCATAAACAAAACAGATATTAGCAAATAAGTCTCAACTTATAAGTGCACCTATTAACAAGCACATATAAAACATAAAAACATCAGCAAATATTCATTGTTATGTCCCATAGAACGCGCCGTTAATGTTGGCGTCCAACTTCGAAAATTATGAAAAAGACATTCCCAGTGGGGAGGGTGATGTCTTATAAATGTCCATAACTTAGTGAATAAATCACGCTAAGCGCTAACGCCGCCAAATAAATAATTTTCTTTATTCATCAAAATTAAAAGGAGCAGTTGACAAAGCGCCCCTTAATTAAAATCCGATTTTGTACCCGACTATAGCGCCCGGTTCGATTATCAAGTTACCGCGGCTCGGTTTATTTGCCCGACCGTCGTACGCAACAAATACCATTATTGAAGTTACCCAGTTTCCTTCCCTGTTTGAATACACTGTTATATTTCTTATTCTCGAGGCCCACTTGTTTTTATGAACCGAATCTGTCAATATACGACGGATTATTGAAGATATATCGTTACAATATTATGAATTTGTTAAAGGATATTTACAATTCGGAACGGTATGAGAGTGGCTTTAAATGGAAATAATATTTTTGACGTTATTATTCATCAACTTTCCTAACATAGTTGACTGTTTGCAATTCTAAATGCTTTATAAGGGCCCTATTTTAAAACTCCAAGTAGATTGCTTCAAAAAGACCAAAATATGTTTAGATAAATAGTATCGGTTTAATTGTTGTCAAATGTTATCTCGAATGTGAATTGGTCTGATAGTCATCGCATTGTAGTTTGTTCAGTTTAGTCAGCCGACGTCAATATACTTGGAATATACTTGGTAGTTTACGAAATATTGAGAACGGTTTTAAGGCAGAGAGAGGCCGAGAGAAGAAGTAGCGCCTACTTTACATAATATACTGAAGTCATTGATTTTTTATTCTTTTTATTGTTTGAAAGACTGAACATCAAGCAATCAGAAAAGTGATGATCATAATTATTATGTCCATGCATTAAATTACACTGAGATACAATTCTAATGTTTTTGAAACTAAAAGATTCAACATAGTATTCTGCCAGATTGAATCTATCTCCGTAACAAAGTACCTACACTTTTACTAGAAAGTGATTTAAAAATACGAAATGTTTTTCGGTTTCAAGGAGCTCTGGAGTAGTAGCTTGGCTGTAGGTGCATTAGCTGGGGCTTTTCGAAGCCGGCGAGGAGATTACTTAATGGTCTAAACCAGACGCGGACTTGTACGAGAAACGATGAAAAAAGAAAAAGTAAACATTGGATACCTTAGGGTTTGTTTTGTGTTGAGAAATACTAAAATGTAAGTACAACAATAGAATTAGTACCCAAGCACAACCGCGAGAGCTTTTCAAATGCTTTTATGTCAGTAAAATGCACCGAAGTTGATGTAACCTGAAATTGATTTAAAAAAGTTAGAAAGAGGCAAATTAGCCCGTTTAAAACAACTTGAGTTAAGAGTGAAGGGGCAAAAAGTTAACTTGTTAATGGCGTTAGCAATATTAAAATGCACCTTTGTTTGTATTAAATATATATTATAATTTGAATTTCGTTTCTGAAAACATTTAAAGAAATGACGATTTTTACAATCTAACTCATGCAAGTATATTCACCACGCTTGATTGTGGCCACCTCGCCTATAAACACTGCGCAACGTGTTGTGAGTTTGATCCCTCACATTTAATGTATAAATGAATAAATATTCTAGGATATATTACACAGCGCTATCTAGACACAAACTAAGCAGAGCTTGTCATATGCGAATAAGAAAGAATACTTAGATTTTTTTTTAATACTTATGTGGCTATCAGCTCGATGATACAGGTTATACATAGAAATACCCAGACCGATTTAAATATACCTACATATTCATGCATACAAATATTTGCACTGAGCAAGAATAGAACCGGCAATTTCTGTGTGCGTTCCCATTGAGGGACCAAATTTAAATTTACCTTACTTTGAGCATTTGAATGCCTTAGCCTATAGTAGAAGTTCTCAAACAATTGTAAATTCGCCCAATAATTTGTAAAAGTAGCCACTCAAAAGTTACAATCGGTTAAAGCAGACGAATCATATGAGCAATTGTTGTGAATAATTGTGTCAAATGTACTTTGTAACCGTTAATTATTCAGGCCATGTGGATCTTCCAAATAAGGACCAGTTCCAATATCCACATTTATAAAAATATTTTTTTAAATACTGGTTTTTACAAATGCGACATGACTACAAAGTCATGTCGCATTTGTAAAAACCAGTATGCTTGTGCATATTTACTGAATTTTATAAAATAATCGGATATTATCGTTTATATCTATGAATATAATCCACCTTGTGAAACTGCATCTAATAAACTCTCATCTGAACTCACATAATGTTTCCATGTACAAGATTTATTTGTAAACGGGTGTTCCGTACAAGTGCACATCGAGTTTTCAATTACACAAAGTGATGGCCACAGTGTAGCGGGCGCACCGCGAAAAACGGTGCTGTGGTCAGGCAACCTGACCGATTGCACACTGCTCACTCGAGACCAGTTCAATCTCAGTAAAATCAACACTAACAATCAGAAAATAAGGTTAGTTTTCCAGAGAACACACCGCCGCATCGATGAAATCGAGGAACAACTCGTTTTCGAAAGGTTGAAGGAAAACTCGATCGCTTTTCCAGGGGGAAGCTCTCAGTGGTTTATTGCGTTATTACCTGGACGTGTCTGCCGCATCGGGACAGCCGCAATTTGGGGAGAAAAGAACGATATGTTGGTAGGTTGGAAAGGGATTTTATAGAGCTCCACCTACAGCTCCGGAGAAAAGACCAAGCGCGCCGTCTCGCTCCACGCCTAATGTAATTTTCTTTGATCGAAAACTCTACAGGACACCACTTTCGTTTTTATTTTCATCCGATTCAATATCGTTGAACGGTTTGTAAGACGCTTCGTAACATTTCCTAAGTAGTTTGTCTCTTTTCGTTTACGTTCAAAACGAATCGTTTGTATTATTAAGAAAATTTTCCAAGGCGATAAAAATTTACATTGCCTCTATTAAATAACTTAGTTGACAGAGTACACAAATGGGTTCGAGATATCACAGGTTCCATTTCAAGTTGAAATACAGACCAAATTGTTAAAATCGACTGTTTAGAATAGAAAATAATAATTACGGATTGAAAGTACAAAATAAATAACTTTGCAGGTTTACATATTTAGAAAATTTTGTTAATACTCATGCTGCCATTATTATTTAGGACAGTTACATCCATACTAAAATAAGTCACAAAACGGATCACATTATAAGTGCAAAGATATTTACTAAGTAAAATAGGTATATAAAAAAACTATAACTCACCGTTTACGACAATATCATAAACCCTCTACACCGAATTCGATTCAATAAAAACCTTAGATGTGACCCAAGATTTGGTCCAATAATTGAGCGACAAAAACTGTAACTTGGTCTTAGTACCAATGAAATAAGAGTGGATTGTCCATAAAATAAAATAATAACCGGTCAATAAAATGTCGGCGGCGAGCGGGTTCGGGGCAAATCTGTCAAATACGTCTGTCGAACCGAAGGGCGATAAGACTGAGACGTCAGGGGCGCAAAGGGTGCCAAGTGGTCGAAATTCAATCTGCCGCAAGTTGCGATAGCAGTTTACACCAATCGGCAGGTAATTGGGAGGCATGTCAGCCGAGCAAACGATACTTCCAATGTCAACAATATTGCTGAATAAAAGAATAAGAAAGTACGTTTTATTGATATTAAAGGGCCGTTTTTTATTCAATTTAACTAGTGTTTTTTAATATAAAGTATAAGTATTTTTTAAATATAAGTAAAGAATGATTTTTGATTGGTAAGTCGGCTTTTCCGGGAGCGTCTAAGTACCGTCTGACATCCCAACCCCGAGAGGAAAGCCAGCTCCAGAACCTCGTCCTCGTTTAACAGGTGCAACGACTAGCAGGCGAGGTTGGCTTGGGCCTCAAAGAAGAGTTATTGAAAGCAAACTTGCATAGTAATATAGATTTTTCATTAGTATCTGTTTAAACCTAGGTAATAATAATAAACAATATTACTATTGAGAGAATTTATCTACAAAAACAAAATAATAAATTAATAAACCGGCCCTAAGTTTGGCCCGTCACTCATAATAAATAGTAACAGAACAGTTTTTACGAGCCACAGATAGTTCCCCAGCTTCAAAACCCAAAGTAGTTCTATATAAAACTTTAGAAACACGTCAATGAATAAAACAACATCGTAAAATACAGAAAAAAGGTGAAGAAAGAGATAAAATATCTACACCGATGACGTACAGAGTGTTTGTGATAAGCAAGAACAACAATGCAATAATATGACGAACTTAAGTTAGTAAAATACTCAAGTCAGGGACAAAGTCCCACCTTCGTAAATTATGGACGACCTAAAGGTTGACTGATAGAGAACGTTGTTTACCTTCTGTGTAGAGAAATAGAGGCACCTACATGCGGTTATTTATTAACTGGCAAGAGATTTACAGAAAGTTCCTTTTGCTCCAGCCTAGATATCATTTTGGTTCAACAAACTGTAACTGGCCGTCGTCGAATAGAACTTAAACCTAGGCGGTAATTTTATATATCTGTTTTGGGTGCGAAACGTCGATAGTTGTATGAGTAACAGAAAACAATGAGCCCGATACTGTTATTTAGCTATATACAGTCGCTAACCGTGTGGATCGTAAAGCTAAGCGGAGCTGTAGTGGGCAATCGGTAAATGTGAGCGTTTGGGGAGCAGGCACGTGACCAGCTTCTTATATGTTACGCTAAGCATCTGTATCTCGTTTATCGCCTATAAGTAACTGCCTTTTTTGGAACACATTTTAGTCAGTGAAATTCCAACCCAATGTGAAGAAATCCTTGCTTACTTATTTCTTTTATTTAAGTTATGTGGATATGGACCAGGTCAATTTTGGCATTTGTGTAGACCTCCGAGCTGTTGCGAGCAGCTGCTCCATACAGTACAATATGAATTTGAATATTTTATCTGAACCGCTGGTGGTTATAGTTTTTGAGTGGTAAGGGTCTCGATGGCGAAAGCTAAGATGTTGCACTAGCAATGAACAGATAACAGATTCGAAACTCCACCAAATACCACCGATGAGGCCATCGTTACAAACAGATTCCTACAGAAACTATACAGAGAAATGGTAAGCTCTGAAATCATATTAAAGAAAATTATACTTTCACTAGGCATTGGCCAGAAGCCAATCTTACTAAAAAGAACACGCTCCTCAAAAGTTGAGCTAAACATAAGCCTGCTATTGGAATCAATGTGTGCTCACCGTTGGCAGTCTACATAACAATCGAGGCTTGAAATTGCCGCCTTGGTCCGATCCGCGCAATAACCTCTGACTTCTCATTATGCAGATCACCTACCACATCTGCACGTACACTAAGATTACATACACACACCGCATGTACTTATGTCGTAAGGTTACACTTTGAGTACTACGTGTTCTACAGTGTTTTATACTCTAAATGTTCTTTATAGTACTAGCTGTTCTAGTACTTCTCTTCCTTTATATTAATATAATTATTAGTAAGGAAGTAAGTGGTCGTTTAGCTAGGCAGGTAGCATTTAAGATTACTCAAACCTGTATATTAGCGAATAGGTGTTGTTAGCCTAAAAAAATAAAAATAAAAACTTTTTAAAATCCACGTTTTTAACACTAAAAAACGTGGGGCGGGCGCTTTGAAATTTTTAAATTATTTAATATCTAAGGAAAACGATACATTAAAGGATTAAAGCGCCCGCCCCACGTTTTTTAGTGTTGAAAACGTGGTTTTTAAAAAGTTTTTTTTTTTTTTTTTTTTTAACTACTGACTATTTCTGATGATTAAATATGAAAATGTAAGGTGGCATTAGCCTACATAAAAAAATTCAGAGCTTTAGGGTGATCAGAAGAGGTCGAAAATTAAGTGTCAATTTTTGGCTTCAGAGGGAAAGAAACACATAAACACAGACACGAAGTGAAACTAAGAAAAACGTGGTAATAAAAAGGATGAAAAACCTGCACTTGCAATTTCGCGATATAATATGTACCTATTATATGTGTAAAAATAATAATAATATGTATCTTTGATTTATAGGTAGCTTTTTGCAACACCAGTTTACGTATATAATTATATTTTATGTTTCTTTGTAGTATTTAATTATATTTTTAATTTCGTTAAAACAGGCAAAATATAGACAATATCACAATTGATCTGCTAATATGATTATGTATTAGACCGTGTAAGAAATACACCTTGACTTAGTCATTTATTTGATTTGCAAAATGATACTAAATGAATCAGTTATTTTAGATTTTATATAACAGTTTTTGGGTAACAAGAGTATTCTTTTGGATAACTGGATTATATTTCTTTATGAATTAAAGGTAATATCAACCTCAAGAGATATCAAAACTAATAATTAAAAAAAACAAATAAGTATTACTATCGGAAAAAATATAATATATCTACTTTCTACCGTTACACTCATCGCGTCACCCAAATAATATATTAGGCAGAGTGCAGTAGAATTAAGTAACTCTGTAATAAGTGTATCGTCAGCATCGTAATCTGCATAATTGGGAGCCATCGTAGAACTTGTAGGATATTGCGTCCACGTGAGGCAGCGGGCAATTTTCTGCGTCATTTCCTCTGAATCGTCCACTCGGATGGGCGATTGGACGCGTGCCTGTACGATACTTAACTTTAATCCTTAATTGATTCAAACCATACCGTTACACTATTACAGAAGCGTACTAGACAATTTGATTTTTGTGTCTGTAGAGAGCCTTCAGGTAGATATCGGTGTACGAGATATGGGTGCAAGGTAAAATTAACTCGAATTTCGTACAACAACACTGGTTAACACTACCGCTAGTTACAATACTGGTTAACTGGATGTTATGTTAAAAGCGTCGGTAGCTTAGTGGTTAAGTAGTCGACCTTACGATCGAGAGGTCCCGGGTTCGAACCCTGGCCATTACACTACCGACGTGAACCCACTCCTAACACAAGCGATTTAGCTTAGCTGGAGGGGTTAGGGGGAATATTAGTAATTTCGGTTACTAATATTCTTTAAAAAAAATGTTTCCTTCTTTTTACGAGTGTAACACAAAAACTACTTGACTGATTTTGTCTTACCAATTTTTATTTACCGATGGCGATTATGTATCGCGGATTGTTACGTATTATCATGTTACGTATCATACGAGGATAAAGCCTCAAGCAAAAGCTAGTTATTTATATTTCAACACAATTGATAACCCAAACATGTAAAGGGTACATCAAAACGTGTTTGTTTAATTAAACACAGTTCAAGCATACGTCACTCAGAGCGTTGGCAGATAGGCATCTGTGTGACGGCACCTTTTGATTACCTACATTTCATTTGTTCACAATTAGGTATACTGCTTTGAAAATTGTGTTAAATTTATCTAAATTAATTTGCTAAATATATGGTTATATTCATATTGAAACAAGTAAATAAATAGTAAACCACTAACTAGAGGTCATTTTGTTTATTTTCATTTTATAAGTACAACAAGTACGTACGTTAACAGCTATAATATGGTAACGAAGAAGTTCCTGCCGTAACATGTTCTCTTAGCAACGACCTACCATACCCTAATAAGTAGGCTAGCTGACTAGTAAAAGAAATATCGTTTTTGGTTCCAAAGATAGGTATAATAAGAAGTTGGGGTGTGTGTTGGGTAACCTCCTCGAGTGTCGTTCCGACTCCGATCCCGCTGCAGTCCGGGGGGAACGGAACCGGAGCGGCCGGTACACCCTGGGCGGCGGTCAATGGCTTCCCCTTCATGGGGTTGGCATTGATCGTCGGCGAATACCCAACGTGGCGGGAACACATCGCTCTCCGTACTCCTCTGCTTTCAGAGGAGACAGGATGAGCGATGGTGTTTGTGGCTGAGGCCACCATAGGGTCCTGGGGGATCCAGGGGCGGGTTGGCCCACTGCTAACGCAGGGGCCGACGGGCACTTGTGCCGCCGCCGGTGAGAGAGGACTAGCCATCCTCTCGCGTTCCGTAATCGGCAGGTGATCAGCAACGACCTGACTGGTGGCTCCAGAAGGGTACGCTGTGAACTTGCTGACCGGAGGGCTTGCCTTTATTGGCCGGCCCACGACAAGGAAAAGTCTATAACACCCGACAGCCAAGTCGTAAAAACCTATGGATACCAGCCGACCTCCATAGTATATAGGCTTATCCAGGTGCAGGGGGCACCGCCTGGATGGACCACCTTTCCCCCATACTCGTGGGATATGCTATGAATACAAACGTATCTATTAAAAAGAAACCGGCACCCGAAAATAAAACTAACGAAAACGGCAAGAAAATGGACATTGAAAAAAATGACGGAGTCTGCGCGGAGGTCGCGCAGCAGGCGGGCGTAGAGGTGACGCCAAAGACCGCGGCTGTGTCGGAAAAGTTCGACACAGCCAGCGAAAGGAGTAGGGCGAGCAGCCCTTTAGGATTGGGCGTCAAGGCGCATAAGCGCAAGCGGCGCCCAAGAAAGCACCGAACGGAGGAGGACGTGTCGGATGAGGAATACACCCTCACCGGGACGACCTCCTCCAGCGACGAGACAATGTGGGCACCTAAGGTGGCTGCAGTCCGCCGAGGGGCGCGAGGAGGACTGAGGGGTGGGCAACCCAGTCGGGCCCCCTCGGCCACTGGGAGGGCTGCGGAAAAATCGCCGCCGAGGCCTTCCACCTCGGCGGTGACGGAACCGAGCGGGAGGACGCGGTCTCTGATGGAGAAACTCCAGCAAGTGACCGCGTCTTTCCGGGGGTCTCCGAACCCCGATCAGGAGGCGATGCTGCACATTGTGCTCGGCATCGCCTCCGAAAATGAGGCTCTCGCGGCGCAGCTGGCCGAGTCCCGTCGGGAGACGGCTCGACTAGCTGCAGCCGTCGAGGAGCTGAGGAGGGGGATGGCGAGCCCGACTCAACCAGCGCAACCGGTGCAGCGAACGCAACCGGCGGAGCGCGTGACTCGCTCGTCCGCGAGGCAGTCGGCGCAGCAGGCGCTGTCGGTGCAGCTGGAGCGACCGGTTCAACCGGTGCAGCAGCCGGCACAGCCGGCTCGCCCACCGGCACCGCAGAGAGTACCACCGGCGGAGCCTTGGTTCGCGTACATGGAGGCGCTAGAGGAGCGTATGATGAGTCGGATGGAGGCCCTAATGGACTCCATCCGCCGTCCGCCTCTGGCGCCACCGGTGGCCGGCTACGCGACTGCAGCCCGGAAGGGTAATACCCGCCCGGCTGCAGTGGAGGCTCTGCCGGAGCCGGCTCGTCGCCCCGCTCCCGCTCAGGGCCCCGCTCCCACTCAAGGGAAGGGAAAGGGGAAGGGCAAGGGCAAGGGGAAGACGTCCCCAGCCCAGGCCCCAGCCCCAGCCCCAGTCGCGGCTCCGGTAACCCCCACTAGAACCCCCTTGGAAGGGGGTTGGGAGGTGGCTGGAGCCAACAAAAAGAGGCGGAAGGCCGCAAAAAAGGCCGCCAAGAAGGCCAGGAGGGCCGCGGCCGCCGCGAAAGCAGCGCCGGGGAAGCTCCGTGCCCCCCGCACTACGGCCGTCGTCGTCACCCTGACGGCGGAGGCAGCGGGGAGAGGCATGGGGTATGCCGAGGTGTTGGCCAAGGTGAAGGCCAACGTCGACCTCAAGGCCCTCGAGATCCCGGGCGTCCGGTGCAAGAGCACACGGACAGGAGCCCGACTTCTCGAGGTCCCTGGCGCCGCCAGTGGCCCCAAGGCCGATGCCCTAGCGGCTCGGCTGAGGGAGTCGCTGGACGCAGCCGACGTCCGGGTGTCCAGGCCCATTAAATGCGCAGAAGTGCGCATCACGGGCCTGGACGACTCCGTCACGGCTGAGGAGCTTAGGCTCGCTGTGGCGGAGGCCGGGGACTGCTCCCCGGACACAGTGAAGGCCGGAGCTATACGCTTCGGCCGCGGTGGACAGGGGGCAGCAGTTGTCGGCTGCCCTATCGCGGCGGCCCAAAAGGTCGCTGACGGGCGGAGCCTCCTGGTAGGAGGCTTCCTGAGGGCGCAGGCACGGCTCCTGCAGGCCCGACCGGCCAGGTGCTTCAGGTGCCTGTCGGTGGGCCATGTGGGGGTGCACTGCACGGCGGAGGTAACGGCGGGTGACCGCTGCTTCCGCTGTGGCCAGCCCGGTCATAAGGCCGGCTCGTGTAGCGCCCCGTTGCACTGTTTTAGATGTGCAGCGGGGGGCAAGCCGGCTGACCATAGGGTTGGCAGCAAGGCCTGCGCCGGAAGGGAGCCGAAGCCGGGAGGCCGGCCTTCCGCCTCCAGTTCACAGCGGGATGCGGAGATGGGGGTTCCATAATGGATCCTCAACTCCGCATCCTGCAGGTGAACGTTGGCCACGGTGCCCATGCTCAGGATCTTCTGCGCCAGAGCATGGCACAGTGGGCCATAAATGTCGCCGCTGTCGCCGACCCATACACCCACCGGTTCCTCGGGCCTACCTGGGAAACCGCGCTGGATGGGTCGGCGGCACTGGTGCACAACCCTGCCGCCGGCAGCCCCCCTCTTGCCGTCGTTGCAAGGGGACCCGGCTGCGTGGCGGCGGCGGTTGGGGATATAGCGGTCGTGGCCGCTTATATCACGCCGAACCGAGACCAAGCTGCATATGAGCAGTGGCTCCGTCAGCTGGCCGTCGTCGTCAATGCCTGCCAGCCCCGTCCGGTCCTTGTGCTCGGGGACTTCAACGCCTGGTCGTATGCCTGGGGTTCCCGACACGAAAGGGGCGCGACGGGGCATAGAGGCAGGGCACTGGTGGACTGGGCCGCACGACTCGGCCTAGTCCTCCTAAATCGGGGAGCCGTGGACACGTTCGTGACCTCGAGGGGTAGCTCCATCGTGGACCTATCGTTCGCGAGCCCCTCGTTGGCGCGACGTGTTCAGGGCTGGCGCGTCGTTTTGGGGGAGGACACAAGTTCGGATCACCGATACATTCGGTTTGACGTGTCCCCCCCTGCGAGCGACGCGCCGGCTGCACCGGCTCCACCCGAGCCACGTTGGGCGCTTAAGCGACTTGATCGGGAGCTCCTCCTGGAAGCCGCCATCGTACAGGCCTGGGCCCCTGCGCCGGACAGGCCTGTCTGCATAGACGATGAGGCGGAGTGGTTCCGGGAGGCTATGACCCGTGTCTGTGACGCGGCGATGCCTAGGGCTCCGCCCTATAATCCGAGGGGTCAGGTCTACTGGTGGTCGTCGGAGATCGCGCAGCTCAGACGGGGCTGCGTGATCACGCACCGCCGGTGGGCCCGATTCCGTAGGAGGCGTCGCCGCCCCGCAGATGCGGAGGCCCGAGAGGCGGAGTTGTACGAGGGATACAGGGAGGCCAGACGAGCCCTCCGAGCGGAGATAAGGCGTTCCAAACGGGACGCCTTCCGCGAGCTGCTGGAGACGCTGGAGCGGGACCCTTGGGGGCGGCCCTACCGGATGGTGAGGGGCAAGCTGCGCCCCAAGGCCCCGCCGTTAACCCGGTGTCTCCAGCCGGATCTGCTCGGAGGAGTTGTTGGCTCCCTGTTCCCAGCGCGGGCGGTGGAACATGTTCCACCGCGGATGACTCCGCCTCGGTTGCGCATGGCGCCCGACGTGGAAGACGACGACGTGCCCGAGGTCACTTGGGTAGAACTAGAGCTGGCGGTGAGAAGGCTAAGAGCCAAACACACCGCCCCGGGACCCGACGGCATTCCAGGCCGAGCGTGGGTCCTAGCTCTAGTCGACGACGCTCTCGAGCCCCGACTGAGAGGGCTTCTCAGCGCATGTTTGGAGCGGGGCCAGTTTCCGAAATTGTGGAAGACGGGGAAACTGGTCCTCATCCGAAAGGAGGGGCGCCCGGCGGACTCGCCGTCCGCCTACCGGCCCATAGTGTTGCTCGACGAGGTGTGCAAGCTCTTTGAAAGAGTAATTGCGAAGCGCCTCGTCGAGCACCTCTCAAGAGTGGGGCCGGACCTGGCGGATGGCCAATATGGCTTCCGCCAGAGGCGCTCCACCGTGGATGCCATCATGCGCGTGAGGGCTCTGGCGGAGGATGCAGTAGCCCGGGGTGAGGTGATGTTGGCGGTGTCCCTGGACATCGCCAACGCGTTCAACACCTTGCCCTGGAGTTGCATTAGGGAGGCGCTCGTGTATCACGAAGTGCCTCTCTACCTCCGCCGCATAGTCGGGGCGTATTTGACGGAGAGAGCCGTCATCTACCCAACCGTGACCGGTCTCGGTCGGCGTGAAATGTCGTGCGGTGTTCCACAGGGATCGGTCCTGGGGCCGCTCCTGTGGAACATCGGATACGACTGGGTGCTTCGCGGTGAGCTCGTAGGCGGTGCCGCCGTCACGTGCTACGCGGACGACACGCTCGTGACGGCGTGCGGGGCGACGTACCGCGAAGCGACCCGAAAGGCCACGACCGCGGTTGCCCAAGTCGTTAGGCGGATCCGGCGGCTGGGTCTCGAGGTGGCCCTGCATAAAACCGAGGCCCTGTTCTTCCATGGGCCTCGGAGCAAGCCACCCGAGGGATCCAGTCTCATCGTGGGAGGAAATCGCATCGGCATCAAGCCCCAAATGAAATATTTGGGGCTCGTGCTCGACGGCCGATGGGACTTCGGAGAGCACATCCGAAGTCTGGCCCCCAAATTGAAGGGCACAGCTCTTGCTCTGGCTCGGCTGTTGCCCAACATGAGGGGGCCCGATGACTCCTGCAGGAGACTCTACGCGGGGATCGTGCGGTCCATGGCCCTGTATGGGTGCCCAATATGGGCGGACGCCCTGAGGACCAGAACTGTGCGGATGCTGCGCGCTCCGCAGCGGGTTCTGGCCATCAGGGTCATCCGAGGGTACCGCACGATCTCCTTCGAGGCGGCGAGTCTCCTTGCCGGAACTCCGCCATGGGACCTGGAAGCGAGAGCCCTTTCGCAACTGTACCAGTGGCGAAAGGAGGCGCGGGAGCAGGGATGGAACCCCGAGCCTCGAGAAATCGAGGCCGTGCAGTCCCAGCTCCGCCAGACCATCGTGGTGGAGTGGAAGGAACGACTTGGGCAACCAAGCGCAGGGCACGCCGCTATAGCGGCGGTAAGGCCCATCATGGAGGATTGGCTGGAGAGGCGACACGGAAGCCTCTCCTACCGACTGACGCAGGTGATCTCAGGGAAGGGGTGCTTCGGGGACCACCTGCATCGGATCAGGAAGGAGCCAACGCCTGAGTGTCATCACTGCGACGCGAGCGAGGACTCAGGGCTGCACACGCTGGCGGACTGCCCGGCGTGGGAGGCGCCGAGGCGTGACCTCGTGGCAGCCATCGGGGTGGGAGTCCTCTCGCTCGGCAGCATGATTGCGGCAATGGTGCGGAGCGCGAGCGCGTGGGCCGCCGCCGCCTCCTTCTGCGAGCATGTAATGCTCGCGAAGGAGGTGGCGGAGCGCGCCCGGGAGAGACTTAGAACTCTCCCGGTCCGCCGAGCCCGCAACTTGCTCGCCGCGCGTCGCAGGCAACTCAGGCGCCGGAGGTCGCTTAACGACCTCCGTCCTCCATGAGCGCAGGCCTGGGGGTGGCGGGTGAGGCCACCTGTCACCCCAGCAGAAGCAGGCCGGGACGGTGGGGCGACTAGCGCCCCTCCCCAAACCGGGGCAAGACGGGGACACCGTGGTTCCCAAACCCGAGGGGGCCATCTCGAAACCGGAGATGGCCCAGGGTCAGTCGGGGTGCGAGGGATATGCTCTATGGGCAACCTTACACCCCGGCGTCTGTAGACCCGAGACGGCGTGCGGTTTTAGTCGGTTCAAGCCCGACATAACCGCCCCCGCTGGTACGCGGGGGGGTATCCGAAGGGATTTCCGCACGAAAAAAAAAAAAAAAAAAAAAAGGTATAATAAGAAGTTGTGGATTTTCTTATATATTTCTTTTGTTATGAACATTCTTCGAAGGCATGCGAAAATTTGTTTAGTTTATTGACAAATGAAATTCGCTAGATACTTATGAGTTATTTGTTTCAAAACTTTGAGTGTACATGTAAACAAATATCAATTGAGCATAGAAGAAAGGAGGCGGTAAGTACATACTTATCAAGTTGGCGGGGAGAATGTAATACTGTAAAAACGTTGTAACTCAACTTAAACTCTCTGGCGAAGGACGAAACCAGAAAGAATTGAAAGATTTACCCTTTATGTGTTTATGCCAGTTAGGTACGTTATTATCAGCGTCAGTCAGGGTGCGAGGGAAATGCCTTACGGGCTCTGAAGACCCGAGACGGCGTGGAGTATTAGTCGGTTCAAGCCCGACATAACCGCCCCCGCTGGCCGGCGGGGAGGGGGGGGGGGTATCCGAGGAGATTTCCGCACGAAAAAAAAAGCTACGTTATTATCGTCATGTTTGCTTTTAATTAACGACTAGTAACCCGCCCTTTGCTTCGGTTTGTATGACTTTTACAAGGTTTTATTCATTTACTCTCACTGGTCCTTTGTCTGTTATCAAATCTTGCAAGTGAAATTTGACACACTTCCCGGTTTCGGATGGATATGAAATTTTGCACGCATATGTATATCGCGTGACAATCAGATGCTGGATGCGGCAAGCTGAAGACAGGGCGCTATGGCGCTCATTGGGGGAGACCTATGTCCAGCAGTGGACTAGAATAGGTTGATGATGATGATGATGATGAATGTAATATTATTTGATAAAAGCTTGTTATTTTTAAATTTATTTTATTTGACTTAAGCCCCCGTCATTTAAATTTAATATACAGGGTGAATTTTTCAACTGGGCGTGGATGGCCAAATCCGAAACTATGATGAATAGCGAAAATAGCTCCAAGGAGTCTAGAGCCCGATTTTGCTGAAAACTAAAACTGAATTATTGCATTATAAAAAAACAATTCTCCCAGCCAGGATTCGAACGTGTTTATTTTGAACGTTCAAGTTGTATAGCCCATGTCCATCGGGGATAAAGTGCCTTTCAAATGGTGAAAGATTTTCCAATAAGTGCAGTGGTTCCGAAGATTACCTCGACATATATTATAAACAAAGTAACAAAATTGGTCTCTTTCTTTATAATATTACTCAATCAAAGATCAAAGTCAAACGTTCAAGTTATACCTTACAGAGTAAAGTTTATCAGAAAATATACAGACAGTTTTTATTATGCTACTAAAGGAACAAACAGATGGTTCATTTGACATTACGCCTCCAAAGCCCGCATGCAATGGCTGCAGCCACGGAACTTTTGAGTGATGCTGCTTTAGTAAGATGCTTATCCAGGCGAGCTAGCCCCATACATGCTGGGAAAATCTCTGTTTTTATTATTTATTGCGCGTTCATCATATCATATGGGATATATTATAATTATTAACAATACAAATTTTTAAACTTTCGCGTTCCATGATATACAATAATTTAACGGGAATTAACGCGATCACGTATAGGTATATACATACCTTTGGATTGCCTGACGTTTCGCCCAGGTTACACTGGCCGTGGTCACAGGTCATAGGTCACAGGCAATCCAAAGGTATGTATATCGTGTGTGAGTGTATACACATGATCGCGTTAATTCCCGTTAAATTATTGTAAATTATTAACAATGTTGGATTTTGTAATCCGAAATAAATTATTTGAATTTGAATACGTTTAGTTACCTTTCATAAGTTTCTTGATATTTTATTTATATGATAAAAAGGAAATTTCCTTAAGCTAGATGACATGTGAAGCATGTAGTCTTTCTTCTCTAGAACTACTTAGCAGCAATGATTACATTCTGTCACGGTAGATGCGTGCGGCTTGCTGTTCATCCCGAGTCATGCAACGCGATTTCTCGTGCAAAATCACGTTTTTTCATCGTTTGAAAGCCACATCGCATATTATATCAGGCAAATTCCTTCAACGGACCACTGACTGCTGTTTTTGCACCGTGTGCAATGATTTCATTTTTTTTTAAATTTCTAATCCTTAATTGAAACGAGAATAATATTTCTTTAGTTTAATTACAATGGAAATTGGAAAAACCTTATTTGTAACACGACTAGTTGAAGTGGTTACCTATTTATAAGAAAGTTATATCAGCTTTTTAATTGACTATCTGATTTTGTAGGTAATTAAATACAGTTAAATTATGTTTATATGAATGAATGCTTTTGCAATGAGCTACTTTAACATGAAAACATTTCAAATAGATTTTACCACAAAGGAAATAAAGGCTTGAAAAGCAGGTGTTTGTATATTGCCAAGAGATAGGGTCACGTACGAACCACTGAAATGTGATGACAATGCAATCGTGACGATGTGCCGTACTGCACTTGGAACATAATCCCAACTAATCGAGTTTACTATCAGATTTAGAACGATTACCATTTTTATCTGGTAAGGTGATCATTTCTTGTAAAACGAATTTGGATTAAATAACCAAATTATTTAATTTCAAAAATACAACAAGAAGAAATGTAATAATGTTGTGTATCTCATTTACATAATACTTTTAATTAATTCCAAAATTTGAGGCAACCGTCGACATCTATATATCCACTATTATAAAATGTAAATTACTTGTGTTGGTACATTGGAGAAATAAAAAAAAAATCTTGGGTTATGTTAAATGATACATTCTGAACACAAAAATTTTTTTTTTAATCTTGTTTTTTTGTCTGTTCATTAGTTTTTTTGTTTGTTCGCGATGTACGCAAAAACTACTAAACGGATTTTGATTTAGTTTTTCTATTAGAAAGGTCTTGAACAGACTTACATCTGCTGTACGTTTGATTGCTACTGGTTATGTAGAACTGGAAATATGACCAAAAAAACGATAACCGACCTCCGCGCGGTTAAAGCCGCCGGCATCAGCTAGTTAATATATAATTTATTGCTAATGTAACTCTGTCAGGATATATTAACCAGTCGCTATGGAACTTGACACTACTTTAAAGTTTAGAGACTAATTTAATAGAACCACTTTACCCACCGTCCGTGATCATCGACAGTCTCACAAAGTTGGAGTTGAAAGTTTATTTATATTTGTAGGACACAAAATATTATAAAATTTTTGAAATTTAAAACTATTAAACTCTATGCATTGAAATAACTTTTTATCTGTTCTACTGGTTTTGCATAAGAAAAAAAAAAAGTGTAAGCAACGCATATGCGGTGCTGTGAGCCAACACACATTTTAAAAGTATAAGACAGGTAAGCACCCGCATAATAGGTTTTAATAAATTTACATTAAGATATTATGATGATGAATAAATTTACATTACATAGTTATTATGGCAAGCTCGAACTAGGCAATGAGCATAAAATTATTATTTTACGTCAGATTTTATTTTTTCAACAAAGTTTTATTTCACTGGCAGAGAAACTTATAAACTAACAAATTGAGCTCTTTTATGACATCCCAACTTTTTGAATCCGCATGCACAACTTAATTTGACGTATAATTAAAATGTTTACGCTCAAACGTTAACCGGATCCACTGGAAGTTTATCTTAATTAATCTTTTAAGCTATTTAGTCAAAGAGAAGTAAATTCCGTTGGCCGCTTTATTGAATTCTAACTCCGTAAAGTTGGCTTAAATAAGAAAGCATCGATACCCGACGTCTGAGCTCCGGTGGTAGTCTTTAAACGATTTCCTAACTTAATATAAAGTTACAAGATTGTCTAGTCCCGGAACTTTACTGAATTTAAGATTTTTGCGAAACAGGGCTCGCTGCAGTATATTGACTAGTTATTTTTTTGGGGTATCGTGCCTTATGATTTAGTAAGTCATATTAATTAGGTAACTGTCGATTCGAGGGTTCTTGTGAAAATAATACTAGATCGTTGATGTTCATGCTGCTACAATGCAGTTATTATCTTCAAATAATAAATTGGATGAGGTGAACGCTCAAAAGTCAATTTGATTTAGGACATTAGATATTATTGATCTTCTAGACCAAAAACACACTATGGGCTGTTAATGTGTTATTTATTTATATAATAAAAACAATACAAGCTAACAGTCAGATAGAACCAAAGCGCTTATAGGTTATACTACTTTTTTACTAATAACTAACTTATTATTCTAACATGCAACTATTTAATATATAAACAAGGCACACACATGTACACTTAGACTATAGTCCACGGCTAAAAGGGTGCTATAAATTATTACTCATTGTTATACACATATAAAATTATCATTTAAAAATAAGAAAACTCCCGACACAAATTTATTTATAGCTTAGAACCATTCCGATAATATCGGCTTTCGAATCCGCATCCGCATCAAAATCGGTTCATCCCTTCGGGAGTTACAACGAAACAGACACTTCAAACTTATAACACCCGGTCTTTTTTGCATTGGTGGTTGATAATTATAGTACATAAATCTCATTCGGTGTTTACATGTATTATATACATATTATGGTTAATTAATCATTGCGCGCATAAAATATCGATCACTTTCAGTAAGGTTAGTCTAACTTTTATTTACGTGTTTCAAAGCTAGATTTTCAATTTAGATGCAAATGTACGTAAATTTCGATGTATTCTATATTCGATTTTATGTGAGCACATTAGAGGCGAAATTACCTCTGAAAAATGTATTTTTCATTGAAAATGGACGATTATTCACTGGAGTATTCGTACGGCGGATTAGCTACGTAAATTACCATTGTAAATAGTCTTTCGGAGGTAATAGCGAATATTGAATTATACATGAAGTATTGGAAGCAGCAGATGAATGCATTTTTTTGTGTTGAAAATCCTGAGGGAAATTCCCAGCAACGTTGCTGGCTGCAAAGCCTTCAATTTATGCAGAGGCCGCATTGGCGTCTATCTGGATGACAATCTTGACATATGGGAGGCGGATGAACAATGCGGTTTTGTTAGAGCATACATCTTGCAAATTTGCGATTTACTGGGCGTGATTTTATTGCAAACAATATTTTTACATAATAATAGTAAAAAATACTTGTCTGTTTCGAATCTTAGGCAAGGGAGTTTCACAAGAATACTGATTAATTCGAAAATTATATTAGTGAAGGCAGCCTGGTGCCTTTACTAGTATAATTTAAAAGAACCACTTCAACTCTTCGTTAGATCTTTGAGCAATAAAGTCATAAATGGTGTACTACTTCGTCTTTCATAGATTTGAAAATACTGAGCTTCTTCGGGTGCTTTTAAATTTTTGGATAATATTGTTTGATTTCTTGTATTGTTTATTGAAAACTGTTTCCCGCGGCTCCACCCGTATGAAATACAACTGATATTATTCTCCTGGTCCACAGGCAAAAAGAGCAAAAAGCCTATTTGCTCTTTCAGAATATAAATCTATATGTGTGCTGAATTTCATAAATTTACACAAATCGCACTGACAGTCACAGACAGAACATTCTGCTTGATGTTTGCGTTATAAACTTAACCAATCACATCGGAGCTAGCACAATGTGGGACTAAACGGGCACGCCAACAAAAGAGCCTTAAAGAATGGGCCGCCGACACACTCGCTCGCTAATAAAATAGTTCGACGCAACAGGTCGTTGTGGCCCGCTCGTACAATACAATAGTCCCAACTATGAGTGTGTATCTGTGATTCCGCCTGTACCTCCGACTACTTTGAGTGGGTGAGATATACGCTAGATAGGGTGTGTATGTACAAGACCTGTTCGTTGTTTTGTGTGTATTAAACGTTGGACGTGCCATGAAATGTTGTATAGACAATGTATGAGGACTTGAGGCTTACCGCAGGGATCAAACGAGGCTACGCCTTTGTGGTTCTCCATTGAATCTTAAGTATTGAATCAAGTAGGAAATCGGGCCTTAAATCTGAAATTTTAAGTAGGGAGTATATGTTACGGCTAAAGGTAGGTGTGAACATAAACTTCAGATTAGCCGGCTAAACTTAGGTTTATCTTCGAGAAGCAGCTAAAGTTCGATAACATGTTAGTTTGCGTTAGGATATTCCATCTTTAGCCGGTTAATGTGCACATTAACCGAAACGAAACGGCTAAAAATGTATTCGATGGGCGCCCCGGGCAGGCGGAGGGTTTGAGGGGGCGTTGGGGGAGACAACGCGCGCGCACGTGGCTATGTTTTGGTTTAGTATTGCGTCATCTTTCTTTGCGGTTGATCGCACATATTTGCAATGTCGGCGTTGCACAATCTCAACCACAATGGCCATTTTGTGTAGAAACCCTCTTTAAAAAAAATAAGAAAAAAGTCGAAAAAGGGCGCGGCCGTGTTGCCAACGGGGGGCGGTATTGTGGGCCACCACTAAATATTATTGGATATCTACTATGTGGTTTTTTTGCATTCCTAGATTTTGGGTAGATATAAGGTAATTATGATCTAGGAAATGGCATTTAAAATTTCAATAGTACATTTATTTTATTAATCACTAGCTGACCCGGCAAATTTAGTTATATTTAACTTGATTCTAAAGCGGAACGAAATTTGCCGTAGGCTACCTTATAAGCTGATATTCGTGAATGTCTTATATTTTTATTTATCCTAATTATAATATCCGAGGGGGCCATCTCAAAGCCCTAGACGGCCCAGGATCAGCCAATGTGCGAGGGAATTGCCTTTCTTAGCCACCCTGACATTAGAAACCAAGACGGAGTGTGGTTTTGGTCGGTGCGAGTCTGAAATAACTAGCGTGGGGTAACACGTGCGGGGGATTACAGCAAAAATAAAAACAAAAAAACGCACAGTATATGCGGAGCCAAATCAAAGATCGTGAAACTCGGTTCACCCGTTCTCGGGTTCATCGCGTTCATCACTAACACGACTTTGTTTTATGATATAGATTTTTAATTTTTTAATTTCATATATGGTCATGTATTTAGGCTACCTATGCGCTCCTTGTTGATCGGACACTAGTTTTATTTATTATAGCTATATATCTTTATAGTTAGAGGAGTAAACGTCGATGACCTATGTGGAGTAGCGGTAGAGCATTCAACCGCTAAGTCAGAGGTCGCGGGTTCGATTACCGCTCATTGCAATATGTATATAAAGTGTCACAAAATTAGGTCTCTGAATTTGGTGAGATGACTTGGTATCGACCAAATATGTATTTGAAACAAAAAAAAAATATCGGGTAAAATTAAAAAAAATATATAAAAAATATAAAAACAAAAAAAAGACCTACTTTTGTGACAGCTTATATATAAAATTGTAAATATTAAAAAAAGTATCTTGGTATGTTTGTCCGCATTGTAGAACCCATTATGGCAAGCCCTGCTTAGTTTGGATCTAGATGACGCTGTGTAATTATGTCCTAGATTATTTATTTATTTATTTAAATTCAAAGTATGATTTTGTAGACGTTCTTTATCATGATGTCGACTGTAGGACTGTAGGTAGTAGGTTGCTGTTGGTCGTTTGATGTAGATAGTATCTGATATTTAATTTCTCCAGAAAATTGGCTAAATATGATAGTTATGGAGAAATCTTAGCATTTTCTACATAATGTTCCTATATAATAATTATTTTGTAAAGATATATTGCTTAGTAATAGCTACTCATACCTAAGATCTTTCTACATGTGTAAAAATTCTTTTATTAAATTATTAAATTGATGGCGTGATAAGTATCTGAAAAAATCCTTCATTTTCGAAGTCAGCTAAAGACAATTGATCCGAAAGCTGGTGTTATCAGTTTATTTCTTTTGCAATATATGCTTCCTGCTGCACAGTAACCGCGTTTTGGGTATTTTAATGATTATTTCTTTAACTTGAGTCAAGCTAGTAGGCCAGTAATAATGATAACATAGGCCTGCATCTCTGAAGTAGGTAGTCTATATGAAAGCAGGTTCGAGAGCACTTCACCGCAAGCATTGTTTTATCGAACGCACTCCACGCCCTTTGAAAGATTATATTTTGATTAAAAGCACTTAACATTTTACCATAAAACTAACAATGCATATGAATAACACATAGAGTGACGAGTTTTACCCGTCTGCAGATGTTAATTTCGTTTTACCAGAATGAAACCAATAATAAAGTCAGTTAACAAGAAAACTATGAATATAGTTGAAATTATAGGTATTTTTACATTTACATACTTACATATACTACTATCAAATCCCATGCTTTTTAACCTAATTCAAACCATGCTTTTTAATCTGATTCAAACAGAATAAAAATCTGCTTCATACTGTACCATTGCATGTCTGTGGATTGATTTGTATCATTCTTATTTTAGTGACATAATAACAGCTAATTAGCTTTTCTATGCTTATCATTAAACTCTTGCAATTTAAAGAATTATATTTATTCAGATAGTTAAATAATAAATATAAAGTAACAAGTCTATCCCTCGAATACTCTGTGCACACTAAGTTATCTTAAAGTTAGCTAATGCAAGAACTACTCAAAGGCGAAATACACGAAACTCTGAAGCATACAAAACAATGTTAGCTGGTATATGTGCGTTAACTAAACACTGTTTACAGGACAGTAAGAAAGACGGTCCCCGCTGAGCTCCCTAATTCTCAGATCGCGTGTACCTGTGCTGCGGTTTCACGACAGGATTTACGAGTTTTCTTCTATTGGTCCAAATGCTTATTTCTGTTAAGTCTCCCTACGACTTACATAACTTCCAGCGCCGTGTTTCCATAAAGTTGGCTTTCGGCAGCCCTTTGATATTTTGTCGATTTGTGGTTTTCTTTTTTGTGCCAACTACCACAAGGAAATTCGCTTGTTGAATAAACTTATCCTCACAATATCCATTGTTACGTTTCGAACCCCTTTCATACTGACTGATAGCCATGTTTGGGATCAATAAGAACATTTTTTACGTGCTTTCGTCGGCTAATCGGTGACATTTTGTAGTTTTGAGCATGTTAACGAGTTCCAAGTAAAACAAATTTATGAAATTTCTTCGTTAAATATACATACACATAGTCGAGGCTCTTTCCCAGGGAAACGGGGACGAGCACTCCTCTATGTACTAAAATCTTCGATACGTTCTGGATCATTCTTAATCCATATTTACTCTCTCTAAGTTATTTAAAGCAATCGTCTACAAATCCGGTGAGCCTACATATGTCTGTCTAACACAGTTCTTATACTGTGATATTCTAATACTAAACCGATTATGTTGGTTTCTGAACGCTCACATATTTATCTGTTACCATGCAATGCCTAGGAGCTACTTTTTGTTGAACATATAATGACGCACATAAAATGATTTGATTAGATTGGTCTGCGGTCTTAGGGCGTCAAGTTGCAATATCGGTAGCCCCGGCTTGTAGCATGTGCCGCGAACCTAAACTTACCGTTAACAATTCTACTAGTATAAGTACATAGAATAAATCAAAAAATTACGATCTCTTTATTTCAACGCTAAAGATTTTTCTATTCAAAATTCAACAAACCCGTGAAAGACAATATGCATATTACATACTATATCAGCAGTAGGACACAATATTGAATGAATTAGAAGACTTAAAACTCAGCTTGTACAATAATAATAATTTATTTTGAGTATCTCAACGTACACGAAGTTGAATGTAGAATGAAAAGGCACGCATTAATTTGTGGGGAAACAAAGGAGGACGATGTTTTAACGTTCAACCGCAGTCGACAAAGAACAATCTATTAACGAAACAGGGCGTACACTGAGTACGAAGGCAGTAAGTGAAGAGTGACAAAACTTGAGGCAGGCGACTAATTAGCAATACAAACATGAATCAGAGGCTATTAGTTGTAATTGAATTGTCGCCGGCGGCGAAGTTGTCGCCGCAACGAATTTAAATATCGCGCTCGGTGAGATTTTAGCGCTTTTGCCCACCCACTTAGATAATTTAAGAAAGTTATAATTGCCACTACTACTTAACGTATCTGTTTTTGACTATTTGTGAATAGATACGACTAAGGCAGCAAACAAGCACGTTACTTATAATAAATCCTACGAATTGATGTATATTTTTTTACCACTGTGACACATATTCAGAATTTGCCATCGTACAATTTAAACGTTAGAGGGAGAAGAACAATTTTTTGTAACTTTTAAGACGCTCATATAGATATAAATAATTTTGATGTATTAAAAGGTATCTAAAAATGTTACGCACTCTTATATAAAGTGATTTTTTCGAACACTATACGGGTTTTTTTTTTTTTAACGTGCGGAAATCCCTTCGGATACCCCCCCGCCGGCCAGCGGGGGTGGTTATGTCGTGTCTCGACTAAAACCGCACGGTGTCCTCCCCAAGTGTCCGTTGCCGGGCACCCCGGGTAAGCCCTCGAAAGGATAACCCCAGGGTTGCCGGCGGACTTTGGCCGCCACCGCGGCCTCGCCTGGTGGGGTCGTAACATTTATGACGAGCCACCCCTTTTTTTTAAATATGTAATACCAAAGGTACTATTCGAAGTAATACGACAGACGAATTTATTATAGGAGTTATGTTTTAACTTTAAGAAACAGAATCTTACAGAAAGTTTTATCTGCTTCTGAAAATGAATTAAAAAGAAACAAATATCGAATCCGAGCTCACAAACTATTTATTGCTGAACAAAGAACTGTAATGTAAGTGCTCGCAATTACAAAGTTCAAAAACGCGAGATTTTGCTGAACGCAAACATGTCATTCAATTCGAGCATTGGATTTCAATACGGTCATTGTTTTCCGTCCGGCTTATAAATATTCATAGAAAACAAATGACGCTAAATTACTGCGGCAACTTTCGACCGATTGGGAGCCCCCCAGGGGCTAGAGGCGCAGCAATTTTTCACAGGAATTTCATAAAACACTCCTGTCGTTGCTCCGAGGTAATTATCTTCCCCATTGGCTAAAATTTTTCACGGCAAGTTTAACTTCAATTCATTACATTTTTTCCACTTTCATCTTGAAACTGACGGCATAGTTGAATTGTGTCAACTGCAAGCTATATAATCCCTTTACCTTTTGTAATATAAACTTTATAAATTGCTCGACTATTATCGACTAGTAAATTTGCCTACTCAGCTGTGATAATTTTTCATTTCACAAACAAATCCCTTAATAAAAAAATTGCATTCACTAATCCGCAATATTTTTACGAAATCCCACACTATGGGGTGAGAAAAAATGATCCTCTCTTGCACGGATTTTATTCTACCACTTTGTCGGCGTGACTAATATGTATTCCCATGCCAAATCACAGCATTCTAGAACTAAGGGTCTCGGAGCTAAGCTGTGAACGGATGGACAGACATACCGAAACTATAAGGACTGTATTGGCTACAGAACCCTCAAAACGATATATTTCTTAAAATTAACATTGAAGTTGATGTACTACCTTATTAAAGCTATGAATATTGGCCAAATATTGTCGATACTATCGAACTAGTACCCAAATCTCAATATCTGTTATGAAATGACGAATGGACTCCGCAACTATGTGTATAGAGCACTTAATAAGTTACACGTACGAGAACACTAATTACGTTACCCGTCCTATCTGCACACTTGCTAATTACCAATAATAACCTCACATACGTCATATGCTAGGGGCTGGCATTCGTGACGTTGTGATGCACCTTGTAACCTTCTATCGTATCAAATTAAAACTCGAGTTTCATTTCCCTGTAACAACATTGGAACTTTACCTTTGATCCAAACACACACATTTTGAAACAGGTTAAACAAAACAAATGGTACTCATTGAAAATTCATATTTGATTAGGAGATTACGTTTTATGGTGGAAACACACAAAGACGACGAAGAAATTCATCTAAATAACTTACTCTGAATCTGTACTATGAATAATAGAAAAGTTAAAGCTATTGTTTTATTTCTTCACGATATAACGTTGCACATCACATTACAGAGTACATTACTGACTTTGAAAATCTTCTTAATTTGTATAATCGTTAAAAATCTGTCTGATTTAATGAATATATTTATATTGTATTATACTGTATTATATTTTATAAATAAGGATATCATATATGTATATATATATATATATATATATATATATATGTATATATATATATATGTATATATATATATATATATATATATATGTATATATATATATATATATATATATATATATATATATATATATATATATATATTGTATGGAAGTACTGTTTTACACAACGATATACACTTACTTTACTTACATAGGATTTGCATTTGCATAAAATTTAAATATTTTTTCTTACCTTAACAAACGATGTATTCCAATATAATTTATAAGATGTATTTTGCATTAATAAGACCTATTTTTGCAAAGCATATTTGCAACATAATGATTCTTCCGAACTAGTAATATGACCCACTCTAATATTACTCATAAAATAGTTCCAAAGTAGTTTCTAAACGAGAACATCGATACAGCTTAACTCGTTGAATGTGGGGCACTTGCCAAATCCTACAGTGTATCCAAAACCCAGAATACGTGTGTATGCACTTGATGAAGCACATAAGTACTATGACGATTTATAACACTTTACCAAAACTTAAATTTGTTGGATAACACTCGTAAATTTTTTTTTTTTTTACTTGAGACAAACTTTGCGGTAAAAATCAAGATCAAATCAAATTACAATATTGAAGAAATGATTTGAATTAAAGAGTATTTATTTTATGAAAAACACACAGTTATGCTTACATTTTTTTTTCCGCCAACTTGTAGGACAGTTTGTTGGCAAGCAGCCTTTTGTTTCCATGTAGTAGGTTCTACCTAAACTACTTTTAAATTTTTACGAGTAATTATTACCGTAATTCAGTTTAGAGAAGTTATTTTTACATTATCTTTTATTATATGTAACACAGTAGGTATGTATAGTGTAGTGACAAGATTAATTACCTATACTTTTGTAATATTATATACTTAACAGAATTATCTGTACTTCAGTATCTAAAAATTTAATATCGTCCAGTTTCAATTTTATAAATAAATAAAAGGTAATAGTAAAATGTTTCCTTCATAAATATCGGATTAGAATCAAAATAGCAAATGTTTACAAATCTTTTAGAAACCTAAGAAGCAATCATGTGGTATAGGGAGGGTCCATGCTTGTTTACGGTAGTTGTAACAACAATAAAGCTTTGTTTTCCATGATTTTATTAAACTTTATGCTATATAGATTAAATAAATTTTAATTATATTCTCCTCATATAATAAGGCAAGTAAACCAATCCACAATAAAAATCACAGTGTATTGAGATTTACGTAGTGCTTCAGCAGATTTTGTGAATATTTTGACCCACATTTTATTCAAGTCAGCAAGTTTTTGATACCTTTATATGTCTCCAAAGTACCTGGCTGGCTTCGACTCAGCTAAGAAGGGATTAGGGGCTACTCGCACGGATTCAGATTTCGCTGTTGCAGACATTGGCAAGTGAATAACGGATTATATACTTTAGCGATGATTACGTGATTTTTACGTTACATTTCCTTGAAAAGATATAGTTAAATATCCGATGGTGTGTGTGAAAGAAGAAGATACATTGACACTCGATTATGACTATTGTCGTTCACGGATTACCACAAAAGCCCTAAACATATTATGTTTTACTTACATAATGCAAAATAATAATAAATTTTGAATAATGGTTTGGCCCTCTTATAAATACCCATCATTAAATTGATACCCAATTTGAAAGTTCACAGTCAGACTTAATAAACACCGTCACGGTATTTTCAATTCGTCATTGACTATGTAAATATACTCATTACTGCTTATGGTTAAATTAAATAAATAATAGTTTAAAAAAACTAAAAAAACACGCTTTTTATAGAAAACCGAACTAAAAAAATAGAAAATAAGTTTTAATAAATATAAATTCATAATAGAGTAAATAAAAAAAATGTATTTTATTTTTAAAAAAGCGTGGGGTGCATGGGTCAATAGATTAAATATTTTATTGACAGACATGAGTAAAGTGATTATCATTTTCATAATACATAATATATATTTATAAAGCACCCACGCATGTTTTTAAATAAAATACATTTTTTTTTATTTACACTATTATTAATTTATATTTATTAAAGCTTATTTTCTATTTTTTTAGTTCGGTTTTCTATAAAAAGCGTGTTTTTTTAGTTTTCTTAAACTATTATTTATTTTTTACTTTTTAGTTTTTGATTATTTTATTATAATTTTATCAAATTAGTGTATTGTCATCGGTCCTTAATAAATCTACAAAGTTTGAACGAAATCTGGCCGTCTAAAGTGGGTCAAAATCGCAACCAAAGGAGTCGGTTACAAACATACAAACAAACATACAGGTGAAGCTAATAAAAAGCGTATAAAAATGAATAGTGAATCATCTCACAAAATGCAAGATGGATAAGTGTTTAGGTAAGCCACTTTACTGTAACAAAAGAAAATTCTGCATAAATGATACTAATTAATGTAAATCCGGTAAGTAATATTCATTGCTATGAATATGCACGTTATCCAAACACTCATCTTCACGTAGATTGACTGTGTCAAAAACTTTTTCTATCATCTGTGATAAAGAAACGCTGATGGGTATTGAAAAATCTCGGAAAATAAGGGCGGAAAAAACGAAATTTTCGCCTCCATTTACTAAAACTATAAAGGTCCCATTTCCTAAATCATGAAAGCAACTTTGACCGATTGCCGTAAACTGATATAATATTTATCCTTAGATTGCTTTTCCTCAAAAAAGAATGGCAACACATTGTTTGCCATGGACAAACATTATTCCGGAATCGGATCGGTTCCAATAACGTAGGTATTTCGTTCAACGTTCGTTGTGAAATTGTAATTCATTGGTTGATGACTCACGAATACAATACTTGTAAGTTTTATATCAAATTTAATTATAGTTATCAAGTTGTTGGACTTTACTTAGTAGTCACTAAAATCTTCTAGATAAAGAATCTGTGTATATAACAAATCATTTCAATCAAATCATAACAAATCATTACGTAACACTTTTATTACTTCCCAAAATGCATCCTTTCCTTTTCACGTCACTTTTTTAGATTCCGTTACTCAAAAGATAAAAAAGGAACCCTTATAAGATCACTCTTTTGTCAGTCTGTCCGTCTGTCTGTACGTGTGTCACGATTTTCTCAGGTACAGATGGACCTAGTAAGTTGAAATTTATACCAGATATTGAGGTCTATCGACCTCAATATACTATAGTCCTTATTAGACGTATAAAAATCAAGATCCTATGAATCAACACGATAGAAAAATATGGGCAAATTTAGGCAATACTGCCATTTGGCAAAATATGTTTCGTCAAATTTCACTTCCCAAAAAACTTATCGCATAGTTTCATTTAACAAAATAATCTTTAGCAAATTTATTTTTCGCATTTTAATCACTTCGTCAAATATTCATTTGGCAACTTTTTACTTGCTCAATTTTTATTAAGTCTGCTTTATTTTGTAAAAAATTATATTTCAAAAGTAAGTTCATTCAAATTTTTTCATATAAGTTACGTAGGCTAGATCGGACCTGCCAGAAAAGTGGGTTAGGTTAGGTTAGAACTGTGGCCGGAATTCATTTCTATAATAGCAAAATAATTATTATAGAAGTTCTTACCTGTAAATTATTTGTTCAAGGTGAAACAAAATTGGATCTTAAACTTGAAATACTAGCTTTTTCGAAATCCAAAATGACAAAAAAACCATATTTGACTACCTAATACTTGGTAAAATTAAACTTTGCCATGTAATTATTTGTTAAACAATAAATTGCCAAAAATAGTATCGCTAACTGTAAAATTGCGAAAAGTTGTTTTGCCAAATGAAAATTTGGGAAACATACTTTGGCATGTGACACTTTGGGGAACGTTTTTTGCCAAACATTAGTAAACCCAAATTTAGGCTATTCAACTATTTCGCTCATACAATCTATGCATCTTCAAATTCACGTGCAAATTCATAAGTTCCGAGAAACATGTTCTCAGTAAACTCACGAAACTAAAGTTCGTTAGCCATGTTTTCTACCAACATAATGTGGTAACATAGTCTGAGAGGTCGGTCCTTCGGAGTCAGACTATCTGATCTAGCCCCTGGATTAATTAAGTTAAATGCAACAAGTCCGAGTTTGCGCTGCTCTCCAGATAGACTGTCGCGTGTTTTATTATGGAAGCTACTGAATTAAGTAAGTAGCTCATAGACTATATTACATTTCGAGATTTGTATGCAAACGTCGTTAATAATGGCTTTTTGGTGTAATAAAATGCGGATTTGAGTGTACTCAAATTTACTTATTCAAGACTGTGAGCAACCATATTTTGCTGCTTCGTCGATTGTTTTGGTTCAAATGGTGAACTAAGTTTTTTTTCAATTAAATTTTTAAGCATTTTGTATGCTTACTTTTTTCGAAAGATTTAGATCGGAAAAAGAGAACATCTAGGACGGGACTTGAACCCGAATTTTTATTCCTTACTTGGCTTAAATCACAGGTTTTATACAGTATCTCAGCTGCTATTGAGTTATGGTCAATATAAAATGGTCTTAATTGTTTCTTACCCAAATTTCCTATGAGCGTTTTTTTTAACATTTAAATATTTGATTCTTAAATTTTTCATCAAAAATATACGAACAGATTCGGTTTGAGGCGTAATTGAGTTAAAACGTAACAAGTCACTGTTTGCTTAGCTGTAGAATCTCATTCGTGTATTTAAATACGGAATTAAACCGTCTGGACCGGGTAATGCAACGGGATTTTATATTTAGTTTTATATTGAAGTTCTGTATCATTATATAATATTTAGTCCTCATTATAGGTATGTCGCACTCATGGCCGACTGTAGATATTAAGTGCCCGTCATTCTACTGAAAATAAAGTAAACCGATCCAAAAAGGGATACCGTGGAGCCTATAACTTTAAACCGCAGATACCGTCTGTGGTTAGTTTACTATTTCAGGTACAGGTGTTCCTAAATACTAACATCGACAGCTTTAGTATGACTCATAAAATGATTTTTTGTAAGAACTACGTATACAGTGGTTTATGAAAACAATTATCTTACTTCCTACTAATATTATAAACGCGAAAGTTTGTGAGAATGAATGTATGGATGTTTGTTACTCAATTACACTCTAACGGCCGAACGGATTTAGCTGAAATTTGGTATAGGGATTGATTATAATCTGCAATACCACATAGGAATCTAGGAATAATTTTTATTCCTAGAATAGGATACCATGGGAAGCGGGAACGGGAGCAGAAATTCGAGCGGGCTCAGCTACGGGCAACAGCTAGTAACTTCTAAAAATCTCACCATAAATTACAAGAGAACATTGGTAAGTTTTCTGTGAGCTTTTACAGAACTATTTCACCGATTTAAGGTTCTTAATGATAGTAGTTATTGAACAATCAGAAATACAATGAACAACAAATTATTGGTTATAGAAATCGGCATCGCTGTCTTAGATAGAAGGGACCGACTACGACCGTTATTGGGCTCAGAGCCCTATACTACGATATATGACAAGCTTATACCCTACATTCAAATATATTCCATAAACGATTGTAATAAGAGTGGTGTATGCTGTACGTGTACGGTTGCAAGGATATACGGAAGCGGCCTAATGACGACATGGACTACAATAGCACGTGAGGTCCCTTGTTATTGGTATCTGACCTGACCGCTACGAGCGATTTGTCTAAATGAGATCCGGACCTCTTCTCCAATGCTTTGTTATTTCTTTTTCGTACATTGCCCCTCACTTGTGATATATTGGGTTAGAACTGCTCGTTTGCCCTCATTTTATAGATTTACTCAGTTGATGTCTAAACTTTTTGTTGGAATTTTCAAATGACGATTTGATTCTTTTTGATTTTTTCCCTCTCAGTATATACTCATGATATTCAAATATATATTACGTTAGTACTTATAGCGGAAAAAGTAGAGCTTAAATACTGTAGTGCAAGTAACTTAAAATTATCACCCAGGATTTATTGCGAAACTAAATGATGATGTTACGCGCAATTAGGTGATTTATTAAAGATGCTTTAGGTATTAACATTAAAATTTAATGAAATAAGGTTGTTAAATAGCGAAGTTTAAGTAACGAATGTGTCTCTGGGCCTAGATTGTAGTGTTTCACCGTATGAGTTACACCGTGGCAATTTGAGCTTTAAACAGAAATGATTAAGGGTTATAAAGGCTTACTGGCTTTTAAATTATAGATGCCTCTGTCCACCGCAACTACCGTAATCCCGTATACCGACGATTAATCTTCGTTTCGCTCTCACGAGGTGGTTTGTTGTGGGTAAATTTGTGGGGATGGCTACGATTTGGCGACCCCGGCCGCGTGGGCCAAGTTCGTCATATATTAATCCTTTGTTGGTTTAATCGTCTCTTTTATCGATGCGAGATTACCGTCAATTTATTTAGTGTAAAGCAGTGACACATTGACATAGTTAAAGACTTATATTAACAAGATGAAGTGTTATGATCTGATATCTAATGATACTACAAATAAGCTTACCGCGTTCAATAATAGTTTTCTTGTATGATGTTAAAACGTAAACTGAAAATATTACAGAAATACAGCTGCGATCAGTAATGACATGTATGCTTACGTTTTGAATGTTTGATAAATGTCGTTCATACGTAAATACACGTATTAGGTGAGCATTGTTTTTTAGTAATTTGTTGTATATATCGTAGGCGAAGCGGCGCGGTGTCACGTGACTCGACGCCCCGCCCGCCTAATGTTTCACTCGCGTTACTGTGACAACTCCTACCTTTTACCAAATTGTATTTTCGTGTTCGGCCGAGTTTTCCTTATAAATACTGTCATTAAGACAGCGACACGGTGACAGCCGCTAATGTTTGTGGAAGTATTGAACCCATTTGTAAATAATGTAAACAATACGTGTTATGACATTTACTGACAGCCCAAAAGATTGGAATCGATTTTTACTTCCAAATTCAGTGCAACCGACATCGGAATTGTACACATCTAACACTGATACGACCGACAAACTTAGAATCCAATGTAATTCTTGTAATAATATACACAGGCGCTAAGTTCCATAAGTAGATTGATAAATTCTCAAGTAAATTATATAGCTCGAACCCATATGCTGGGGGTATTAAACGGATAAAGTATAAGCCCACGAATGATGTTAGATACGACTATAACGACAAGAACTTCCACGAATAAATTAGTAAGAGGGGAATTGTGGAGCAGGCAAATCGCTTGTTATCTTCATTCGCAATTTTACAGCTCCGAGGGAACAAAATCTTTGGAGTAATTATTCGAATTTCAAAGTTCTACGGAATGCGGAATAAAAAAGGTGTCCTACCTACCTGCCACAGAATAATACTTACGGCGGTATTTGTGTGATGGTGTTAATAGTTAAAATTTCAAAATAAGAATAAAGTTTTATCAGTGCCGACGCAGGTGAAAGGCGCAATGGTTTGGCTGATATCGCATCCGTTAAATATACATAACTCACAGAGGAGACAACTTTAAAATAGGCCCTAAAAGATGAGAGGAGGGTAGCAACATCCCCGCCCGAAACGTCATTATGAGGCTCACATCATTTGTTTATTAAACATCCTGCGAGGTGGAACAGAATAATGGCACGGTAGACTTTGCCACGGCCGCCTTACCCTGAAATTAAATCGTAATGATGATGCGAACCTCACTCGCCACCGTTTTCGACTCCCCCACCTCGGTTATTAAGTCCCGTGTCGTCTTGAGGTCAAAATGAATAGGTTTTTTAAAAGCTCACCGGCATGACAACTGTCATAGTTATGAAAGGAATCGCGTTGAGTGGTCGACCGCGCTTACACAGAAAATGAAAAATACGATGTTTTTTTATATTGAGGAAAACCGTTTGATAACGAGGTAGATATCAATGTACAGACCTTAACTTTTTAATAGAAGTTTACTTTTATGTTCAACTACTTGAGATATTCTTACTCAAGCTTACTGATAACAAGATTGCATTATAGTTTCATATGTCGGTAGATAAATATTGGCATAACTATTTCAAATTTTATTATTGTCTTATAAAAGTTGCAAGCTGGCTAATATTGTAGATGTATAACATGCTCATATATGAAATGTTAGATCGTAGCCCGCTAAACTAAGATGTAGCCCTCTGAAGCGCACGATACGTACGGTGTTGCTTCGATACAGCCTGTCACCTTATGCCTCTTGACTTTTCTGTATAATACACGCCTTAGAGAAACATCACACACGTGTTCCTCTATAATATATCATATAAGTAGTTATTCAAATATTCACTGCTATGATACGCCTGCTACTTGTACAATTCTCTAATTTTAAGTTCAATTAGTCAAACATTAGTGAATAAAGTCAAATAGAGACAAGAGCTACATGAAAATTAAACAAATATAAAATACTTGTACTGTAGGAAAACTTTAAGTAGGAAATTGAAATTATCAGCTTCACCGGACATTTGAGATTTATATCTGCTTCCAAGAAAGAATTTTAATTAAAAAGTTTTTTTAGAAATATTCGCAAAGAATATGTAATCTGTTGTTAAATGAATTCATAATTGGCCTTTAATTGTGTCTAAATTAGATACTTGAGAAAAAATTCAGCGCCATACCGAAGAACTTTTTTATTACAAAATTAATGAAATAATAGTTAATTCTTTTTTAGCATATTATCGTTCTCTCTCCTCCCTAACTTGCTAACCTTTTCTACAATAAGCCAGATAGTCAGTAAAACTGTAAGTAGGTACAATGTATTTAACTACACAATAATAAAAATATTCCAATCGTTATTTTTCCTATTTTGTGCAAAAGCACATTCATAGTCATTAGTAAAAATAAAAAATATGAAAGTGCTTGGTCGGGGGCAAGAAATCTTCATAAAAAGAGTATTGTGGACGTCAGTCATGATTTAATACGTACACATGAATGGCAGCAGTACATTATAAGAAAAAGTGTTAATATATTCAATTTTAGTAGGTATGCAGTTTAATTTTCAAAAGAGACCAATGCTATATGTATTTGGTGTTCGCATGATCGGAACTCGGCGAGTCATACCACAAGGATGAGTAGCAGTAGTATATCTCTTTATTGTACACCAGGAATACGACAAGTGTAATATAAGTAATACCTACATGTTGTTATATACAATTGGCGGCCTTATTGCACCGTGACAATCTCTTACAGGCAACCATCGGATGGAGAAAAAGTCGGAATTCATATTTGGGTAGTGTGGTGTACTTTGTCAATTTAGGTTTCGGTACCTAAAGGTACCACCTTTGTGCCCAACTAAACATTATTTGAAACTATACAAATACTTACGGATAAAAATATATATACACACATACCTAGTTAAATATAATCGCACATAAGACATTTATATATACATAATATACTACATAAATACATAGAAATACATATCGTATAAAAAGGAGGTAGGGTATAATAATGTTTCCCGTTAGAATTTGGAGACACATCTTGGGAATCCACCTGGGTTCCACAGGAAACCGCAATTCAATAGCACTTAAGTGCATAATCTTGTGTTGCCACCACCACAGAATCGCGATCGTCAGGATAGGAATAAGGAAATGATGCCAGAGTATTGTGAATATATAGCTTGGCACCGGTAATCGATCAACATCCGAGGGACGATGTACTTGCTTGCCACGGTAGTACTATAAACAAGAAGGAAAAAATACGCTTTCTGTCAAGCAGATCATATATTTGTTATTGCCATTTTATATAATCTGTGTATAAAAAAACATCGCAGGTTTATAAGTGCCCGGTTAATGGCAATAGGCTCGCCACCTATTACATTGGGACCTAAACATAAACTGGCGAAATGTGGGTGCTAGCACCTCTGCCTACCCCTTCGGTGTTATAGGCGTGAGTTTATGTTATGTTTATGTAAAAAAACATAAAATATGACAGGGGTCTACTGAGGTAAGGACTTACTGATTTGAGAAACTTCATTCTTAAACCATTAACAGTTTTAAAAAGATTTTAATAGAGAGAAGAGAACGGGATTATTAACTTCAGTGTGCAGATAATTTACCTAGGTTATCGTATAAATAATTTAAGTTTCATTTTCGTAGCTAATTCGTGCGGTTTGTGAGTAACCATTACTTCCCTTAGGAGAAGTAAAAGGCGACTAATGGATTATATTCATATTAATATCAACAGAATGTGTGTTCTGAATAACTATATACTAATTATTATAAATATTTATCATGACCTGTGTGACTTAGCGGTAGTGTGTTCGACTGCTAAGTAAGAGGTCGCGGGTTCGATATCTGCCCAGTGTAAATATTTGTGGGCATGAATATGAATATTTGCATTGGTCCGGGTGTTTCTATGCATAATAAGTATGTACTGACAAAAAAAAAATAGTATGTTTATCCGCAATCTAGTACCCGTAACACGAATCTATAGAGCGCTGTGTAGAATGTCGTTAAATATTATATACTACTAGCTTTTGCCCGCGGCTCCGCCCGCGTAGATATCGGTTATCGCGACAAAACATAGCCTATGTCCTTTCCCAAGGTCTAATCTACCCCTGTACCAAATTTCAGCAAAATCGGGTCAGTGGTTTAGGTGTGAAAGCGTAACAGACAGACAGACAGACAGACAGAGTTACTTTCACATTTATATATTAGTAAGGATGTGCTAATATTTTTTATTGAGACGATAATCAATGCAATTGAATACACTATTTATTTAGGCTATATTGAAAACTAACTTTTATATAAGTTACACGGCGTACTTTACTTTACTTACACAGTAAAATTTTCAGCGAAAATTATACGTGAATATATATTACTACGGAAACACACATGTTTCCCATTCCGGTATTCAATTAACTGACGTGATTAAACTTTTATGCGACTTAAAAATATCTTTAAGGTTACCTGCTGTATTCACTAGTACCTAATCCCACTCCCAATTTTATTAGTATGAAAAGTTATAACTTTATACTACGAAAGGTTTAATGAATTTGTATTCTAATGGAAAAATTATGTTTAAAGTATTCTAAAGGTGCCGTTATACTTTAGTTGTATTTCGTTACTTAATGGCTAGGCCATTATGAGTTAATGACATAAATAATAATCTCAGTCTTTAATAACGCGGTAAAAATAGAATATTATCAGGATAATAAAGTGCACGGCTATCTCCGGCGCCGGTTTTCATGACACAGGTACAGTCAACGACAAAAGTAGAATAACAAAAGCTTATTTATTGATTACCTTAGCTCTTAAGCTCTACATACAATAATAAATAAAACATGAAATATATTAACTTAGTCATCTGAAGATCTATAAAAACACTTCTACATCGATGATTGATGCATGTATTCCAATGTAAATAAGGTTAGTGTTAATCAACTTTTGCGGCGATAGCCCAGTGGCGTACGTAACGGACTGCTGAGACGAGGTCTCGAGTTCGATCCCCAGTCGCCCCGGGCACACACCTCTGACTTTTCGTAGTTATGTGTGTATTAATAAATGTTAATTATCGCTCGCTTAATAATGTGCCCGGTAGATGGCAATAGGCTCGCCCCCTATTACATTGGGACCTTAACATAACTGGCTAATCGTGGCTGTGTAATACACCTCTGCCTATCCCTTCGGGGATACAGGCGTGAAGTTATGTTATGTTAATCAACTTTTGTCGTTGACTGTATATAAGAACAATTACGGGAGACACGTAAATAGAAAATATATCCGAAAATCTTTTAGCTATTAGCATATTATTAGATTATAAAAGAATATTGTAATAGGAGATGTTTCCCCGTGTTTTAGTTCGACTTTATGGCGCTTAAGTCAAAATAACATCTTTCTAAGGACTTCAAGATGCTATACGGATAAATGCCTAATTAACATTATTGATTTATTGACTTTAAAATAATATCATAATAGATCCTACTATGCTACTAATTTTAAACGCGAAAGTTAGTGAGGACGTATGGATGTTTGTTACTTTAACACGCAAAAACGGCTGTCGGATCGTGCTGTAATTTGGTACAAGGATAGCTCACATAGGCTACATTTTATCCCGGGAATAGGTTCCCGTAGGCTGCGGGAACGGGATTAGAATTAATCGCGGGCGGAACCGCGGGCTATAGCTAGTACAAAATAAATATAAAATGTGTACTTAAAAAAGTATTCCAACAAAAATTAACTTGAAGCACGTCTCGATAAGAAAGATACAATTTAAGATATAATAAAAGACAGTTATACGCTTCAATTAATATACTCGTGATCCATGCAGAACGCCACGAATCAGATTCTGTAGCGACCTGTGTCAGCAAGTCGAATACATACATACATAAATCTGCACAACACGTCCTCTCAGGGGAATAAGTGTGAAGTAATTTGCGAGCACACACGCTTGCTTCGTCGCACGAACATTAACTATTAAATTCGTTGCATATTAAACTACAACCTTAGCACTGTAATCCAGATCCTTGCCGAACATTACGTTGACGATCTCGGGAGGCTCTTCAACGCTTCTTAACTAACGAGTTCACTAATAATTTTAGAATCGATACATATATATATATATATATATATATATATATATATATATACATATTTCTTGAAGTGTTTCTTGCATTGAAACAGACAAAAAATGTAGGAAAATAAATTTAAGATAACCAACAAATGAGGTGACTCATTCATGTCAAGGGTGCAAATCTCAGGTGATTTGAAAGTTCTCAAAGGAAGGAGGAGTTATGTCGAAAAATGCCCTCTTTGTTTCCGACAGCCAACAGGCCCTCTCTGTTCTGGTCGAGAGTACGGAACCCCACTTGACACGCTTCATTTTTACCTTTTCTTTAAATTGAAACTGGAGCGAGGGTGCTCTTTCTACTCGCCATGTATCAGCCGCCGCCTTCGTTACGAATTAACAAGATTTTTCAGAACATTATTTTATATTTCTGACATTTACATTGGTTTCATTAGAACAGCTTCGTTTATGGGATTGAACAAACCGAACTACCTGACATTTGGAACATAATCTTCGGAAGAAAAAAGAATAATGCTAAACCAGGATCGGACTGATATTTTGTTTGCAAAAAGTAGTTGGCAAATTGAAACGTTAATTTAAATGATATTATGATTCCGTTTATGTAGCAAAAACCATAGTGGAAGCGCTGTGGAGTTAAAATATTTCCCATAACATTTTCCATGTTGGTGGATATTCCACGACCTCGGAGAACTTTTCCCATCGGGTGCGGTGCACTGCGGCCGTGGCAATGCACTTTCGCTGACCCCTTGCCTCCTCCCACGGCATGCATCTCCCTCACGCTCACAACTTTCTTCATGTGATATCTCGCTCGTGCACATGGTTGCGCCCGCGCTTCCCGGGTACCGAGGTAATAACATTCTACGACGCGGTACGCCGACGGAGTGGAACGGGTTCTGTCGATGAGAGCGACGATTATTTGTATGGAAAGACAATGGTTAGTGTAGATGTGTTTAGGAGGTTGTTTTGGATGTTGTGACTTCTTTGGTTAATATGAAAATATTACCTGATGTGAAAGAAAATCCATATTTTTATAGTGTAGGAAGTTACAAAATCATCTTTAATTTGAATGTTATAAAGTGATGTTTGAAAGTTTCTAAGTAAATAGTAAAGACATTATAGTTTCCTAATTTTATTATTATGGATCATTACAGTTTGTTTTTAATATTGCCTTTATACATGCTGTCCTATATAAGTGCAGTTATAGACTGTAACTGAATACAAACAATAAGCTTGTCACCAGAATAAACGTAACTTTTAGAATATACGAGCAATTGAAGAACCGTAGACGGCGTAGATGGAGTCGCCGTAAGTGGAATAACTTTCTTGGTTACGAGAGCGTCTCGGCTGTCTTTGTTAACGCCCTATACAGTTACGCTTATCTAGTTGCATTCCAGGTGAATGATCTTCTCTCACGATATTCTTAAACTTAGATTTAGACACGGCAAACCTCGTATATCGTTGAAATAAAACTATTTTTAACAGATATCGCATCAGACTATTAGAAGTTATTGGAACTTCTATACATAGGTATATTAGAAGTGGTATTTATATTCACTAAATTCCATTCCGTCATTTCGAAACAGTACAGACGGTATAGCAAACGTGCGTCAACTTATGGATTACATGGGAGAGCTTCAAAATAGTTCTGTATGGTTTGTGAGAGCCATGTTAAGTGTGCAATCGAGTGTCACAGGTATTTCGACTTTATATATCAAAAATTTAGGACGACATTCGTTAGTATCACACTCAGGGGGACGCCGTTCTATGCTTCTGAGTATATTACCTTCCGTGTTTCGAAAGACTACAAACAGTGTACGACAGCCGCTGTAGTTTGCGACTTAGCACCAAGGGTTTGGGTGCATATTCAATTGTAAAAATATTTCCAGTTCGATAAAATGAGTCTGGCAACATTTCATCGCACAATGAGTAATTTAAAAATTCAAAAACTCGTCGAGGCCCGGTGTGCGCGATGTGAGACGATCCAACGAGTGCCGCTCTGCAATTGAGACTGTTATCTGCCTGTATGTTGCTGCTCACCGTACTTATACTCGTACCTACGAGGGATATCATCCGCGCCACTGAATAACACGGTTACCCAAATATAAACTCAGCTATGGTAACGAATACTGCAATTGAATAGCGACGTATCAAAATTGTAAGTGCAAATAACATCAAGCTATTCGCTACAACTTAACTTCATCTCTTATTCCGGGTAGGTCCATTGCATTAGAGGAGATCAGCGCGGAGCACCGGAAGGGTTTCATGGATCTAATATCGAATGGAAGTAAAAAAGGAATAGCTGTACGTGAAGTGCGAACTCATTGCTAATTGGTAAATAAGCAGCGAACGAATTGCGGGCGATCGCTCGACGATTGCTTAAGTATTTTCAAATGAAATTCTTTCTAGTCATATATTTTTAACTACAATTACATCGTACTTCAGATCCGTTTGCATTCCAAATTCCTAACAGGTAGTGAAGATTTTAATTATTCAAGGTATTTAAGATACATTGGCGCACATTACGAGCGTATGTCCAGCTGTGGACTGCAATTGGCTAATATTGATTGATTGATTTGATATAATATATCCTATTTGTCGATTTTAAACTGTCTGAGCACGAACGAACAAAATATGTAAGCACTTAGTTCAATAACTTTTCAGATTACTCTACTGAAAGATTTGTTCGTCGTTCGTTTTTAACCGGAGGCTCTCAATTTGGATGTTTTTTATGTATACAAACGATGTTGAGTTACGCCCTAAACATAACGCCTTCATTCATAAATGAATTCACAAATTTCTTTTTTTTGTTAGACAGATGTTTATTCCGAAATGGTCCAATTTAAATTTCTTCAAAATATGATGATAAGTTTCGGAGACAGAATACGGAATTCTTTAATAAATGGCAATAAATCAACCGTTGCATTGCAGCTATATCATTGTATGAATTGTTTACACAATCACATACCTAATGTAATATCACGCCTGTTGGGTTTGTACCCTCAAAATATCTGCATACCCATGTGGGTATGCAGATAATATATGTTCAGTATTAATATTCGGCAATATTGCCGTAATTTATGAACTGATTCCGATAATTCTTTTTGCATTGGGTTTGGTTTAGTGTCGAGGTTGTTCCATATTAACTTCAATACTATTGGACCTTGGATCCAGATATATACCGGAAAACTTCAGATTCAAATAGAAAATGTTAAATGAGTGAGGTATCGTTAGGTTTATGGTTCCATACATGGCACGGGTTATTCACTAGTCTGATAAGTGTAAACGAGACAAAAAAAACTAATAATTAAAACAAAAAATGTATGTATTCACAATTTGTACTTATGCGGCTCCTCTACATTTAATTTTGCCACGCTTTGTTCACTAGTTTGATACTTGGAGTAAGTCTACTATCATATTTGTTTTTTTTTCTTGAATTCACAGTTGAGCACTTTTAGTTGTAAGTATTGGAAGACTTTCCTTAAAACCTGTACAGCGAAAGAATAAACAATGAGAAGCAATAGATTTTTCGCATATGTCATAAAATCTTCGATGGAAAGTCCGTCAATGCGAGCATAACCTTTTTGTTTCGTGTGGAAATCCCCTCGGATACCCCTCCGCCGGCCAGTGGATGTGGTTATGTCGAACTCGTCACGGGTTTTCAGATGCCGACTGCCGGGGTGTAAGTTGACCCCATAAGGCATTTCCATCGCAACACGCCTGACCCAGGGCCATTTTCGGTTTCGGAAAATGGGAAGCGAGGGGCGCAAAACGCGCCACCACCCAGGCCTGCTTCTGCTTAGGTGGCAGGCGGCTCTACCCATCAGGCCTGCGCGTATAGTTGCATTTTACCAGTGAAGATAACTGAACTATTAACAGAATTAACAGAAAATATATTTTTTTAATTACATTTTTTTTTTGTGAATAAATAAAAGACGGTGAATTTAAAAAAATCTAGATGTCAAATAATTACAGTTATTAGTAATTATAAACTTGAGGTGTACGAATGAATCTTGAGACTTAACCAGCTCGAAAATGGTTCATAGTTAGTAAGATAAACTAGCGTTAATATTATTTAAGGTAGAGTTTAAAATAGCTTGATTACTGAACTTTAATTTCCTCAAAACATCACGTTGAAATAGGATCTTGAACCTTAAAACTGAATGAATTAAGACTCAATTTAATGAAATAGAGATGATGCAGGTTTCGTTGCAGGGAATAATGGACACTGAATCAGTATGGGAGAGTTTAAATTCATTCCAGTTACATTTGAAATTTTTCGCCGACGGGTGCAATGGAAACATGTTAGGGAGAGGTGGTAAAAACTCGGCCGTAATTAGTCTTTGGATCTGAACCGTGAACAGATGCCAGGGGAGGGTTAAGTGGGCACAGAGTACCTACGTGAGGCCCGATACGTCCGACTACGACTGCTTATTTACGTTTTTCGATAGCTACAAGAAAAATTATTGCAATGATTAAAATTTTGTGTGGATGTGCTGAATCACTCTTTATTTGGAGTACATTTTATATCTTTTATATATATATATTGGAATCGCATTTACAATAGTAAATATTTCATAACTACCAACGTAGTTCTATATTTATGGTCACATATCTTTATAACTACACTTATTTAAACAATTTTCAATATAACTATGGTAGATTCACATAAGGCATATTGGTTGACTCGGCTACTGTTCGACTATTTATTTGTTTATTAATTGTTGATCGCTGGATTGATTTCTAAGGTGGTGGGTAATTATAATATTACAATGGTAGTAGTGTCAATGACATTTTATTTTGAACTGAGTGCAAGTTGTTGTTAATGTTGTAATTATGGCTGAGAACATTGTGAAAGTGAAAGAATCAAATGTTTTTTATAATATATAACCATCAGACATATTTTACTGTTAATGAATAATTAGGGTTAGGTTAGGACAGTGGCCATGAACGCGATATTAAAAGAGAGAAGACTTTACATACCCTAATTGAAATATAAATTTTGGTGAAACATGTGTGATTCACCAACAATAGAGGAGATCTGGTACTCTGCGGCCGCTATTAATGGTCAATGTTCTAACCTAACCTAATCTAGTCTTCCCGTGTCCACTCCGCTTCACTCTACTCCAGTAGATTCCAGTTCTACTCTAAATTTGAATTGCTTTGTCCACACAAAAACTCGTGTTGGGTGGGCGGTTCATCAACTCGATGACCTAAATATATATATTAGTACTTTTTTTGTGTTTCTTACTTATTTAGTTTACAAATATTGACCACTGATAATCGTCCATTATTTCAATGAACCTTAGTTGAATAAACCGTAGGTGAGTTGACCGTAGGTAAGTTGATTTTTAGATATTTTGTCCATTAGTTATTACAAACATCTGTGAAACGACCGTATACCATTAATATAATAAAATACCTATTTTAAACAGTAAGTCATATGATCGTAGTTGTTTTGAAAAAAGTTAAAACAATTTTATTTATAATGACATGTAACCATAATTATTTTCTAAATAAACTTAATTTAAATTTAGTTATTTTCTCCGTCAAGTCAATGGTAATTTTTCTAGCATTAAATCTGTCCAGTTCAAAATTAGGACACATTGACATCGCCCTCAGACGCCTGGTTTAATTTCTCAATTGTGAAGGTGTTGGGGTACAGTGGACACGACAGGAGGTGGTCCCAGCATCCAAGTAGTCGCATTTTACGGGGTTTACCCTGCAGCAGCCGACCCTAATCTATTAAGGGACTTCCAGGTCGTCCAATGCAGTTCATGCCCGAGTAATAGGTGTTCCGTGGGCTGGATGTGATTTATAGGAGCAGGAGCACTCTCGGGTAGGCCCAGTACAGCAACAGTAGAACTAATTATGAAAGTAGAAGAAACGAAAGTTGTATGTATGCCAGAATCATAGCAAGTGGAAATATGTGGCCTGTGCCTACTCCATTGGGAAAGAGGCGTGATTGTATGTAAATATTTAAATAATAGATCAAATTGAACATAGAGCGTCGGAATTGGACCCAGACTTTTCATCGAACGACAATTGGCCGACATGACAATTCATCGACTTACAATTGGTCGAAAATGACAATTGGTCGACATGAAAATTCAACGACATACAATTGGTCGAAAACCCCATTGAGCGTCAGTTATAATTAGTAGACATACTATTGGTCGAAAAGTCAATTGAAAGACAAGTCGACAACTCGTGGGCACCGCGTGCCCCGACACGTATAGATATAGGTTAGAAGGGTTTTTTGATGACACAAGAATGCTATGATCGACAATGACATCAACGACAGAGTTTATTACAAATATATAAAATTATATATATTGGTATTTACTAATTTATAAAGTAGAGTTTATTTTTCGATCAATAATATTTCGACCAATTGACTTGTCGGTTAATTGTCATTGTCGACCTAAGCTCTGGTCGACCAAAAATGAGAAGACTAATTATTATGTCGATCAATCGTCTGTCGTCTGTCGTGAACCCGTCGGAATCCTATTAAGTTTGAATTGATATGGGAAACTATTATATTTAGATATTATATAACTTTTATATTCAACTCAGACTACTTCCCAGTCAGATACCAGAAAGTGTTGTAAAATTAAAAAAATATATATTTACGCAAGTGTAGACGGTGTCTGCAAAAACGAAGAACTTTGAACGAAGTACGACTCTCGCTTTGATACTTCTACAAGTATGAAAAAGTCTTGTTGATTAGCTCTCGGACTTTTTATTTCGACGTATCTTTCACGTTTTTCTTTGGACGTACTTTTGTTTTATTACGATTTTGTACAGCTTTCGTAGTCCTTCAAGTTTTACATATAAAATAATTTTAAGGAATGCAAATCTGTTAATTAATAGATGGTTCATTAAGACCTGACGTTATTTAATTATTCTCTAATATAGGTACGTTAAATAATGATATGTCTGCAACGTTAAGCCTCTTCAAGAATATATCTTAAAGATAGATGTAGAAGAGATAATAATAAATAAATAAATAAATATTTGCACATCATAATTGGCTATATAGTTAATATAGTGATTTTGGAAGGGTGAAAGGTATTTTAGTTATTAGAAATGATAGTATTGACTGATTTTAGGTTATCGAGAATACTATAGATGGGACCCATATTTAGCAATATTATTAAGCTCAATAACAGAGTGCAAACATACAGGGTAAAGCTATACAGACTTGAATTATGAAATTTCTATAATTAAATAAATGGTAACGTGGACACGATAACTTTTGAATGAAACTCACCGTTTCGGACGCGATGTAGCGCCCGTTGCTGCACTCAAGTAGTGAAGATTCACTCACCTGAAAACAAAAGATATACATTGTTACAGGAAGTTCCGATCAAACGATTCTTGATACAATTGGCGTGCTAAACAATAGCTACGATTGCACGGCATTCTATGGGACAGTGCGGGGTTTTCGTATGGAATTTTTGGAATAGAAAGAGGCTTCCCGCACCAATAACTGTCACGAGGTCATGACGCTGCTGCCCCTACGCTGGGCACTCCACTAATGTGTGGAGCGCATTATCCTTGGGGACAACTACCGCAGTTATGGCACGTGGGCGTTGGCTTCCGGCCTATATGACACAAATACTTCCCGGAAAACCCGGGCCTGAAGAGAACCTTCGTCAACTGGCAGGAGATGGTGCTATGTCGCTTCTCCAGCTAATCCTCCATTACGGGTCTTACCGCCTCAAATGTAGTAAGTATGCCCTGCGCTCGATCGCCCAAGTCACCCTTTCCTCTCCACCACGAGAACCTGGTGGAGCGTGGATCGCTGCGCTTCGATTTTTCAAGGCGCAGGTGTCAAATGTCACTTCAATACTTTCCCTGTGAAGATGCTCTAAAACTTAACTAAAAACACCCTATTTGCTTGTGCTTTGACAGACGATACTCGATTACCAAGCAAATAATGAAAGAGCCGAATCTATTACAAACATCAATTACCAACTGAATTCTAAATATGCTGCAGATTTTGCACAAACAGTAACTGTAATGCCGTTCCGTTCACGATTCATAGGGGTAGAGGCGAACCAACCAAAATCTCCGCTTAACTTCATTATGAGCCGAATTGCTAAACGTTCGCATTGTTGACCACACCGTGGCCGCTAGCCCCGGCTTTAAGGGGTGGTTAGTCATGCAAATAGACATCAACTAGAAACAAGCTCTTGGGGATTCAGTGAATGCGTTGCTATGTTTTGTTGAAATCTCCGAGAAATTGAATCCAATATAAGTGGAGCACAGTTATAATTACAGTGAAAATGTAAAGCTTTATTATAACTTAAAAGTGTGCAAATAAAATGCAGATTTTCTGTCTCATAAAAATATTCGAGAGGATTTAGATCGAATTGAATCTAAAAAATGGTAGAGTCAAGCAACAGTCATTTAGGCCGTGCCATGAATACTCAACCGGGGAAGCACCACCCACTCACAGAATATCGACGCCAAGTAACAGTATTTGAACTGTTGCGTTCCGTTTGGTGAGTGAGAGTGCCGGAGCCCAAACTCCTTTCCCATCCCCTCCCAAACTCCTTTCCCATCCCCTCCCAAACTCCTTTCCCATCCCCTTTCCTTTACAGGGTCGGCAGCGCGAGTGTGACGCCACTGGTGTTGCACACGTCCATAGGCCGCGGTAACCGCTTCCCATTAGGTGGGCCGTGTGCTTGTCTGCCACCTTAGTGGTATAAAAAAAAGTTTATACTTCTACAAAATTAACTAAATTAAGTAAAAAAAATCCGTTCCCGCAGGGGGAACGCACAGGTAGATTTCGTGAAGCAATTAATATTATTTTATATAGAGAACTACGGACTTACACACACAAGTAAACACAGTAACATTTTTAACATGTTTAATTTTTTTTCTCGAAAACGGTAACTTTTAGCGAAAAACTTTTCAGACATTTATTTTAGACTTAAAAATGGCCTATCGATTAAAAATGTTTCCGACTGCAAGAATGTTCACCGGTTAGAAATTATGATTTTTTTCCCGAAAAATTTTGGTTTTTAAACCTTTACACACAGTTTTAATCTTATAGGTTTATAATTAAAAGTTGTTGGTATTCATGTATACTATGGGATAAAATTAGAACGGTTCGAATATCTTTCATGGAACGTGTAATTATGAAGAAAAACTGATTTCACAAAAAGTGAGGCCCTACCGTCCCCTTAGGCCGGATTCCACCCGTTCACGAACTTAAACTAAGTTTACACCCAAGCAATTTTTGACCGCAGTTTGAAAGCGATCGGGGCAAAAATGCGACCGTGAGAGTGCCGCAAATTTTGGGAAGTGGAACCATACATACATATATATATACACATATAAACTTTTTGACCAGTGGTCATTTCGGACTCAGGGGGTCATAACTAGACCTACTATGAAGAAATGTTTTAAAATTCGATAGTAGTCAAGAAACCAATAGGTAGATCGATTTCATCGAAATCTACCTAAAAAAGAATCAGCGCGATTCATTCATTACAATTTAACTGTCCCACTATCCTCAATATGGAGTAGACGCTCCTTGTTGGCTTAGTGCTCGTTGACAGATCAGAGACCTACAATCTCAGATTTTTATTTAGAGCATAAACATAAAATTAAGAACTGTGTGTCCCATGTGTTATTACAAAATCGATAAACTGTTTGCAACAATGTTTCAATTTTTTCCACCATTCGAAACACTTAGATGTATATTTCACACAAATTATGTCGCCATTATCCGTCAACCGTTTAACTACAATATATTAGCGATATTCCACTTGCTAGGCATAATATGAGCTTACCATTAAACTAACCCAAACCTAAACAGCTATTGTATTGTATAAGTCGATCAAACGGGACCAGTTTAAAGGCCAAAATGATTTTCTGCTAATAAACGTTTAGCTCACAAAGGACGGTAATGGAGAATGGATTATGGATCTCCGTTATTAATTCCGTCCAATGTTGTCGTGCATAGAAACTCGGGAATAATGGTGACGCGGCGAACGACCATCGGAATTGTTTCGGTTTAGACGGCATGATACGGTTTTAGTATTGACGTGTTAGGTGCTGTGATAATATAATTGTTGGCATCTGATTAGGTATAGAACTTATGCGCATGTGAAAGGCCTTATCAGACTATGTAAATATTTCTAAATCCTCATCTTCTACTCATCTCTATAGGGGAGGGGGTAACAAAGAAGGAAAGCAATATAAATTATTTTTTTGCTAGTTACAACATAATTAGTATGTTATGTTTCCAAAATCGAACTGGCTAAGTGACGAGACGGTTGTAAATGAGGAGTCAAGTGGCACAAGTTATGTGCTTCAATGAGCCTAAGTTGAGCGTGAATCATGTGTTTTCATACTTCACGTCACTCAGATATCGATTGCGAAGCTTATATCATTATGGTCGCAATATATTCTAAGTCATTTCTGGGAATGTGCTTAAAATGGAAATTATATAAATGGGCATTAGTCTCGCAACATGAAGTTAATAGATCTGTACATTATATCAGAAATAAATAAACCTAAGTATATACAATAACCATAAATATCTCTCTTTTTAGTGACCGTAACATATTTATCATTTATCATCACCGGAAGCTAAACCACCACCCCCGCAGGCCGGCGGGGGGGTATCCGAAGGGATTTCCGCACGTTAAAAAAAAAAAAAAAACCAAATAATTTATAGCAGTCACAACCTAACTAGACTAGTAAAGTTCTCACCAATACAATTTAATCAAGCCTAAACACCAGGTAATTGCTGTAAATCGTCTTTCGGCTCCATCCTCAGATCGAATCCAGACCTTCATTAAACAGTAGTGCTTTAAAATACTTTATAAAAAAATAAACAAACACAGTACTCGCCCCTAAGATTTTCTTATCGAAGCTTCTCCTTGATCCTGATTTCTTTATCACGGTACCACCCATGGAATACCTCCTTTCCAATAATAAATAATAATGAATAAATAAATATTCTACGACATTCTACACAGCGCTTTCTAGACCCAAAGTAAGCATAGTTTAACTAGCTTGTGTTATGTGTTCCAGAATGCGGATAAACATACTTATATACTTTTTTTTTGGAAATACATACATATAATACATAGAAACACCCTGACCAATGCAAATAGACATATTCATGCATACAAATATTTGCACAGAGTGGGAATCGAACCCGCGCCCCCTTACGTAGCAGTTGAATGCAGAAGCCGTAAATAAAAAAATTATTATCGAAATCGGTTGGCGTGATATTGGATTATACGTCCATTCGTCTAAATTTAAGACTTATATGGTTTTGTCATGGATGCCATGGTCAGAACTGGACCAAATTGAATAGGGACTAGACAGGAAGCACCAGCTTTCAAATAAAAAATAATCATCTAAGTCGTTTCACTCAGTCGACATTTCTGAGGTACCTAACAAACATAAAAAATATATTTAAATGTAGTCTAATTAAGAACCTCCTACTTTTTAGAAGTCACTGTGTTATTATGTCAAATTCAAACCGGGATGCCCAGCCCATGACCATGCGTACAATTTTTCTACAGAGATTCAGAAGTTCCACCCTCCCTCTACCATAATATCGAGGTTAAATAGCAGTGAGCTACTGCCGCCAAATAAAATGAACAGTATTAGTATTACCAGCGAATATCGTTTAGACACCGCTTTGTAAAGCGTACAAAATACCGAATGAAAATAATCCTTACTATGAAACTAAGTTGAAGCTGCTGCACCGAAAATGTTCTCACAATTACTTGTCAAAGTAGTTATAAAACTAGAGGAGGATTTTCAAGAGAATGATGGCGCTCTGGGGCTGATCACAAGTTAATGCACGTGAACTTGTTGCACCGTCATGTCTTGAAACTTGTCTCAACTAATTACTTGAACAGACCATGTTTGCTTTGTAATGTGCGGTGAACTCTGTAACTCCCTACTGAAATAATATGGTGTTGAGACGTCGGAAAGTTTAAGTTGCACTTTAAGTACTACGAAGTATTCATTATGAAAGGTAGAATCCCTAGGTAGTCCTAGCACCAAAAGGGTTTTAAAGTTAGAATATTTATAGTATCCAAATGAGTATGGCCACGGTAAATTGGGGTGCTGGGCCTGAAAACCTCTTGGTGAGGGAACGGAAGAGGCAACGTCTTGCCTTGGGGTAGGCGTTGTTACTGCCGGCTAATTTTATTTATTTAAAACTAGCTGTGGCCGCGACTTCGTCCGCGTGGATTCTGATTTGGTTTTTGTTCTTTTGCGCGGAACCCTAATTAAATTTTTCTAAAATATTCCTTATGTTACGCCTTGTAACATTACCTATCTGCTAGTGAAAGTCCCGTCAAAATTGGTCCAGCCGTTTCAGAGATTAGCCGGAACAAACAGACAGACAAACAAAAATTGTAAAAAATGTTATTTTGGTGTATGTACGGTATATATATATTCATATACATGTAGTAAAAACCGGTTATTTCAATATTACAAACAGACACTCCAATTTTATTTATTTGTATAGATTTATGCACACATAATAAAAAATACTACAAAAAATTGGATGGTGGAAAGAATCGTACAATGGTACTGCTTATTTCTTAAAGAAATTTCTTCCAGTAGACGGGTGAGAGAAGATCGTGAAGATTGTGATCATACTTTCTAAGATTAAATATGAACCGAATGCAACTTCTCGAGTTTATCCAAGAGCTCCTCATTGGCATCTAAATAGCAGGCATCAGCGTAGTCAATAATGGGCTGGATAAGAGTTTGGCCAAGACTAATTTAAGCATTTAGGGGTAGAAAACGCTAGAGGCACTTCAGGGAGTGTAAAGTGTTATGAACCTTTTTACTAACTTCATTAATGTGAGCACTCTAGGACAGCTTGGCATCAATGAGTATACCCAAATTCTTGCTGGTGTCCGAGTATGGTATCGGAGTACCATCCAGAAGAACAGGAGCCAGCATGGCAGCCTAATTGTTCTACATACTACATATAACTTTATGCTTCATTTAAAGGCAAGTTTCAAAGTTATGAAAACGAAGTAAGATCAGCTAACGAGATTTATACGAAACTATCGAATATTCTCGGTTAGACGCTAAGATAATTATTAACAATCTATGCAGTCCTTATCTATTACTGCTTTCAACATAATAAAGCCGATCTTTAACAACACATTACAAAATATAGCATCAGGAATTATCGCACTGTCACCATTCGTCTGCTCGATCAATTCAGTACCTTTTTTTTTTTTTTTTTTTTTTTTTTATCGTGCGGAAATCCCTTCGGATACCCCCCCGCCGGCCAGCGGGGGCGGTTATGTCGGGCTTGCACCGACTAAAACCGCACGCCGTCTCGGGTCTTCAGACGCCGGGGTGTAAGGTTACCCATAGAGCATATCCCTCGCACCCCGGCTGACCCTGGGCCATCTCACCACTAACAGCATCGCTCATCCTGTCTCCTCTGAAAGCAGAGGAGTACGAAGAGCGATGTGTTCCCGCCACGTTGGGTATTGGCCGACGATCAATGCCAACCCTATGAAGGGGTGAAGGGGAAGCCATTGACCGCCGCCCAGGGTGTACCGGCCGCTCCGATTCCGTTCCCCCCGGACTGCAGCGGGATCGGAATCGGAGCGACACTCGAGGAGGTTACCCAACACACACCCCATCAATTCAGTACCTAACTCAAATGCTATTTTAGAATACTGAGATTATTGGATTTAGCTTCATTGAAATTGGTAACTTAGTAAATTAAATATTATCCCTTAGCAACTTATTAAAATAGTGAAAATTAAAAGCATAAATAAGTCTGCGTGTCATCTGTCCTTTCTCATCAGTTAATTACCCAGTACAAGTCGACTTAAGTCATGCAATGTGCAAAACTCAATAAACTTTAAATAATGCACGGAAGATACAGGGAGGACGCCGTAGACTCGTCTACGCCCGAGACTACCGAACTCTATGATTGGGGCCTGAGGACGGCTGGTGGCCGATTCGCCGTCCTTACAGAAGCAGGCCAAGACGGAGGCGTGTCGTGTGTTTCCTACACACGCCTGCCAACTCACCGTCGCGGGATAACACCCGACCCCACCAGACGAGGCCGCGGTGGCGGCCAAAGTCCGCCGGTAACCCTGGGGGTTATCCTTTCGAGGGCTTACCCGGGGTGCCCGGCAATGGACACTTGGGGAAGACACTGTGTGGTTTTAGTCGGTCCGATTCCGACACGCCCACCCCATCGTTGGCACCGATGGGGTGAAGTCCGTGGGGGTTTCCACACGTTAAAAAAAAAATTCATGCCAGATGCCAGAACTTCTAACTTAACTGTAACAACCAACCGACGACTTATGCTACGGCCTTATTAAGTACACAAATTGTCTAATATTGAATAACATACTTTCGCTATGTGCGTAATGTAATACCGAGTAAAATTATATAGAGCTAAGATCAAGCTGTATACAACAAAATAACTTGACCGAGGTACCTATTTTCATTTACCAATACCCGACTGAATAGTTGCACAACAAAGAGACGCTTTCAATTTCATTAAGCACAAAAAGATTACACCGAAGTAATCACAGAACTGCTACGAATTAGTTTTGACATTTTCAAAGGAAAAATTTCTATGTTAAAGAAAATGTTGGAGGCATCTGAACTGCGGGTCCCCTCCGTGTGCCGATGGCTCCACTTCCCTTCTTCTTTGATCATTGAATACTTGGTGACTTCTGTCGTCAATCTAAAAACTTATCTTTGTTCGTGCGAGTTATTTGACCACTTCTTTCTTTGTTTCAATGGAACCGCCCATTTGAAACGGTAAATTAAAAACATTTTGATTGGCGGGCACACGACACCGATAAACTTTCGGGTTTCCTTTCGGTTCAAACCTTTTAAAGAAATTACACGTTTCGCGCTTCCTTCAAACAATTTTATCCTTTTCACATTTCGCTCTGAAGGGAGAAAAGTTACAAAATATTTCAATATGTTTTTAACATCACTGTTATCTGCGTAACATGACTACTTTGCATTATTTTCTTCCCATATAATGTGAAACATTTTTTAAATTGGGCTGTAAAGCGAAGTCTTACCGAGCCGACGCGGCCAGGCAGTAGAAAATTTAATAAAGTTGCAACGCGACTATTTTAGCGTGAATTATTCAGAGGAATATGTTTGGAAAATTTTAAAATGAATTTGCAATGTCTCAGTGAGGAATGCGAAACACGTCCTATAGTGTAGGTAGTTACAGAACACGGATATTCCCGAGTAAGGAAATGAATACCGAAATAGCTGAGTTAAGGAACGTAAAATTACGAACACCGCTCCGCTCTATTCCAAGTAAACACCACACGTGTTCAATACGACGCTAGTAAATAAACAAACAGGAAGGGAATGATTTTCTGAAAGGGTACGATTAAAACTTATCGAAAATGGCTCAAATAAAAATGGTTCCATTTATTCCTAAAATGGATTAATTCTGTGCAAAATAAACACAGATCAGTTACTTGTGAGCGTTTATTTTTTATTCCTTTGCAGTGTTGAGGTAGTGCAGTAATCTCATCCATTCAAAGCACGTCGAATGTTTATTAACATATCGGCCATAAAAGGGGCATGCGCGAATATGTGTCGATTTTTTCCGACGTTCCGGTGCAGACGGCTATTCATCGAGCTTCTTGCTATCGCATCACCCACCTATTTTTTCAAAAAAATGCTGTTATCTCAATGGTTACCCCATCGCCAGCCCAAACAGGGGGTAGACATGTCAGACTCGAATCGACCAAAATCGCACGCCATCTCGGGCCTTTAATACCGGGGGGGGGGGGGGGGGGTAAAAAGAGATACACGAAATAAATTCAGCTGATAAGGTAACCAAGATAACTTGGTTCTAAGGCGAAACGAAGTTTGCCGGATCAGCTATTTAATATACAATAATATTGTTCAATCTTATCAAGTAAGAAAATACGTAAAGTAAAATATACACGAAATGTAATACTTATTAGAATGAATGCCATTATTAGGAGACTCCGCCATATATTATAGTAGAATCTTCTAAAAATGGCATGCATTGTATAGGATATTTTAAAAAAATCAGGAAAATATCTGATGATTTTTTATATTTTTCTAATGACTTTGTAAACTAAATACGCAAGCCACTTGGAAGTAGATGAACGGATGTTATTAAATTGTCGGTGATTAATAAATAATATTGCAGAGCAAATAAACACGACGAAAGTGTTAAAATATAACAACGTACTGATAGGAATGAATAACATCGCCATATGATTTCAATGTTTGTATTCCCGTGTGTTTGTTTAGCATACAGAGGTATGAGACGTCGACCGGCGGATTCCCAAGTATCCGCAGTCTGCTTCGGCAAACATAAGAAAATGAGAATAAATAAAAATCTCACTTACAACGTTTTGCGACACAGAAAAATGAATCTGTCTAAACGCAAAAGGGGACAAAAGATTAATTGAAAATCGATGTAGGGACATACCTTTGCGAATCTATCAAAATACATTGAGTTCGCTTTGAAACGATAACGTTGGACCGAATTATAATGTCAGTCATGATTAATGCGGACTTATGACACGCTTTATTGACTCTTCCGCTATCAACGCTGACGCTGCAAATTAAAATAAAACGGTGTATCATTGGAAAATATCTTTGTACTAAGGAATAATAAAAAAAAATTACACGCAATAATCACATGCAAAAAAATTAATATTCTTAAAACTAAAATTTATCTTTTCTCTTATTCATACTGATGACTATGATTTTGCGATTTAATCCAAGTATTTATACCCGGCCAAGAAAATATTATATTATAGCTTTAGTCACCTCAGCACAATCTTCTATAGATTTGTTGTTCTTTGATAAGTAAACATAAACGTCGATAGCACTCACAAATAAATGGCGTACGTAGGGCATCAATTAGTTCAATTTCACCCTTTTTTATACAAATTCAGAGCCATTAATAGCACTGGTTTATTTGAAAACCATTAGCGAGCCGAATGGATACGGTTCGAATCATCGATAAAATGAATGGCTGTCTTTCACAAAAGCTCCGCGATACGGGTCGGATGTGAAATGGAATTAATAATTTAACTTTTCGAAAGAAAATATACTCATATGCGATTAGATATAAAATATCGGCAGGGGAATGAAAATTATGAAATTTTGCAGGTGTGAACGACTCTGAACGACAATAAATTTTATCGACAGTACCCCGGGATTTTTTTAATTACATAGAATCAGATACAAAACCGCTTAGAAGAACACAATCAACGTTGGGTGCGCAGCACTAAATCAAAACAAACTTCAGACTGGATCCCTTTTACAAACTTTCTAAATAACGGCGAACAATCTTTTTCATTAAAAATCTCCATGAGCCCGATTATTAGAGAAGTAAAACGCCTCCGGTGGGCCAGTCGGGACTTTGAGAATATTCGGTTTAGCTCAAGATTTCCGCGAGGTCAAACTTGGGAATGTTAACAGATAATTACGGGCAAGTTTTAGCTAGCATGAGACATTTAACAGATGCTTTATTCGGGAGCGTGCGGCCGCGAGCGTACGATGAATGCTAATGAGACGGCTATGCTAGCGAATACAACTCTTACCAAACAACAATAAGTGTGAAATTGGCGTGCTCGATTCCCCTATCCGAGCTTTCGGGAGTCGCCCGTTAACACATTTGGACTCGTGTCTAAGGTTAATTAGATTAGTACCCAACAATGCTACCCAGATGTTTTATAAAAAGAGATTTGGGTACTTCACGCGGTTTATTTTACAATGAAAATTAATGATAACGTTTATATTATTATTGTTTTTATATAAGGTTTTATCGATAACGATAACGGGTCGCAATCACGTAAGCGAATAAACATAAATGACTAGCTGTTGCCCGCGGCTTCCGTTCCCACTGCCCATCGGAACCTATTCCAGGGATAACAGTAGTCTATGTGTTATTCCAGATCAGAATCTATTCCTATAATAAAGTTCAGCCAGATCCGTTGAGCAGTGAGAGCGTGATTGACTAACAAACAGTCTAACATCTTCACAAACTGTCACATTTATAATAATTTACTAGCTGTTGCCCGCGGCTCTGACCACGTGTAATTCTGTCCCCGTCCCCGCTTCCCATGGGAACCTATCCCCAAGATAAAAAGTAGCCTGTGTGTTATTTCAGACTATCCCTATGCCAAATTTCATCCAGATCTGTTCAGTCGGTTTTGCGTAAAAGTGTAACAAACATCCATACATCCAAACTCACATTTATAAGATAAGTAGGATAGTAGGATAATGGAAGTGAGGGAATTTATTGAACAGGGGCTCATCAACTGCAAAAATTTTGACTAAGTACTTTGGCAATACAAAAAGTGTAGAGTAAGGTTGTTTTCACCGTTTACCACATGTAATATATAATATAATATAACATGAATTTATTAAACAAATCAAACTTAAAAGAACCTTATTGACCAGTCAATAGTATAACAACGTTGAATGGTCCTCAATCTTTTCGCCAGAAATAGTAAACCTCTGCTGCACTACTCTGAGCTATGTGCGACTGCTCGAAGAGACGTGTCGACGAGAATGTGTTCAACTGAAATTTTGAAAATTAAGACTGAGTACTAGTATCTTTAATCTCGCTTGGAGATTTGGAAAGATGAACCTCGAAGACACCAGCAATTTAAATGAGTTGTGACAGTCATACATCCTTCCGTACGTTACGGGCCAATTAATATTACACGGAAACGGATATATGAGCAAGGCGCAAATGGTTTCATCACACAGATAATTTAGTGCTGGCGCATAACTGTGTGTATGTGCACTGCGTGTGTGTGTGTGCTGGGGTTGCTCATCGTACCTTACATATTTAAGGTACAATTGTAAATATTTGTAAACATGCGGTCATGCCGAATATTTACCCAAAAAAGAAACAATTTACTTAGATAAAAATAGTCAGTAATGTATATGTAAGTAGGTACCAAAGTATGTAACCCACGATAAGTATATACATTACACTGTGTTACTTTATACTTTGTAAAATCAAAAAATATATAATGTAAGTATTTAGCGTCAAATTAATTGTAATTTGTAAATAAACATTGCTAATTTGATTTAAAAAAGATTTTAAAGACATTTTACGACAAACATGAAATTACAGGCCTTTTTTTTAACGTGTGGAAACCCCCACTTGCTTCACTCCGCAGACTGCGGTGGGCAGGGTTCTCTCAGCTCCCTCTCCGCCGTCTCTTTCGCGCGCATTACCTACTCGCTGAAAGAGGCGGCGGCGTGCCACTTGCTCCCGTCGGAGACCACGGCCCTCACCATGGTCTCCAGCGAAAGAACGTCCACGCCTAGGACCGCAACGAAATCCCGGCGTTTACTCGCCCACACAGGGCACTCCACCAACGTGTGGAGCGCCGTATCTTCGCCAGGATGCTCGCAGTGCTGGCACTGCGGCGTTGTCTCCCGGTGGATGCGCCATATATACTTACCGAAGCACCCATGTCCAGTAAATATCTGGCACATCCGGTAGGAGAGGTCACCGTGGTGCCTCTCCAACCACTCCTTCATGATCGGTCTCCTCGCCGCGATGGTGTATTCCCCCCGCCTTGGATGCTCAAGTCGCACCCTCCATGTCTCCGTGAGTTCCCGGCGGAATGGGACCGCTGAGCCCTGATTTCTCGGGGCTCCGACCTATGGCTAAGCTCCAGCGCCTCTTTGCGCCACTAGTACAGCTACGCAAGGGCTCTCGCTCCCAGGCCTGTTTAGAACAGCCACGTTGCGGGCCGCCAGAGTCTCCGCCCATACGGGGGCCCTGTACAGGGCCGTGTTTCGCACGATTCCCAGGCACAGTCTCCTAGTGGGGGCGTTGGGTCCCTTAACGTTGGGGATCAGCCGCGATAGCGCGGCCGCAGCCCCCCTCAGTTTCGGGACCAGACTTCGGAGATGTGATCCCATCGGCTATCGAGTACGAGCCCAAGGTACTTCATCGTGGGCTCGAGCCGGTGCTTACGCCCCCTACGGTTATGCTGGTTCCCGCAGTTGGCCCCCTACGGTTATGCTGGTTCCCGCAATTGGCCCCCTCCGAGGCCCGTGAAAACACATAGCCTCGGATTTGTGGAGAGCCATTTGAGTCCCAGCCGCCGTATTCGACCCACGACTTGAGCATCCCCTGCCGTGGCCTTTAGTGCCGCGCTTCGGTGCGTTGCTCCCCGCGCCATCACGAGGGTGTCGTCAACACCCCTCAGCGTCAGCCCTCGAGCAAAGAACCGCGCAGCACCCAATCGTATCCATGTTCCAGAGGAGTGGCCCTAGGACTGACCCCTGTGGAACACCCCACGATACTTCCGCCGCCCTGGCCCTAGCCAGCTCGGGTAAACTATGGCCCTCTCCGATAGGTATTCCCCGACAATGCGGCGAATTACAGGCCTTGAATTCCAAACGAAGCAAGTTTAATCATATTCGTATTCGCCAACAGTATTTCTTAACTAATCGGCACATCCCTAGCATGAATGTATGTTTGTTTATGTTCAAGAGAAAGCCGGTTGCGTAATTTCCTTACCAGCTGCTGTTTTAAGATTATAACGGTTTACAGGGCATTGATTTTAGAAATAAGGTAGGTATATTCAAATATTCCAACGGTATATTTGCGAGGGAATTTTTTTCCTCTAATCTGCTTATTATTCTGGAGAGCGCTGGATACTTTAAACGTACAAAGGGTATGGTCATTGTTAATAAAATATTCTATTTACTTCCAAACAAAAGACTTTTGAGGAACGATACCTAAATATTTTAAAAGTGTTTTTGCCATTTTTTACCAAGCCCATCCCACTATATAATATCATAAATATGAAAGTTTGGATGGATGTTTGTGACTCAATCACGCCAGAACGGCTGAACGGATCTAGCTGATCTTGTACAGGGATATATTTTGGCTGGAATAGGACATAGGCTACTTTTTATCCTTGGAATCGGGAACGGGATCGAAGTTCCAGGTGCGCGAAGTCCCGGGCAAAAGCTAGTATAATATATTTTAAGAATAAATAACTTAAATATAAAAATCTCATGTCATAGTGTTTGTTATCGAACTCCTCCTACACGGTTTGACCAATTCTTATGAAATTTTTAGTGTATATTTTTAGGCGGGTCGTCGTCGGTTAGGTCGTAGGCTATTTTTATACCCTTAGGTGAACGGGATTAGCATTAGAGAGACACCTATAATTTTATGTGTGTCTTATACCATCTGTTAATTTAGAAAACACTATAAATTGCACAGAAGGATCTATTTAATTTTAAAAGTGGAGGTTTATAAAACTGCACTTAAACTGCTAGCAGTTGTAAGATTTTTGCAACACTTCGAGGTGATATTCTACGCATTTCTCACGATCAGTGTAAAAGCTAATTAATGCGAGACAGGAAATGGAAGGTCAGCGGGTCGCGTCATTAGATGCATTATGCAACGTGTGATGCTTGTGCGTTGCATCGCAATGGCACGTCCTACTATGTGTGATGTCGCCACTATTTCATTGAATATTACAGACTAAGATAGAGAATCTCATGGTAAGTTGATAGGCTTGGATCTGATTCTGTCAATCGAAGATATTAATTTAAACGATGTGAGATCACATAATTATATGAAATACTAGGCGATAACCGCGGCTCCGTCCGCGCGGAGGTCGGTAATCGTGTAAAATGTAGGTTATATCTCCGGTACCATTTAACAAATTGCAATCAAACATACGGTAGATTTTAAGTCTGACCAAGACCTTTCCTAATAGAAACAATCGGATAAAAATCCGTTCAGTCGTTTTTGGATCCACCGCATACAAAAGGGACAAGAATTTCAAAAAAAAAAGTTTGTGTTCAGAATCGTTCATTTAATATAACCTAATTATAAATAATAATTAATAACGAAATTTTTTTAATATCTCCAATGTACAGACACAACTAATTTACAATTTTATGATAGTATATAGACATCCCACGTTGTGTACTAAAAAGTCACTCCATTAATTCGAAGTAATTGACATTGCATCACACAATATTCTAGTTTTATACAGACGCCCAACATCAACTGGACTATTGAAATGTCAGGCATTATCATCTAGTTCAGTGGCGTACCTTTTTTTTTTCGTGCGGAAATCCCTTCGGATACCCCCCCCCCGCCCCCGCCGGCCAGCGGGGGTGGTTATGTCGGGTTTGAACCGACTAAAACCGCACGCCGTCTCGGGTCTTAAGACGCCGGGGTGTAAGGTTGCCCATAGAGCATATCCCGCGCACTCCCGACTGACCCTGGGCCATCTCCGGTTTCGAGATGGCCCCCTCGGTTTTGGGAACCACGGTGTCCAAGTCTTGCCCCGGTTTGGAGGAGGGGCGCTAGTCGCCCCGCTGTCCCGGCCTGCTTCTGCTGGGGTGACAGGCGGCCTCACCTGCCACCCCCAGGTGTTCAGTGGCGTACCTTTTTTTTTTTTTTTCGTGCGGAATTACTAGCGGTTGAAAATAACGCAAGTACGATATGTGTTTATAAACGCCTAATGATGTGCATTTTGTTATTTCTTTATTCTTTAACTAGCCGATGCCCGCGGCTTCGCCCGTACGAAATTCTGATCCCATTCCCGCATCCCATGTGAACCTATTCCCAAGATAAAAAGTTGTAACCTTGTGTTATTCGAGACTTTAATCTATACCTGTACCCAAGTACAGCCAGATCCGTTCAGTCGTAAGAGCGTGATGGAGTAACAAACATACAAACATCTTCACAAACTTTCACAGATTTCTACGGATGAGCTTACCAAAGCACACTGAAGACAGGTTTGAAGTCGATGTTATTGATTGATTTTAGAAAGTTAAGCTAGGATTTTGTGCTTTTATAAAAGTATTGCCACTAACCAAGTCCGGTTAAGGGGTTCTTTTGTTAGGTCGAAATCGATTTGTTGCAGTTGGAGCCGTCAATATTTGTCATCGATATTCTAACCTAATAGCTAAGGGGAAACATGATAAATGATTCTTCGTCATGTGCTAAAGATTTAAGGTAACATTAACATTATGTGAAATACTATAATACAGTAGGTACAGGTAGTAGTCCAAATATAATTAACTAGCAATCCATCCTCGCCTCGCTTCGGTTTATATAAGTGTTTTTAGGGTTCCGTTGCCAAATGGCAAAAAACGGAACCCTTATAGTTTCGTCATGTCTGTCTGTCTGTCCGTCCGTATGCCACAGCCACTTTTCTCCGAAACTATAAGAACTATGCTGTTGAAACTTGGTAAGTAGATGTATTCTGTGAACCGCATTAAGATTTTCACACAAAAATAAAAATAAAACAATAAATTTTGGGGGTCCCCATACTTAGAACTGAAACTCAAAAATATTTTTTTCCTCAAACCCATACGTGTGAGGTATCTATGGATAGGTCTATAAAAATGATATTGAGGTTTCTAATATTTTTTTTTTCTAAACTGAATAGTTTGCGCGAAAGACACTGCTAAAGTGGTAAAATGTGTGTATCCCCCTGTAACTTCTAAAATAAGGGAATGATAAAACTAAAAAAAATATATGATGTACATTTCCATGTAAACTTCCACCGAAATTTGGTTTGAACGAGATCTAGTAAGTAGTTTTTTTTTTACATCCTAAATCGTAAACCGCAATTTACCTTGAATTCAATCAACCCAAATATAAAAAAAATACTTTATTATGTTACTTGCTGCTACGGAACCCTTCATGAGCGAGTCCGACTCGCACTTGGCCGCTTTTTTTTAACTTAAACCACATAATATAAATTATCTATTTTCATCTGGGATAATATACCCTTCACAAGGTAAAAGGATGTTTTCCATAAGTGCAGTGGTTCCAAAGATTACCCCAAATATATATACTACTCCTTACTTTAAAGCTTGATCGGTGTGACAGATAGCTACGAAACCGACGAAGTAACTTTCAATAAGCGTCATGATTACAATTTTATTTTGTATCACCTAAATTTACATTCAACTTCATTACGACGATTTACGATAAACGTAAATCGATAACTGATCCTTATTTAATACATTACTTAGCAGACACATTTACGTTGGTTTCAGTTTTACACTAGTTTTTTCGTGTATATTAACCAATTGAAATCCACCGACTACTCACATTACAACTGTGATTAAAACTTTTTCTCAAACAGAATACACCAGTATCGTCGTAATAATACGTTTTGATTTGAATTCAATTAGGTTTTCATAGACTGATTTTCAATTATAATCTAAAATCAATATTTAAAAAATTAATAGTCTTTATTATCGACAAAAAATACGAACTACGTCTTAAGTGTCACAGAGATCAATCTATAATATTAGTACAGATTTTAAGTGTACACCAAAGGCTTTTTCGGATTTCCAGAGTGTGAGTTGTATCACGATCGGCACCTGTAACCTACCTTCGGCAAAACTTCTTCATTGCTAGATTCATATGACCCATTTGTAATGAATAAATATGTTTATACAGAGTACCTAACATTAAAATCGAACATTTTCCTTGAACCACAACAAAGTTTACATTATCAAAACTCTAGAGAAATATGAACACTACACCAGATATAATGTTACCCCTGAATGTTCTTAACACTTGGAAAGTACAATATAACACAGCAGAGCAGCGCCTGTTTTCACTCACTCGTTGATAGCCTTCATACTAAATCACTGCTCGTATCTGCTACCAAATTTATTTTTGAATATTCTTTAAATATCTACTGCTAAACTACTCTGTAATCTGTACTCAGCGTACGTGCATGCTGTTTGAACATTATAAGGAAATATATTAATAGACAGTGATTTTTTGATTTAATAAATCGAATAATATTATTTATATACACACCTTTGATTTTTATGGTATGTATGCATTAACAATGTTAATATAATTAACATTTCGCTTAGTAATGTGCCCGGTAAATGGTTATAGGCTCGCCCTCTATTACATTGGGACCTAAACATAACTGGCGAATCGTGGATGTGCAATAGAGGTGTATTACCTACTCCTTCGGGGATACAGGCGTGAAGTTATGTTATACCCAGCCCGAAATGTGATTGAACTGCGACTGAAGTATGAACTGACCGAAAATAAGGTATTCTGCTCATAAAAAATACAGTACCTACAGTTTAAGTACAATCTCGATATAATCTCAGTTCAGTCGATCTATTTGAAAAAAATTGGATCCCGGGGACTGGATTCCGAAATCTGGAAACTGGAATCTGTTACTATTTCGGAGTTTGGATCCTGGAATCCAAATCCCTGAGGCTGGAACCTGGAGTCTGTATCCCGGAAACTGATTCCCTGTCCCTGGATGCCGGGTACTGAATCTCGGTATCTGGAACCTGGAGTTCGAATCCCGAAATCCAGACCGCAGAATTCATCTTCCAAGATTCAGCTCCCGGGATCCACACACCGGGATTCGAACTTCGGGATCTGCCTGCGTTCCGACTGCGGTATAACTGCAGGATCAAAGGGTCAAAGTCCCCGACCTAGTGTGCGACGTTTGGTGTTCCCTGGTACTTACACATCACATCGGATCCGAAGGTTACGTTAGACTATGTTTTTTTGATGATTTCCCGAATTTCGTTTTGTGCGCATTACAATATGTTAGAGTTGGCCCGTAAAGGCGACGGATGAAAGACGGCTGCATGCAGCCGAGATGCGAATGCTGAGATGCATGTATGGTGTGACAAGAATGTATAAGATTAGGAATGAGTACATTCGAGGAAGTTTAAAAAGTAGCGCCAATAACCGAAAAGTTGCGAGGAAATAGCTTGTCCTGATTCGTACATGTAATGCGTAGGGATGTAAGTAATATCGTAAGGAAGGCATTAAGTATGGAAGTGGACGGTTACAAGGGGAGAGGAAGACCTAAGAGGAGATGGATGGACTGTGTGAAAAAGGATATGGTTAGGAAGGAAGTGAATGTTGAGATGACCGCATGCAGAGATGAATGGAAAAAGCACACATGTTACGCGGACCCCAAATAAATTTTGGGATAAGTGAAGGAGGATGATGACAATGTCTATTAAAAAATTTAGCAGAATATCAATTTAGACCAATATGCACTATTGCATTTCAAGTTTCATTCTCATTTGGATATAATTACATTATAGTCAATGTTCGATGTTAAAAATATTTTCACAAAATACCGATACTTTTTGACATTTAGAAGATCGACATGAGATCGAGACTAAATTGAGACTATTTTAAACATATTTTGGACGAGAATTGGCCCTCTACTCTCACTAAATATTGATGTTAAAAATACTAATATGCTGCTTTCATACGGTTTGTGAGAGAGCCGGACGTCTTCCCTACTGTCATTTGCTATTTCCGATTCGCATCTTTTATCTCCCTCTGCCACTTGCCTGTATACGCCAACGATACCTTCGCCATTGTCAGCTTTCAGATGCTATGTTTTACCAGTTAGTCTGCAGAAGCTTGTTTTTGATATCCATATATTACTTATTATTATTACCTACGCAAAAAACGGTAACGTTAGTTTTATCCCTTTTGTACGTAAATAGTGGTGCTAATAGTTAGGAATCATTAGATATTCACAAAAAAAATAAACGCATTAGTGTCACCGACGCCTCTTATATTCTTGGTGTACACTTTAGGAATGATTTATTTACAAATATTGTCCCCTGTTAAAAGCGTTCATTATTATAGGGGAGGTGACATTATAAGATATAGAAAAAGGGGGAAATGTACCACTTAGTTATTCAACTAATGCGTCATGACAAACGATGTCAGTAATTGTCTACAACACTTTGTATGATTAAAGTTTCATACGTTAGTGATCAATCAAGCTTTGAAACATAACTTTTTATTAGCATTATAAAGCGCATAAAATCTAAAATTTATCATAAAAAAGAAAAATATTTAGGATTAGTATTGTTTATACCTATTTAATGATTTACAAGAAAAAAACGACACTTTGAAGTTAAAATCAATACTTTATGTCCAACCGACGTTTACAATCGATGTAGCGAACGAATAATTAATGTATAAGCAGCAAAAGTTAAATTATATAGAAGCATTTTTAACATTCACTCTACACGTTACCACGCACGGTTGCAGAATGCAATTTACAATAAATTATGTAGATATTAATAAGCGGGAAGGTTAAGGGTTGGATATAATGGCGGGCCATTCATCGTCCGATAAATTGCCACTGGAGACACACTCTAGCCAGATTACGTGCTTCAATATCCGGGGTAAAGCCGACGGATGGCAAACGCTATTCTACAAATGTACAGTTTTTAATGCACTTCCATTGAAATGGTATTGCTCGACTAAATTACAAAGGGCTATTTTTTAATCTTGTGGATATATTCCTAGATTGCTTATCTTACATTGCTTAGTTGTTTTTCGGAAGTAAATTTATATAACATACTTTTTGATTTGTATTTATATAACTTTCATTGAAGTTGGATGGATTATCAGTTTTATACGTATTATTATAATTATTTATAATGTAGTATTTCACAATGTCATCACATTTTCATCTACTAGCCTGTTTAAATTTTTTGGGATCGCTGCAACATGTCATTCTCTGCTAGACTGCCACAAGCTATAGGTACGTAATAAAATCGTAACGAGTTTAAAACTGTAAATTGAATATTTTTCAAAAAAATAATTGCTATAGGACTGGAAGTGACACCGATGCCGAAAATGTGACTTTTAGAACTTTTGCTGCAACCCCCTCGATAACAAAACCGACACCTATATAAAATTACGCTACCGATATATATTTTTTATCGTTGAAAAGGTCAAAAAAATCGGTAGATATTTCAATTAAAAATGGCCAGGTATGAATATGATGTGATTTTCAACTTGACCCGAAGTACAAAACCTATTACAAAATCTATCACCATTTGGGAGTATTCAATCAATCTGCCGAGGGCTGACCACCGGCTTCTAATTCGTTTTGGCTTTTCGCCCAACGCACCTTTGTAACTTGAAAATGCATGAAGGGTACTCCAATCACGAACATGGAAAATGTAAAGAAACAGTATTTTCATTCAATTGGTCGCTTGATCGGTCGAGCGTTGGATATCGATGCGTGAAAAAAAAACAAAAACAAAAACATTCGTGAGGTTATGAACATTTCCTTTCAACGTAACAGATATCGAAATTTAGGAAAGTCAGGAAATACGCGATTTACGAATGTAGACTGGAAGAATATATTTGTATCGTTCAAAACTTCCTTCTTATGAAGCCAACGGGATTTGATATATCTGTCAATGGATATTGTATGTGTTACGTGGAAGCTGAGATGTTAATTTATTTTATTCGATCAGCTCCAAAATGGTTATACCTATGCGGAATTCAATATTGATATCGTCGACGAGTTGGTGATACTTCAGACAGGCTGGAACATTATAACTATATGATATATGGTATATAAATTTATGTAGATATAGAAAGATTTTCTACTGAAAGTAGGTACGGCGACAAAATTTTAGAGAGCGTCTTTCACAAAACTGTAATTTAATGACAGTAACGTGATTTCATTGGAAACGATCGTAATGAATTTAAACACTCATTAACATTTTCTTCAGCAGAGAAACATAGTCTCTGCTCAATCTGCGGTTGAGTTGGTCTATACTAATATTATAAAAACAGAGGTCGAGTTTTGTGAGTTTGTTTATTTATTTTTTATTTATTTTATTTATTAAACTTTATGCACAAGTACATAGGCGGACTTAATGCCACAGGCATTCTCTACCAGTCAACCAAAGGTGGTGCAGAGAAAGACTCAGTAGGTGCATTATCAAGAGCAAAATTTACAACATATACATAACAATAATTTTGTAACATAATAAATACATATCTACTCTAAGGTAGGTATAATATGAAATAATTTGATACTTAGGTACTTTGATATTATGTTTGATATTCATATATTTGGGGTAACCTTCGGAACCACTGCACTTATTAGAAAAAATTCTTTCACCGTTTGCAAGGTACATTTTCCTCGATGGATATAGGCTAAATATTATGTGTAAATTACGATGGCTTGAGTTAAAAAAAAACACATAGACCGAAGCGAAGTGAGTGAAACTATTGCCTACTAGGAATTACATGTATTCGTTGCGTTCACGCATCACTAAGCTGGAATTTCATATAAAATAATAGCGTTCAAATTCTACTGATCTCACGATTTAGTCAATAAAATTCATTGAATAAAACGTGATAACGTAGTCTAGTTTCTATTGATCTCGGTTCCTATCATTAGTAAAATCTATAGCTAGCCCCTTAAAGCAAATATAAATAAAAGTGGGATCATTAACAACAAGGTTGCTTTCTCAGGCATTATTTGTTCTTGTGGCGACGTATTCCTTTAGTTCAAACAACTCGATGATTAACTACCCACTTGTGTGTTTCAAAAAAGTAAGTATGCTTATTTAAACACATATATATATATATATATATATATATATATATAATCATCGTAGTACAGAAGTTGCGTCAAATAATGACCCCTGAATTTATATCTGTACTCATAGAAGATCATATATAAATACATTTTCTCGACAATAGTAACCAAAATAGTCAATTCAAATTACTTGTTAAGAGATACCTTTTTTTTTTTTCGTGCGGAAATCCCTTCGGATACCCTCCCGCGTGCCAGCGGGGGCGGTTATGTCGGGCTTGAACCGACTAAAGCCGCACGCCGTCTCGGGTCTGCAGACGCCGGGGTGTAAGGTTGCCCATAGAGCATATCCCTCGCACCCCGACCCCATAGAGCATATCCCTCGCACCCCGACTATCAGTTAGACAGATGAAGGTAAAAGTTATTAACAATAAACAAATTTATTTTCAAAATATATATAGGTACAGGACCTGTGGGGTGTGTGTTGGGTAACCTCCTCGAGTATCGTTCCGATTCCGATCCCGCTGCAGTCCGGGGGGAATGGAACCGGAGCGGCCGGTACACCCTGGGCGGCGGTCAATGGCTTCCCCTTCATGGGGTTGGCATTGATCGTCGGCGAATACCCAACGTGACGGGAACACATCGCTCTCCGTACTCCTCTGCTTTCAGAGGAGACAGGATGAGCGATGGTGTTTGTGGCTTAGGCCACCATAGGATCCTAGGGGATCCAGGGGCGGGTTGGCCCACTGCTAACGCAGGGGCCGACGGGCACTTGTGCCGCCGCCGGTGAGAGAGGACTTGCCATCCTCTCGCGTTCCTCGAACCCTGAGCAGGAGGCGATGTTAAGCATTGTGCTCGACATCGCCTCCGAGAATGAGGGCCTGGCGGCGCAGCTGGCCGAGTCTCGTCGAGAGACGGCTCGACTAGCTGCAGCCGTCGAGGAGCTCAAGAGGGGGATGGCGAGCTCGGCCCAAACGGCGCAAAGGGCCCCGCCGGCGGAGCAGACACGCGTGACTCGCTCGTCCGCGAGTCGGTCAGCGCAGCCAGCGCTGTCGGTGCGGCCGGTGCAACCGGTCCAGCAGCCGGCACCGTCGGTGCGGCCGGCTCAGCCGAGGGCACCGCCGGCGGAGTCCTGGCTCCCCTATATGGAGGCGCTGGAGGAGAGGATGATGTGTCGGATGGAGGCCCTAATGGACTCCATCCGCCGTCCGCCTCTGGCGCCACCAGCGGCCGGCTACGCGGCTGTAGCCCAAAGGGGCCCTACCCGCCCGGCCGCGGGTGCGGGTGCGACTCTGCCGGTCCCGGCTCCTCAGCCCCCTCCCGCTCAGGGTAAGGGGAAGGGCAAAGGCAAGGGGAAGGGCAAGGGGAAGACGTCCCCAGCCCTGGCCCCAGCCCCAGCCGCAGCCGTGGTTCCGGCTACCTCCACCCCATTGGAAGGGGGCTGGGAGGTGGCTGGAGCCAGCAAGAAGAGGCGGAAGGCCGCCAAGAAGGCCGCCAAAAAGGCCAGGAGGGCCGCGGCCGCCGCGAAAGCAGCGCCGGGGAAGCTCCGTGCCCCCCGCACTACGGCCGTCGTCGTCACCCTGACGGCGGAGGCAGCGGGTAGAGGCATGGGGTATGCCGAGGTGTTGGCCAAGGTGAAGGCCAACGTCGACCTCAAGGCCCTCGAGATCCCGGGCGTCCGGTGCAAGAGCACACGGACGGAAGCCCGGCTTCTCGAGGTCCCCGGCGCCGCCAGTGGCCCCAAGGCTGACGCCCTAGCGGCTAGGCTGAGGGAGTCGCTGGATGCAGCCGACGTCCGGGTGTCCAGGCCCATTAAATGCGCAGAAGTGCGCATCACGGGCCTGGACGACTCCGTCACGGCTGAGGAGCTTAGGCTCGCCGTGGCGGAGGCCGGGGGCTGCTCCCCGGACACAGTGAAGGCCGGAGCTATACGCTTCGGCCACGGTGGACAGGGGGCAGCAGTTGTCGGCTGCCCTATCGCGGCGGCCCAAAAGGTCGCAGACGGGCGGAGCCTCCTGGTGGGAGGCTTCCTGAGGGCGCAGGCACGGCTCCTGCAGGCCCGACCGGCCAGGTGCTTCAGGTGCCTGTCGGTGGGCCATGTGGGGGTGCACTGCACGGCGGAGGTAACGGCGGGCGACCGCTGCTTCCGCTGTGGCCAGCCCGGTCATAAGGCCGGCACGTGTAGCGCCCCGATGCACTGTTTCAGATGTGCAGCGGGGGGCAAGCCGGCTGACCATAGGGTTGGCAGCAAGGCCTGCGCCGGAGGGGAGCCGAAGCCGGGAGGCCGGCCTTCCGCCTCCAGTTCACAGCGGGATGCGGAGATGGGGGTTCCATAATGGATCCTCAACTCCGCATCCTGCAGGTGAACGTTGGCCACGGTGCCCATGCTCAGGATCTTCTGCGCCAGAGCATGGCACAGTGGGCCATAAATGTCGCCGCTGTCGCCGACCCATACACCCACCGGTTCCTCGGGCCTGCCTGGGAAACCGCGCTGGATGGGTCGGCGGCACTGGTGCACAACCCTGCCGCCGGCAGCCCCCCTCTTGCCGTCGTTGCAAGGGGACCCGGCTGCGTGGCGGCGGCGGTTGGGGATATAGCGGTCGTGGCCGCTTATATCACGCCGAACCGAGACCAAGCTGCATATGAGCAGTGGCTCCGTCAGCTGGCCGTCGTCGTCAATGCCTGCCAGCCCCGTCCGGTCCTTGTGCTCGGGGACTTCAACGCCTGGTCGTATGCCTGGGGTTCCCGACACGAAAGGGGCGCGACGGGGCATAGAGGCAGGGCACTGGTGGACTGGGCCGCACGACTCGGCCTAGTCCTCCTAAATCGGGGAGCCGTGGACACGTTCGTGACCTCGAGGGGTAGCTCCATCGTGGACCTATCGTTCGCGAGCCCCTCGTTGGCGCGACGTGTTCAGGGCTGGCGCGTCGTTTTGGGGGAGGACACAAGTTCGGATCACCGATACATTCGGTTTGACGTGTCCCCCCCTGCGAGCGACGCGCCGGCTGCACCGGCTCCACCCGAGCCACGTTGGGCGCTTAAGCGACTTGATCGGGAGCTCCTCCTGGAAGCCGCCATCGTACAGGCCTGGGCCCCTGCGCCGGACAGGCCTGTCTGCATAGACGATGAGGCGGAGTGGTTCCGGGAGGCCATGACCCGTGTCTGTGACGCGGCGATGCCTAGGGTTCCGCCCTATAATCCGAGGGGTCAGGTCTACTGGTGGTCGTCGGAGATCGCGCAGCTCAGACGGAGCTGCGTGATCACGCACCGCCGGTGGGCCCGATTCCATAGGAGGCGTCGCCGCCCCGCAGATGCGGAGGCCCGAGAGGCGGAGTTGTACGAGGGATACAGGGAGGCCAGACGAGCCCTCCGAGCGGAGATAAGGCGTTCCAAACGGGACGCCTTCCGCGAGCTGCTGGAGACGCTGGAGCGGGACCCTTGGGGGCGGCCCTACCGGATAGTGAGGGGCAAGCTGCGCCCCAAGGCCCCGCCGTTAACCCGGTGTCTCCAGCCGGATCTGCTCGGAGGAGTTGTTGGCTCCCTGTTCCCAGCGCGGGCGGTGGAACATGTTCCACCGCAGATGACTCCGCCTCGGTTGCGCATGGCGCCCGACGTGGAAGACGACGACGTGCCCGAGGTCACTTGGGTAGAACTAGAGCTGGCGGTGAGAAGGCTAAGAGCCAAACACACCGCCCCGGGACCCGACGGCATTCCAGGCCGAGCGTGGGTCCTAGCTCTAGTCGACGACGTTCTCGAGCCCCGACTGAGAGGGCTTCTCAGCGCATGTTTGGAGCGGGGCCAGTTTCCGAAATTGTGGAAGACGGGGAAACTGGTCCTCATCCGAAAGGAGGGGCGCCCAGCGGATTCGCCGTCCGCCTACCGGCCCATAGTGTTGCTCGACGAGGTGTGCAAGCTCTTTGAAAGAGTAATTGCGAAGCGCCTCGTCGAGCACCTCTCAAGAGTGGGGCCGGACCTGGCGGATGGCCAATATGGCTTCCGCCAGAGGCGCTCCACCGTGGATGCCATCATGCGCGTGAGTGAGGGCTCTGGCGGAGGATGCAGTAGCCCGGGGTGAGGTGATGCTGGCGGTGTCCCTGGACATCGCCAACGCGTTCAACACCTTGCCCTGGAGTTGCATTAGGGAGGCGCTCGTGTATCACGAAGTGCCTCTCTACCTCCGCCGCATAGTCGGGGCGTATTTGACGGAGAGAGCCGTCATCTACCCAACCGTGACCGGTCTCGGTCGGCGTGAAATGTCGTGCGGTGTTCCACAGGGATCGGTCCTGGGGCCGCTCCTGTGGAACATCGGATACGACTGGGTGCTTCGCGGTGAGCTCGTAGGCGGTGCCGCCGTCACGTGCTACGCGGACGACACGCTCGTGACGGCGTGCGGGGCGACGTACCGCGAAGCGACCCGAAAGGCCACGACCGCGGTTGCCCAAGTCGTTAGGCGGATCCGGCGGCTGGGTCTCGAGGTGGCCCTGCATAAAACCGAGGCCCTGTTCTTCCATGGGCCTCGGAGCAAGCCACCCGAGGGATCCAGTCTCATCGTGGGAGGAAATCGCATCGGCATCAAGCCCCAAATGAAATATTTGGGGCTCGTGCTCGACGGCCGATGGGACTTCGGAGAGCACATCCGAAGTCTGGCCCCCAAATTGAAGGGCACAGCTCTTGCTCTGGCTCGGCTGTTGCCCAACATGAGGGGGCCCGATGACTCCTGTAGGAGACTCTACGCGGGGATCGTGCGGTCCATGGCCCTGTATGGGTGCCCAATATGGGCGGAGGCCCTGAGGACTAGAACTGTGCGGATGCTGCGCGCTCCGCAGCGGGTTCTGGCCATCAGGGTCATCCGAGGGTACCGCACGATCTCCTTCGAGGCGGCGAGTCTCCTTGCCGGAACTCCGCCATGGGACCTGGAAGCGAGAGCCCTTTCGCAACTGTACCAGTGGCGAAAGGAGGCGCGGGAGCAGGGATGGAACCCCGAGCCTCGAGAAATCGAGGCCGTGCAGTCCCAGCTCCGCCAGGCCATCGTGGTGGAGTGGAAGGAACGACTTGGGCAACCAAGCGCAGGGCACGCCGCAATAGCGGCGGTAAGGCCCATCATGGAGGATTGGCTGGAGAGGCGACACGGAAGCCTCTCCTACCGACTGACGCAGGTGATCTCAGGGAAGGGGTGCTTCGGGGACCACCTGCATCGGATCAGGAAGGAGCCAACGCCTGAGTGTCATCACTGCGACGCGAGCGAGGACTCAGGGCTGCACACGCTGGCGGACTGCCCGGCGTGGGAGGCGCCGAGGCGTGACCTCGTGGCAGCCATCGGGGTGGGAGTCCTCTCGCTCGGCAGCATGATTGCGGCAATGGTGCGGAGCGCGAGCGCGTGGGCCGCCGCCGCCTCCTTCTGCGAGCATGTAATGCTCGCGAAGGAGGTGGCGGAGCGCGCCCGGGAGAGACTTAGAACTCTCCCGGTCCGCCGAGCCCGCAACTTGCTCGCCGCGCGTCGCAGGCAACTCAGGCGCCGGAGGTCGCTTAACGACCTCCGTCCTCCATGAGCGCAGGCCTGGGGGTGGCAGGTGAGGCCGCCTGTCACCCCAGCAGAAGCAGGCCGGGACGGTGGGGCGACTAGCGCCCCTCCCCCAAACCGGGGCAAGACGGGGACACCGTGGTTCCCAAACCCGAGGGGGCCATCTCGAAACCGGAGATGGCCCAGGGTCAGTCGGGGTGCGAGGGATATGCTCTATGGGCAACCTTACACCCCGGCGTCTGCAGACCCGAGACGGCGTGCGGTTTTAGTCGGTTCAAGCCCGACATAACCGCCCCCGCTGGCCGGCGGGGGGGTATCCGAGGGGATTTCCGCACGAAAAAAAAAAAAAAAAAAAAGGTACAGGACCTGTATGATGCAGCGGTAGAGCGTTCGACTGCTAAGTCAGAGGTCGTGGGTTCGAGTCCCGCTTAACAAATTAAATTGTCGTCAATTTTGTCATTTAAAAATCTAAAGTTCTTCTGGTAGTCTTAAACTCCATCCAGCAGAAAGCACTTGACGATTATCATTGACTATGTATCGTGTATCATCATTCATCATCAGAATTATATAAAACTACAAAAATTTAATTTTTTAAAAATTAATTATAAATAAAAAATACATAGTTCCACAGAATGAATATACAGAACCTTAAGTAAAACTTTTCCGTCTATTGTGAGAACTAATCACACGTCTCAAGTTATATTATACTGTCCCTTACAAACTTTGCTGTTCAAATATTAGGGGAATCCGAATACCTATTTAACATTCCCTCCTAAGGCGATAACAGATTAACGCCAATATTATCCATCGAACGCGACCGAACTGCAGATTCCGCCAAGTCAAACCTTTACACTTAATCCTCGCTAAACACATTACAAATACCTAGTAAATTTATTCAGTGTGGATCGCTAATAAAACGGATAAACTTTCACATTTGTACACAATGATGTAAGTCACTTAAGTATGCATAGAATTAACAGCTCTACGACGTACAATATACGTGTTGTATTCGATAATGATAGACGAAAATCTGCGGTGTCCGTGCGAACTGAGATAGGTAGTTGATTGACAGAAGTCACACTGTACATTGTATTAGAAGGATTGGCGAAACTTAAACTGTCAAGCTCGTTACCAAGTTGAATGGGTTAGAGGCTTAGCACAGAGATGGGAAACTGGTGCGTCTTTGATCTTCATAACAGCTAATTAATTGGGTAAGGAAAGCTTAACCGAATGTATTGATGGTCTTAAGCCCCCGAGTGGCGTTGTTTAAACAACTTAACGGACCGAGATTATTGAATGATAGCCTTTCAATACAAATTTTCTGGGTGGCATGTCAATAACGGCAGTCCACCCCTCATAAAATATAATATATTTAAAATTGTACCTGAAAAGCGAAACGATGATTCTATAAAATTTCCGGTCGTATATTGGTTTCCAATTATTTTTAATTTAATTGATGCGATGGGAGACGAATAAAGGGCATTTTCTGATAAAGATAAAAAGAAATGATCATGAACATTGTTGTTAAATTTGTAAACTATCTAGCTTCGATCACGTACGATACGGTAACTACTCTACTCTACGGCCTCTGTGGCGTAGCGGTAGTGCATTCGACTGCTACGTAATGGGGCGCGGATTCGATTCCCGCTCAGTGCAAATATTTGTATGCATGAATATGTCTATTTGCATTGGTCTGGGTGTTTCTATGTAAAATATATATGTATTTACAAAAAAAAAAGTATATAAGTATGTTTATCCGCATTCTGGAACCCATCACACAAACTAGTTAAACTATGCTTACGTTGGGTCTAGAAAGCGCTGTGTAGAATGTCGTAGAATATTTATTTATTTATTTACTTACTCATAAAATACTTGCAAAAAGGTGCATAAAAAAAAACATTTGTTGTCAATTAAAAATAATTACATTTTCATTTATTTTATGTACTTAAGCACACTCTGTTGTTTTCATTAGGGCAAATAGAAAACAGTGTAAAAGGTATTTGCGTTATAAGCTTTTGAAATCGGCATAATCCTTTCATAAAATTATTATTTTCACAACCAAATTTTTGTATAAAAGCTCGTTTTTTAAAGTTTTTACTTTATTTTCAACATCGGATACAAGCAGAATTGTGGATAACTATGGCGATGAAATAGTTTGTGTGGATATAACTTCATTGGCTGAACTCACTCAAAATTTACGTGATTTCATACGATAATTAAAGCGATTATATCGATAACTATGTTGATTTCCGCGACTCCGCCCGCTCGGAGGTCGGTTATTGTTTTTTGGTCATATGTCTAGTTCTAGAGGGGCTCGTGACTAAGTGGTAACCGAGTAGGTTAGCACATTGTAAAGTAGGGCAACACTAGCAAAGGTAGTCTTAGTATAGGTGACCATTCTTCTGACAAATTGAGACCCGTCCGTGCTTCGGAGAGCACGTGAAGCCTTCGGTCCCGGTTGACATACGAAAATAGTTGGAGCCCTAAACAGTCCGATAACTAGTCTAACTACAGAATTTTGATATCACCAGTGGGTTGTGGAGGATAGATGGCAGTCGCTTCATGGAAAATAACGAAGTGCAGTCGCTTTGTAGTTAGACTAAATAGCAGACCCAACAGGGAAAAGGCTCGCAGGATGATGATCTCCGGTTCGACTTAACCAATTGCAAACAAAGATACGGCAGATTTTAAGTCTGACCAAGACCTTTCTAATAGAAATCATCAAAATCCGTTCAGTAGTTTTTGCGTCCATGGCAAACAAACAGACAAACAGATAACCAGACAAAGAGACAAGAATTCCAAACAGAATATTTTTGTGTTCAGAATCGTTAATTCAACATAACACAAGTTTTTTTTTAAATATTTCCAATGTACAGACACATCTAATTTACAATTTTATAATAGTATAGAAGACGTTGTCATTGTAGGAAGTTTTAACAAGTGTACAAATTAAGTGTGCAAAACCAACCCGGAACATTATTTATGTATACCCCCCTAGCAGAAACACTTGGCTTGTCGAAGTTAAAGTTTAACAAGAATAGTATGGCAGATGTTGTACTATCCTCACATACATTGTCACTATGCCTTAGCCAGGGTATTTTGGGGCTCTACGAAGATCTTCAGGGCATAAGTCCAATCCTATACACCTGCTGATTGACAGGAGGCACGAGGCAGGCTTTCCTCGGGGATAAGAATTCTGACGGTAAACGCTCCCGCAAAAGCCAAGATAAACGGGAAATCACGGGACCAAGGGAAAGTGTAGGGCAGCTGACCCCAAGAGGCTCCACAGTGCAAGCTCGGGATGCAACCGGGGCTCACACTGATATCGAATTGAAAATAAAACAGTTAAAAATACTAAATCAAAAATGAAAAAAAAAAGACGACAAGCGATTATATGCAGTGTTGATGTCGTGCAGTATGAAAGCGCCATACAAATTATTTAATACGTATATAGAGAGGTACGGTCGGCAGGTGTTGGAGTCTGAATGTGCTCGTAAAACCAACTCTATATGGATTTATTATTTAAAGTGCTACACCTATTGTCGCATGTTTATATTGAGGCAGGTCGCGAACGCCATTGTTTTATTTACTACTTTTATTTTATATCAAGGCCGTGAGCTGTTTTATTATGAAATTAATGTGCTTTATTTCTCTTGAATAAGCCAAGGTTTGAGTAGCATTCATTTATTACTACCACTTTTGAGTAGATAGACCGTCAATAGTAACATGCACTGGTACAATTAGGTCAAGCAAAAACTTCGGATAACTTTTTAATGATTATTGCGCTCACATAAAAGTATGATGTGAGCATAGTTTAAGTTTGTATAGAGAAATAAAGACCTCAGACTTTCATTGTTCATCGATTGCTTTCTTTCGTTGCTTAAAAATAATAACAATAATAGATGCAATGTTTATCACAGGTATGCATTATAAATGACCATATCACACTACGTTAACTCAAATGCTAAGCTTACACAAATTAATTTAGATAATCGGTTACGCGTGAAATTTAATAGGTAATTACAGTTTCTAAATGTAACCCGATAATGACTGCCGGGGTACGTTTACCTATCTGACTGTTACCTAACCAAACAATTGGCGGTAGCCGATAACTAAGTTGCAAGCGTGCGAGTCCCACAAAGAACTTACGATTAGTGGCAGGGTTAAGTGTCCTCGTATCTGACCAGATAAAACTTTTATCTATACATAACAATTGTTTGTGTGAAAGGACAACAGTTATGAACATTAAGTCCTTGGGTTACGTGTTAAGGCTACTTCATGGATACTTCTGATATAAATAAGTCAAGTAGTTTTACATAAAAGGAGACGTATGAAGTGCTTACATTTTTGCATGCATGCAACGTTAGGTTTTATTGACACGTGACGGAATTTAACTTTTACTTAAGCAAACACTTTTATTTTTATCAATTGTCAACGATTTTCATTAGACTGGAATCAGAATAGGATCGGATGAATAAGAAGTGATTTTTATCAGGTTGGAAATATATTTAGAGATGAATCGTCACTCTACGTATGCCAAGAAAAGACTACTAAAATGTATTCAGGGTTATTAAAAGTAATGATAGCACATAAATAATAAAACGTAAGAATCGAATAGACAAGACAAAGTGACGTTGATATTCTTTCTCAATCGAGCGCCAATTCCAGTTGCATCCAAAGCTAGCACTTAGGAGCCCGAGTTCTACTCTCCTCTTTTTCTCCATAATTAGGCTCGCTTAACGACCTCCGTCCTCCATGAGCGCAGGCCTGGGGGTGGCAGATAAGGCCGACTGTCACCCAAGCAGAAGCAGGCCAGGACGGCGGGGAAACTAGCGCCCCTCCCCCAAACCGGGGCAAGACGGGGACACCGTGGTTCCCAAGCCTGAGGGGGCCATCTCGAAACCGGAGATGTCCCAGGGTCAGTCGGGGTGCGAGTGATATGCTTTATGGGCAACCTTACACCCTGGCGTCTGAAGACCCGAGACGGCGGTGTTAGGTTCTTTTTTAAAAAAAAAGGTATACCTAGGCTTTTACGGGAGTGACTGCCGTCGGTCCTCCTACCTCCAGCGCATTTGCTGGCTTGCAGGTTACATTGGCTTGGGACCTGAACATCTGGGCGAGTCTGAAAACCCCCTATGTGGTTATTGTTCTAAACAAAAGTTCATTTCTTGTAACACACCTGCAAAGTGCGAGGCCCCATCTGCGCGATGCTTATTTTGTGACACAGGTCGAGGATTTAAGTTTATATTGTACTTGCTTGTTTCAACAGAGCTTTACTCAACACGATGCTTCTTGTACCTGCGCCAATGTATGTACTAGCTACTTAATTCTTAGTTAACACTTGGTCTAAGTGTAAATTATTTGAGCACGTACAGGTGTTGGAAGGTTAAGTAGTTAAGATAACAGTGTAACTATAATGTTAGGTATAACCGGTTTGGGGTGTGTGTTGGGTAACCTCCTCGAGTGTCGCTCCGATTCCGATCCCGCTGCAGTCCGGGGGGAACGGAATCGGAGCGGCCGGTACACCCTGGGCGGCGGTCAATGGCTTCCCCTTCACCTCTTCATAGGGTTGGCATTGATCGTCGGCCAATACCCAACGTGGCGGGAACACATCGCTCTGCGTACTCCTCTGCTTTCAGAGGAGACAGGATGAGCGATGCTGTTAGTGGTGAGATGGCCCAGGGTCAGCCGGGGTGCGAGGGATATGCTCTATGGGTAACCTTACACCCCGGCGTCTGAAGACCCGGGACGGCGTGCGGTTTTAGTCGGTGCAAGCCCGACATAACCACCCTCGCTGGCCGGCGGGGGGGTATCCGAAGGGATTTCCGCACGATAAAAAAAAAAAAAAAAAAAAAAGGTATAACCGGTTTTCCAATATATTGAACTGTGAAATACTTTGATATAATCCATTAGTAAAATAATAATATTATATGGGAAAGTTCTTTAAAAACATTCCAAAAATAACTAAGGAAATAATTATATTATAATAGTAATGAAAGGATTTTTTTTTTTTTAATATGTAAGTGGAATATTCCTGAATATATGAATAAATGTCAACTTTTCTTTTTAATAGAACTAGAATCTTAGTATCGTATAAACAATTCAAGTAATACATTACAATAAAAGTGCTTGGGTACAATGAGAAAAATCAAACTTGTAAAAGTTTGAAAACAGCCTGCATATCAATTAGTCAAGCTACAATTTTCATATAACAAGCCCTTACCTAACCAGCTGAAACATTAATCAAATGATAAAGCAGTATGAATTGTAACAGAAAATAAAATCAATAGTTTTTATGTTTCGGTCACCCTTATCTTAGTATTTTATCATGTACGCTGACTCATCCACCTTGATAACGCTACTGATTAATAAAAGAGGAATCGACCAAAATATGTTACCAGCTTAATTTATTTGTCAAACCGTCTAGGGTCTATTTACGAAGCGTTAACCTTACTGTTCGAAATTCAAAACACGCAATTGATTTCGTGCGATAATTCAATTCATGATAAAACTTTGGAACTGTGCCTCAGTGTTTTATAATATTTACACACAAATTTATTTCTGCCTATTCTGATATTTTCTGCCTCTAGTAACATTTTCCGTCTTCAAAGCTTAATATGTTTATGCTATAAACAATCTTTATTGAAAAAATAAGGAAAATATGCTACGTAACTTGAAAGGTATTAAACCGAGGCATTTTTAACAATGCGCTATCCATAATAAGCAATTAATGTTTGTAGAAGGTAAATATTTCCAAAAGATGTTGCCAAATATATACAATTTCAAGAAAAACTAGTTTTTTTTCAGTCATCGTTTGTACAGGAGAAATAACATGTCTCTATATTAATTGCAGTACCTACGAGTATTTTATAAAACTACGATAAATAATGTAACACTAAAAGCATGTTAGGCATATCTGGATGAAATTTGGCACCAGAGATACAGTCCGGGATAGCACATAGGCATTTCTAGGGCTACTGGTCTAATTTTTATTTGTTCTGTGGTCCGAATTGATACTTTTTACTTTTAATATTTTTTCACTGACAATTCAGACATCCTCAAAATATTAAAACTGTTTTGTACAGTTAGCATAGTACAAAATGGCTTTGATATTTTAATGGTGACCGGATTGTCAGTAAAAAATATTGAAATTTAAAAGTGTCAATTCGGACCAGTCACCCTAGAAATTTGTGTTCCTAACGTCAGCTAGCCGGCATTTTATCACGGGAATAGCTTCCTGTGGCTCACTTGAATTGGATCAGTATTATTATTATACAGATGTCGATACAGAAGAATGTACAGATTCAATTCAATTTTTAAGCATTTTGTATGCTTACTTTTTTTTTTCTAAAGATTTAATCGGAAAAAGAGTACATCTAGAACGGGACTTGAACTCGCGACCAGTCCCTTACAGGGGGAATGCTCTGACCAGCTGAGCTATCTAGACACGTTCCAGATATTCGAAATTCTCCGATATATTATATACGTCGTCTTAAGGCGCGCTTTAGAAAAAAAGTATAGATTCATTTGATATAGTAAATATGGGGTTCCTAGACACACATTGTGAGTGTTATAACAAAAAGAATAACGAATATTTATAAACCAAATGAAAAAAAAGAAATTTACTTTTAGTTTTATTAATATCTCATCGGAATAGTTATCAAATATACAGCAGGCTATCGTAAAAAAAATCGATGGAAATAGTGTTGCGTGCGTAATCAACACCTGCGACAATTAATAGCGGGTTCAGGTTGCACTATTTTCATTACACCCTCATGCATTCCGATGTATAAATTGGTATTCGTTTGTTTTCACATTTGTGAACTGATGCCGGTGTCCACATACATTCAGTTTATAAAGTCGCTTTATTGTTCAAAAATGTACTATATTCTAACTTTCATGTGATTATGCGTGAATATTATAAATAGTAATAAAGAAATTATAAATGTATTGGACAACGGCCAAAATATAATTTATTAAAAGCGGCTAAGTGCGAGTCGGACTCGCCCATTAAGGGCAAGTCCGAGTCGTAGCAGCAAGTAACATAATAATGCTTTTTTTTAATTTTTTTATTTGAGTTTATGAATGAAAGGTAAATTGCAGTTCACGATTTATGACGTATTAAAAAAATCTACTTACTAGATCTCGTTCAAACCAATTATCGTTGGAAGGTTACATGGTACATCATATACTTATTTTAGTTTTATCATTCACTTATAGAAGTTACAGGGGGGGGGGACACGTTTTATCACTTTGGAAGTGTCTCTCGCGCAAACTATTCAGTTTTGAAAAAATGATATTAGAAACCTCAATATCATTTTTAAAGACCTATCCATAGATACCACACATGTATGGGTTTGATGAGAAAAATTTTTTTGACTTTCAGTTGTAAGTATGGGGACCCCCAAATTTTTTTTTTTTCTATTTTTGTATGAAGAAAATCTTAATGCGGTTCACAGAATACATCTACTTACCAAGTTTCAACAGCATACATCTTATAGTTTAGGAAAAAAGTGGCTGCGACATACGGACGGACAGACAGACAGACATGACGAATCTATAAGGGTTCCGTTTTTTGTCATTTGGCAACGGAACCCTAAACACTATAAATAATTGACATATTCTTCGTCAGAGGTTCTCATAAAATATTTTTCCTTATAAGTGGAAACAATATAAAGCTAAGACTGAAATCAGTCAGAAGAGTGCACGATCAATTATATGAGTAGCGACAGCCATTCATGGATGAAATCTGCATTAAGATATTTCTCATGCACAAATCAGGTAATCAAAAACAAAATTTTTAAGAAATATACATTACCATATTAAAAAGTACTAGAACAAAATAAAACAAGTAAATAAACCCTACTCTTATTACTATTATTTCCAAGGGAAACAAGGTATTACTATTACCTTTTGTATCGGCACATCGCTAGTGACTAAGTGATGTTCCAAGTCAACGCAAGTCACAAATCGATTAGACATAGAGCAATTAGATCACTAAGTTTGGTTCCCTTGCGGCACTATCACAATATGAATTGTAATTGAAGATCAGGTCGGGTACGAAATGGGACGTTTTGCGTTCATTACGTCATAAGTGAAATAGCGCTTTAGCGAAAATGCGTGAAGTTGAGTCGTTGGAAATAGTAAAGTATGGAAAGTTACGAGAGCGATAATCAGATATCCTATGCGGTGTTTCCTAACATTCAAGTTATAATAATAATATTTATTTATTGCACCAAAAACTTTTACAGGAAACATACAGTATAAGACACAATTTATATGACACAGGTACATTTGAATTGAGGTTCACTTCGTAAAAAATAAATAGCTATGTTCACAAGTGTGATGAGCCCTGCTACTTACTATAGGAATAAACCTGTTACAGTTAGTGTGTCGAATCAAAGTGCTTGGAAATAAGGTACCTTTTTTTTTTTTTTTTTTTATCGTTCGGAAATCCCTTCTTTAATCTAGCTATTGTCTTATTGATCTGTATCATATTTAAGATTTCAATTTCAAGATTTGTAAACATATCAAATAAGTTAAACAAATATTGAAAGCCTACCACTAAATAAGTCATCTTCAGGCCCAAAACTCTTTGTTGTCAATGAATCTATCCTCACTCAGTCGTAACATACTCTAAAGTTAACAGATAAAAACTTAGTTTGTTCAGTCCCAACTCAGGGGTTCGATTACATAAGACGTGCAAACTTCCTCTATTACCCCCTACTTAAGGGTACAAATTTAAGCGCTCCCTATTTAAACACTGTTGCCAAATACCTACGTGTGTAATTTACGCCAAGTGTGGTTTACAACCGACGAACATTATGCGAGCGCCGGATTTGGCCAAGAGCAAGAGAGACCAAATAAATCTCTGACGAGACGAGCGATTTATAAGCAACCAGTGATTTGTAAGAATCCTATAGGGAACTGAATCGAATTTGATTATACGGGAAAATAGGCTTGAAATTTTCCTATTCTACTGTACGATAATGATACGTTTACCAGCCTGTTTTTGATTATCAAAGCAACGTTAATTTTTTTAGGTGAGAATAAAGATGTTATTCGCTTTAGGATATGAGGTTTCCAATCTATTTCAAAGTAACTTTCCATATTTATCAGACTGACAGGCATATCACTAATTAGTTTCTAGTTCTAACTAACTTGCGTTCCATAAATAATAGCGAGCGCCATTTTTCACGCATACCTACTACCAAAAACTCCACACAGGTGGGAACGGTAAGTCCACCCACAACAGTGTCATCATTTAAGCCGCACATTAGTGAAACTTGCGTCGTTTGAACACCTGGGGTAGCGACACACTACTCGATATTTTACTACCGGAATAAAGTGCCCGGCAAAATGTAAATTTCGAGTTTGCCCTTCCTCGGCAATATTTCAATTTGGATTTTGTCGTATTTTGTATGTTGTCTGAAAACTGTAATAATGATCTTATTATGAAGAGTATTATTGCTGTTATGTATATCAGCGTTCTTCAAAATAATGTTTGAAAGTTTGTATGGAAAGTACGTCATTTTCAAAGTAAGAAGCACCAAGTTTCATATACCTGATACTGGTTAGAAATAAACGCCAACTTGTATCGGTGTTTAAAAAAATAAACTCTAAGCGAATGAACTATGGGTTATAAGGGCTTATACGCACCTCTTTTCTTTTGAAGGTAGAAGCATGAAATTAAATTGTAAAGTTCATGAAATTTTGGTGTGTGTGTACTTGAGTAGGTTCCTGGATGGTTTGGATTTATAATTGGCAGAGGGCGTAGCGGATCAGATTACTTCCCTTCAGTTCGGTCAAAATAGACATAAAAATAGTAATTCCCACACAGCTGAAAATTGGTGGACGTTTAAAGTAAACTATTATAGACATAATGCCAAAAGTCTCCATCGACTCCAGTCGTGAAAAAGAAAAATATATATTCAAGGTCGAAGGTCAAAAACATTAGTTTTTTGCCTTCCTCTGATAAATGGTAAGTTTTATCGTAAATAAATATTACACAAATTAAAAGATCATGCGATTATCTACAAAAATACTTCTTTTTCTTTCAACAACTCACCATTCGTGAGATCGAACTCGTGAGACAGAGATTCTAAAAGTTTTGGGCTTGGAATTTCTTTGAAGGATAAAATTTCAATTAAAATGTAATTTAAAAAGTTTATATTCACGAATTATCTAATATGCACCCATTAATCACTTGTCTTTACTAAAATTATATGATTTAACCAAATAGCCTTTTGAGGTATGCTAACAAGTTAACAGAGGTGGGGGAGAGGGGTCTGACCACAATAGCGACTGGCAACATCGGTCATATTATAGCCTAGGATCACTACAACGAATATCAAAAGTCAGAATGCACCCTGCATATTTTCCGATGGATATTACGGTTCTGATGTTTATGAATGGAACTATGGCGTCATTAGTATATAGACGACGAAGTAGGTACGTGATGTACAACAAAAACAAAATAAAACAAATCTGCTACTTACGCAGTTGTAAAGAATGAAATCTACGTTTTCTCTAACAACACCCACGTACCTGAAAAGAAAACCATTTTTTTTAAATAAAAGTGTTTTTTTACTATTATGAAATTGTAAATTAGTTGTGTCTGTACATTGGAAATATTTAAATAAAACCTGGGTTATGTGAAATGAACGATTCTGAACACAATTTTGTTTTGAAATTCTTGTATTTTTGTTTGTTTGTTTGACGCAAAAACTACTAAACAGATTTTGACGCGGTTTTTTCTATAAGAAAGGTTTTGATAATATTGAAATCTGTCGAATGTTTAATTGCAATTGGTCAAGTAAAACTGGAGATATTACCAAAAAACGACAACCGATAAAGACGTATGCAGAAAACTTTTCGCAGCAATTTCAATTAAGAAAATTATTCGAAATATAAAACAACATTCGAATTTCAAATATTAGCTATGTTTGGAAACAAACAAATAGTGGGAGGTGCTGGCGAACCACGAGCGCGCCAGTTAATCGCTGCCAACTAGCGAGTAATCCTTTCGAGTGGTGTACATATAACGAGTACATTCCGACCCGTGCCGCGTTTCGAAGGCATGATATACAGTGGAAATGCGGCACTCACCGACTCAAAGCGATGACGGGGCCGCATCATCGCATGATGTACAGCAGTAGGCAGTATCTACGTGTATGAGTGACGTGCTTGCACTCACTGTAATATTTGCGAACAAAACCAATCATTTTTCTAGATCTAGAACATTTCGGAAATGTATGTCCCGCTATATTTATAATTCCATCAAAAACATAAATTTGAAATGACAGCCGAGTTCAATATTAACAACATGCATCGTCGTCTTTGCCGACAAAAGAATTGAGATCTATGTGGATGCCAAGTTCTGTGTAGAAAATCTTAAAATTTTAGTTACAATAACTTTTTTTTTTTTTTCGTGCGGAAATCCCCTCGGATACCCCCCCCGCCGGCCAGCGGGGGCGGTTATGTCGGGCTCGAACCGACTAAAACCGCACGCCGTCTCGGGTCTGCAGACGCCGGGGTGTAAGGTTGCCCATAGAGCATATCCCTCGCACCCCGACTGACCCTGGGCCATCTCCGGTTTCGAGATGGCCCCCTCGGGTTTGGGAACCACGGTGTCCCCGTCTTGCCCCGGTTTGGGGGAGGGGCGCTAGTCGCCCCACCGTCCCGGCCTGCTTCTGCTGGGGTAACAGGCGGCCTCACCTGCCACCCCCAGGCCTGCGCTCATGGAGGACGGAGGTCGTTAAGCGACCTCCGGCGCCTGAGTCACCTGCGACGCGAGGCGAGCGTGTTGCGGGCTCGGCGGGCCGGGAGGGTTCTGAACCTCTCCCGGGCGCGCTCCGCCATCTCCTTCGCGAGCATTACATGCTCGCAGAAGGAGGTGGCGGCGGCCCACGCGCTCGCGCTCCGCACCATTGCCGCAATCATGCTGCCGAGCGAGAGGACTCCCACCCCGATGGCTGCCACGAGGTCACGCCTCGGCACCTCCCACGCCGGGCAGTCCGCCAGCGTGTGCAGCCCTGAGTCCTCGCTCGCGCCACAGTGATGACACTCAGGCGTTGGCTCCTTCCTGATCCGATGCAGTTGGTCCCCGAAGCACCCCTTCCCGGAGATCACCTGCGTCAGTCGGTACGAGAGGCTTCCGTGTCGCCTCTCTAGCAGTTACAATAACCTAAATCATTTCTAAAATAAATTGATATAACAATTTTTGTTTCTTGGTGCTACCACAATATTTTCTTCTTATGGCAATATAAATTCTTAAAATTTTAACAGACAATTATTTACAAAATGCAATTATTTCACTTAGGATGTAATTGAAGCTCAAGATTTGTTTTTTTCTTTTTACGTGCGGAAATCCCTTCGGATACCCCCTCGCCAGCCAGCGGGGGTGGTTATATCGTGCATCGACAAAAACCGCAGGGTGTACTGCCCAAGTGTCCATTGCCGGGCACCCCGGGTAAGCCCTCGAAAGGATAACCCCAGGGTTACCGGCGGAACTTTGCCGCCTGCGCGGGCTCGCCTGGTTGGGTTGGGTTTTATACCGCGTCGGTGAGTAGGCAGGCGTGTGTAGGACACACACGATACACCTCCGCCACGGCCTGTTTCTGTAAGGACGGCGAGTCGGCCAACTGCCGTCCTCAGGCCCCGATCATGGTAGGTATGGTCGGTAGTCCCGGGCGTAGACGAGTCTGCGGCGTCCTCGACCTTTTTATCCCTAGAATAGGTTTCCATGCGTTACAGGAATGGGATCAAAATAACACGCGGGCGGAGCCGCTGGTAATAGCTGGTTGTCAATAATTTTCAGTTAACCGATTTTTTCCTTTGTACATGCCTCATAGTCTATCTCTTCTGGAAATAAGTTAGTTTTTTGACCTATAACAGTAATAAAAATGCCAGTTTTTAAACGTTAATGTATCAATAACTATTTGAGCAACATTTACGTAATTTTGGATTCTAGACAAGCTAAAAGTTTAATAGATTCTCAAGGGAATCAAAATTAGACGCGGGTGGAGCCGTGGGCAATAGCTAGCTACTAATAATTTTCAGTTTTAATTTTTTTTACTTTACCAAATATCAAGTTTCTAGGTCATCTAGAAGTGGGTTAAATTTTTGATCTATGAGTCAGTGAATCAGTCATAAAAATGCCGATTATTAAATGTTAATATATCTATTACTATTTTAGCAACATTTATATAAGTTTGGATTCTAGAAAAGCTTAGGAGATGTAGTAAATGTGCCAAATTTCATATATGTAGATTAAATAGTTTTCGAGTTGTAAAGAGGTTTGAAGTTGCTCGAATTGGTTCGTGTAAATATACACATGGCTGCTGCGTCATCATTTTTCTTTGAACTCGGCTGGATACGCTGCCGCTGGTCTAGATAAGTACTTATGGAGTGAGACTGGTAGACATTTTTAGGTAGGTGTTAGAGGCTGTCTGAAATTTTTTCAAAAGCAAATTTTTTAATATTTGTCTTTACTTAAAATTACAAGTTACATGATATTTTCGGAAGTTTAGGCGAATGTCACACATTGTAATAAAACTATTTATAAAGGATTCTATTGGTCGGACAGTCGGGTTCAATGTAAATAATAAAATAACAGCTAAATCAGCTAAATCGCGATAAAATCCGTGAAAAATAGTTTTATTTCAATAACAAGTTACCTAAAAGATATTTTTTGCGATTTTTTTAAATATTTGATTGTATAGGGATTGTAAAATGACCCTTTAGTCAGCTCCGTGTTTCTGTTTTAAGTTATAATGGGAGAAGCATCTAACAAATGTTCAGATTCCCTCAAACCTCTACCCAAAAATGTCTACCAGCTCTTGGACCATTAAAATAAACGTGTAATAGTTCTGTTTTTAAACTTAATTGGTGGTAGGTGCATAAGAATACCGATATTCCAGATAAAAATTGCTCAAAGTTTCCATATACACACAATATACTCACGCCTTTTTCCCTGTGGGAGGGAGAGAAAACAGCCCGCCATTTGCTTCTGTCCTTACACACTTCATGATCAGCGTTTGCTATCATTTAACCTTTTATTAAGCCTGCGGGTTCCGTGTGCTTTTGACCTGTTTTTTTTTCGATACATCATTAATTTGATTAGTTTATGTTCTGTGAGGGTCGGCCTGCCTGCCTACTTACTAACCTCATTACACGTGCTTTACATACTTAGTGTATCATTCGTTCAGTACTCATTCATTCCACATTTCTAGCGCATAAAAAAGTTATATAAACAGTACTAACTATTCAATTAATTCTCAAATTTACGCAAGCTTCTTAGCGTAATATAGCGAATAAAATTCATAACGTTCACTGAGTACAGATTCGTTTTAAAACGAAAAACTTAGTTCGCGCGATTTTCCCGTTGGGCTCGCGATTAACTTTGCGCTTGAAAAAATATTGAATATTGAGAATAGTAAATAAATGCAGCATCAGTGAGATGTACTGAATGGGAGGCAGCGAGATGCGCCGGCGCCGCGTACATTGCCCTCATGCAGCCCCGCACCCCACCCCACGCGGTGGTACAAACGCGACTGACTGCATTCCGCCGCGCTTCCTGACCAGAGCAAGTGCAGCGGCATTACGCTGCAAGTACTTGCACACCGCCGCCCGCGTCGCGCCTTATCCCCTCACACATCCGCCTAGGTTACCAACGTCCACTCAAACACAAAGGAACTCCCGGGCATCCACGTTTTGTATACGCAATCACGTAATTCGATAAAGATGTCTGATCAGCGGCATCGTCTTTTGATGTATGGTAGCAGAGAGCCTTTGCCCCTTTTAAAATAATCATAAAATCTAATATTATGAAAAATAAAGGGACTTCTCCCCGCCCGTTACTCGCCTTCGCCGAGTAAGCCCTTTGTAATCTAATGCATTAAGATTATTAGGTTGTTCTGACATCATCTTATTTCTTTAAAATTTACCGGTCTTTTATGTACAACGAGTTTCTCCGTTGAAATTATACTTTATATTTGTTACATCATATTATGTTCTCAACTTGAGATCAAAAATTTGGCACGTATTACAACTTAAGATCGAGAAATAAATTGTGAACTCCGATTTAGGAGAGTAATTAAAACTTAAAGAGGAACTAATGAACGTAGATTTCGCTTATGTACTCAAAACACTCATACGTTACGTACGATAAAAGATATATGTCAGCCCGTCTGCTCCAATGAAAAGCAAAAAATATGGAAACACTCGGTAATAGTCCATCTGCTGAAAGCGTTTCCATGAGGCTTTTAAGCGCTTATCTTGGGAATGATAGCCGCGGCCGGACGCTGAAAGGCTGTGACGGCAATTTGCTTACATTAGGATATGCCCCGTTTCACCAACGGGCTGCGCGATGAAAGCGTATAATTTTTCTGCAGCAATTGGTGAACCTACTTTTTTTTTCATTATATGTTATTTACTGTACGATTGATTCGACGAGCAGTCGGCTACGAAGTTGACACATTCGATTTTGCTTTGTTGGGATGGTTACCTTATTGTACCAGTTGGCGTAACTCAACCCGGGTTTTTAATTGTTTTCAGAAATAATCGCGCAATACGATACTTACTCTTTTTGTAACTACGTGTGATTTTATTTTTAACGCCGTAATTAAAGCGAAAACTCGTAGCAAATTAGAGCTAGTGAAGTAAAATAATATATATTATGGCCAAACGTCTATGTCTTAACAAGCTGGTTGTAAAGGTTAGTACAGTGTTTAAATTGTACAAAGTGTGTAGTCATTAAGAAGTTTAGTTGCAAACGTATTTTTCTTTTTCATATTCGTATATAGGTATTGAGTCTACAAACTTGGCACATGTGCTAAAAAAGATTGTAATAGTAGCAATCATTTTTGTATTTTACTACAGATGAAATCAAAATTATCTATGGTATCAGAGCTTTCTGTGTACATAGAGATGGAGTGCGGTGTCCGTAAGCCGTATGTTTGTTTTCTGCGGCTATTTCTGGATCGCCGCCATTGTTCAATGAGTTATGGACGCTCACAAGAAGGTTAAACAACAAAACTATAGCTTCACACGAGAAATTGAAAGTAAAAATATTGTACAAAACCAATATTTTATGTTTTGGACGATTTATATAAAATGTTCAGAAAATTTGGAAACTATTTCGCCGTTGTTTGCACACTACGATTGGTAGTATTTGTTGTGTGTACCTATGTTTGCGTATTTGATTATTTGATAACAAATAATGTCTTGAATATGAAACAGAAGACAATATCTTCAGCACACCACAGTTTTCAGATAATACTTAAAGTTGAAGATAGGTATTGTGTAAAATAATTATTAAGACTATGTAATTAAATTATTTTTTACGGATTCTATTGCGATTGCATATGTTTTGCAGCCATGGTCATGGGGAGACTAAGATTGAGGTCCTTTTTTTTTTTTTTTTTTTTTTATATTTAGGACACGTCAATTTGACTTCACCTCGCCTGATCGTAAGCTGAAGGTAAAGTCTCAGGAAATAGGGTCACCATTACATACACGTACCGTGTTAACAATGGTGGCACTCAGCTTGACGGCCTCATCAGAAGAGGATTGTCGTCGCAGCACCGCGTGACACCCACCGGTCCCACTAGTGCTGCGACCACAATCCCCCTGCCCGGCTATGCACTTGCTGACCCCTGAACGCAATCAAACCGAAATTTGATTACTATGGAGGGTTTTTCGCAATCGTGCACGGTTGTACCTACCCGGCCGAATTTTGTGACAAATTTGTGTCATTAAATTTCTACCACCAGTAATGTACACCTCTCATGTAATGTACCTAAATGTCATGAGTATAAGTTCAAACAACACAACTATTTTTCATAAATTAAAATTAAATAGCAAGGGAGAGTATGAGCTTCACGAAATTTTTGTCACAATCCGTAAATGAAAAAAAAAAAGATTTTATAACTCGACGTCATGTTCGACTGACAAAAAGACAGGTATAATCAGCTTGCAAGAGTTTTAGAAGATAGATAGCTGTGGCGTAGCGGTAGTGCATTCGACTGCTAAGCCAAAGGTCGCGGGTTCGATTCCCGCTCAGTGCAAATATGTATATTTGCATTGGTCTGGATGTTTCTATGTATAATATGTATTTATTTACAAAAAAAAAGTATTTAAGTATGTTTATCCGCATTCTAGAACCCATATGACAAGCTCTGCTTAGTTTGGGTCTAGATGGCGTTGTGAAAAAAAAAAAAGATAGTTTAATTTCAATAAAAAAATTTAGTAACTAATATACATACAAATAATAGGTAACATAACATAATTAGATAATATATAACAATATATATATATATATATTGAGGGAGACTGGTGGCTAAATTAGACTTGGGGGTCTGTATTTCAGGACACAAGATCTCTTTAGAAGGTATTAATGAAAGAAAAGTACTTAATGAATTTGATTGGTTAAAAAATCTTTAAATATAGAGTTGATATGACAGTGTTCTTTCATATTCCCAAAGGCACTGGACCCAAGTACTTCCATAATCTGCATTCCAATATCCGCATCTAAAACGAATTCAAAACTAAACTAGAAAACCGAAATATTGCAAGCAATGCATACGTATATTTCTTCTGGCACGGTTCTTGCTATTCAATTGCTACCAATAGTTTCGATATCTAGATCGTTATTGCTCCAACGGAAACCAATATTACCGTTAATGGTGGCACATTTGAATGTTTACAGAAGTTTTTCCTTTATATTGTGGGTGATTTCTTGGAAGTCAATTGTTTATGAGTTGTTTTTTCATTTATACTGACAATCACATAGTGAAATTTGTCTACGGTATACATGCGATGAGATTGTACCTAGTTTTATTATTAGTATTGATTTGAATGCGATTACAGTATGTCTTTTATTACTCCATGCTATGTCTTATACACAGATAAATGAATTTCATAAAATCGCAACCAAATATATTGAAACTCTAATATCCTTATACATAGGTTTCTATTTATTTTTTTACTTATCTCAACTTTAAATATCATAAAAGCGCCACTAAATATATTAAAAATCTAATAGGCATATACGTTTCTCTGCTCTCTTTACTCAAGATAACTCATCCTGATTTAGCAATCTTTTGTAAGCATTTATAATAAACCTCAGTTTCTTTTAAATTCAATTCATTTCAGTTATTAAAATACAAGTTGAATTGAAGTGTTTGATTGAGTTTAAAATGTAAACACCATGTAGTAACATGGTGTTCATGGTGATATGAATCTGGTCTGATGATAGAGATGGAAGGTCACGGAAAATGCCACAACCCCAATGCAGGTACTAATTAAGGGCTCGTTTGATTTAAAAAAATATTTATTACATTGAATTTTATTTTTTATTTTCATTTATTAAATACTTAAAACACAGCACTAGTCTGTGTAGGTGATAACTATGGTGTGAGGTACGCCGTAAAAAAAATTATAAGACTACTTTACCTTTAACATTTATGTTTGCATAAAATATAAATGTTTAAAACTTATTCAAACTATTGTTTTAGTAAAAATGAGCTTTAATAAACTTTACGTTCCCAATGGAGATAAACTTTCAATCCTTTATTACTTGTTTAAGAAATTCACTTTATACTCTACTTTAGCCCTTAGGAATTCTATTTCTTACTTTTGTAATGGAAAAGTTAGACTTTCCAATTTTAATGAATGTGTCTATTTTATAATGTTTACATATTATAATAATTAGAACCTGGGTTGAAAACGGTTTATTATTTGAGACCATTTTCACCCACAATTGCGTTATTTGAAAGAGAAAAAGTAAAATTGAATTGTTCAAGATGCCTAATGTTGCTAAGGTGATAAATTACAGTAGATTAAGTAGTAAGAAATAGGCCTTATTATTTATAAACAAGATTCCAATCCGAAAGAAATTGACAGTTTGATAAGAACCCGAAGGTCTCAAGTACAATCCTGAATACTTTACGTTAATTGAACTTTGACTCCGCTCTCTAAATCGTAAGTCAATTTTCACCTAAGTATTTTTAATTACTGAACAAATTACACAGGGTTCGTTTGAAACTTTTAGTGGTTCTTTCTTTGTACCCTTTCACTGAATATTAAGCTTTATAAAGACTTAATTTTTATCAAAGCACAATAATAATTTTAATAAAAAAATATTTTCAGGTAGTAATTTAAAGGAAGAGTTAATAAGCTTATATTATACTTTTACAGGCTTCTTTTTAAGTGGAACTCACTCGTTTCTTTTAATCACCTTACCTGCATTACAAAAAGAAAAATCTGTCTTTCACTTTATAGTGACGCATTTTTCATTTTAAGGACCTGATAATATTTCCAGCTTGGATTTTTGTAACGGCATTAACACAATTGTTAAATGGAAAAGCTTTTACCCTGCTAAAATGAGGCACTCATTGTCTATGTTGAGTATAAATACTTTTTTAGTTATAAAATAATTCTGTGTTTTTTTTATCCGATGCAAAGGCCCAATGCTTGTGTGTACACTTTGTTAAATTTCTTGTTCCACAGTCTTAGGTAGATCCCAGAAGACTATGTACAAATCCAAGAGACGTGGCAACGGAGCTAAAACAATTCTACTTCAGCATGGCATCGCAAAAACTTTTACAGTAGATACAGAGATTCACGTAACGATGTACGGTATGTAATACCCAGTACTATCTATCTGTATATATAAAAGCAGAAACTGACTGACTGATCAATCAACGCACAGTAGAAACCGGTCTAGAACCATGAAGTTTGCACAAATATTCCATAAGTGACGTAGCTGTGCATTAAGAAAGGATTTTTGAAAATTCTACCCCTAAATGGGTGAAAAGGGTTGCAAAGTTTGTATCGAACAACGTATTTTTATGGTCTGATCAACTTCAAACTTGACATTTATATTCTTTAAAAGATATAAATAAAAACCGAACCGAAAAGTCGGACTTGCCCATGAAGGGTTCCGTAGCAGCAATTGAAATGTTTATATTTGAGTTGATTGAATGAAAGGTAAATTGCGGTTTACCATTTATGACGTATTAAAAAACTACTTACTAGATCTCGTTCATACCAAATTTCGGTGCAAGTTTACATGGTAATGTACATCATATATTTTTTTTAGTTTTATCATGCTCTTATTTTAGAAGTTACAGGGGGGGGGGGGGACACTTTTTACCACTTTGGAAGTGTCTCTCCCGCTCACTATTCAGTTTAGAAAAAATGGTATAAGAAATCTCGATATCATTTTTTAAGACCTATTCTTAGTATGTTTGTGAAAAAAAATTTTTTTAGTTTCAGTTCTAAGTATGGGGAACCCGCAAAAATTATTGTTTTTTTTTCTATTTTTGTGTAAAAATCCTAATGCGGTTCACATAATACATCTACTTACCAAGTTTCAACAGCATAGTTCTTATGGTTTCGGAAAAAAGTGGCTGTGACATACGGACGAACAGATAGACAGACATGACGAATCTATAAGGGTTCCGTGTTTTGCCATTTGGCAACGTAACCCTAAAAACGTGTTTCATCGTTTTTTAATATTCCACCCCTACATAATAAAAGGGGGTTGCAAAATATTTTTCATCAGATTTATTTTGAAATCAGTATTAAAACTCCTTAGTCACAGTCAATCGATTAACATTGAATTTTGTTTACCTTTGATTCTCAATATGGCATATCTTTTACTTTGGCAGGTTGTCTGTATTTTTTACCAACTTCATTTATTAATTCTTTCTTCGTATTTTATTATAGCGATTGTAGTTTCGGCAATTTTTAAAATGATGTGTGGAGGTATCAAATTAACATTAATATCAAATACACAAGCCTGCAACCCTATGAAGCTGTAAAAAAAAATTACTTTATATCAATGCCATTAAAAAGATATGATCATTTATGCAATTATGACAAAATAGCTGACTCCCGCTCCGGCTCATATCTGGTGCAAAGGTTAGCCATCGCTATTCAACTGAACAAAATGCAGCCAGCGTAATGGGCACGCAGCATATTCAGACACTTGCGTGGTAATTAAAATATATAAGGTATCCAGAACTTTATCAGGTCGGCAGTGCATCTGGGTGGAGTATGTCCTGTCCCACCTCTTTTAGTTATTGATTCGAGATTTCCACTCTTGGACACGCTTGGGGCTATTGGTCCATCGGCAGATGTGGCCAGTCCAGTTTGTGGACCAGCCCCTTCATCAGTGTCCATTTTTATACGGAACACTCCAACTGTCCAAACAAGTGCGCGACTCCAACTCGCACATGACGGGTTTTTTTACAAACAACTGTGAGAAACGATCGCGCCGGCTTCACCTCCACTGACCCGTTATTAAAGTGACGAGCTACTCAGTCCAGCACTTTTAGTTCATTAGGGATTTTTTGAAGAGGTTTCTTTTTCGCAGCCCCGAAGACCGGAGCTAAACCGTAATCACCACTGTGTAATAATACAGAGACGGCAAAGTCAACCAAGCTCCTCGCTGTCTCTCCATAGTGTCCTCTACTCATCAGATATACATGTGGGAAAACCCAGTAACCCAAAATTTGGCTGACTTCTGCCTAGGCAAAACATTAAGCAGAAGCAACAACGCCTCTCCCAGAGAATGGAAGAGATGCATTGACGCTTCCGTTGCCCAGGCTGCATCACGTTTTCTAGACCATCTTTATTTGAATTCTTACATTTTGTCTTTCGCAACTATTTTATTTGCTGTTTTTTCAGATGGTCGATGGTTAGTGGTTCAGAACTTGGTCTTCTGTTTACAAGTTTTCCTATCTACGAAACTAGTTTCTGTCGCTACTTTACACGATTCTGATTACAACCTCTTTAATAACTAAATAATTTAGTTAAATGCTAATACCAAGAAGCTTATTACTTAAAATATAAGCTATCTTGACTGATACACGTGTTGTGTTTATAAGGATTTTTCACCTATGAAAAAGGGCCTTAAAATGAACCTACTATCTAAAATATTATATATTAAATGTTAAAAACATGTTGGGATCAATCATTCCGAACTTAAGGCGGACGAAGTCGCGGGCAACAGCTAATATTGACATATTGCTTTGTGAATGGAATCCTTTCCTGCTGCTGTACATTTACCGTAACATTAAATTCATCTACTTAAAAGAATATTTTGATATAGAATTGTATTAAACTGTTCTTACGGCAAAAACAAACAAATTATAACTATTATCGCGGCGGGTTGAATATTGCCCGTTATTAATATTTCCAGCGAGACCGGGGTTTTATTCAGCGAAATTGCAGTTAGAAAGATCCTATTAATGAACGTCCCGGACTCCTTTGTCCGGCGCCGGAGCATTTCCTGCACAATCGCCCTGACACCGAGTAATTAGGGAGAAAAATTCGTTACTCTGATGTCTAGTACAGTGTTTCAGTTTTGCGGTAAAATATTTTATTTTTTAAGTTTGCACAGATCAAAAAATATTATGTTATAGAAAGAACTTTACGTTTTGGAATTTCTATGAATTTTCTATCTCAATTGTTTTTTATTTGGATTTCTTTTCTATTCTACTTGCTCATTTATGTCTTAAACATTTGCTACATCAGAGTTGCTTCGTGTAGGGCAAAAGCTAGCTAAGGAAAAGATGAGATAAAGCTGAAGGAATGGAAAAGAGACAAGGCTTCAGGCACTCTCGCCAACAGTATATGCAAGATGCATTGCTGTAAACTGCAGCCTAGTTACCGTTCCATTAAGCGAATGTTTTGCCTTCAGTAGTGTTAAAAAAAAAGTTGAAAACAAGTTTAACTGATTTCACTAGAAGTTGTCCACTACTAAAATTATTATGATTATTAAGATCATTATCTTTTCACTAGACCAGTTTTATAACTAATTCAGCTTCCGGCCGCGGGCTTCCTTTCAGTAAGACAAGGGTTAATCCGTAGTTCATAACTCTGGCCTAGTGCGGTTTGACTAGTTGACGGTTACAGGTTGATGGTTTTCATGGATAAACCAAGTGATAGTTATAAATTTCTAAAACGCACATGCCATGAACTTCAAACGCCAAATGCTTTGGATTAATCTCGGTGTGATACTTCACTGCTACTAATAATAATGTTTTATTGCATAGCGAAATCGTATTAATAGTATGCTATTTAATTTGCATTTTTGTTTTGGCCTGGTTAATTGAGGAAAATTGTATGGGTAATTACGGCCTATGCTGGTTTAAAATTATGAAGTTTGGCGATATAGTCTTTTTTGCGACTTATTAGGCGTTTTGTGTTTAAAACAGCAGGAAACTTTTAACAAGCTGCTAAAAAGCCACACTTTTTTAGTAAAAAATCGGGTTTCGTGCCTTCCAAATAGAAAATTTCAAATTTCAAGATATAATTTGGTAATGCTAACAACTATGCCATTAATAAATATGAGTAGTTGAATCTCAGTTTAATATCACTAATATGACAAACATATACGTGATCTAACGATGGTCACCGGTTATTGCAGCCCATTGATATCTGTAGGCCTACCACGATACGCATGTCGAGCTAGACAAGCGGGCTTGCCCAGGGTGCCCGGCAACGGACACTTGGGGAGGACACCGTGCGGTTTTAGTCGATACACGACATAACCACCCCCGCTGGCCGGCGGGGGGTATCCGAAAGGATACCCCCCGCACGCACGTAAAAAAAAAGGGTGTATAGGTCCATCTCCCACCCTCTGAACCGTTACCTAAAACTGAATTGCTTATGCGCATCGTGGTAGGCCCGCTATTCCGTTCGCGTTATTACTAACTCTTTATTGGGATGGAGCGACGATAGTATATTATTTAGGTACTCTGTGTTGGGATGTAACCATTGACATTGTCACTTACAAATTTTAAGTAATTGTCAGTTAATTATATTTATAACTTAAAATTTAAACAGTTATTTACACAGAACAAATCATTTTTGTTCGTGTCTCGAAATCTACATCATGATTGACGATGATGAATCGAATATGAACTACGACGTATACGTATACAAACGTAAGGATATTATCGACAAGGTGTCTACAAATAGTCCGGTGACTAGTTTTTTAGCGTAGACACTTGAATCTACGGCCGTTCCGGTTTGTAAGTCAGCACGATGACCTTATATCATTTATGGACTGGCTCAAGCCGTGGGCGTTAGCGATAAAAAGTAAACCGTTGCACATCTCTAATCCATGATTATAATTTAGGGCTTACGCGGGGTGCCCGGCAATGGACACTTGGGGTGAACATCGTGTGGTTTTAGTCGGTCCGATTCCGACACGCCCACCCCATCGCTGGCACCGATGGAGTGAAACCCGTGGGGGTTTCCACACGTTAAAAAAAATCTCTTCGCACTCACTCTAATATTCAAAATCGTAAGTTTCTGGAAAAAAAAAACTCTATATTTAATGTTTGTACTACAGCTACTAACAAATAATCAGTAGCTATATTGTATATGTTGTATTATTTTAGGGAACTGGCGTGATGTTCCACTGACCCTAATAGGGAATCACCAAGCAGGCAACTTTATGCCCAAACGGAAGAGGCTTTACAGCGGTTGAAGTGAGCGTATAAAGTTAAATAAAAAAAATATTATTCTTCTACACACGCAGTGAGAGTTAGGTGATAATTATTATTTGAAACTAGTTACTCTTTTCTTATTTTTTCTTTCTTTAGAAACCCTTTACAAAGTATTAGGAAGCTTAAATTAAAGATGAATGAAATCGGTAAAGTAATTTTCAAGATAAGGTGTGACCAAGGGGAAAACAGGGATTTAGTTTTATTCGCTTAGTGTGGTACTAACTAGAACAATGATGTACTGAATTGCATTTTTAGCTATCTTTATAGATAAATAGAATGAATTTGTGACGCTGATAATATATGCTGAATAGGTGCCTATTCAGCATATTACATTTTTATACCATTATCTTTTCATTCTATATTAATATAATATATATTGTCGGGTTCGTTTCGGTTTCGTTCTTTATAACAACCAAAAATGCGGCCTACCTAACGCGTTAGTATTAAAAAAATGCTAGATTAAGAAAGGTAATTTGAAATAAATATTTTCAGATGGGTCTCAATCTAATTGGCTTGATCAATCAGAAATTGTATGTTTGTTCCTAATCGCTGGACGCTTTTGATTGGTACTATAGTTAATTATTATACAAATTTTCTCAACGCGTGGTGACGCAATAGGGCCCCTCGGACGGTATGTTTTTATACGTAGCCATAAAATGACCACTGACCAGACCACTCGGAAGAACTTTATAACATATCATTAACTGTTGAACACTTGTCTGGCACTCGCTTATCAAAGTTATAGTGCCAGTTTTGATACTTAATCGTCAAAGCAAACCTTAACAAAATGAAAAAATTGTCAGTTCATTTTGAATGAAAGGCTGATATGAATTTAATGAACGCAATCTATAATATATCTATTATAGGAATGTATCTACATGAATTAGGGAGTCTCACTAATGAGTCTAACAGGTCTGTTTATACAATTATAAATGGGAGTTTTGAAATAGTAGTGTACAATTTTAATACAGAGCGAGAGAAAAATGCATCTTCTAGTGTTTAGTCTGGTGCATTTTTTTTAGAGTAGTATATCGATACAGATACCAATACTTTTTACCTAAGCCGTTGAAATGCCAGTACCTATATAGTGTATAATAAGTTGAGTGCAAACTTCAGGAATCTATTTCGTCCCTCTTTGTTTAGAGATTTCCTTTTATTGTATTTAGTAGTTATTGCCGAGTTTTAGTGCAACCAATAAAAAACTGGAAGCCGTTTCTTTTACCACCTTGTGTTACCCTCAAAATTTCAATAATTAATATGGTCCAATTTATAACAAATTGTGTGGTTATTATATTATTTGTCCGTTTAATGGGTGTCGAATTTCGTGTCTTAATTTCTATGTATGGTGCACAGCCTTTTATATTGTATGGTGTTATTAGTTAATTGGCATAATTATCGTATCGTAAAAGTAACTTAATTTGATCAATAGGCAAATATTGCAACTGGCCTGCAATATTCCTGAACGTTTAATTGGTACAAAAAAAAACTCAGGAACAGAGAATGAAAATGTGACTCTAGTTCCATCGTTTTTAAAAAGTGTTTATGAGCAGGCTTAACGAAGTAAGCGGCACGCACGCGTCGGATAAGAGAGTAACATACGCCCATATCCCGCCCCGGCCGTAAATAGTACCCGCACTATTGTTCACAGCGACGGACCAGATTTTTTAACCGTCATTTGATTTTATGGAAATAGGTTTTTAAGAGTAGAATGTTAGAACCAGTTGTATCTAACACCACGGTTGATTGATTATACCATGGTTAAACAACGTCGTTAATATTCTATAGATAGGCGACCGATTACAAAACATTAAACCAAAATGTTAATGTGCCTTTTAAGGTGCCATTCAGAGACCGACCGCAGACCGAAGACTGAAGTAGTCGACTTCAGGTGACTTCAGGCAGCGACACTACTGATTTCTATGTATTTCTATACGATGCCGCCTGCATTTGCGGTCTGCGGTCGGTCTCGGAATCGCACCTTTAAATGTTGTTTTTTTTTGTATTAAGAGATCTTTTATTTAATATTATTATTAATGTTATCGCACGGACCGTCTCGGTAACAAAACTAGGTAGATTAACAGTTCTCAATTTGTATGTCCAAGAAACTTGTTACTGTTAGTATTGTAAAAACAAAATACTCGATGTCTTTTCGAATTTTTGGCCCTTTCTATAGCATTTTATATGTCTTTACTTTATGATACCTACGTACCTATTAAATCTCCCATTAAAAACCGCTATCAACAAAACAAATATTTTTATTACTATTTTATTTTACACCAAAAGCTGTATTTTACATTTGAGGGCGGCCATAGTCTGTATTATTACGTCTATTCCAACTTTATGCAAGATATAAACACGCCTAACGGTGTAAATGTGGAAATTTCATTATAACCATGATTTTGACACCAACCATTTTGGCACGAAGCTTTAACAACGGTTCTAAAAAAATCGAATCGCGAGGCACCTTTAGTAACACGACATTATTGCGTTTTGCCCACAAAATATCTGAAATTACAAATTAATTTTCAAAGGCATTAGTGCCACCGTTCGCAACACATTGTCGGCATGCGAACTACTAATTTATTCTTGTTAAATATCAGAAGAAAATTACACTAGCAGGTAACAGGTGCATAGACTCGGATGACAGTTGAATACTGCACGACAACTCACACTAAATCAAGGGAAAAATCCATAAATTGTTAAATTTCAATTAATACACTAATTATAACATATACATATATGAATGCAATTAGGCGCATAGTTGTTGAGCGAATACCTTTCCGCGTGGTCGCACCTAGCTTGAGCGACTTTCAAACAAAATTGCGGTGAAACTGATATAATAGCTCTACCGGCCAGGTAATTATCCACATATAACGAGTATATTTTTATAATACAAATTATACTTGCAATTGATTGCAAATATTACTCTACCTTCAAATGTTTCAATGTTCAACATTAGTATGTGTTAAATGAATATACTTAAGTTAAAGTACAACACACGAGTAACTTACACTCTCCCATATTGAATTGCATTATAGTCCCGTGGAGTGCTTTCGTAAGTTAACTTCCTAAGTTAAGGTTATTGAGGATAATTCTAGATCAACGCTTAAAATGTTGCTTTCTCCTGCATTATGTTATTTTCTATTTAAAGATAGCGACAACGTAAACGCAATCATGGAACGTTGGTAGTGAGAGTTTAATTTTTTTCAGTGCCTCAACATATTCCCAAGAATATTATGAATATATTTGTTTTGTTTTAAATATTCAATATAAAATTATAAATAAATGTCTCTGGTGCAAAATGTTGAGACCATAAGTACATTTTATATATAATACATATAATTATCATTTCTCAAAACCAATACATGTAAGTTTGCCTGTGCATTAGGTATGGTGTATGCCGTTATCTGGACACCAGACTTCCTTGAAAGAATTTAGCATGGTAATGGCTCTTGCTTCTTCGGAAACATATGCAAACCGTTACTTATATTGTGACTCTGAATATTGACAACGTGATGTTCATACAAACAACTTTTTTTTGATAATGAACACTCATTTGTCGGCCCGCAGTCGATTTTGAAACTTAGTCACTGGAAATTGGATTGCTGAATAGTTTATTAAAGTTGTTTTGAACAAATAGTGTATGACCACAATATTGTTAATTAAAATAGATATTTTTTGAGGTTGGTCACAATTTTTTTTAAATATTTAGGACACGTCAATTTGACTTCACCTCGCCTGATGGTAAGCTGAAGGTAAAGTCTCAGGAAAGAGGCTCACCCTTACATACACGTCCGTCCGAATATTTTAATTAACGTATGAAAGATACAGGTATTGATATTGATTTACAAATTAGAAGTATCAGTCCCATTTTCTCTCTACTTACTCATCTCTTGCTATCTACGGAACTAGCCGTCAACGAATAAAATTTACGCGCAAGTATTAAAATAACATAAACACACCTTTGACTGGTGGTCTTAATGAGAAAAGTTTGATACAACTTCCATTTAAGTCAAACTTCTGTCATCAATGTTAGCTTTACTGGACAGAGTGAGGCGGACATCGGGGTGATCGCCGTGTGCCTCGGAAACTAGATAAGAAATCTCAATTGAAACGTAAACAAAACTTGATTACGTTATTGACTGTAGACGACCGTTCTGTTCGATTTCCGCCTTGCCTAACTTCTGTTGAGATTGCATTCGAAATTGTGTTAAAAGTTTACATTGACGAAGTTTGTAGCTGGGACGACATTGTTTTTGTTTAGAATAACAAACTCGACTTAGCTGAAAGAAAAACTGTCTAATATCTATAGTCTGCTAATGTATTAAATGTCATGAGTTATTCAGTGGAATCCGATAACGATAAAAATAGCAGAGTTACAAATTATTTGGCATATACATTTAAATGTTTATAACTTGTGTTACTATAGCGGTGTGGAATATTATTATAACAGTTTAACGGTGACACGAATGATAACAGTTCGAATTGAAATACAATATGAATTAGGGTGGAAAGGTTCGGAGAAGAAAAGTGCCAAAAACTAGATCAATTAATTTCAATATTCTCGAAGGGTCAATATTCCTGAAGTTAAACCCACAAGGGAGACGTTAATAAGCTTAACTTATGCCTGCGAACTTCAGCTTGTCTATAGTTAAGATCCAAGTAAAGTTATAGTTAGTTTGCGTATCTCTGCGTTAGACAATGTTACGCAATAAATATAATTATTATTTATTCGTGTCGTATGTGAAGTTTTGATCGGTACGGTACCCATACCGCGCCGTGGCTTCGAGGGCGCGATTGTATCAGTGTACAATAGTCGTCGGCCCGAGAGAGTTATTATCAGATCCGTTTGTTCGTAACTTTGCCTGCGTTGTGCTCTCTTCTTGTAGAAACTTGTCGGTTGAGTGCTCACGGTAGCGGTGGTAGATAAGCGAGGACGGTGCAAGCGTGGACTTACCATGTTAGAGAGCAGCAACCGTTGGTGTTTAGCGACTTGGGGTTCTAGGGCTTGGAGCGGGAGGGCTAGGGGCAACGGGAGAGGCAGCGGCAGTTGGAGCGGGTGCGGGTGCGGAGCCGGCTGCAGGATCAGCGGCGGGCAGCAGGCGCACGGCGTCACGTAGGACACGCACCCGAGCTGCGGCGGGAACAGCGTGCCGGCGGCCTCCTTGAGGCCTCGCACAACTCTCTCACGACCGCATCCGCGGCCGACCTCCAAGCGTTCGACGGCCACGCGCGCCGCCGACTTCTCGAAATCGTCTCGTCTCCGTCGAGTCTACGGTTTGTGAGCGGTCGACTCGACCGATGCGCTAGTTTCGAAATTTATTTAAACAAAACGCGGGAACTTCACAAGTTCTCGACCGTGTCTAAAAGTGCGAGGGAAAGTGTCAAAACTTTATTGTTAGTTCAGTAAGGATCGGATCGACGCGATGGAGCGGGAAACTGAGCGATCGGGAGAAGCGAGAAACGTCGCGCAGGGCTCGCGAGAGTGTGGAGAGAGTGGCGGCGTGCACGGAGCACAAGTCGCCAGGCCGGCGTGTGGCGGTGGACTGAGCGGCAAGGCAGGTGCGCGAGGCGCGCGGAGGGCGCTGGGGGCGGGCCCACCTGACTCACCTGGGCGCCTGCGCCGCGCTCGCTCAGCCTCCGCGACTCGCTCAACAACACACGAGCGTCTGTTGCACGCACACCACCTTGCCACCACGCACACACAAGCCTACACACAACACAACACTAATATTGCACTATCAACATCGAATAGTAACTTTTCAGTATTATATTATAGGTCTTATGCCAAATGAATTTATCGTTCACTTTGAAATATTTTAATGTTATATACTTAAATTTTGGATTACGGATTTCATAAAAAGAAAACAGACTAACGACGAAATCCTACCTAAGGACTTAAAAAGATTAATTTAAAATCGAAACAGCCGATAACATTATTCAAAATAGTAAAACTTAGGATAACGGATACTTACATAACCGATCCAATCTATGAGTATCTACATATCAGAAAATGAGCGTAATGAAATAAATAAATTGGCGACTTGACGACTCGCAAATAAGAAGGCATTATCTTGCGGAAATCTCTTGCGGGATAACCGGGATAAATCGCATTGATCTTAGAGGTCCGGCTATCGTTAGAGGACATCTGACCAGACCCACGTTGTAAGCTCATTGTACACGCTTAGAGAGGATTAGGCACCTTTTAGCATTGCGCACTATTTACTTTTAGGATCTTACGTTACGGGTTACTTTACGAGACACAGATTACAGGGGCTCGTTAGTGGCCAATGTGTAAGGAAAATGGGGATTTGGTCGTGCAAACATAACATAGGCAGTCGACACGAATGACGACGAAAAATCCTATTAAATATGTTACTAGGCGGGGTGCGAGGTAATTGCCTTATTGCGCCACTTTATACCCCAGCAGTAGAGATACGAGACGAGGCGTGCGGTTTTGGTTAGTTCCAGTCCGACATAACCTCTGTGGGCCGGCGAGGAGTTCCAGTGGGGAATTCCACTCGAAAAAAAAACTACTAAAAACAAAAATGTAAGTACATAGTGCGCTTCAAAATTAACATTTATACTCTGATATTTCTCACGAAAATTCCAATTTATTTACAATAAATCTATCTTTCCAACGGAAATCACTATTTTGTTTGAACTTTTCGAAATTGTAAGCACACAACTTTATTATTGTTGTCAGCAGATGTCAGATATTCCTCTATGACCTAATTAAATTATTACCTAACAAAATAATTAATAATCAAATTATTAATAATTTTGCAGAAATCGCTGTTGACAATGATATTGTCAATTTCAGCAGCAGGAAAGACGCACGGCTATCGGGGGAAAGCGCACGGCGTGAGAGTAGAGCACGTGGCAATGTTTTTGTTTAGTATTATGTCATTCTTTCTTGCAATTCGATGTCGACGGAGCCCCGCTAGGCGGAGCTCCTATTTCTTCGTGCATTAACACGAAGAGTATGGAAGAGTATTTTCTAACCTAATCCATATGTGTTGGGGACGCGCTTTGCTCGGTCGTGCGGTAAAATATTTATTTTAAATAATAAAGATTAATATGTAACTTATTGCAATATAATCTATAGTAGTATGGTCTTATGCAGTCAGTGATTTTACTGATTTTCCTGTATAAACTACATATTTACTTTTATTTTATAGCTCTTAATTATCGTGTTTTCTTGTTTGCTATCAGTTCCATTCACACACATATCTAAGTGTAGTAATAACTTAGTGTTTAATGACCTTAATTTTTACTGTGCGTAAATAAAAAGATGAATGAAAATCAACATCAGGACATAGATACATAAACCAGATAAAGAGTCAAGGATAGTTATCATGATCAAACGAGCCCACTTTGACCTATTTACGAAGTCAACTCAAAATTCATGTATTCTAAATTCTTAAATTACTAAAAAGATTTTCAGTTTTTCTAATAGAAACGGCTTGTTTAGATTTAAAATCTGCCATATGTTTGATTACAATTGGTTAAGTAGAACCGGAGATATAAGCAACAAACGATAATCAACCTCCGCGCGGGCATCCAGTTAGCACATGGAGTATATACATTTCACCTTTTTAAGGTCCCGTCCCTTTTTTTTTCGTGCGGAAATCCCTTCGGATACCCCCCCGCCGGCCAGCGGGGCGGTTATATCGGGCTTGAACCGACTAAAACCGCACGCCGTCTCGGGTATACAGACGCCGGGGTGTAAGGTTGCCCATAGAGCATATACCTCGCACCCCGACTGACCCTGGGCCATCTCCCGTTTCGAGATGGCCCCCTCAGGTTTGGGAACCACGGTGTCCCCATCTTGCCCCGGTTTGGGGGAGGGGCGCAGGTTACCTCACCGTCCCGGCTGTAGGTTCCGTACCTCAAAAAGAACAGAAACCGTATATGATCACTTTATTGTCGGTCTGTCTGTATATCTACTCAGAAAATCGTGAGGGTATAAAGTTAAAATTCATCCTCATCCTCCGAGCCTTCTTCCAACCAAGTTGCTGTTGGATTTTCCAGTCTAACTACGAAGCGGCTGAACTTCGATATTTTCCATGAAGTGACTGCCATGTGACCTCTACAATCCTTTGGCGATATCGATATTCTGTAGTTAGACCATTTCTCGGGCTTTTTAGGGCTCCGTAACGACTGCGACAGATGTTTGTATGGTAACCGGGACCGACAGCTTAACATGCTCTCCGAGGCACGGAGCGGTCGCAATGTGTCAGAAGAATGGTCACCCATCCTAAGACTGCCTTGGCTAGTGTCTCTTAACTTTGCAATGTGTTAACCTACTCGGTTAAGCTACAGTTGCAATTAATATCAAATAATGAGATCTGCAAGATCTTACAGGTGTTTACAAATCAATCTTCTAAGTAAATTATCATTATCAAGTCGTTTATGAGGCATATTTAGACAATCGCAAGGGAATCACAACCTGTAGAGTACTTTCCGTTGAGCCAAGATCATGAAATATAACAGGAATCAAGGTCTTATAGTTGTACCAACATTACAAAAACTTATTTCAATCAATTCATTATAGTCATGTATCTCAATGTTGTGTCTGCAACCTCTTGCAGCTGTGAAAAAATAATTCTTCTTAGTAAACGCAAATAAAGGGAAAATGCCGAAAACCGTAAATATGTAGTTAATCAGAAAAATATGTTATTATAAACGTTTTCATTCCAACAGTTTTAACCCATTGCGGTCTACTGCTGAAGGCCTGCGCTATAGAACCTGAACCTCCGTCTGCGGCATCTAGCCTACCCCAGCTACTTTTTTCAGGTTATCAATTCATCTGGCAGGGGGCATCCTACCAATTCATTTACCAATTTGCGGTCGTCAATCAAGACTCGCTGCAATCGGTAGTTCAGATGTTCTGAGCCTATTATATTATATATTATTATTTTATATTTTTCTGCATGCTATATTGGTAACTCTATGTAGTTTTCTACCAGCAACGTCAAGTATGTTGCTTAAGTTTTGTACGGAACCCACAGTATGCAAGTTTGGCCCGCAATTGACCGGTTTTTAAGCTTAATCCGAATTTGCTTTAAAATTCGAAACTTCATATATTCCAAATTTTCCCCTTTTTGAAGTTTACTTATTATATCTATTTTAAAAACACTGACTGAAATTTTGTAAATTGAAATAATGACCATAACCGTTTTAAATTTAAATTTAGAAATAATACTTCGGCTCATTAGTCTCATACCGATTATATTTGTTAAGGATACACAATTAATATGTCCTCTACAACAAAGGCATTTCAAACGCACCTGTTTTCGATAGTATTAGATACTAATAATTAATAGTTATCATCGGTATGTTATAACGTAAGATAATTAGGGAATGTGGTAACTTGACATGTTTTTGACGATAGGTTGATTGTGTAGTCTGTTCGTCGCCAGATCTTTACTTACACCTAATGAGATTAACGTACGTAGGATGAAAGATAGTGGTTGTGTGTCATGATTATAACGAAATACGCACATACGACAAAGCTTTAGTTATTTAGTGTCAGAATAAACGGCGCGCCGGCATTCGAATTAGTTCTACGACAGACTGTTTGGACGGAGATACATGTATGTCCGTATTAGTACGAAATAATATAATTTGTTGAAAACAACGTATAAATGGTTACCAATCTTAAACATTAGTAATCATCTAAATGACTTGGCGTTTATATGATGATGCTGAGTGTAAATTGATCTGTGCTTTTTAGACAGCTTATACTTACTAGCTTACTGCTTTTAAACAGAAGAGGATATAAGTGCTTTCTAAATAATGTATTCACTTTAGTTTGCAGATCATGAACTTAAGTACCTAATAACATTCGTATTTTTAGACACAAACAGTAGTTCAACTCGGGTACACATGAGTCCTGTGCATTAGTGTCCACGACTTTCGGTATAACAGTGTTATATCGCAAGTCACTATTTTCATAACAACTAACAACTTCGTATGTACTCTTAACATGCAAACCTGCTAATCATAGTACAAAAATACACACACACACATCACATTATTACTTATAATTTCCGCAATAAAACATTTCAAACGTTACTAACAACCAAACTATTTATCCCCACCATCGCGTGAACGTATGCATAAGCCTGTGTGTATGTGTGTATGTACTGTAATAGAAGGCATGTTAGCAAATTCCGCAGTTTAAAGTTAGGCTGCACGCCCGCACGGGCCCCGGTCGTTCACCTTGCGCGCACGCCGCCAAGCCGTCTACGAACCGTATTATGTAACGCGACCTTAACATTGGGCTGTGGGAATGAGACCTTATTCAGAATGTGTTGATTGAATATTAACGTTTATAGTGAGTAGGATTTTATATTGCAGGTGGCTGTGTAGTCATTATTGTGATGGATGGGAATACTTAGGGCCGCTACCTACTATCAGCAACGAAATTTGTTGGACTCATCTATATTGGCAAAAATCGTGTTTGGCAATTTATAAATACCGGTCAAGTGCGATTCGTCCTCGCGCACTGAGGGTTTCGTACAACACTGGATTGAGGGGCAAAAATAACGTTGCTGTAGAGCTTCTAGTCTTGACAGTAGACATCCAGATATTTTTTTGTGATGTGGGTAACTACATATTCACTGTTTTTGGATATTTCCCATTGCTTATGCTACAAGATCTTGCTTCTTGTCAAATTTCATGATTCTAGCACAACGGGAAGTCCTCTATAGATTTTGATGTCAATAAATTTGCTACATAAATGGCTGTAACTTTTGATTGCATTGACCTAGAAGTTTCATTTTTTTACAGCTTCAAGGATTTGTAGACCTGGGTATCTGGTACAAATTTCAACTTAATGCCTTTACGCGTTCCTGGAAAAAAGGTCTTGACAGATAGACATACATACGAACAATGAAGTGATCCTATAAGGGTTCCGTCGTTTTCTTTTGAGGTTCGGAACCCTGAAAAAGATTGTAACTGTTATGCATTTATCAATGGGATCGGATAATACGGTGCACATTAGGAAAGGCCTATGTCCAGCAGTGGTCTGTGACTGTTGACTGATTAATGCAAATTTTGGTACTGAATTTACTGTAATAATTACATTTCAATTTCTTTCTGATAAAATAAGTAATAATAAAGTGGTACACGAACTACTAGTGTATTGTAGGCGGCAAAATATGGATACAGGTAGCACGCTTCTGCCTAATGCTTTATTGACATGTAGGCGTGAGAATGTAAATATAAAAAAAGAAAATTGTCATTTTCTTTTTCTCCAACCAGGCTCAGTGCTCTTACAAAAGCCGTCTGGGATACCAACCTACAATACATACCGCATGAACCACTTAAGTCATTACATGGTCCGTGCAGTCAGTCATTGCCCTGTTAGATTTTTTTAAAGTGGCTATAGTTCAACCTTGACACGGGCTTCATGCCATCTTATAACTGATTTTGATGATTAGCGTTTTCTAAGGTGGTAGAATTAAGCTTTTCTCAACATGAAGAGGCCGGACAAACATACTAAATCCTATGTTAAGCAGTAAGTGGCTTGGGATTTAGACAACTTCACTATAAGTACATCCTTTGTAGGTTTGTACCTACTCCAGTTTTTATATATATAACGTATGGTTAAGGCCTCGATACATTGGTTTGGTTTAAATATCAACTCCGGTCGATGAACAACCTTCAGTCACAAAATATTGTTAACCGTTGACACTACTGTTTTGCTTGCACTTTCTTAAGCCCTATTCTTTAATAACTATTGTTGTGTTCTATAAACCATGTAGAAATATTACCTACTTTAAAATACCTAGAAAAACTCCTCCTTATTATGACATAACACTAGGTAACAACCAAGTATTCACAACCAATGAGTAATAGATAAAGTTTGTAATGAACTGCTGACATAATAACAATATTGAGTCAACCACAACTCGGGCGGCAACACACGTGCTTATAAATGCAAAATATCTGCAAAGAAAAGAAAACATCGCAACCGACGCAGGCGCATCGTAATGCAAGTAAATCGTCCGTGGAATCCGTGAACAAAATCGAATAAATTGTTTTAATAAGGCATAAATTACAACAAAAAATCGTTCCGATCACGCCGTTACGATGGGTGACCATGGCATTTACGCTTTGTTGAATACCGTACATGGTGCTCTTAAAATGCACTTTTTGTACCGGGAATGAGCAAGTTTTTGCCGCGGCATGCAGTGCATACACAGTAATTTGCTATTAGTACTGTTATGGATAGGCAGCCAACGGGATGGTTGCGCTTAGCTGAACGCCATAACCTCTTAGATTCAAAGTTCAACAGCAAGCGACGCAGGTGTTGCCACAGCAAAGTTTTAACGATCGTATGGTAAGTTAATGTACACGCACTGAGAGGTTGTTTCCTTGAAGCTATGAGCTTAAAAGCGACTGTTCTTAAGTTTTGCTAGAAGTAAATATAAAGTTGCAAGCAAAATGTATACAAAATTTCTAATACTTATAACTTATTTCATGGAGTTCACAAACTAGTCAAGATATAAGAAATATTCTATCTGATAGAAGCAACTCCTAGGAGCATCTATTAAAACTAAGGGTCGACAAGAAGAAGTAAAATGCTTTAATAGCCCGATGCACCATTCTCGCAAAGACAGAATTCTACACTGTCACAAGTCACAATACACGTTAACGTTAACATTTTCACTCATAAAACAAGTGTTAATAACATAATGAATCATCTTTATTGACGAAATATTTTCGAAACAGTTGTGTTTGTAAAAATGAATCAACTATTTACTAAAAGAACCGGAATACGGCACAGAGATATGCTATGCTTAATACATTCCAATACAACTAATTAAATTGGGTTCTTATACGGCAAATACTCTAGCTATTTTCAGCATAGGAACCAAATTGTACAATAAATTACTCAAATACCTACGCAATGAGAAAATATTGAACCTAATATTTAAGAGGAAGGAGCAGCAGCATCTTCTTCATTGTAAAATGTACAACCGTGTGATGGATTATTATTTAAACGTTAATGATATATAAAGTTGTTAAAACCTTGAATGCATACAGGGATTTTGTTGAAGAATGTTTGCCATGCTGGGGATTTCATCAATGGCGTACGTTCTATATATTTTTTCATTGTCACCTGACTGCCAAGGTAGGGTTATGTATTTCGTCTCCATTTTGCCTTAATTTTCTTTCGGTTCAAGATTTGCAAATGATTCCCGTAATTCTGTATTGCTTATACTATTATGACTAGCTGATGCCCACGGCTGATGCCCGAGGTCGGTTATTGCTTTTTAGTCATATGTCCGGTTCTACTTAACCAATTAAAATCAAACATACGGTAGCTTTTATTACATTTTTGAAAAGTAACAACTGTCAAGTAATACAAAATTTATCATCAAAATGGATAGCATTTAAGAAGTACTGTTTTTCAAGATCGAATTAATTTATCAAGCCAATAAAAACAAATTTTAATACAGAGTTGTAAAATCTTGAAATCAACTTTCAAACAAAATATAAATAATGGAAATAGCTATTACATTACAGGAATAACGAACTCATGAATTTGTAAGAAAATTTCGGTAATTTCATAGGTAAAGACCTACAATTACATAACAAGTTGAATTCGTGCTGGGGTGAACCATTGCAAGATAAAGAAAAAAGATAAAAAGACAAAAGATAAAAGATAAAAGAAAAGAAAATCCCTTGTATTCGGCTGAGCTCGTCTCAGGATTTTTTCTTTATCTTGCAATGGTTCACCCTAACACGAATCTATTACCGAAAACAGCAACTCGATAGCTCATCTCCTTTATACCCAAAACCGTGACAGAAAATTGGCAACGACGACGTCGACGACGACAACTCGATAGCAATAGGGCTTTTCTAAATAAAATCCCTAAAAAATGTAGCACTTCAGAACTATTACAATTATTTTACATTAAAAAGTTTATCTCTCAGAAAAATCAACTTCCATCCATAATTTCAATGACTTTTTCACCATAATTATTACCAGAACCATCATCGCCAATATATTTATAAAGTACTCCCTCATTTTCTTTCGCTATTTCTTCTTCACTTTTTTCATTAATAGATGCACTTTGTTTTATTTACATTTTATATCAATAGATTTATGGCACAAAATAGAATAAATATTACAAAAAGTTATATGATGACGAAAAGTGTTTCTTGGCCTTGGTCGGAATCGATCTCAGTCTTGACAAAGCCAACGACCACTCATTAGACGAACGCGCCACCAAGGTTGTTAAGTACAGTGTGAAATTAGCGCTTCTATATTTGTTGTCTTACGATCAGGTCACGTATTTACTCACGTAAGTTTAACCTTTTTTACCCATTACAAAAAAAAATCACAACGCCGCTAAAGAAGTGTTTCACTTCAAAAACAAAAAGCTAGGTCCAGCATTAAGAATTAGAACACTATCAGAATAAACAAACTCACAATTAATGAACACACAGAGATCGTCAATTGTCTACTGGATCCGACGATTTGAGTATTTATTATTTATATTAAAATGTTCTGCCATTGTAAAGGCGGTAAAAAGCAGCTTTGCTTTTTAATTATATTATTTTACAGTTGCTATAAGATGAAAACGCAATATAATAGGGATGTGACTCACCAATTGGATACGACTGGGTTGCAATCCCTAAAAATACAGTGTACACCCAGATACAGAACAATAGACATCTTAAAGTGTATAAAATATGAATTCAGGTAGAGAGATATTAATTACTGTCTGCATCGTAAAGGAATGCGTAAGCGTGATAGGTAATGTATGGAGAGAGAAGTCGGGTAACTCTCGTGCCGGATCGTACCTGGAGCAAAGGTTGGACATCGCCATTCAAAGAGGTAATGCAACCAGTGTGATAGGCACTATTGCACCGGGTACAGGTATGAGCGGCTCTTTGATAAGAGACTAATGTGATTTATGTTATTTGTTTGAATTAAATTGTCCTAAGGATTTATTGAACAGTAAGTAATTTTATAAATGTGTATGTTTCTTGGTTTGTCCTTCTTTCACGCAGAAAAGGAGAACTTGATTCTAACCTGAAAAATTGGCCAAGTAAATGGAAATATGGTAAGAAAGGGTACTAATAGGTAAATCAATCTGTAATCTCGAGTAGATGTGTTGTACGGGGCCTACCAACATCCTTGAGACCTAAGCCAACCTCATCTGCAAGTCAGTGCACCTGCTAAACAATGAACGGAGCTGCCGGAAAATCCGACATGTCATTCAAAAGCAATAAGCGGACCTTGGACTCCAAAGTGCAAACTTTGTAAGCACCTGGGAAATCGCTATGAGGACGTTGATGAAGCTAGAGTGGGTGTATCAAATATATTAATTGTATAATTTAACAGAATTATGATTTTTCCTCATCTTCAAACACTACAGTAATACGTGTTATATATATATTTTTACATACCCGTCTTTAACTGATAAAATCAAGGTGGTTATAACCTGTGTAAGAACCTAGTTCGTCAATCAACAGGCGTACAGATTTGCAGGTGAGGTTGGCAAGAGCCCCGAACACCTAGGTGGGCCCCATATACAAACAAGAATACTTACGGTATGTCTAAATTACACCTCAAACATTTTAGTATTTTGACGTTATGGTAGTAGATGTATTTTTACTTGAATATTAAAAATAATCTATTATCCATTAGGTACATATAATAACCGGGGGTGAGGTTGGGGGTGGCAGGTGAGGCCGCCTGTCACCCCAGCAGAACCAGGCCGGGACGGTGGGGCGACTAGCGCCCCTCCCCCAAACCGGGGCAAGACGGGGACACCGTGGTTCCCAAACTCGAGGGAGCCATCTCGAAACCGGAGATGGCCCAGGGTCAGTCGGGGTGCGAGGGATATGCTCTATGGGCAACCTTACACCCCGGCGTCTGCAGACCCGACACGGCGTGCGGTTTTAGTCGGTTCAAGCCCGACATAACCGCCCCCGCTGGCCGGCGGGGGGGTATCCGAGGGGATTTCCGCACGAAAAAAAAAAAAAAAAATTGTACATACCTATAATAACCGACGAATAATTGATGTATGTTCTAGGAGCGATACTAATGCCGAAAATGTGATTTTTAAATTTTTTGTCTGTTCGTCGGTTTCTCTGTTTGTCTGCTTTTATTATCGATGTCCGAGCATCACTTGAAAACCGCTGAACAGTTTTGGCTGAAATTTTGTATGAATATTCTTCTAGGGCATGGTCATATATTTCATCACGCTATTACAGGTATGATAGGAGCAGTAGACTAACATCGGTCTACACTATTATTGATGACAGCTTTATTATTACTAGGTAGATCTTTACAAAATGTTGTAGTTCATCAGAACTCACACATGGTCAAAATTCAGCATAACTCATCACGCTATATCTGAAAGGTAATGAGCAGTACAATGTAAAATTTCGAAAATCTACAGAGTTACCCACGTCACAGATCATATATTACTAACGTACCCACGTCACAGATCTTATATTACTAACGTATAAAAGATAGTTGGTTAGAGACACATTAACATTTTATAATGAATATCATCACGCTTTTATATTAAAGAATTGGGCAGAATTGATTTCGATGTTACATATTATATCTCTATCTATTTCGAATTGTACCTATATGTAAAACGAGTGCACCACATCACCTTATCCGGCCCGATAAATAAAATAACTTGATACTTACGTGTTAGTATCGAGACTGCAGAAATAAACATACCTTAATATATTCCGAACTTAACGCGTACGAAGTTGCGGCAACAGCTAGTAGTACTAACAAAACTTAATTTAGTATTCACAATATACCCATCTAAACACAGGTATTATTTGATGCTCCAAAACGTGTGCAGATTAGAGCCAAATTTTGATGATGCTTCGAACAAAATTATTATAATTAATGAAAGCACAGCCACTGTGCGTTAATCCACTTCCTATTATGTGAACTCCATTAGAGCATGTAATGGAACACTATAGCGAAACAAAATGTTCAACCGAATGAACCGTACATTCCTAGTTATCAATTTTGGGAACTAAAATTTTTCATGGTATTCGATTTATATGGGGTAATGTACTAATGCTGACTGCATCACACATGTTACGCAGATACTGATAATAATTTACAAATTGTATTTGAAATTCAATGCGGACATTGTTCGAGAGGGATATAAACGATTTGTTATGTGTTTGACATTTGGATTGTAATGTAGGTACCTACGATAAAATATAGAGACTTCAGAATCAGGCCAGCCAGGCAATGCGCGGAGGTGACTCAGACGTCGGAGGTCGCTTAACGACCTCCGTCTTCCATGAGTGCAGGCCTGGGGGTCACAGGTGGAGCCGCCTGTCGCCCTAGCAGAAGCAGGCCGGGGCGGTATTTAAAAAAAAGGCCAGCCGTAGGAAAAGCGTACCTACATACAGTATGAATGTGGAGTTATTCTACAGACTGTGGCCCACTTACTAACGTGTACTGTACGCCCATTTACGTGTTAGGCGACCAAATAGTTACCTATGCAGGGCACATTACAAATGAACATGTAAACTTGCACAGCTATTTCTTTAGTCGTGGTACATCGGGGAACTCGTGAGCGCCTTCTACAACGCAACGCAACTTATATACCTTACATTGATGATAGTAGAGTTTAACAGGAAAAAGATAGATACTATAAATAAATTAATTGATATTATAAAACTATCGATACGACCATTATGTTGCTTTGAGATTTAAAAATACTTGATTTACTCACTGTTACAGTAATAATCTTTCATATACGTTTCATCATAACGTTTCATCAAATACTCGACATTTTAATGTAAGTTATAACAAATTTGCATAATAGGACTCGCATGTGTTTAACCAGCCTGATTAGATTATACACATCCATTAAAAAGGAAAGCTTACACTTCGTGACGTAATGCAATAATGTGTATTCTATGTAATGGTATGTACAAATTGTAGGGGATTATTAAGAGTAGATGTGTGTCACTTACTGTGTGTAGCTTGCATTAACATTCTGCTCAGAATTTTCTTTGTGGCACAAGTAAGGGCTGTGTGATTTATAAAAACATCGATATGTTACATATCGATGAAACTATAGAACAAAATGAAAACCTACGGATTGCCTATTGGTAAGCGGCATCGAATACTATACATAGGTTAGTATCATGTGCTAGATATTGATAGATATAACCTTCTTTTAATACAGTACAACAGTTCAGTATGATAAAAATTACAGTTCTTACAGTAAAAAAAATATTTTGTTGCTCTATTATTTTACTCAAAATACAAATTTTTGTTTCCTTTTTATGCTAAACAAAGTAGTTTTTTAATACACAGAACAAAGACATTTTAGTATTTAGTTCTAGATTATATTCCAAAATATGTGTGATGGATCTATCCATTTATATGAAAATCAATCGTCAAAAATATTTGTCCGCGTTATCCGCGTATCACTTGAGAACGGCTCGGCCGATTTGGCTGATTTCTTTTTTAATGTGTTCGTCGGAGAAAATTTTAAGTCAACGGGAATATTGCTACAATTTCACCAGCGGTTAAGCCATATTTCTCATACCATTTGGTATGAGAAGTGGTTTTCGGACTACTGATAATAAGACTTAAAAATGTATGTTAAAAATGTGCAGCCTCGAAGTTTATTTTGAGATTTATTAAGATGTATAATTTTTCAGCTGTGACCGCGCGGTCCGATTACTTCGTCAGACTGATTCTTCAATGTATAATAGATACTAATAAATAAATACTTTCCTCTTTTTCTGTGACATAGTGACGTAGAAACGGATGATCGAAACCAATTGAAATCACGATACATATTAACCTGACTATTAGCAACATACGTAGGTATAGGTATACTAAATACATTGTAAAACATGCAAGGTCAAACGGCAAAATATGTGGCAATGCATGGTGCAATAGGGTGGGTTGAAAATGTGAAAGAAAGAGCGCGTAGATCATAATAGGATAATCTTATCCTTAGAATAAGGTTCAAAATGATGACAGTTACAAGTATAGCTAATGAATTATGAAGGTAAGTGTATAAAAACATATACGCAGACCGTTCTCCCTAGCGGGTACGCAAAGACAACAATATGCCATCTGCTTCTGAACTTACACATAAAAGACAAATCACATTCAAAAAATCTATTAGTGTTGAAAGATTCTCTAGTAGTAGGTAGACTATTGTCTAGAAAATTAACAAACTAAGCAATAGTTTTTTTTAAATTGATCATGAAGATAGTATATATCATCTTAGAATAGAATCAAAAAGAACAAAAAGTTTTTTTAATTTTTATCGACATTATGACCCTTGTAACACTGCTCTATGGCGTCAGCTCCAGATCAAATTAAAAACAGAATTTATTATAAGTGTCATTAATTATTAAATGCAATACTGTGTTCGCAGGGTGGGTCGACGTGACCGCATGCCGTGTTTTTGCCGAAACACGCACAAACAGAATAGGATATTTAGATTAACACTTTGGAGGGATGATCTCCGTATATTCAGGATAGTCCAATGCAAAAGGATAATTATTTTCACACAAACCGTTACAATTTAGGTACAGTCAGTACAAAGTATAGCAGGCAGGCGTTAGTATTTTAATGGACAAAACTGATTTGACTTGACAGTCAATGTCCAACAGATTGTGCAAATATGTAGAGTCAAGTAATGTTTTATATAGGATACATGATTATCTAATTGTATTAAATTAATTTTCCCTTTCAATTCATTAATTATATCTGTCATTAATGATATAATTTTTCGTTTCAAACTTCTGAGTAAGTAATCATTTTCATTATTCCACATGGAGACTAACGTTTTTTACTTATTTACATAATCATATGAATTTATGCTTTTTATAACGCCTCGGGACCTATCGCGATTAATATGGAACTTACTTTTGCCGACGTTTCGGATGCGTTGCACCGAAACCGTGGTCACGGCTTGACTGACCACGGGTGCTGCAACGCATGAGTTTACACCGCGATAGTTTAAAAATAATATATGAATTTACTTGTAAAGTGTATAAACGCAAACCGTATTTTATAAAAGTTCAATGTTTCAATCGTCTATCAATACTAATATTATGAAGAGTGAGGCCGAAAGCGAACCCCGGAAACCGAGGTGGCAACCTCGCCTAGGTTGCGACTGGGACTAACGCTAGGACGATGACGATGAGTGAGGCCACATTTTGTAACGATATATTGTCGGAAGTTTACGCGAATGTCACACATTGAAATAAAACTATTTTTAACGGATTCTATCGTGATTTGTTTGATGTTATTTTATATTTTACATTGATCCCGACGTTCCGGTTGCTTTTCAGCAGCCATGGTCATGGGGACCCCGTATCATCAAATAAATCGCAATGGAATCCGTTAAAAATACTTTATTTCAATGTGTTACATTCGCGTAAACTTCCGACAATATCAGGTTGTTTATAATTATTGAGGATAATCTTCGGAACCACTACACTTATTGGAACATTTCCCGCCATTTGAAGGTACATTATCATAGATGGTCATACGATATATATTTAGGTATGTGGCTTATTTCGTTAACAAAAACTCATGCAAGTAAACCGAAGCGTAGCGAGGGCGGATTGCTAGTATATACGTTAAATTTAAAAAGAAAATCGTTTGTGTATTACGTGTTTCTTTATCATTATTTTATCCTATTACTATGAAACTTTGGTCAGTTGTTGTTCATATTAAATTATAAATAAATTTTCTACGACATTCTATTCAGCGCTTTCTAGACCCAAAGTAAGCATAGCTTAACTAAGTTGTGTTATGGGTTCTAGAATGCGGATAAACATACTACATACATATTATACATATAAACACCCAGACCAATGCAAATAGATATATTCATGCATACAAATATTTGCACTGAGCGGGAATCGAACCCCGTAGCATTCGAATGCACTACCGCTACGCCACAGTGGACGTCATGTCGTTCATGTCCGTGAAAGATTTTAAAATAAAGTAAAATGTGCATAAAGAGCATTGTTGTCATAGAATAAAATAAATTATCTTGGATTTTTTTATACAAGCAAGAATAAAAGTTTAGTAACACATTCAACATGCATACAGTAAAGTACAGTCACCGAAAAAAGTAGCTTAACAAATTCTAATTTATGGGATCACCTTAGCTTAAGAGCTTTCACAAAACAATAAAAAACATGAATTATATCAACTTTTGAGGAATAAAAAACTAGTAAAACGTCAATTATTGCTACATGTATTCCAATAGAAAAAAAGGTTTGTAAATATTTTAGCATATTATATTAACTTTTGTCGTTGAATGTACTTATAGGTATTAAAAAAGTATTGTTTCACTGTATATATAATATTATGTACATAAGCAGATACTATACACAATCACATATCGTTATATTTAATGATGATTCAGCTTCTGTAGTAACAGAATAGACAGTACAATGATTGTAAATTTGCAACTGAGGACATGCTTATTAAATGTCTCCTTGAAATATTCTATAGGATCTTTACGTTTTAACTGACTTTAAAAAAGGAGGAAATTATTGATTCGGCTGGTATTTTTTCAATGTTCATAACTTCTTTCGTTCTTTTCTATTTGAAATCATACTTATATAGTTTTTATATGATGGAATCCATGACGACTTTAGGGAACTCCTTAAATATTATAGATATACATATATGATGACGATTTTAATATTTTCAGTAACAAGACAAGCATTTGGATTCAGAAAGTATCCACCACAAATATCTACTGATACTTCATAACGATACCGATTTCAAGAGTGCCGATAAGATATATAATTAAAGGGATTTCCGCTCGAAAAAAGCTACTTTGTATTATATGAGAAATCCTTGTATATAAATTGATACATACCTAATAACGGTTTAGGTTAATTCATACACTCCTATCTCGGAAATCGCTTGCTCTAACAGATCAATAGGTATATAAAAACAGGGGTGTGTGTTGGGTAACCTCCTCGAGTGTCGCTCCGATTCCGATCCCGCTGCAGTCCGGGGGGAACGGAATCGGAGCGGCCGGTACACCCTGGGCGGCGGTCAATGGCTTCCCCTTCACCCCTTCATAGGGTTGGCATTGATCGTCGGCCAATACCCAACGTGGCGGGAACACATCGCTCTCCGTACTCCTCTGCTTTCAGAGGAGACAGGATGAGCGATGCTGTTAGTGGTGAGATGGCCCAGGGTCAGCCGGGGTGCGAGGGATATGCTCTATGGGTAACCTTACACCCCGGCGTCTGAAGACCCGAGACGGCGTGCGGTTTTAGTCGGTGCAAGCCCGACATAACCGCCCCCGCTGGCCGGCGGGGGGGTATCCGAAGGGATTTCCGTACGATAAAAAAAAAAAAAAGGTATATAAAAACAAATGTAAATGAAGTCTAAACCGCACTTCTCACCCAATAGATACAATAAATAATAGTTTTAAAAAACGTGCTTTTTATTGAAAACCGAACTTAAAAAATAGAAACTAAGTTTTAATAAATTTAAATTAAGAATAGTGTTAAAAATTTCAATAAATATAAATTAATAATAGTGTAAATTAAAAAAAAAGTATTTTAGTTTTAAAAAGCGTGGGGTGCATGGGGTCAATAGATATAAATATTTTATTGACAGACATGAGTAGATTAGAGTGATTATCATTTTGATAATATCTTTAAAACGATTTTGTTGGCTTTATCTGGCTGTTTAAAGTGGGTCAAAATCGCGCCCAAAGGAGTCGGTTACAAACAAACATACAGGTGAAGCTAATAAAAAGCGTATAATAATAAAATTTATGAAACATTTTGCCGGCTGCACACTTGGCATATTAGTTGGCGACCAAAACCGGCCGAACGACCAAATAGTGTAGGTTATTCATACAAACTCCAATGAAACTTAGTGCGCGTCGCAATGTATTCACATGCTGCAAGATTTTCCATATCCATCATTAGCAAAGCGCCAATGTAAAATGATCAATAGCCCTTTGAAATCCGACATATTGATTAAACATGTACAATGTACAGCCGGGATGAGGGGCGGTGCAAGGATGGCAGTCTGATCAGAGTGTCAATTTGTGTTATTAAAATATGGTCAAAATTCAGTTCCAATCTCACTAATGACATAAAAGGTATTTTCGTAACGAAATTTTAATAATCCAACTTTGTCTGTTATTTGATTATTGATTACCAGCTGTGCCTCGCGGCTTAACCTGTAGCATACTTCGCCCCCGTAGCCCCCATTAGTCCCACACAAGCCCGTAATAGATTACTTCTGCAATGATGTATGAAAATTTGCCTGATTTGTTGACATTTATGATTACTGCTTCGCTCTCCTAGGTAGTAGCGTGAATATATATATAGTCTACTAGCTGATGCCCGTGGCTCTACCTGCGTGGAATTTTAATCCCGTTCCCGCAACCCATGGAAACTTATTCCAAGGATGAAAGTAGTCTATGGGTTAATCCTATAATCCGGAATCTCTCCCTATACCAAATTTCAGCCAGATCCGTTCAGCCGTTAGAGTGTGATTGAGTAACAAACATCAAAACATACAAACATCTTGACAAACTTTCACATTTATAATATTAAGTAGAAAGAAGGATAACCTTCCTCGATAAAAAGGCTATCCATCACAAAAATTGGCCAAGTGTAATATGTAGGTAATCACTAAAATTTTAAAATATGGATGCAAGAGTTCGGTTCGTATGGGACCCCACCATAAATCCTCGAAGTCCAAGTCAATCTCATCTGCAAGCCGGCGCACTTGCTGATTGACAGACAAAGCTCTGACGCAGCCTTCCATCTCGGGATTGAACGTCAGGTAGCAGTCAAGAGATAGAGTAGGAGAACGGACCCTGGGGTTATCCTTTCGTGAGCTTACCCGGGGTGCCCGGCAACGGACACTTGGGGAGGACACCGTGCGGTTTTAGTCGAGACACGACATAACCACCCCGCTGGCCGGCGGGGGGGTATCCGAAGGGATTTCCGCACGTTAAAAAAAAAAAAAAAAAAAAGGAGAACGGACTCCGAGCTTCGAAGTGCAAGCGTTGGATGCAAGCAGAACTAACATGAAATGAACGTTGTGATATCAGTGTAATATGCGTAGAATGCGATTAGTTAATAGTTGTTGCTCGATTAGTAATGTGCCCGGTAGATGGCAATTGAGTCGCCCCCTATTACATTGGGACATAACATAACTGTAGAATCGTGGGTGTGTAATACACATCTGCCTACTCCTTCGGGTATACAGGCATGAAGTTATGTATGTATGTTGTTCCTGCCTGCCCTGGAGGACGTAAAGCGTAACTGTATGTACGTTTGTTCCAAATGAATAGCCGAAATTGATTTTATTTTAATTCAAACAAGTTACAACACGATATGTCTTTCATGGAAATATTTTAAATTTTTATTCAAGCTGCAATACAGAGAGATTAATTTGCACTTTTACTCTGAAATTGCTATATAAAACTATTTCAGATACATAAATACTTTTTTCAGATTTAACAATTTTACTGATTGATTTAAACAGAGTCCCGTGGCTTCGCCCGTGAAATACTTCAATCCCCCGAGACATCCATTTAACCCATACATGCCCGTAATTTAGTAGTTTTACAATAATATATGGAAATAGCCAGAATTGTAATTATTGCTCCGCTCTCCCAGATAATAGCATGATTTTTAATGTATTCGTAATTCCTCAATAAATGGGCTGTCCAACACAAAAATATTTTTTCAATTCAAACGCGTAGTTCCTGAGCTTTATAATTAAGTAAGTACAGAATATAGATTACAATGAGCTCGTGCTGTACCAGAGTTATATCTAAGTTAAATTATATACTTCTTTAGCTTTTAAAAATATACCACATTTTAAAACAATGATTTTTAAAGTGAGTTCCGCAGCACGCAAGCATAACATGGACATAATTATATTTGGGAGCATCCCTTACACTCAGCTTGATGTAAGGGACCCCACCAAGATCTTTGGAGCCCAATTCAACTTCACCGGCTAGCCGGTACACCTGCAGATCAATTAAAGATGCACTGACACAGGGTTTCCTTCCTTTCGAGGTTGGAGAGTCAAATGATAGTCACTCCCGCAAAAGTCAGCCACCAGAAGCCAAATCTAGAGCAAAAGGCCGGGTTTCAAAGTACAAGTTTTGGATGTGAACAATTAACGCTGTATAATGATGATGATGGAAACGTGGCTTAACAGTTGTATTGTCATCGATTTCAATTGGTTACCTACATTTCTCTCAAGAAGCATCCTGTGTTTACTATAAAATATATCAATACTGATCGACCGCTTCTCTCATATAAAATCAGGTCAGTTTGAAACTACTCAAACTAAAGTGCTTCCTTACACTAAATTGATGGTGGAAAAATAATTTAAACACAAATCTTATGGAATCCTCATTTTTTCGCTGTCAGTCAAAAATTGTTTCAATATTCGGACTATGCAAGGCCTGTTTGGCTGTTTAATAATTAGTGAACCCAAAACCTCGACAAGGAATTAAATATGAATATTTGTCTGGGTTCGTCAACAGAATGTACTAGAGGTCCGAACCGCGGGTTCTTTATGACTTTGAAGCGGTTTGCAAGCATCAAGAGTAGGTTTACTTAGGCTCTATCCTCAGGGTTGTTTTGGTCGGCCTACTTGGAGAATGAATACGAAAACGTATTTGCTTTGTGACTCGCAAATGTACCTAATGTCCTCTGGCGGAATTACGACATTGTTAATAAATTACTTGTAAGACTTGTGTGTATCTTAAAAAGTTATGGCTTCAGACCTTTACAGTGAGGTTCGACTTAAATGGAGCGGAACGGGGTGGGTTTTATCTCGATATCACAGAACGGAGTTCCGATATCATCCAACCTATCTAATCCTACTATTCTAGTATAATATTCTAAATATGAAAGTTTGTGAAGATGTTTCTTACTTAATCACACTCTAATGACTGAACGGTTCTGGCTTAAAATTTGGTACAAGAATAGTTTATAGTCTGGGTTAACCAAGACTTGCTGGGCATACAATACACGAATGCTCACCAAACAAATGAACTTATTTAAATTAGAATTTACAAGAAATACAACTTATTAGGTGAATATGAGAGCGTATATTAGATGTAATAATTCAAATATATTTAATTATGATGTTATGACGAGAGAAAACAAGGATATAACCATTTAACATGTCGTACACAATGTGAAATAATCACATACCTATCTCAAATAATTGGACAGTAGCCTCTTATTCCTTGACACCCCACACTCAGTACATTTCGTAGCGAATTAACAAGAGTAGGCATGTTTGTTCACAGTTAAGTGCAGATAAAGCCTTCACTAGGCTTCTCATTAAGCAAGGGGGAAATGTTTGTAATAATTGATTAAACCTGTATATATATGTCGACTGTTGATTAATTGACTGTAGGTATATATGGGTTTAGAAAGTCCTCGAATGTGCAAACAGCTTTTCAGTTCCGTTAAAATATTTGTGTTAGGTACATGTAAAACGTATGCGAACAAATAAGTTTGTATGTGTTATTTTCACTTTGTGCTTGTTTTCTATCTTTGTAGAATAAACAAAATTTCGTGCGCTCTTATTTCTTAAAAATAGTCCTTTTGTATCCCACCTTAAGAATTAGTTGTGACCTAAGTCGACCCCGGTAAGGGGACTTTGCTCATTCTTGTTGGTCCCATGTGTTTTTTAGACCCCCGTTAAAAGCTTTGAAGTTTGCATAGTTGTGACAAGCTCTTATGTGAACATGAAGTTAGGGTAGCAGCGAGTAGGTACATTTTATTTTAGTAAACTGCTTACTAATACGCAAAGATTGGTGGTTAATGTAACAGTTTATTTATACAATTAACAAGTTGATAAAATCCACTTTGCGTTATCACGTGTCCACTCCTAATAAAAGCAATTACGCTTAACTGGAGGGGTTACGGGGCATATTAGTAATTTTGGTTACTAGTAGGTACCCTGAAGCAGGCCGGGACGGTGGAGCGACTAGCGCCCCTCCCCCAAACCGGGGCAAGACGGGGACACCGTGGTTCCCAAACCCGAGGGGGCCATCTCGAAACCGGCGATGGCCCAGGGTCAGTCGGGGTGCGAGGGATATGCTCTATGGGCAATCTTACACCCCGGCGTCTGTAGACCCGAGACGGCGTGCGGTTTTAGTCGGTTCAAGCCCGACATAACCGCCCCCGCTGGCCGGCGGGGGGGTATCCGAAGGGATTTCCGCACGAAAAAAAAAAGGTACTCTTTATTCCCCGAGGGGGCCATCTCGAAACCGGAGATGGCCCAGGGTCAGTCGGGGTGCGAGGGATATGCTCTATGGGCAATCTTACACCCCGACGTCTTAAGACCCGAGACGGCGTGTGGTTTTAGTCGGTTCAAGCCCGATATAACCGCCCCCGCTGGCCGGTGGGGGGATTTCCGAAGTGATTTCCGCACTAAAAAAAAGGTACACTTCATTCAAAAAAATTAAAACCTTTTGAAGCTCTTTTCGAAGAAACTCCATTAATTTCTGTACTCCTTTAAGAAAACCACGGTGAAGTTGTTCATTTTCAAAAAATATTTTAAGGTCGATAATTTCAAAACAAAAATATCTTTTTCACTGGAAATATTTTAACATAAATATATTTCGTTTACTTCCATGATCAGTAGCGTTGGCATTGTCTCCGCATAGAAATAAATTTATGCAAATGTTTCCAACCCCGCCTTCCACTAACGCCTCGGTTACCATAAGACAGTTGAAATTAAATTCTACCGCCACATATAAACAATAATAATAGGTACATGTATGATTTCATCTAGCTGTTGCTTGCGACATCATCACTACATATTATGAAACTAGCTGCGCGCCTTGGCTTCGCCCCACTGCAATAATAGTACCTTACCCTTGGACTTTCCTAAATTTTTCTTTCATACAAAGCATGTTCTGACAATAACGAACAGGAAAAAAATAATTATCTAATTCGGTGCAGTCTTTCGTAAGTTATGCGCGTACTTTTACATATATATTTATATATATAACTCCTTATGATATATAAATGAGCAAAGTAGCATCATTATATATATGTATGTATGTATGTATATATATAATCAGAATCTCGGAAACGGCTCCAACGATATCATGAAATTTACTATACAGGGGGTTTCGAAAAGGACGAAACGAAGCCACCCAGGTATTGTGGTTAAAATGAACTAATTAAAGATGTCTCTAATTACACACACATTACATTACAATAACCATTAGAACCTATATTCAGGTATAAAAACCAACTAAATCCACACTAAGGAACAGAGAACATTAGGTAACTGCCAATAAAGAGGTAATGTGTGCTATAGCCCGCCATGATTCCAACGTAGTTTACCCCTGGCCACTAGTCTGGGAACGAATATAGAATAGAAAATAATAGAAACAAACTTTCGAACCGAGTAAAGGCTAGCTCATAGTACACATTTTATATGCAAAGTTACTTACTATCAATAAGTTACGTTGTATACGGATGGCTGCTTGTTACTTAATCACGCCAGAATTACTGAACGGATCTTGATCGGTTAAAAAGAGAAGCGGGAGAGCAGACCCCGGGCCCCAAAGTTCGTGCCTTGGATGCAACCGGGATTGGCGCTCAGATGAAGAAGTAAATAATATAAGAATGAAGAAACAGTGAGGTAGAGAATGTTTCTACGGCGCTGTTTCTAATTCTTCTGATTCAAATTTCTTGAGTCTCACGCGTATCGTAACTTCGATTATTCCCGATATCCTTAAGTATATCAGAACTGTTCCTATCATGATTTTCTGCTAAGCAAATTTTACCGCATCGACACTGAATTAATTTAATATATAAAAATCTCGTGTCACAGTATGTGTTATCGAACTCCTCCGAAACAGCCGGACCGATTCTTATGATTATTTTGTGTATATTCGTTAGATCTGAGGACAGGTCGTAGGCCAGGTATTCAGGTGTTTATTGCACCCCTAGTTGAACGGTTTCAGAATTTCCCGCGGACGAAACCGCGGGCATTGATGTAAAAAGAAAAGACACCGAAGCGCATTCATACAAGAATTAAAATCTCTTTAGGCATACGTTTGTTATCTTCGAAATTCAATTAACAAGCCTCACAGTGTAAACATCTGGCTATAATTAATCTCCAAATATAATTAATTTAAGCAACTATAGCCGACTTACTAGATATCTATTTTAGCAGAAACTCTTACTTCACATCGTAGCAGAGATTTACGGTATATTTTTTGTGTACGAGAATTCAGAGTTCTAATTGGTTAAAAATACACGTTATGGTTTGTGCCTGGTTTTGCAGATCAAAGCGTTAATACCTAAGTTTGCAGATGTCTAACACCGAAGTTCTAGTGGGTTATGATTGGTATTAGAAGTACATAAAATATTATCATTCTAGCTGTTGTCTGCGGCAGCCCATAGCTGCTACCCGGGATAAAAAAAAAAGACGGGTTGCACTCCGGGAGTGCCGGCAGAAGTGAAAACTTGAATATTAACGTTGTGCATTTTTGATATTTTGGAATGGTTAGGGAATAATTTTGCACGAATTGCTTTAATTATCGGTATAAAAGTACGTTTATGTGGTAACATACAATATTCATTTATTGCGTGCGCTATCGTACACAAACATAACAATTTATATTACATTAAAAATTTAACACTTCAGAACTATTACAATTATTTTACATTAAAAAGTTTATCTCTCAGAAAAATCATCTTCCATCCATAATTTCAACGACTTTTTCACCATCATTATTACCAGAACCATCATCGCCAGTATAATAAAATACTCACTCATTTTCTTTCGCTATTTCTTCGTCACTTTTTTCATTAATATATGCACTTTGTTTAATTTCCATTTTATATCAATAGATTTATGGCACAAAATAGAATAAATATTATAAAAAGTTATATGATGACAAAAAGTGTTTCTTGGGCATCGGTTAGAATCGATCTCAGTCTTGACGAAGTGAACGACCTCTCATTAGACGAACGCGCCACCAAGGTTGTTAAGTACAGTGTGAAATTAGCGCTTCTATATTTGTTGTCTTACAATCAAGTCACATGTTTACTGACGCGAGTTTAACCTTTTTTACAAAAAAGTGCACAACGCCGCTAAAAAGTTTTCACTTCAATAAGCCGGATTTCGTACCCTTTGAAACTGGCTCTAATAAATCTAAATATAAATGCAGAAGGCATGACGTCCATAGGCATTAAATTGTTCTTTGAAATAATAAAGAAATCTGTTAATTAAGATAACCCCTTCGCATAATGACCATTAAACCATTAGATACTTACACAGTCCGCCTACCGGCCCATAGTGTTGCTCGACGAGGTGTGCAAGCTCTTTGAAAGAGTAATTGCGAAGCGCCTCGTCGAGCACCTCTCAAGAGTGGGGCCGGACCTGGCGGATGGCCAATATGGCTTCCGCCAGAGGCGCTCCACCGTGGATGCCATCATGCGCGTGAGGGCTCTGGCGGAGGATGCAGTGGCCCGGGGTGAGGTGATGTTGGCGGTGTCCCTGGACATCGCCAACGCGTTCAACACCCTGCCCTGGAGTTGCATTAGGGAGGCGCTCGTGTATCACGAAGTGCCTCTCTACCTCCGCCACATAGTCGGGGCGTATTTGACGGAGAGAGCTGTCATCTACCCAACCGTGACCGGTCTCGGTCGGCGTGAAATGTCGTGCGGTGTTCCACAGGGATCGGTCCTGGGGCCGCTCCTGTGGAACATCGGATACGACTGGGTGCTTCGCGGTGAGCTCGTAGGCGGTGCCGCCGTCACGTGCTACGCGGACGACACGCTCGTGACGGCGTGCGGGGCGACGTACCGCGAAGCGACCCGAAAGGCCACGACCGCGGTTGCCCAAGTCGTTAGGCGGATCCGGCGGCTGGGTCTCGAGGTGGCCCTGCATAAAACCCAGGCCCTGTTCTTCCATGGGCCTCGGAGCAAGCCACCCGAGGGATCCAGTCTCATCGTGGGAGGAAATCGCATCGGCATCAAGCATCAATGAAATATTTGGGGCTCGTGCTCGACGGCCGATGGGACTTCGGAGAGCACATCCGAAGTCTGGCCCCCAAATTGAAGGGCACAGTCCTTGCTCTAGCTCGGCTGTTGCCCAACATGAGGGGGCCCGATGACTCCTGCAGGAGAGTCTACGCGGGGATCGTGCGGTCCATGGCCCTGTATGGGTGCCCAATATGGGCGGAGGCCCTGAGGACCAGAACTGTGCAGATGCTGTGCGCTCCGCAGCGAGTTCTGGCCATCAGGGTCATCCGAGGGTACCGCACGATCTCCTTCGAAGCGGCGAGTCTCCTTGTCGGAACTCCGCCATGGGACCTGGAAGCGAGAGCCCTTTCGCAACTGTACCAGTGGCGAAAGGAGGCGCGGGAGCAGGGATGGAACCCCGAGCCTCGAGAAATCGAGGCCGTGCAGTCCCAGCTCCGCCAGGCCATCGTGGTGGAGTGGAAGGAACGACTTGGGCAACCAAGCGCAGGGCACGCCGCAATAGCGGCGGTAAGGCCCATCATGGAGGATTGGCTGGAGAGGCGACACGGAAGCCTCTCCTACCGACTGACGCAGGTGATCTCCGGGAAGGGGTGCTTCGGGGACCACCTGCATCGGATCAGGAAGGAGCCAACGCCTGAGTGTCATCACTGCGACGCGAGCGAGGACTCAGGGCTGCATACGCTGGCGGACTGCCCGGCGTGGGAGGCGCCGAGGCGTGACCTCGTGGCAGCCATCGGGGTGGGAGTCCTCTCGCTCGGCAGCATGATTGCGGCAATGGTGCGGAGCGCGAGCGCGTGGGCCGCCGCCGCCTCCTTCTGCGAGCATGTAATGCTCGCGAAGGAGGTGGCGGAGCGCGCCCGGGAGAGACTTAGAACTCTCCCGGTCCGCCGAGCCCGCAACTTGCTCGCCGCGCGTCGCAGGCAACTCAGGCGCCGGAGGTCGCTTAACGACCTCCGTCCTCCATGAGCGCAGGCCTGGGGGTGGCGGGTGAGGCCACCTGTCACCCCAGCAGAAGCAGGCCGGGACGGTGGGGCGGCTAGCGCCCCTCCCCCAAACCGGGGCAAGACGGGGACACCGTGGTTCCCAAACCCGAGGGGGCCATCTCGAAACCGGAGATGACCCAGGGTCAGTCGGGGTGCGAGGGATATGCTCTATGGGCAACCTTACACCCCGGCGTCTGTAGACCCGAGACGGCGTGCGGTTTTAGTCGGTTCAAGCCCGACATAGCCGCCCCCGCTGCGACGCGGGGGGGTATCCGAAGGGATTTACGCACGATAAAAAAAAAAAAAAAAAAGATACTTACACAGTCGAAACAGAATGAAAAGCATTTTCCAGTTAATGGATATATGTCAATTTACACCATAGTGGCCTATTGTAGCGTATAGAGGTGAAACAATCAATCGTAGAGAGTACCCATTACGCACAACCAAGGCGTCGGGTTTGGTGAGAACGCAAAGTGAAAAATGTACATCGATTTATGGTACGTCGAATCATAAATGGATACCCCCAATTAGAGTAACTAGCTTTGAATTTTACGTATAGTGTTTAGAGATATGAAACATGAAAACCTCGAATTTCAGTTACAGTGTATGAAATTTAAAACATTTCGAACTGGAAATTGTATAGTTTAGTGTAAAAAGTTTACCTATTAAAAATTAATCCCTATTTGTTGTTTTTTTTATTGATAAAAAAAATCTATAGGTGTGTATAATAAAATAGTAACAAGGTAAAAGTGTGACTTTTAGAATTTTTGTCTGTCTGTTACTCTGTTTGTCTACGTTGAGCATTACGTGAAAACCACTGAACAGATTCAGCTGAAATTTTACATGAACATTCTCCAAGAGTCTAGTCGTAAGCTTCGTTATGTATTATATGCTCAAAGCTCTTAAGCTAATTTCGATCACGAATTTTTACTGAATTAGCAGTTCGGTAGAAATTGTGCATGCTAATATATTATGCTACATAACATCCAAACTATAAATTATCACGCTGTAGCAAAATGCTGATGAGCAGTAAAACATAAGATCAAAACCAGTCACGCATATAACGGCTTTTTCTATATAATATGGAAGTATGAATACTTAACTGAAAATCGATACTGCAGAAGGAAAAGTACCTTGACCGTTTACTAACTTAACGAGGACGTAGAGGTGGGCAACAGCTAGTAGTACCTATATGCTAGGCTGTATAATATTATTGTATATTAACATAAGGTCAAGATATTAATAGAAAAAAGGAAGTAAATTTTGAAAAATTAAATAAATCGATTTTACAAATCATTCCAGACAGTGGACTGAGGAACTTTGTTTCACCGTAAAGGGCACTATTCTGAACTGCCCGAACTGAGGCACAATTTTTGAACTCAACTACTAGTTCTAGTAACTGGTATAAACAGGTCTTTGCTTTATGTGAATGCCTCGTTACTGATGCCTAATATGGGGGCACACTAAAATCATCGAGCGACTGTGTAGTGCAGGCTGAAAACAAGAAAGATCTGTTGTAATATTCACTTTGCCCTCCCCTCCGCCGCGTTCCCTTCCTAAAGCTCTTAATGCCAAGTTCGGCCTGACCTCATGGCAGGTACATTAAGCCGTTTATACATTATGTATGAATTTGTTATGCCGTTTGATGTAAAGAAGCTTTAACTTAGGTAGTGCTAAGGTTTAAAGTCAATTTTACTTTAATATTTCATATTGTAATTACTCAATTTGGTACATAAATTCGTGGCTGGATCAAGAAGGTATGTTCTGTGTTAAGATTGACATTATGCGTCAATTCTTGGTTGGCGCATATTTTTAGAACTCCGATGACAAACGGCCTGTCTTGTCATAAAGCGAAGATATATAAAATGATCTTATTACTTTTAATTGAAACCTACAAAAGAGAAAAAAAAGACATCTGCAACGCGTTGCTGACCTGAGTATTTGATATTAATTTCAACTTGATACCTGTGCGTATTCCGAAGGAATGGTCGTAGCAAACAGACAGGCTAACAACGAAGTGATCCTAAAAGGGTATCTTTTTTACCTTTTGAGGTAAGGAACCCGAAAAATAAGATATCATTATTATCTATAATAATAATAAGAAATATATTTTGCCTCATTCCGAATTTATACGACAAAAAATCACACTAAAAATCTACATAACATAACATAACTCCACGCCTGTATCCCCGAAGGGGTAGGCAGAGGTGTATTACACACCCACGATCCGCCAGTTATGTTAAGGTTCCAATGTAATAGGGGGCGAGCCTATTGCCATCTACCGGGCACAATATTAAGCGAGCGATAATTACCATTTATTAATGCACACATAACTACGAAAAGTCAGAGGTGTGTGCCCGGGGCGACTGGGGATCGAACTCGAGACCTCGTCACAGCAATCCGTTACGTACGCCACTTGGCTATCGCCGCAACTAAGAATCTAGTAATACAACAATACCAGGTTTATAGTAATTATTATATTAATCGTGTAAAAACGTCATAATATTCCAAAAACGGTTTTTCGCGAATGAAATAAAAAATGTGTACTTTTAAAAAAAACAAATCGAATACGCTCTAGTAAACTTCAATCGGCTCAGTAGATCACCGGTAAATTGCGAAAATTCGTGTTTTTCGCGCTAAATTTTGAAAGTCTATAACTGACGTTATGATTAATAGGAAGAGTTGAAACTTGGACATGTTGTAGCTTTTATGAGCCTTATAGTTTTCCGTAGGTTTTAATAAAATCGATCCATATATTTTTGCGTAACGCAGGTAAAAGTAGAGAATATTACTTTTGTAAAAAGTAAAAAAGCTTTTAGGTAACCTACTATTATTTTTGAGACGGTTGTCGTAGACCAATCGCAAGTATTGAAAAAGTTGAAAACAAAAATAGGCCGAAAGGGACCATCTCACACCAGGCGGCAAGATTTGTATTGTAGTTATTTGGGGCCTCAGGAATAGAAATACGGTCACAGTTGCCGGTCCTCGGATTTTGCAAACTCATAAACCTGTAGCGCCTGCTCTATCTGTAGTAAAACTAAATTTATCAAATGTTAAAAAAACACCGCTCTTACGTCGCGCATCACACATGCGTACCAGTTTCTTGTAAGTTTATTTGTAAATTATTGCTACCAGGCCGATGAACACGAGGGTAGTAAATAGACCTTATCTCTCTTATACAAATAAGACATTTCAAGCTAATAAATATCGTATTTATAACCATGCTTAGCAAATGTTGAGGAATAAATTTTCATGTAATGTCTATGTATACTATAACGTTTTTAAATCCAAATGTAAAGCAGGTCACCATGTTTAAAAACACTGAATCTTGTTGTAACTACGGCTCTGAAACTCGTTACTTCGCATTCAAATGGGGCCTCATTATGACGTATAAATACAATTTGTAAGGCAAGACTCCTCTGATTACATGGAGGACATTTTTGAAGTCTTAATTAATTTGAAAATGCATTAAGTAATGGACTGAAGCTGCACTGGGACGTATTAAATAGGTGCGTCTGTGGTTTTATTAGATTCACAGCAATAATAATAAAACTGTCCAGTTTAACCTTAGTGAGCTATTTTCGTTCCTTCAGGTATTTTAGGTTCCGTAGCCAATATGGAACCCTTTAGTTTTGGTCCGTCTGTCCGTCTATTAAATTTATTGTCAATCATTCTGAAGTATTTTAAATATCATAGATGAAATCTTTACGATAATTCATTGATTTACCGTAGATACAGCAGCGATAACTCATGACTCATTTATTCGCAAGAATATTACACGTCATATTTTACATTTTTTATGGTTATTATAATTTATCAGGCAGCTATAATGCAATACAATATTATAGTTTTGATTTCATATCTTTTTCTTTACGAATCAACGTATTTAAAGATAAGGAATGATCTCTGTTCTTCCTTCTCGATCTTCTGTTCTGCACAAATGTGTCATAAATATTCTTAACATAGCTCTACGATAGATTCTTATCTCATCGTATACGTTCTATATATAACAAATGTTCTAAATCCTCTTATAATAAACTTCAAACAAAATACAGAATGTTATTGTAGCGTAAAAGACGGCGACAAAGTACATGGTCCGTAACTTTACCAAATAAAATAACAATACCAACTCACTTTTGTATGTCTCATTTTATTCCATGGCCTTTCAGTTACAAATCTTATCTTATATTAAATTTAACTATTTAGTTTAAATGTTATATACGTATACTTCCTGCTACTGTGAGCTACTATGAGCCAGCGCCGAGCAGAGTTTACAAACAATTAAATTCCAAGGAGTTCTCACATTATACAATTGGAGCCAAATATAATACCTACCATAAAACTAAAACTAGAAATGTTATAGAGAGGTACTCTATAAAAATATAATTCTTATATAAGCATATAATATGACTTTAAATCACCATTAAGATAAATTGAAGTAACATTTTGAAAGTGAAAGAAATATCAATAATAAGTTTAAAAGCCTATTTATCATAGCGCCTTTTAAAAGACACGACGTATAACGACCTAGGTAGAAGACTTTCTGCAAATGTTTACCAGAAATGGAAGAATAATCGCGATGCATCCTGCGACAACCATTAGACCGCTACATTAGGGACGGTTTATGTTTAAAATGTTAGATATGTTTTAAATAGCTTTGTAATGTTTGTAATGTTTTGTAATGTAGACATATAGTTGAATCTTGTTTTCTATTTAAAGTTCAGATGAAAGTAACAAAAAGTGAATGCATGCAATTAGGTACATCACTTTTCGGTAAGGCCCATCATGGAGGATTGGCTGGAGAGGCGACACGGAAGCCTCTCCTACCGACTGACGCAGGTGATCTCAGGGAAGGGGTGCTTCGGGGACCACCTGCATCGGATCAGGAAGGAGCCAACGCCTGAGTGTCATCACTGCGACGCGAGCGAGGACTCAGGGCTGCACACGCTGGCGGACTGCCCGGCGTGGGAGGCGCCGAGGCGTGACCTCGTGGCAGCCATCGGGGTGGGAGTCCTCTCGCTCGGCAGCATGATTGCGGCAATGGTGCGGAGCGCGAGCGCGTGGGCCGCCGCCGCCTCCTTCTGCGAGCATGTAATGCTCGCGAAGGAGGTGGCGGAGCGCGCCCGGGAGAGACTTAGAACTCTCCCGGTCCGCCGAGCCCGCAACTTGCTCGCCGCGCGTCGCAGGCAACTCAGGCGCCGGAGGTCGCTTAACGACCTCCGTCCTCCATGAGCGCAGGCCTGGGGGTGGCGGGTGAGGCCACCTGTCACCCCAGCAGAAGCAGGCCGGGACGGTGGGGCGACTAGCGCCCCTCCCCCAAACCGGGGCAAGACGGGGACACCGTGGTTCCCAAACCCGAGGGGGCCATCTCGAAACCGGAGATGGCCCAGGGTCAGTCGGGGTGCGAGGGATATGCTCTATGGGCAACCTTACACCCTGGCGTCTGTAGACCCGAGACGGCGTGCGGTTTTAGTCGGTTCAAGCCCGACATAACCGCCCCCGCTGGCACGCGGGGGGGTATCCGAAGGGATTTCCGCACGAAAAAAAAAAAAAAAAAAGGTACATCACTTTTATTGCAATAAATATTAACCTATTTCTATAAACTTTTGTATCTATTGCACCCTGCTAGCTGGAAGTGTTTCATAAATGTAAAAAAAGAAACCTTTTCGACGAAGACGAAAATAAATAATTTACTTTATATTCACGCGTAAACACCCCTGAAACAACTTCGACTTTCAATTAGACATATCATTTATACGGCTGTTTGAAACGTTTTCCCTCAAGACAGATTATTTTAGGAAAATCTTGCGGATAAAAAGTGTGTCACTTGAACTCACTTGTTGCTCCTCACTTGGTATGCGAGCCACGATTGCGAGACGGCTCGTCTCATACTAAACACTGTTTAGAACGTCTGTAGTGCTCCCTGTTTTTATTTAAGCGATTTAAAATCTATTGAAACAAACCGAGTGTGGCATTATTATTATTTTTTACTACTAAGGTATAGCATACAAAAAACGGACCCAACTGAATGAAAGTGTTCACCATGCATTATTAAGGCTTGCAACGCCAAATATGTTAATGCCATCTTGCATCGGTTGAACTTCTGAAGAGAAAAAAAAAGAAAACAGAAATTAATAAATTAAAGAATAGCAAAATGGACAAGGAGAGAGCTACGACCGGAGGCACCGTTACAGAAAATAACCTTTTAAGCATTTAGAATGTTCCCGTCCTGAGAAGACTAAATACTGCACACGACACACCGGGTTTTTTTTTGCTCTCTTTACAAACATGTTTACATAATCTAGCTACACTGTTTGTTTGAGTAGCATAATAGAACAACCAGTTCATTTCCAAACTTGTTTATCTAAATATTATTGAATTTCATAATAGCCTTTTTGGCAGAGTTTAGTTATGGTTAGACGTTCAAATTTATTAAGAGGTAGATTCTTGATTTTATTAAAGAGCTTGTCGTAGAAACGACAGTCACGACACGAAGATCGCTACATGGTATTTCGGTGATTGCCTCAACGCCTTGTGAACTGTTTTTTCGCTCAATGGGCGTTTTTGATCTTTGAGCGTAACATATACTCACACTTGTAATTAATTCTAAATGAACATAAACTAACACAATTGATGATGTTTTGAAATAAGGTCAGGTAAGCATTCGTTTAATGAGAGTATAGAAAGCTTTTGAATTCAGGAGAGGAGCAAATGGGGGCAAGGGGGGTCTCTGCCTAACCCAAAGGGAGAGAGGCATGCAAATATTCGCTATATCGTCAACACAAAATATTCAAAGCCTCAAATACAAAATGAAACCACGAATTTCAGTTTAGAAATTCAATATCTGCAACCCAATCAGTCTGAATAAAAGCCGGGTTTTGGTGCTGGAGTTATTAGCGGTCTAAAATGGTCATCAGACGATGTAGCTCAATTAAACGGTTTATCAAATATTTACCAGTAAATATTGGATGAAACATCACTATGCTATTTACGGAATTGAATTTATTTTTCTGCTTTTTATGATCTTAATTTGTAATCAATAACCATTGAGTAGGATATCCCAGAATATTTATTATTATTAGTTAAGTATAATAGCAACGACAACTACGGACATTAATCACTAGAATTTAGGATAAAAGACATGCGGTTATACCAATAAGATACCTAATCTAATATACGAAAACCCCGTGTCACGGTTTGTGGTCGGACTCCTCCAGAACGTCTCGACCGATTTGGTTGTTTTTTTTTGTATTTTCGGTATATTTTATATAATGATGACTTTTATTTTTTAAATTTTCTCAAGGGTATACAATTTACCAAAGTACCAAAAAACAGTGACTGAACCTGTACATAACATGTACATGTATACCCATATGTGATGTTAATCACACGCACTGAGAATTTTCTAACGTAAGAATATTTTTCCCGATCAAGTAATCGAGCCCAGACCCTCTTATTTTTCGTTCGGTAATCCCCTCGGATACCCCCCGCCAGCCAGCGGGGGCGGTTGTGTCGGGCTTGAACTGACTAAAACCGCACGCCGTCTCGGGTCTACAGATCGGGGTGTAAGGTTGCCCATAGAGCATATCCCTCGCACCCCGACTGACCCTGGGCCATCTCTGCGAGCCCAGACCCCACAATCGTGCGCTAACTTATGCCACAAGAACAATGAGACATTTTTTTATATTATACCGATTAAAAATTATTTTTTGACAAAATATGACATATGCTATATTCTACACATGGACAAACCTTAAACCACGAAGAGTTTGTCTAAAGTGAGCTTAAAATAAGTGTTGGGAGTGAACGAAAATAACAAACGTTATAAAAAAGGAAGACAATTCAAATCAGGGTAAGCTAAAATAATGAATATCCATCTAGGTACTAAAGCGAGCGGGCGATTGGTAGGACCGACTGAGCAAAACCAGTTATGCACGAGGCATCTACAGGGTGTTCAGAAACTGCACTTTAAATTTACTTTTTATATTTATGTTTGTATGTAATGCTTTGTATGACAGATGGATTTAAATTATTTAATAGACGGGGAATGATATATTTAGTAGTTCTTTCACCATAAGCATTTCCTGTACCGTTTCCAATTCTTTATTAATCTTTTTCCGAGTTTGAATATTGTGAGTTATTACATTTTGTATGATTACCACCAACCAGGTGGACACCGATGTCTTAAAATCACGCAAAAAAAAATCAAAATCTTACACCCCCTTTTTATCACTTTTCTCGACGTTTCACATGATTCTAAGTCTAACTAAGCAAAAAAAATGTTTGTGTCGGTCTGTCTGTTGGTCTGGATGTCTGTTTACGCAATAACTCAAGAACCACTTATCCGATTAAAAAAATTCTTTCGTCAATCATCTTGTTTGGTTAATGGGAAGAACTGATTAGGTTTTGGAATTAGTACGTTCAAGGTTTCGGGTACTTACGGGAAATCCCTTCGGATACCGCCCCCGCTGGTGAGCGGGGGTCTCCAGCGGGGGCGGTTATGTCGGGCTTGAACCGACTAAAACCGCACGCCGTCTCGGGTCTTAAGACGCCGGGGTGTAAGGTTACCCATAGAGCATATCCCTCGCACCCCGACTGACCCTGGGCCATCTCCGGCCTCGAGATGGCCCCCCTACTTGCTCTCCACTGTGCCATCTGCTAATCAGAGGGACACGTGGAGAGCTTCCGAACAGCCCTCAACAAGGCCGTCCTCGCCTCGGTCGGAGTTGGCCGTAGGCGTCAGCGTCTCCCCCGCCCTAGGAGAGAGGCGCTGCTGTCTCCGTTGCCCAGGGTGTACCGCGTGGAGGTCCCCAACCAAGCACCCCAGGTTTCGGGTACCTTTTTTTTTTTTATCGTGCGGAAATCCCTTCGGATACCCCCCGCCGGCCTGCGGGGGCGGTTATGTCGGGCTTGCACCGACTAAAACCGCACGCCGTCTCGGGTCTTCAGACGCCGGGGTGTAAGGTTACCCATAGAGCATATCCCTCGCACCCCGGCTGACCCTGGGCCATCTCACCACTAACAGCATCGCTCATCCTGTCTCCTCTGAAAGCAGAGGAGTACGGAGAGCGATGTGTTCCTGCCACGTTGGGTATTGGCCGACGATCAATGCCAACCCTATGAAGGGGTGAAGGGGAAGCCATTGACCGCCGCCCAGGGTGTACCGGCCGCTCCGATTCCGTTCCCCCCGGACTGCAGCGGGATCGGAATCGGAGCGACACTCGAGGAGGTTACCCAACACACACCCCTAGGTTTCGGGTACCTACCATACAAATTGTCCCTAAAAAACTTTTACAAGTGAGTTTCTTTCGAGTTATCAGAGTAACGCATATTTGAATTTGACATTTGAGGACAATGACAATACGTATATTGTATATTTACATAAAACATCCAGACTCTGAAAGAAACTGAAATATAAAATCTTTTTTTTTTTGTGTTTTTGACGTCGAAGACGTTTGATTTGATTTCATTTTCTTCATATTTATTGATCAATATATAAAGACGCGTCGAATAATATGCATGAAGCCTAAGATCTGTAATTTTGAATAAAAATACTGCAACCAAAATATCTAAGTTTGGCCCGAAGTTTGACAATCAGTGTGATTTCCGCCCCACTAGATTTTATTTAAACCTTGGTCAGTAAAGAGATTTTTTTAAATATAGCTTATGATCTATACGCAGACCTACCCTACACAAAAAAATTCAAGCCGTTTCGGAGGAGTTCGATAACAAACACCGTGACACGAGATTTTTATATATCAGATTAGAATTCTATAAATACACAAAAATGACTAATTTAATACCTTTAGGTACAAAGACACGTTTTACATCTCGAATTTGCATACAAAACACTTTCAGTATCTGGCATCAACATGCAAGCGAGCGAAAGCTCTGAGGTAACAGAAGCAAGTTGGACCTTGATTGCGGATCGCAAATGTTTGCCCGAGCTCACGAGAACCACATCAATTATTCAAATAACTACGTACAGAGAGTGACTAGACGAGTAATTTTGTGAATATTACCCGTGGAGGGGCACGAAATGTAAGCTGCTTACAAGTTTCGCGCCAAATAACTTGGGGATACCCGAGAATGGCTCTTATGTACGGTAAGTATGCAAGTAGCACGGACTACGGGAGCTAGTTAAGTGACGATATTAATCTGATGTAAAGCCCCATTGATCGTACAGTTGCTATATGTTCGAAAGTAGTATTACAATAATTATCGAAATACATCTATATGTTACAGCTAATGTTAGGTTAGCCGGTTAAAATTAAGTCTATTTCAGAGGACCGGCTAATGCTGGTGACGGCATCACGTGTGAACTACTGGACTGATTTCGTTAATTCTTTTTTTGTTATATTTGTTTTTGTCAGGAGAATGTTCTTTTAACAGAGAAAATTAAGAAAGTTGCGCGAAACGTTAGAAAATTTAAAAACTTAACGAAAATTAACATTCTTTTTTTTTTTTTTTAACGTGCGGAAATCCCTTCGGATACCCCCCCGCCGGCCAGCGGGGGTGGTTATGTCGTGTCTCGACTAAAACCGCACGGTGTCCTCCCCAAGTGTCCGTTGCCGGGCACCCTGGGTAAGCCCTCGAAAGGATAACCCCAGGGGCCATTAACATTTATAATGTAACCTTATGGCGTTTGAAATACCTGTCAATTGTTTATAATTGGCGTCATTGAAAAATTGACTAACAACGGCGGTGGGGTCAGCAAGTACTTACTAAAATTCTAACCGTAAGAAACGAGCTGGTTCTGTAACCTAAACAATAATAACGCAAAGTAGTCACTGTCATGCCAAAACCAAAAGATAAGTAAAAGAACTTACCAAGAATTTAAAGTTCTTTATGAAGGCCTTATACTCACGGGAAGAAGAACCCCTTGAGATTTAAACAGGAATTTCTATTTAAGCCACGCTGCAACAGGAGCCTCAGGATAAGCACCAACTCATCATTTAAGTCTTCTCATGTAGAACGTGATTAGACAATCTAGTTCCTAAAATTATATGCTTTTGGCGGTTAATTGCGGTTTGTGGCCAAATGTAGAGTCGAAGCCGTTTGAGATTCGGTAAAAAAAAATACAATTCTACTTGCATTGTGGTGGTAGTGAACAGTGTTCTTGTTGTTAAGATTAATTACTTAAGTTAAATGGAGAGGTGGCTAATTTCACCAACAACTGAGTTACACCTCCAGTCATTCCAATAATTTTCAATGCAAAAACTGAGAATATGTACGAGATTAAACTCCATAACTTGAATGTTAGATACATATTAGAGACGATATTTTTTTCTTATTTACTTATAAGACAACAGACTCACATAATACATAAACATATTTAATAGAAGCCATATTCGCAAAGGCTAAACACATTCAGATAATCACTAAGTCGGATCCGGAAAAGGGAAACCACTCGAAGCAATGCAAACAGGCCGCAAATCTCAACTTAAATGTAAGAAAAAATATTCAATCTGAATAAGCGTGCCACGCTGGCTTTGGCTTTGCCAAAAAGGGAAGAAGGATTAAAGAGGTCGCGAAGCTGACATAGTAGGATTAACTGAGCGGTGCCGTGTCAGCAAATAAATGACGATTCTTAAAAAGGATACATCATTCCCTGGAAGACGTAATAGGTACCTAAATTGCATTTTTTAAGTTACCTTTTTGGATCGCCTACAAAATTACCTACAGAGAAATTAATAAACTATGGGATATTTTCTTTAGGGTATGTATTACCATACCTTCACTTACCATTCGTATACTATCGTTGCCACGATCGACCGTAAGTCGGTCTTTCGGATCAAATGATATAGTTATTATATTTTTAAATTTTCGACATTTACATGCTTTGCTATTGCACTGTTTAAACAAAAATATCTGGGTGACTGGTTTTTATTTGTTAAGATTAGCGCAGAAGACACAAAACCAACGTTAATTTACTCTAAAGCAGAGTCATTTAAAAAGTATTTTTAAAAAGTGACGAACATTTCAATGCTTAAATAATTTCACAATTTGCTCGATTCTATAACAGAAGTCTTCTGTTAGAAAAACACTACATTAAACTCCATTGAAGCTGTTATAAACCGCTATTGACACTGTAAAGCATTGATCCAGTTCAATGAAAATTAACTGATTTAACTAATACCTGAACTATACAATGGCAACCGTACAATGCCATTGATAAAGTTATCAATGGCATTAGTGGTCGGGGACGGCGCGACGTTGGCGAGTAACGGACGGGAGTAATATCGAAAAGGTTTCTCAAGAGAATAAACTTTTTTGATGTAAACGATTGCCATAGTGCGATAGGGCCGCTATATATTCATACCCACATAATCTACTGTCTTTATTGCACTTATTTCATTCTTGGTGTACACCCTAAAGAGATATACTACTACTACAACAGGTTTTTTATCACACTCAGGTTTAAAAATATTTCAAACAACTTATTGTCAAGTTTAAGAGTGCTTTTTTAGTCATTTGAAATTATGCTTTTTTATCGATTTTTATGGTTTCTTTTTTATTATACCATCTGGAGTTGCCTAGCCGGGAAGTGCCTTCGCTTTCAAGAAAACCGCGCTTAAAAGCATATGCAGGTTACTACTGGATGTAAGTTCCATCGAGTGGGGTCGGTAGAGCATCTAGAAATATCTAACCCTATATAGCAAGCAATATGTCGAGTGTCTTTATGAAGTGTTTATATGAAATGATAACTGCCGATACCGGCAATCATGTTATTCTCAACTCTATGTTTTACTTCAGTAAAAAGTAAGACCAACAACCAACCCTTATTTTCCGCTGCCAATACCGCTTCTAGATATTTTGTACAGTTTCTGTGAAACAGCTTAGTCGGTGGCGACACGTCAATAAAATCTGACACTTGTCAACGACAAAAAAAATGCTTACAATTATATTTTTAGCAACGCGTGACTTTTGATTGCGTAGGATTGCGTAAACTCTTTTAGCATGACACATTATGGCTGTGTGAGTGTGTGTATGTTTAATGTATATATGCTTTACAAAATGTATGATAGGATAATTTTGATAGGATCACAGTAGTTATGAGGGTAGTAATTAAAGTATAATTCTCGATTTTAATCTCATCAAACTTGGAATCGATAGTTGGTTACGATGAAATGTATGAAACATACTTGTTTTCTATCTGAGTTAATACCACAATAAAACCCCTCTTACAACGCCGATTCCAGCTGTTACATATTTTTAATTATTGAGCCAGTTGTGAAACGGCCCTTAAAGTGAAATCAAAATAAGACTTCAGATTTAAAGCGCGATAGTGTAAATAACTAAAAAACCGGTGCCCAAACTAATCTCACCTGCTAGTTGGTGCTATATGTGTACAAATGTATAATAAAACTTATACTCATAATCAAAATTATCAATTAACTTTGTAGTGTTTCTAATGAGTCTTTGTAATAAGAAATAAATGATTTATTATTATTTTAATTAAGTATATATTTTTTTAGGTATTTTGTTACTCCCGGCGTGGGAGGTGCGGAGGCGTGACCTCGTGGCAGCCATCGGGGTGGGAGTCCTCTTGCTCGGCAGCATGATTGTGGCAATGGTGCGGAGCGCGAGCGCGTGAGCCACCGCCGCCTCCTTCTGCGAGCATGTAATGTTCGAGAAGGAGATGGCGGAGCGCGCCCGTGAGAGATTTAGAACTCTCACTGCCCGCCGAGCGTCGCAGGCGACTCAGGCGCCGGAGGTCGCTTAACGACCTTCGTCCTCCATGAGCGCAGGCCTGGGGTGGCAGGTGAGGCCGCCTGTCACCCCAGCAGAAGCAGGCCGGCCCAAACCGGGGCAAGACGGGGACACCGAGGTTCCCAAACCCGAGGGGGGCCATCTCAAAACCGGAGATGGCCCAGGGTCAGTCGGGGTGCGAGGGATATGCTTTATGGGCAACCTCACACCTCGGCGTCTGAAGACCTGAGACGGCGTGCGGTTTCAGTCGGTTCAAGCCCGACATAACCACCCCCGCTGACCGACAGGGGGGGATTCGGAGGGATGTCCGCACGAAAAAAAAAAAAAACCGGCCAAGTGCGAGTCGGACACGCACACCGAGGGTTCCGTACAAACCTGTAGGTATATAAGTAAAAGTTCACCTAAACATTATTATAGACCTGAGTATTTGATATGAATTTCAATTTAATACCTCTACGCGTTCATGAGAAAAGAAGCAGTAACGTAAGTATATCGAAAATTTGCGGCATAAACGGCTGTATCTTTTGATTGCTTTGGCTTAGAAGTTTGATTTTTTCACAGCTCCAAGGGACAGTAGACCTGAGTTTTAGATATTATTTTCAGTTTGATACCTTCACGCGTTCGTGAGAAAAACGGTCTTGACAGACGGACGGACGGACGGACAACGAAGTGATTCTATAAGGGTTCCGTTTTTATCCTTTTGAGGTACGGAACCCTAAAAAGGGTATTTTAGTAGGTCCCTGAAGAGGACGACAGAGGTGTAGTAACAACCGCATTTCTCTGAATATGTTTAATTCTTAATTTGTTTTCACGTTAAATATCAGATGAAGAACAGCCCTATCCCTTAGTTGCTCTGTATGAGACTCCCAGGAATGTTTTTTATTTAATGGTACTTAAGTACGTATATCACATTTTTCGGTGCAAAGAGCTGCTCAGTCATCTTCAAAGGCATATTACAAACATGATACAGAGTTCATTTGTCACGATAATTTAAGAGATATAGGTAAATAGGTAGATGTAGAGAACTTGTTAAATACAACTGAAAACGAAACTTACTAAGAAATTACTCTAGTACTTACGAGTTGTAACAGTTGTTTTGTTGAATGAGATGAGAAGATAGTATCACGGACTTTATTAAAAGCTTTTTCAATTTTCATCAAGAAACCTAAATAATTTTCAAGATTACTAAGAGAACAATTTTCTTAATGTGGCTAACATAAAATTCCTTTTAAGAACTAGGCCATATTATGTTGTTACTCAAAATTGTATTCATGATTTAGCTAAAAGCGACCGCTATTATCCGCTTTGTTAAATTTTTAATTAGAATCGGAAGTTATAACTTGTAAACCTGACATAGGTACCGGTTCAAAGTTCAACCGTAAACTTCTCTTTGTTTATACAACTTCGAGTTTGGGAAGCAGGTAAGTTTTAGAACATTGAGGTTTAATGATCTAATATTAAACGAAAGCTGAGGGTATTAATTAAGGATTCCGTGGCGTAATAGCGATAGCGAAATTATAGGCGCGCAACCATTAGCCTGCGGTACCTACAACGATGTGATGCAACTTTTGTGGTACATTTTAATAATGATTCGGTTATACTCAAAGTCAGTCCTTTAAGCAAAATTTATTTAAAAAAAAAAACAAAATTTAGTCCTCCTAAATGAAATCAATTCTCATCCGTTTAAAATATAAGTTAATATCAGGAAACAACATAATAACAAAAAATACACACACTTTTTAATCTTCTCTTCTTTTTGATCTTCTTAATAACTCCAACTAAACTCAATTCTAGTGTAACCGATGCGACGCCAAGTAGCGTTGGTACCTACATACTTTGGATTCCAATCCATGATTTTTATGGATTCGAATTCAAATATCGATTTGAAAATTCCTTTCGTCATTACACTGCTACTACCTCGCGTCTAATTTCTATATAGTGCCTATTTATTTAAGACTAGCGGTCCGGTACGTGCTTCGCTACGTCAAAATGATCCGCCATATATTGAATTCAAGGGCTTACCCGGGGTGCCCGGCAACGGACACTTGGGGAGGATCAATCCCTTCGGATACCCCCCACCGGCCAGCGGGGGTGGTTTTGTCGTGTATCGACTAAAACCGTACGGTGTGCGCACGAAAAAAAAAATTCTGAGAGATTTTCTTAATATTTTTTTCCGTAAGAACCTTGTACAGAGTATTAGAAAACTACAAAAAAAAATCTGCCAAATCGGTCAAGCCGTTTTCATGCTATGTCGTGACAACGGCAACCCTTCTATTTGTGTCAATACAGCAATTTATGGAAGTTTCGTAATTTTAATATTAACTATCAACAAAGTAAATCCTACTTCCTGCTAATATTATAAATGTGAATGTTTGTTACTCAATCACACCTAAACGGTTCAGGATCGGATCAGGCTGAACTTTTATACAGGGAAAGAGTATAATCTACAATAACACAAAAGCTACTTCTTTTCCCTGGAATGGGTCCCCAAGGCTTGTGGAAACGGGATCAGATGTCCACGTGACCGAAACCGCAAGCAGCAGCTAGTGACAACAATATTTTTGTATAAAATAGAACTCTTTTCAACATTATAAAATGAAATCACATTTGCAACCCTTCAGCACACAACAGTACACAACCAATGATTATTTCACCGTTCCTATAGAAATAACAATAATTTGTTGTTCACTGTGGCCACAGGGGACTCGGCCAAGTCTAAGCTTGCCTTCGTGATGTCGTTCGCTAGGTGCTTAGTTAACTTCCAGCCAACGAGCATCTCGAAATAAAAGAAAATTAAATAAATTGTATTGAAGTCAGCCGAGTTGTGAGGAAAGACCTAGTTTATTGTACACACATGCATAAATACATGCCAATAATTGTGTTTCTCGAAATGTTATGTTCAAGAAGTCTCACAAAAATATTCTAGTAGTAGGATTCTGACGCATTAATCGAGGTTCATCTGCAAGAAATATTGATCAATGTAAATGTTACAGTGTAATATTGTGTCTCATTATTGTTTTATTTTTTAATATATTAAGAATACTTTATTATACTAACTTATAGACTTTGAACATATTATTGTTTCTCTGAAATCGACCTATCTCTCTATCTAGATAAATCATTTTATAAAATGAACTTAAACTATCAACCAATAAAGTTTTTAATTTAATACTTAAGGTAGTAGCATCCTCTATGTTCCTTTTCTCAAATTCACACAACGTACATAACTACGTAATAAATTTGAATTACGCAGTTAATAACATAATTTATAAATTTACTTAAAATTCCAATTATTGAATATGATTAATTTATAAGCTATAATTATACCACTTCTATGCTATGAAATATACTAAGTTTATCTAACTTGACGAGTTATTTTTTGTCTTTTTGCTAGTACTTGTTTCTGGGAAGATGTTAAACTAACGACACAGATTTCAATGGTACTATATTGGTAGATTGATTTTGTCATAGTGCTGTCTTAGTATTCATTGTGTCGTCCACATGCGGGGTGCATGAACCCCTATGCAACGGACTGTAAATTACTGCACATAGTGATGATATAACTAGTCTGCCCATAAATACTGTTACATCAAAATTTTTCTTTCTTTTTCAACTTTTTAATTATTTGGAATTTGGAACACGTATATTATTTTTAAAACTTCTTTCTATTTCGCGCCATTACACATATTTTTTCGTGTTTATTATCGAATTACAATATGGAATGGGGTGTTAAAGAAAATAGGATCGCAGTGATCGCCTTGCACAAAGTGGGTATGGAGCCGTCGGTCATATTCCAGACACTTCAAAAACTTGGTATCAGCCGTATGTTCGTATATAGTACTATCAATAGTTTTTTTTATTTATTTTTATTTAAGTAATAAAAACAGTTTTACATAAATCTTGATACACCCATAAACCTGTATTGATTTATCTTGGGTGTGTACATCCTCATTTCTTTCTGTTACATTTTTATATAGGTACATAGAACAAAGAATCATAATAATAACAACATACATTTTACGAAATCTCACTTGTAGGTAGCCACTATTAGGGGTGCTTGGTTGGGGACCTCCACGCGGTGCACCCTGGGCAACGGAGACAGCAGCGCCTCTCTCCTAGGGCGGGAGAGACACTGCCGCCTACGGCCAACTCCGACCGAGGCGAGGACGGCCCTGTTGAGGGCTGTTCGGAAGCTTTCCACGTGTCCCTCTGATTAGCAGATGGCACAGTGGAGAGCAAGTAAGGGGGCAATCTCAAAACCGGAGATGGCCCGGGGTCAGTCGGGGTGCGAGGGATATGCTCTATGAGTAACCTATCAGCCGGCGTCTTAAGACCCGCGGCGGCGTGCGGTTTTAGTCGGTTCAAGCCCGACATAACCGCCCCCGCTGGCGTAGGGATTTCCGAAGGGATTTCCGCACGAAAAAAAAAAAGGTAGCCACTATTAGAAATAGGTGTAGGGTAAGTACAAATCTTTCGAGCGTTTGACCGGTATGTTGTTGTTTACGCTCGATTAGAAGACGTATACAGGTGATTGGTAAGTAGTAAGTACAACATTTTTTTTTTTAATATTTTTAACAGTTTAGTTATTTAATAAGTACAAACAATATTGTTCTGTTTGTTTATAAATTATATATTTTGGTAGGGTTATATGTTAGATTGCTGGGTATGTATATGTTTTTGATCATTCGTTTAAAGTTTAGTGAATTTATTTTATCTCTTATTTCTAATGGTAGCTCATTTATAAGTTTCAGTAGTTCGCTTGCCATAGTAATTGTTGGCTGTTTTAATAATCAACTTTTCATTTACTTTTTGACGTGTCATGATTGGGTGTTTTATTAAATTATTATTGTATTTAAAATAGTTTTCAATGGTTGGCACCATTTTAACTTTCCTAAGAACGGGGATTATTTTACAAAGATACAACAACACTTCGTCTGTCGAAGACCAGAAAAGATCGGGGCGGCCGCGTGCTGTTAGAACTACAAAGGCTATTAATGCTGTTAAAGCCACAATTCGTCCCACCCCATAAGGAAGCAAAAAATCTAATCGCGAGAAATGAAGATTCCCGCTAGGACTCTGTCATGTGTAACACATGACCGAGTCCTAGCGGACAGCTATAAAACAAGACCTGAAGCTCGGTGCTAATCGTCGATTAAAGAGAGTGGATCGATCAAAGCGCCTTCTGTTGCGATACGCAGGTGAAAGGCACAGAAATATCCTCTTTACCGATGAAAAAAATTTCACGATTGAAGAACACTACAATAAGCAAAATGATAAAGTGTACCGCTCACAGTTCTAAGGAAGCTGCTCAAGTGGTCGGAAAGGTACAACGTGGTCATCATCCTGCGTCAGTGATGGTTTGGTGGGGCGTCTTATCAGGGACTCCCTGAAAGCTACATTTTTGTGAAAAAGGAGTGAAAACTTCAGCCAAAGTGTATCAAGATACTGTCTTGGATCATGTTGTGAAACCTCTCAGCAATACACTATTTAAAAATATACCGTGGACTTTCCAGCAGGACTCTGCTCCTGGTCACAAGTCACGAACTACCCAAGCCTGGCTAGAAACCAACGTGCCGGACTTCATAAGAGCTGAAGACTGGCCCTCATCTAGCCCAGACCTCAACCCTTTAGACTACAAATTATGGTCAGTTTTAGAGGACATGGCCTGCTCTAAATGACACGGCGACATTAAAAATTTTTTGGAGCAAGCAGTGGCAAAATTTCCCTTGGAAACAGTGCGTAAATCCATAGATTCGTGGCCAAACAGATTAAAGGCCTATATAAAAGCCAAAGGTGGCCATTTCGAATAAAATATATTTTTATTTTTTGCTAAGACTTTAATAAATATGTAGGTATACATTTTAATAATATTACATTACTTCATTTAAAAAAAATGCATTTTCATTTGTAACAAAACTTATGGCTGGACTAGGTATACTATGTCGTTTTTTACATTTATGGAGCGCCCAATTAAAATGTTTTAAATCAATTCAATCTGTATATAATAGGAAGCACAGCTGCTTTGAAAGAAAATATGTAGGTATAAGGTTGATTATACGCATTTTTACATTTTCGTACGGGATAAAAACAGACAAAACAGAATACAGAGAATCCAATTACGTTTGTCACATTAAGTTATTATGCAAAATTGGTTCCAAGGCTTTTTGTATTTTGTCTTAAACAGCGAGTAGCCAGCATAGCATTACTTTGTAATGTAATCAAGTAGAAATATTGTTTCTTTTGTACTTTAACTGGATTTCTATAGCCTTTGACAGCGTTTTTATTTGTGTTCTAAAAGGGCCGCGGTTATTGAGGCTGGAAGGATTTGTTTTTACAGTTGTTATGATTTTATATTATAACTAACCATTGCCCGCGGCCCTGATCGCGAATTCTAATTCCGCGCCTACAACCCTCAGAGACCTATTCCTGAGAAAAAGTAATCGGTGTCTATTCTCTGTGTGCAAACAGGGAATGGTAAAAGATAAAATCCATTGCACATAAAGGCCGAACGTATTCATAATAGTGAACAATTCTTATGAAAGGAGTCTAAATCGTTGACTCATTAACATAATATAAGTATACAGGTACAATTAAACTGAAGCTAATGAACAAGCAAGTTGCGAGGCTGTAACCACCAACCACAATCACAAAAGAGGTACTCAACAGAATCATCCCATTCGTTACATAATAGAATCGACCGGTGTCATCCTCAAGTCAATGGGGCATGCCACCAAAATGGCTTCTATCAATATACTAGGGTTCCTTACGACTACATACGTCTTTTTGGTTCGTTGACTACGCCAATACGTCTCTTTAGAATTAAATTAAGGATAAAACCAATTGAAGATTGGTAGTCGATTTTGCGGCACCCAAATTACGCGCTTGCCTTCTTATGTGAAATTGCAGGATCGCGATAGATCGAGAGATTTCAGATACTTTCATGATTAACTTGCACGAGCTAAATGGTAGTTACTATAAAATAAGTTGTGAAAGTGTTGGAAAAAAGAAATTAGGGATGATTTTGGCTTCAAATTCAGAAAACCAGCTGGATGACCCTTCATCAATTGAAGTTTTAATACCTTGATTTATTACTTAGTGAATTTAATTCAACTGCCATCGACGCAGGACTCTTAAATTATCTGATTTTTGGAAATACAATGACAGGAATGTTTTAAATAAGTTCTACAAATATGCATAGATAAATACCACAAGTAGAAGCAAATTTTATAAGCAGACATTTTAAATAACTTTACATAGGTACTGCTTGAAACATCTTTATTTTTATCTCGAAGAATATTGAAAAAGAAACATTAACTAATTTTAGAATTAACAAAGACTTTAAATATGCATTATGCTTCTCTAATATTTACATGAAGGACGAAGTACCTTTTTAGCGAAATAACATGCACCGTGCTTTACCCCGGTTTAATTAATTTACCTTTATGAGCTGTCTGGCGTTTGGTTTTATTAAAAATACCGCTTACTTATATACGGAGCCACGGTGTTAAACAAATATTGTGAATTATAGAATAGTGTTTACAGTTGCTAGTTATGTTGTTTTGGTTATAAAATTTTCGAAAAATATCGTTTCGGTTCATAGTACAGACAACACAGTGTACGATCGTCGTGCCTTTCAAATAGGGCAAGCCTTTAATTTTTCAACCGACTTCAAAAGGGAGGAGTCTCTATGATCGTCTATTTCAATTTTTTTAATTTCAACAGATTTTTTCTAAAAAGCTACCGCACGTTCCTTAGTTTCACATTGCAACAATAAAAAATAATCTAGTGGCCACTCCGGTAAGTTTTGCGATTCTCTTAGAGTTTACGATTTTTCCCTGGGAATTTTTGAGCAGAGTCAATTACAAATGATGAAATCTTCTCAGTAAACATTTCAATAAAGCACTTCAGTATTTTTTTCCTAGAGAAGTTCAGTAAGCTTCAATGGTTTTATGTTTCAGAACCGACCGACTTTACAGACTACGTCTATAAACTTCACAAGATCGCTCTGTTACAGAATTTAGGTTCTATTAGTTTGTAGATATAATAAGGTTAATTTGAAGCAATCTCGGTAATTCAATACCCGCAATTATGCTTTGCACAGTAGCTGGTCTGAAACTGTTATTGCTCACTAAAAGGTATGCTACTCGATACCCGGGGAAATCAATACAAGCAAACAACCGCAGACTCGGCTTTATTTACGAATATACGTCGTAAAAAGCATACCAGTGAGGCTAACGATTTGTGAAAAACTATTTGCTGACTTAGGGCTCAATGATTATTCAAACTATATAAAAGTTAGGTTAGTGAATTCATGCCTCATTACGGAACTTGACGACACTATCAGGCAGTCTTAAATTCGGTTTAAGTCTATATTGCATTGCGCTTACCTTTTTGTAGGTACTGTATAGAATTACACAAAACATTTATTAAATCTTACTCTTGAAATATAATAATATCATATATCATCAAATCAATGTAATTCTAAAAAAATGTAATAAAAATTAATATGATAGCCCGAAACCGAAAATTTAATACGCAATAGTAGACTACGAAACAGTTACAAACTTTTTGCCTAATTATAACGAACTTAGAGGTTTAATTTTGCTCTTCTTGTGAAAATATAAGATAGTTAGAGACCGATATTCTTAGCAATCCATGGATTCTCCGTGCGGGTGCCGGGTCCATCGCGTTGCTGAGTTGGGAACTCGGGACAGTGCCTGGGACTTGCGACCCAAGTGTAGGTTTAGAAGGGGCCCCTTTTGTTGATGTACATCAACACTCACCTTCACTACCCAAGTTCCCCTCCCTGCCTAACCAAATTTGATACGAACCTACTTGTGCCGCCTTAGACATTCGTCCTAGTAATGAGCTTATTGTAGCTCTCTATAGGCCTAGATCTTTAAGTAGGTTATAGAGAGATTTTGCTGGTATACCTCTCGCCCCCACTTCCACTGCATACAAATTAACCACGTAACCGTTTTTGATTAATTCGTTTGTGAGATCATAGTATTAATTTTTCTTTATTGTGTGGTCCTTCGGTATATTTGTTTCCCACGGTACAGTAAGTTCCACAAGAACCACATGTTTTAACCTCTTAGTATATAGGAATATGTCAGGTCTAGATGACGAAACCCCAACATCCTCCGGAATTTTATAGTGCTTTTCATACGTGTCGATTAGGACAGCCTTAATAACTGAAAGTAAATTCAGTAAATAGATTGGCCAAACAGATCTGTAGCGCAACGAATGTTGAATTAGATCGAGCGTACTCTTTGTGTATTTTAAGTGATTCTCTGCTTTATATGCGAGCTGTTACGATGATCACGCGATATTTCCTAATGCGAAAATACTGTCCATCTGGTGGTAGACGGTAACCGTGGTCTAAGAACGCTTGCAACACCATAGGTAGCTATCACTTAGGGGTGTGTATTGGGTAACCTCCTCTAGTGTCGCTCAGATTCCGATCCCGCTGCAGTCCGGGGGGAACGGAATCGGAGCGGCCGGTACACCCTGGGCGGCGGTCAATGGCTTCCCCTTCACCCCTTCATAGGGTTGGCATTGATCGTCGGCCAATACCCAACGTGGCGGGAACACATCGCTCTCCGTACTCCTCTGCTTTCAGAGGAGACAGGATGAGCGATGCTGTTAGTGGTGAGATGGCCCAGGGTCAGCCGGGGTGCGAGGGATATGCTCTATGGGTAACCTTACACCCCGGCGTCTGAAGACCCGAGACGGCGTGCGGTTTTAGTCGGTGCAAGCCCGACATAACCGCCCCCGCTGGCCGGCGGGGGGGTATCCGAAGGGATTTCCGCACGATAAAAAAAAAAAAAAAAAAGGTAGCTATCACTCACGCGTTGCCTCCTACAGAAGGGAAGGTAAAATGAAAGAAATGAGAAAACGTATAAAAGACAGATAAGGTCTCCAGCACCAGCACAAACCACACATATTGCAGATAACTACCTCATAAAGGTGTATGGGTCATCTGCAAGCCGGTACACCTGCTGACTAAGGAACGAGGCCCTGGGACAGGCTTCCCTCTCTGACCCAGAGCCTCGTTCGTCAAACCGTAGACGCAGCCATAAAAGGCACATTAGCCAAACATGAGGTGTAAGCAGTAAGCGGATCCTGGGATCCCGAGGTAAAAGCATCGGCTGCAACTGGGAACAACATTTAGACGATGATGATGACTGCTACTTAAAGTATATGAAAATATAGATATATTAAAGTCATGGTACCGTGAAATAATTGAAATTCGCGTTTGGATTCGGCACAGTTTGATCTGTTTGTTCAAAAGTGTGTTCCAAATGTAGCTGTCACCTCGTTCATTTGTAACTATCGCACAATCAATTAAAATCAACTGCTCGTTTTAATTATATGACAAAATTAATGATAGCGCAGTAATTAACGGTAGATTACACTTGAATTATCAATAATTGCTTTTTATCGAATGAAAACGACCCCGATTTAATTGTGGTAGGGTTTGTATACGTTCGAAGCTCTTACGCTACACAGAACGCGAATGGAGTTTATTTACACTTTGTAACCATAAAAACTCAATAAAGTGGAAAACTATACAATTGAATTGTTTTAATTAAATATTGTTCGTTTACTCGCTGACGATAATGGTAAAATTCGCCCTTAAAAGTTGTTAAAGTTAATTTTTCGATGAAATTTTATGGACGATAAATTTTCACCAGTCGCCAACTCGCGACAATAGAATAAATTAAAAGTAACGAGTTTGTTAATTCAATAGGATTGCTTGCTCGCCTTAACTTTTTATCAATCATATTGCAAATTTCATGCGATCACGATGGCAGTAAAATGTTTATTGCATCTCTAAGGATTCCTTGAAAATTTGGTGGGGTACTCTTTTCTTGCATATTGTCATTACAAACAGCACAACATAACATTGGATTATAAAAAATCCGGTCAAGTGCGAGTCGGACTCACGCACTGAGGGTTCCGTACAAAACTGGATAGAGAGGCGCATTTAACGTTGCTGTAGAGTTTCTAGTCTTGACAGATAGACATACAGGTATTTTTTTGTGATGTGGGTAACTACATATTTACGGTTATCGGATTTTTCCCTTTACTTGTGCTATAAGACTTTACTTTCCGTAAAATATAATGATTATAGCTCAAGGGGAAGCAACCCTACCCTATAGGTTTTGATGCTCTTGCTATTGTTTAAATCGCACAAATAAAATTAAATCTTTTCATATTATAAAAAAAAAGTCGGTGTCTGTTCGCTGAGAACTTCTAAACTACCCAACGGATTTTGATGCGGTTTTCATCAAAAGATAGTGTAATTGAAGCAGGAGGAATAGTTTGATACTATTTTGTCATAATTTGTTGAAATATGACGATAATTGTTCATAATGACGAAAGAAATCAAACCGACTGAGAGCTTCAATCGAATACGCTAACCTAACCTAACCCCTTATATCAAAACAATGTAACTATCATGGGATTGTTCCTTTTTTACAGGTCTACGAAAAAGTCCGCAATGGTATATCTCTCTTCGTAACTGGTTACGCAAGTTCAGTTACGAATGTGGATGAAAGGCTCTTAAGGATAGCTTACGACGACCTCTGTGGCGTAGCAGTAGAGCTTTCGACTACTAAGTCAGAGGTTGTGGAAATATTTGCATTGGTGGGAGTGTTCTATGTATAATGCGTATGTATATACAATAAAAAGAATCTAAGCGTATTTATCTGCATTCTAAAACCCATAACACAAGTAGTTAAGCTAAGCTTATTTTGATATAGTAATTGGAAAGCTTTTTGAAAGAATACACTAAATATGTTAGTCACTACAAGCATTTTACACCACACAATATCATTGAATATGTTCTGGAAAATCGTTATTCCACCAAAAACATTATAATGTGAAATAACGCCAAGACAAGTCTCCATATTGCTTACACTGTAAAAAAGTTATCAGATTTTACGGAGAGACAAGCTTCTTACTCTACACGCCCTTACCTAACTCTAAATCTCATCATAGCGTAGTCTTGAGTTCTCTACAAATCCTACATCCTTTTCGTAACAGTGACGTAGACGCTTCTATGGGTTTATGAACAGAAAGTAATTCACTATTAACTAAACGTAAATGTTGCCATAGGTCCTTGAGTAACGAAACTGCCAAGCCATACATTTTATTCATGTCTTTTAGTAAGTTATTACCTTATACTTCTCGTTATTTAATTTTTATTATTTATTATTATAGATTTAGATCGGAAAAAGAGAACATCTAGGACGGGACTTGAAACCGCGACCAGTCCCTTATAGGGGGAATGCTCTGACCAACTGAGCTGCCTAGACACGTCCCAGATATTCTAAATTCTCCGATATATTATATACGTCTCTGGGCGACGCTGGACGCCATCTACCGTAATTCTTGCGAACTACGGAAACAATGAATCTTTTTTAAACATTGTTTTTTGATTACTCCGCCACATTAATTCAAAGAAAATTTTAAGCAATTAGTATGCTTACTTTTTCTACAGACTTACATCGGAAATATCTTATTGTGTTTATTTTATAGATTTTAGATCGGAAAAACAGAACATCTACGATGGAGGATTTCCGATCTAATCCCAATCTAAAACCTATAGGAAAAATAAGTATACTAATTACATAAAAATTTAATTGAAAAAAAATGATTATTTTATTTACCTTTTTAGGGTTTTGTATCTGGAAAGAATCTAATCCAAAACCTTATCCGAAAGCAACCTTAAGTTTGTTCTTCAATCCAGTTGTATACGGTACCCTCAATGCCCAAGTCCGAGCACTTGACTATTCTTTAGGTTATATTTTCTGCACATGTAACCAATAGTCTGAATAATATTTTTTGTGTTTCTAGCTTTAAAATTGTCAAAGTTCCATGCAAACTTTCATTCCCTATTTTTAGGGATGGGGCAAAATGTACATATTTCATAATTTTTCTGTTGTATGTATGCTAATCCTAGCAAATTTCAACTCGCTACGACTTCAGGAGGTACCCTTACAGTTTTGCTGATCACAAGTCAGTGAGTGACGAAATCTGTATATTTTAGAAATTAATAACGTCTAAACGTAACATATTTAATCAATACAATTTAGACTTCTTCGCACTGTCCAGACTGAATCTATAAGGATACAAGAATACGGTGAAACGCTTGGAGAAAAGGCAGGTGTGCCCTGCGCTCCAAGCGAGACGAGACAACGGAGCCGCGTGGTAATGCAATCGCGGCGTAGGTTGACTACGTTGACGTAGAAGTTTGATTTTTTCACAGTTTTAAGACGTTACTGACCTGAGTGTTTCATATTAATATCAAGTTGATATCTTAGCGCGTTTCGGAGAAACAAGTATTTTTTTCGTGATGTGGATATATATATTTACATATTTAATGTTTTCGGTTTTATTCCCACTGCCTTTTCTACAAGACTTTGCTTCTTACCAAGTGTCATGATTCTAACTCAACGTACGTAGGTTTTGATGCCTATGGCAATTTGGTGAAATTTGCTAGATAAACGGTTGTACCTTTTGATTTCATTGACCTAGAAGATAATTTTTTTCACAGCTTCAAGGCGTTATAAACCTTAGTATTTGGTATGCATTTCAACTTGATGCCTTTACGCGTTCCTGAGAAAAAGGTCTTGACAGTGCCAAGGGTAATTTAGTTAATTAAATTTACTACATAAGCGATTGTACCTTTTGATTGCATTGACCTCAAAGTTTGATATTTTCATAGCTTTAAGGCGTTACAGACCAGAGTATTTGGTATGATTTTCAACTTGACTCTACGCGTTCCTGAGAAAAAGATCTTGACAGACAGACAGACACTCTCCTGCTCCTCCTTTTCTTCTTTGCTTGTATGGTAACGACTACCGCCTGAACTTCCAACCCCGAGTGAAAAGCCTGCACCAGAGCCTCATCCGTCAATCCTGTTGATTGTGCACCGGCTTGCAGATGAAGTTTACTATAGATAGGCTAGTGCACTTCCCTGACTCTGAAACAAGGTTAAGTATACGTAACAAAATGGCAAAACTAATTGCTTTACGTTGCCTCAGGAGAAATTTTGGGTAGAAAATCCAGATTATATTTCACAATTGTATGTAAAATAATCATTTACGTTCTGTGCTAAAATTAAATAATTGTATTCCTAATTTCGGGATGAGGTGCCGATTGAAGAGGATCAATAATTATGATTAATAATACAATCAATAGAATTTTTAGAGTGTCGTAGATGATAAAAATAAAGTACCTATTCGGTTTTTTTAAAATGTCAATAAGTATGAACACAGTTATAGTGTAAACGTTGAAGAAGCGTTTCAAGTATCTGTTACAGGACGATCTTTGCTATAATACACACATGGGATTAGGTTTTTTGTTGTAATATTTACTTATTTAAGTAATCAGTAATCAGTAATCAGTAATCAGTAATCAGTTTATTTCGTAAACATAGGTAAATGAAGGTGTAACATTAACAAAAATATATATGCTCTTCTATGCTCCGCCTATAGGCATACGAAAATACATTTAAATGGCCATATTATTTAAAAACAACAAAAAATAACAAATAGAGGATAAAAATGAAAAAAAAAAAAAAAAAACAAAATCAAATAAAGTAAACGTAAATAAGAGTGTCAGTGGATATTAGCGTGTAAAAAATATTTATGTCAAGAGAATGGAAAATTAAAAAGCAAATTCAATGTCAAATATTAAAATTACATTAGATATAAATTAGTAGATGTCAAATTTAAAGGTTGTCATTCAAATATTCATTTAGGGAGTAATATGTTTTGTCAATGAGTAAGTCAAACAGGCTACGCTTAAATTCACCGACGTCTGAGCATATCCGTATTCGCCTTGGCAGTTTATTATATAATTTTGGCGCCATTGCATAAAGGCTTTTATGTAAAAACGTGGTCCTAGTGCTTAATAAATGAAGTTTATCGGAGCGACGTTGACTCTCTATAGTGTTAAATAACTGCATATTAGTTTTAACGAACATATTGACTTCATATATATACAGAGATGGTAAAGGCAAAAGTCTAAATTTTTTTAAATATGGTATGCAGGTATCTGTACGTTGTAGTCCACATATTGCTCGGAGACATTTTTTTTGTGCTTTAAAAGCATCATTTGTATTTGCTCCATTGCCCCAGAATATTAAACCATATCTTAAAGTGGAAGTCACGTAACCATGGTATGCCGTAAGTAGTGCATTCTCATTTGTAACTTTACGCAGCATGTAAAGCGCGTAGGAGAATTGATGCATTTTCATACATACCTGCTCAATATGTGTTTTCCACGACATATTACTATCAATGTGCAAGCCCAAAAATTTAGTAGCTTTTGTCTCCTTAATTTCTTGTCCGTTATACTGAATTTTTATGTCAGAAGTCCATTTCTCTCTGATTTGGAAATTCATAAACGTTGTTTTTGTTACATTAATTTTTAAGTTATTAAAATTCAACCATTCAGCGATGTCAATGAGGCTATTATTTATGTTATTTTTAATGTCTATTAACTCCCCTGAATCAAAAATTATTGCACTGTCGTCAGCAAATAGGGACATTTGATAATTTGTAGCTCTGGGTAGGTCGTTAATGTAGCATAGGAAGAGCAGCGGGCCCAGTACGCTTCCCTGCGGTACGCCATACGATATCGTTCTAGCTTCGGATGAATATGTTTCCTTGGTTTTAGTTTTGATGTTTATTCTATCAATTTGAGTAATTTGACGTCTATTGTGTAGATATGATTTTAATAAGTCATGGATATTGCCTCTGATACCATATATTGATATTTTTTTTAATAATGTGATGTGGTCGACATAATCAAAGGCTTTAGTCATATCCATGTATAGTGACACGACTGGTTTGCAGTTATCTAAGTTAACGTGTATGCATTTAAGAGCATTATATATTGCCATGTTTATAGTTTTATTTTTCCTAAAGCCCATCTGTTCATGACATATGATGTTGTTCTTTTCTAGATAGCTGTTAAGACTATTATAAATAAGTTTCTCAAAAATTTTAGCAAATACAGATAATAGTGCTATGGGCCTATAGTTATTTATATCCTTTTTATCGCCCTTTTTGTATAAAGGTTTAATGATAGAAGTCTTTAATTTATCTGGAAAAACTCCATTTAATATAGAGTTATTGAAGATGTTGCACAGTGGAGGAGCAATTATGGGCGCTACTGCTTTAATTACACTCGTTTGAATCTCATCATAACCTATGCTGCTGGTATTTTTGAGACTTTTAATAACCGTAATGATATCTATCGGAACTATGGGTTGTATAAAGATGGATTTATATGAATTATAACTGCAAGTTTTACTAATATTAAAGTCACACTTGGTACTACTTGACACTTCATTTGGTACTATTTGATCAATGTAGTAGTCGTTAAAACTTTGTGCAATAAGTTTCGGATGAGTTATATATTTACCATTTACATTTATTCCTGTAATATTTTCTTTAGGTAGGTTAGGTTTTATTGAATTTATAACCTTCCATGTCGCTTTTGATTTGTGTTCACTTGTTTCAATGAAATAACTGTTTTGTGCTTTTGATTAAGAGTATAATAATGTATCTATTTACCTATTTTATGTAGGTAATTGACACTTTAATCTAACCGTAATGATATTTACATACCAAAGTTTTGTCTTACCTAACAGCTTACTCATGGCGCGAGGGCGACTAAAAGATTACATCGGGAGAACGCAGCATCCACCAATTGCGGTCATCAATCTAGTTGCCCATCGAGCCGATGGTTTCGTACTCATAGGAAAGGTTTGTAACATTAAACGTGTAAGTTGAAAAACAAATATGGAGCTTCCTTTGAATGCTAAAAAAAATCCAGGACTTCCTGGTTCTTTAAATAGAGATGTCGAATTGGTCGTCACATTCTAACCAATACTGCTTAATTCTTAGTTTTTTTTACAAAAAAATTGTACATAGCAAAATAACATATTGCCCAACTAAACTGAAATTATTTATGACTTATAATTGTTTTTAGTTCTCAAAATAGGTCAAAATAAAAACAATCAAATTAAGTCAAAATTTGTAACGTTTTTATTCCCTAAAAATTATATAAATTATTTTTTATAAATATTTATTATATGTTTATAATTACTTATTAGATAAATTATATAATTTTCAAATTAATTTTATGCATTACACGCGTGTAAACGCCACGAATACTGAGATAAATGCAATATTCTCTTGCAGTCCATACATTTGCACCGCGTGCTAAACATTGTGACGTCACTGTATGACACTACAGAGAGAGAAATTGAATTTTCAAAATTCTAATATCTTTAAAACTATTTGCCCTAAGAATATTCCACTTTAACAGTACATTTCATAACAGGTTCAGAACAGGACGTGTTCCGGTAGCTCAGTTGGTCAAAGTATTCCTCCTGTAAGGGACCGGTCTTGGGTTCAAGTCTGGTCTTGGATGTTTACTTTTTCCGAATTAAATTTATAGGAAAAGTTAGTATAGTAATTTCTCACCAGGAAAAGTGAGGGAGCATATAATATGTGCTATCTTCTGCATATATTATGTTGAATTGTTATTATAACCTTAATCTTAGCTTACAACATCAGACAGTTTCCTATTCGCTTAATACATGTCTAGTCCAGTTTACCTAAAGTTAAGGGTTAGGTATACGGATGAAACATTTTCCATCCGAGTGACCACTGTTCAAAGCCAAAGCACTCTGATGTGCAAGACAACGACTCAATGCAAAGTTTACTTTGTCACCTTTGTGCTAAACCTTATACAACCTTTTAATGTTTTTGTTACACCGGGACGAATTAAACTGCAGTTAAATGGAAATAGGGTGAGTTTTGTGGAATGGGATGAGTTTGTGTTGAATGTACGTTGTGTTTTAGTTCCCGGTTTTAATTTATTTATAGTGGGACGTCTTTGCACCGAGTGTTTTGTTATAATTTTCCGTACAGTATGTAAAGCTGAAGACAGGCGGCTATGGCGCTCATTAGGGGAGACCTATGTCCAGCAGTGGACTAGAATAGGTTGATGATGATGATGATGTAAATGTAAGGGACATAAGGAGGTTGTTCTGACCTGTTGACTAATATTATTTGCGTTTGACCGAGTGTGAGCCCGTAAGCTATCGTTAATGCTCCGGACAGCAGTCGAATATGGATTATGACATTAATTTGATAACATAAAAAATAAATCTACGTAATATGTATCATTAGCTGCATTAAAATATAGGTGGAAGCCTAGCTATAATAACAAAAAATACTTATACTTTAAATAAAATACTTTATAAACCCGCATAGAATGATGAACTTATAATAAAAACAGACGTTTATCATACAAATAAAAGACGAAATAAATAAATTTGGCGTCTTAAAATTCAATTTTGCCCGTCCAAACTGCTCTCGTCCATAATCCAGTTTAATACAAAAAAATTACGTTAAAAATCCCCGTATAACAAAATAATGTCTGCAACAAATCACACGAGGGAATTAGACGACTTAAAAATCATCCTATAATGAATTGCGTGAACTTATTTGTGATGCAGGGTCCACTAATTCAATATGTATTTACTATTTAGCGTTAGGTACTTAGGTTAAACATCTTTAATGCATACCGGTCATCATTGGAAGACTAGTCGTTACTGGGCAAATGGCAAAAAAAAACAATAAAGCTCAGCCAGAGTGTACGACTATGGGTGGTAAATATCCGGCTAATAAATATATTCAAGGGATATTCACCAGGGGTGTGTGTCGGGTAACCTCCTCGAGTGTCATTCCGATTCCGATCCCGCTGCAGTCCAGGGGGAACGGAATCGGAGCGGCCGGTACACCCTGGGCGGCGGTCAATGGTTTCCCCCTTAATGGGGTTGGCACTGATCGTCGGCCAATACCCGACGTGGCGGGAACACATCGCTCTCCGTACTCCTCTGCTTTCAGAGGAGACAGGATGAGTGATGGTGTTCGTGGCGGAGGCCACCGTGGGATCCTGGGGGATCCAGGGGCGGGTTAGCCCACTGCTAATGCAGGGGCCGACGGGCACTTGTGCCACCGCTGGTGAGAGAGGACTAGCCATCCTCTCGCGTTCCGTAATCGGTAGGTGATCAGCAACGACCTGACTGGTGGCTCCAGAAGGGTACGCTGTGATCTTGCTGACCGGAGGGCTTGCCTTTATTGGCCGGCCCACGACAAGGAAAAGTCTATAACACCCGACAGCGAAGTCGTAAAAACCTATGGATACCAGCCGACCTCCATAGTATATAGGCTTATCCAGGTGCAGGGGGCTCCGCCTGGATGGACCACCTTTCCCCCATACTCGTGGGACATGACATGAATAACTTAAAAAAAATTGTTGACAAACCGGACGGATTTACAAACGACGACACAGGCACGAATAATGGCAACGGAAACGACGGAGTGGTAGTGGTGGGGGCAGAAGAAGTGAGGCCTGCCACCTGCGGGAACCAGCATAACCGTAGGCGGCGTGAGCATCGGCATCGAGCCCACGATGAAGTACCTTGGGCTCGTACTCGATAGCCGATGGGACTTCGGACCTCATCTCCGAAGTCTGGTCCCGAAACTGAGGGGGGCTGCGGCCGCGCTATCGCGGCTGATGCCCAACGTTAAGGGACCCAACGCCCCCACTAGGAGACTGTACCTGGGGATCGTGCGAAGCATGGCCCTATACGGGGCCCCCGTATGGGCGGAGACTCTGGCGGCCCGCAACGTGGCTGTATTAAACAGCCCGTTAAAAGCGATGGCCGTCAGAGTCATCAGGGGGTATCGCACGATCTCAGTCGAGGCGGCATGTCTCCTAGCCGGGACCCCTCCATGGGACCTGGAAGCGAGAGCCCTTGCGCTGCTGTACCAGTGGCGCAAGGAGGCGCTGGAGCGGGGCCATAGGCCGGAGCCCCGAGAAATCAGGGCTCAACGGTCCCAGCTCCACCGGGAACTCATGGAGACATGGAGGGTGCGACTTGAGCACCCAAGGTGGGGGGAATCCACCATTGCGGCAGTGAGACCGATCATGAAGGAGTGGTTGGAGAGGGACCATGGGGACCTCTCCTACCGGATGTGCCAGATGGTTACCGGACACGGGTGTTTCGGTAAGTATCTGTGGCGCATCCACCGGGAGACAACGCCGCAGTGCCAGCACTGCGAGGATCCTGGCGAAGACACGGCGCTTCACACGTTGGTGGAGTGCCCTGCGTGGGCGAGTCAACGCCGGGATCTCGTTGCGGTCCTGGGCGTGGACGTTCTCTCGTTGGAGACCATGGTGAGGGCCGTGGTCTCCGACGGGAGCAAGTGGCACGCCGCCGCCTCTTTCTGCGAGCAGGTAATGCGCGCGAAAGAGACGGCGGAGAGGGAGCGGGAGAGAACCCTGCCCCCCGAGTTTCGCAGTCTGCGGCGAGGACGCCGCAGACTCATCTACGCCCGGGACTACCGACCTCCATGATCGGGGCCTGAGGACGGCAGTTGGCCGACTCGCCGTCCTTACAGAAGCAGGCCGTGGCGGAGGCGTGTCGTGTGTGCCCTACACACGCCTGCCAACTCACCGAAGCGGGATAAAACCCGACCCCACCTGGCGAGGCCGCGGTGGCGGCCAAAGTCCGCCGGCAACCCTGGGGTTATCCTTTCGAGGGGTTTACCCGGGGTGCCCGGCAACGGACACTTGGGGAGGACACCGTGCGGTTTTAGTCGGGACACGACATAACCACCCCCGCTGGCCGGCGGGGGGGTATCCGAAGGGATTTCCGCACGTAAAAAAAAAAAAAAAAAAAAGGGATATTCACCATATTTATTTGAAGTATCGTGTGTTCGACATTTCGGCACTGTTGTACTGAATTACTGCGAGCTAGTACATGCAGAAGGATAACACCGCGCCAACTTTTTTTAATAATTTTATTTCACACTCGTCTTGCTATATTAAAATATAGCAGGTCCAAGAAAAAAAACTAAACATAGAGCCACGAATAAAAAGAAGTTATTTCTAAACGCTGCACACATTTTCTCGACATCCATACTCTAATCATAAAAACCGAGCAGAGAAAAACTCTCCAAGGTTTTTTAATTCAGCTTCGTAAAGCACAAGACTCAATACAAAGCCTTTAAACATATTTATATTTAATTAAAATTCACGTGCACATCCCCTTTGTGCACAAGAACGGGGATACAGGCAACCTCTACCACAAATTAAAAATGTTTTGTTAGTGCATTATATTAAATGCTTAATTAATACTTTTGCAAGTGAGGTTAATAAATAAATAAACTCCATATTTTTTAGGGATTTTCTTTAGAAAAGCCCTATTGTTATCGAGTTGTCGTCGTCAACGTCGTCGACGTCGTCGTTGCCAATTTTCTGTCACGGTTTTGGGTATGAAGGAGATGAGCTATCGAGTTACTGTTTTCGGTAATAGATTCGTGCTGGGGTGAACCATTGCAAGATAAAGAAAAAATCGCAAAAAAATAATTAAATCGCAAAATCGAAAATCCCTTGTATTCGGCTGAGCTCGTCTCAGCAATTCAACTTGTTTACTATTTCTTACTCGCTCGCTTATCCACCTGCTGACCTATGGACGAGGCTCTGTAGAAGGCGCCCTTTTCGGGGTTGGGAGGTGAGACGGCGCTCACTCTTACAAAATATTGTCACTAGTATTAATAATTTTTCGTGAAGCCAATAACGAACGTGGTACATGAAATTTCAAGATTTTGGATTTTATTAATACCGCATGTTTATTGTCATCTAACAAGAAATTCATGTTATTATTTCGAATATCAAGGAATAGAATTGCAAAGAGTATGGGTCTCTCCAAGATATTTGGAGCCCAAACCAACAGCACCTGCATGCCAGTACATCTGCTGATGTACAGAAGATGTACGGAGGCTCTGGCGAAGGGTTTTCACCACTCCGTAACTCTTTCGTCACTTCCGTAAAAGCCACGACAAAACAAATCAAGAGAAAAAGTAAGTGACCTCGGGCTCTAATGTGTAAGTAAGTAAGCAATGGATGCAACCGGGACTAACGCAAATTACAGCTTTTCATGGTAACAGATAATATCTAGAAACGCTGCACACATTCTTGGAATCTTTACAGGTTGTTCTATTTACGAAATCTTGAAAACGGCCATTTTTAATCTGGACTACATATTACACGATTTGAGATAGAATTTAATTAATCAATAATTTTAAGTCTTATTTTAGAGATATTGTACTACTCTACTGCATTACGTTTCAACAGTTTTTAAGACTAATTATTGTCATTTAATTTACATTAATTTATTGATAACTTTTACGAGTTAAATAATCTTCTCAAGCCATAAGTCACAATTAAAATGCAGCATTCTACGGTAATGAACCCATAACCTATCCGTAGCATCTACAAACGTAGCGGTTAGATTTCAGCGTATCAATCAAGCCAGCGTCACCTGCTGATTGATGGACGACCTTCTTTCGTAGGCTTTTCTCTTGGTTTGTAGGTGTCAGAGGGTAGAAGAGTGGACCGCGGACTCTAAATTGCATGCTGTGGATGCAACAGGGACTCACTCTGTAATGACGATGATGATGACGATGATATTAATCGTGTTATTAGCAAATTTATGTCGTTGAATGGCGCTGCTAACAACAATTAATTATACATAATCGAAAAAGCAAACTCTGAAATACTACAAAACGACAGCAGCAGATGAAAGCTTGTCTACTATAAGTTTTCATTGTCACATACATTCATATATACCTGTGATATATACATAGTCACTTTATTAGCATCGTTTGAATAGGTACGAGTCAGTTCGCGTTACGAGAGGCTAATGAGGCGACGGCACTGTCTTAGTGCTGCACCTAGAGGGCCATTGTGCTCGTAACATCGATACATTGTTGAGAACTATTATGTTAAGGGGACGGGGGAGCTCTTGACTGAAGAGTTATTAGTGCAGTTATTAATTTATTATACAGTTCAACCACTAGAACGTTATTAACTTTTTAGGGACGTATCGCTCATAAACAAATGATTGATGATGATGATGCTGCAATATTTCCTTATCCACAGAAATAGAATAGAGCTCCAGCTCCAAATTCTGGTGATAGAGTAATAGACTCACTCCCAAAGTATATTCACCATTCAACAAACAGAATTCGTGAGTATATTAAAAAAAATACATTCTATGGCTTTGCTTATATGGCAGACTACTGTTGCCCGCGACTTCATCCGCGTTAAATTCGGAATAGATCAAGCTATGTTTACTTCTGCAGTTTCGGACCCAGCATGTATTAGGTTACCTGTTTCATCGTTATATTTTCAATCATTTATCATAAATATTTTTTTTATCTCATTAATTTATTATCAAAGGTGGAGTCTCTAATCAACTATCTTTTACGTCTGTCGTCTCTGTAGATTAGATTTCATATTTTACTGCTCATCGCCTTTTAGCTATAGCGTGCTAATTTATAGTCAGACCATGTACGAGTTCTATCGAACTTCAGAATTTCGTGATGATCTGCTTTGTAATAATAAACGAATGATCAATAATAGATTAAATCGATTTTACCCTGCTGCCCCTATCACACTTACAATAACGTGATGATATATAGCGCAGATTATGACCATTCCCTAGAAGAATGTTCATGCGATTTTTTATTTCTTGTAAGCATCACTTGAAAAAAAAATTGCATAAACATCAAAATCAAAATCAATTTATTGTTTGTCACAGGTAATAGTAGATGTTGTAAATTACATAAATAAGTGGGTATCACTGTAGCATGTCTGATAAGACGTACAATAATATTTATTAATCACATTAAACTAAAAATTTAATTGAGAAATATAATTATTTGGATAGATTATTATTCAAGCTATTCTACTTCAATTATCATCATTATCATTATACCAACTAAATAAGAAAATAAAAAGATACAATTAACAAAATGAATTTATAGATGAATGTCAACATTGTTTCTAGTCATTTACATAATCAGAATAATAAATATGTCACAGATGTAGTCATCAAATTAAATAATACAATACAAAAATCAAATGTCTCTTTAATAAAGTATGTCGAGTCACAGTGTTACGAAGTCATTATTCATTCAAATCATCATTTAGAAATTCTGTAACATTATAATAAGCTTTTTGCACTAACATATTTTTTAGAACTGCTTTGAATTTGTTGCAGTTCAACCCCCTCCAATCTCTAGGCAATTTATTGTATATATAGGCCCCATACAAATTATACTTTTGCGGACAAGAGCCGTCTTCGCCCTATGCAAACGTAGCCTGCCATTATCCCGCCTGTTTCACGGTTGCCTCAAGTCGGAAATAAATGAGGATTACTTTTTATAAACATCGACATCGGACATCGATTATAAAAGCAGACAAACAGACAAAAATTCTAAAAATCACATTTTTGGCATCGGTATCATTCCTAGGACACATGGCAACAATTTTTTTGAAAACGACTTGATTATAATATATAGATGAAGGTTTAAATTTCAGATATGTTAAAGTTTTTAAAACAAAATTCTTTTATACATCAACTTAATGAGATTCGAAGCTCTGTATTTATTAATTTTTTTTTTTTTTAAATACGAAAAGCATGTAAGCAAGCATCTTATCTATTCTTTCAATATATTAAAATGAAAAATTGAAGTGTGGATTAGAATGTGTGATGCCCTTTTGAGCTACGTAAAGAAAAAAAAAATATACCAGTGTAATTATTGTCATCGGGATATTTATCATGCACTAGCTGTGCGCTCTGGCTTCGCTCCGCTGCAATAATAGCACCTTACCCGTGGTTTTCCCTAATTTTTCTTTCATACAAACCTTGTTTTACATTTTTACAATTTGGCGCAGTCGTTCCAAAACTATGCGCGTATATACATTTCGGCCATTTATTTTTATTTATATAGATGTGTGTTTTGTTGAGTTTATATATCCCGATAATAGTAATAGAGTAGATGGCTATCAAATTAAATCAATTTCTTTCTATTAAAAGTCAAAATGACATCAATGGAAATTTGTATGAATCAACAAGATCATGATCATACGTCGCCATTGTCTTATAAATTACTGGGGGGTGGATCAATAGAAACGATAAACAACAGGAAACTACCCAATTGTGTACCTGATGTGAATAACTATGTTAAAATAAATAATACAATACATATAGAATACACAGGAATATAGGAAGGATATAACACATAGGACCATGCGGTTTTTTTAATGCCCCCGCACTTTCCATGTATCAACAATATGGTTGCCGACTTGACACAAACGGAGGTATACATTCTCCTCTCTTCTACTTGAAATACGTCATAGACATATATATAAAAGTAAATAAGGATTTGACTAAGTATTTATCTAATAGATTAACTATAAAAAAAATTGTTTCTTTAGCAAACAGCATATAAATGAATTAGAAAGATTCAGATTGGAAACATTAGTATATAATAAATCATATTAAATTGAATTAAGATTTACAAGTATACATAATCGCTATCATAGTGAGGTTTACAGTTAGCAATCAACTGGATGTTGGTTGGTGTGATCATCAATTAGCCATTAATTGTATTGCAGTCCACTGCTAAACATACATAGGCCTCTCCCATTGTACGCCATAGCAGCCAATCCTTCAACCTCGCGCATCCAGTCCAGAGAGTCCACCAGAAAAGGTAGCTGGGATACAGCTACCTTTTTCAGGTCGTCCGTCCATCTTATATTACGTGAACTCCAATAAAATCCAGATCCAGTTTAGGAAATCATAAAAACTTGGTGTTGGTTAGTATGCGCTTATTCCCAAGTTGATTTGAATTTTAGGATCGAAACGGTCCAGTTTTAAAACCGTGAAAATTCGCAGTTCCCATAAGTTACTAGTTGTACCCCACGGTTTTAAGCGAATTCAGGTTACTGCCCCGTAATCGCAATTATGATGTATTGTTATACAAAAATAAACTAATCTTCATCACTACAAAAAAATATATAGACAAAATGTTGGAAGTCAAAAGTTATACAACTACAAACCTACAACTAAACATACCTATATCTAGTACCAATATATTTCCGAATAATAAAAAGCTCAAACATTTTTTACTCTTCCATCAATCCCACTTCATTATACGAACAAAATCAGCTACAGCTTGCCTCTACTTTACTAAATAAAACAAATAAATTGCGTAAATAAAAATAACCAAACAAAACGCTTAAAATATTAGCAAGAGACAGAAAACGCTAAACCATTACAAATAAAGGATACTTTAACAAATAAGTAAACAGGGACTTTAAATATACTGTAACATAATCACTAAGTACGGCGGGCGAGCTCTCGGACTACGAAAGACTATTGAACACCAATTACCTTGGAGGCCTCTGAAAGGTCTTTAATTAAATCCTTCTCCAATGACGTCATAATTATAGCGTAAATTGGATTGAGACACCCTCTTGTTTTGATAATTGTAAGTAGAAAATTTCTTATATAAATTAAAGTGTTTTAGGCCTAAGTTAGAATACTCGTTGTTCATTTAGATTGTAGTTATAATTTGTCAATGTTGAAATTTTCAATTTTACTCTTTATTTTTTCTTTAAATTGATAAAAAATATTTGATATTTTCACTTTTGCAGGACTTAGTTCACTATTTGAAATATTTTTCAATAACTTCATTATTAAGAGGTTTTACATAAGCTAACACCGTTTCTTGAACGCAATAATAAAAATAACACGTTTGAAATTAGATTTACCGCGGACAAGAAAATTTGCAAGGAATGCATATTAAAAGGCACAAAATTAATAAAAGCACATCGCAAGTGAAGTAAGTAAAGAAGAAATAGTAAAATATGAGTTTATTTACGAGTATTTTATTTTCTTACCCGAGCTGAAGAGTTATAAAGTGAAATTCAATTCCGTAACAGAATATTTTTCCAACATAGGTTTGTAGTTTTGTTTTCATCGTATTTTAGCCGGTTACTTTGTAAAGATGCATTTGATTTTCGGATGAAAGATACATATAATGTAATTATGTTGTAGTTCGCTGCCTTTGAAAATGCGCCCATTGTTCGATTCTTGGATAAGTAAATGGATTTGTAGTATATATCAGTTATTCCTTTCTCTTATGTTTCTTTCTATAAATATCTTTGAAAATGTTAGTGAGAGGTAAACTACATATAGACTTTTTGTACAGGTTTGAAAAAAAAAAATTACGTTTTAAACTTGTGAACATTGAGCATATTTTATGGAATAAGTACTGTATATGGTTCTAATTTGGTTTCCAAGATTTGACCCACTACCTACATAATAACTAACAGGGCAAGCTACATTAAAGCTTGTAAATACCATGAGAAAGTAATTCAATTTTTCATCGATAATAAATCAATCCTCACATACTACGTGGGTTATATGTTCAATATTCACTACACACATACTAATCGTCTATTGTTGTTTCGTGCGGCTTACCGACCGCCGATCTATTTGACTAGGCCTCAGCCAATGTTCGGTAATTGGTAACAGAATCCAGATATGTTCCACAAATGAGCTAAATTTGACTCACAACTGCGTATGCGAATTTGATACATGCCCTATTATAAACTGTTCCGGATTGGCACTGGTTTAAAATATATTTTGTAATAGCTATTCGAGTTGAGTTTTTTGATAAAACTTTTTAGATGGAAATTTGATTGAATGATTATGGCTTGCTTCTTAAATTGTTTCCATTTTTTTGCGATATAAAGCATTATAGAATTTGCTGTTCAACGTAACTCAAAATTCAAAATTTAATGAAATTTAAATGAGTTACGAATATAAACGGATTCACTTCGTAGCGAATCCTTTAATAGAATGTCACTTTGTCTACAGACCTTGCTGTTGTGTGCGATTAAAAGCACCGATAATCGCTTAGCATCGAATAGATCGTATGCATGGTCACTGTTACGGGTACTGCGATACCATTTGGTATGTAATATATACCTAATGGTATTGCAGTACTCTGAAATATGAAATTCATTTTTAGGTAAGAAGAAAAGTATATATTAAAAATAAATTATATTTCGAGATAAGTATGTAATGAGCGACATAGTCAACTGTAGCTAAGCTCCGTAAATGAAAATTTAAAAAAAGCGGCCCATGCGAGTCGGACTCGCCCATGAAGGGCTCCGAAGCAGCAAGTACATAATAATGCTTTTTTTTTAATTTTGTATTTGAGTTGATTGAATGAAAGGTAAATTGCGGTTGGGGTGCTTGGTTGGAGACCTCCACGCGGTGCACCCTGGGCAACGGAGACGGCAGTGCCTCTCTCCTAGGGTGGGAGAGACGCTGCCGCCTATGGCCAACTCCGACCGAGGCCAGGACGGCCCTGTTGAGGGCTGTTCGGAAGCTTTCCACGTGTCCCTCTGAATAGCAGATGGCACAGTGGAGAGCAAGTAAGGGGGCCATCTCGAAACCGGAGATAGCCCTGGGTCAGTCGGGTGCAAGGGATATGCTCTATGGGTAACTTTACACCCCGGCAACTTAAGACCCGAGACGGCGTGCGGTTTTAGTCGGTGCAAGCCCGACATAAACGGGATTTCCGCACGAAAAAAAAAAGGTAAATTGCGGTTTACGATTTATGACGTGTTAAAAAAAACTACTTCCTAGATCACGTTCAAACCAATTTTCGGTGGAAGTTTACATGGTAATGTGCAGCATATATTTTTTTTAGTTTTATCATTATCTTATTTTAGAAGTTACAGGACACATTTTACCACTTAGGAGGTGTCTCTCGCGCAAACTATTCAAAGAGAAAAATGTGAGAAAGAAAATGAAGAGAAAAATGATATTAGAAACCTCAGTATCATTTTTGAAGACCTATCCATAAGACACGTATGGGACCTCTAAAATTTGTTGTATTTTTGTGTGAAAATCTTAATGCGGTTCACAGAATAAATCTACTTACCAAGTTTCAACAGCATAGTTTCGGAAAAAAATCATTCTTCTGAACACAAACCATTATATAGGCGGTAGAACACGCACAGAGAGGCAAAATCGGGTACCGAGGACCCCAGCGACCCCAACGTGATGAGTGTCAAGACCACTAAGTCCGCGGTGGGGCACTTCTCAATTGTCTTGTCTGCCGAACGCTGCAGGTACTCTAACAGTTGAGTCGTGTCCAAATCACCGCTATAAGACCTATAAACGTACGGAACGCACAGAATCCCTCCAAAGAGCTCTGGTTACCCTACTTTAACTACCCTACTATGGCCGTGGTCTTTTATAGGGCGGAGGTACTACCCCAGTCGGACTGCTCAATTCGGACGGGAGATAAAGTCGTCCTGTCCTACCTTTTTTTTTTTTTTTATCGTGCGGAAATCCCTTCGGATACCCCCCCGCCGGCCAGCGGGGGTGGTTATGTCGGGCTTGCACCGACTAAAACCGCACGCCGTCTCGGGTCTTCAGACGCCTGGGTGTAAGGTTACCCATAGAGCATATCCCTCGCACCCCGGCTGACCCTGGGCCATCTCACCACTAACAGCATCGCTCATCCTGTCTCCTCTGAAAGCAGAGGAGTACGGAGAGCGATGTGTTCCCGCCACGTTGGGTATTGGCCGACGATCAATGCCAACCCTATGAAGGGGTGAAGGGGAAGCCATTGACCGCCGCCCAGGGTGTACCGGCCGCTCCGATTCCGTTCCCCCCGGACTGCAGCGGGATCGGAATCGGAGCGACACTCGAGGAGGTTACCCAACACACACCCCCGTCCTGTCCTACCTGCTAAAAAATAGTAATCGAACTATGTTGCCACAAACGATATAAATGGGTGCCAAATTATGTAGGTAATCTTGACATTTTGGTTATAAGAATATGCAAGATACTAAATTGAATTTAAAACACAATTTCTTGTTTCTTGTTACTACAATAATGTTTGCTACTTAAAATTCATGCTCAAGATTTGACGTTTCAGGATGTTACCTCCTAGTACAAAGCTTTGTATGAAAGTGCAAATTGCACGTAGCAATCGTTAATTATTCCACATTCGAGGGCTTACCCGGGGTGCCCGGCAATGGACACTTGGGGAGGACACCGTGTGGTTTGAGTCGGTCCGATTCCGACACGCCCACCCCATCGTCGGCACCGATGGGGTGAAGCCCGTGGGGGTTTCCACAGGTTAAAAAAAAAATCCGTTCCCGCAGGGGGAACGCACAGGTAGATTTCGTGAAGCAATTAATATTATTTTATATAGAGAACTACGGACTTACACACACAAGTAAACACAGTAACATTTTTAACATGTTTAATTTTTTTTTCTCAAAAACGACAAGTTTTAGCGAAAAACTTTTCAGACATTTATTTTAGACTTAAAAATGGCCTATCGATTAAAAATGTTTCCGACACCAAGCATGTTCACCGGTTAGAAGTTATGATTTTTGTTCCGAAAAATTTTGGTTTTCCCCCCTCCACTTTTAGTTGAAGTTTTAATCTTATAGGTTTATAATTAAAAGTTGTTGGTATTCATGTATACTATGGGATAAAAACTGATTTCACAAAAAGTGAGGCCCTACCGTCCCCTTAGGCCGGATTCCACCAGTTCACGAACTTAAACTAAGTTTACACCCAAGCAATTTTTGACCGCAATTTGAAAGCGATCGGGGCAAAAATGCGACCGTGAGAGTGCCACAAATTTTGGGAAGTGGAACCATACATACATATATACATACATATATATATATATATATATATATATATATATATATATATATATATATATATATGACCATATATGACCACTGGTCAAAAAGTTTATATATATATATATATATATATATATATAACTTTTTGACCAGTGGTCATTTCGGACTCAGGGGGTCATAACTAGACCTCCTATGAAGAATTTTTTTTTAAATTCGACAGTAGTCAAGAAACCAATAGGTAGATCGATTTCATCGAAATCTACCTAAAAATATATATGTGAGCCGGAAGCCGCCCAATATTTGTCGTAACAAAGTTTTGTATTGGCTCGGACTTCTGTGAGGTAATAAGTTTCCAAAACATTCCATCCCCATGCAACACAAAACCTTATTATGAATGGAATACATGCATTGAGTCGCACGTTAAAGTATCATCCGGACATGGTTTAAGATCTATAGCAGATCCGAATAAATGAACTCAAGTCTATACGTTCCTTCAAGTGAAGGATAGTTATTATGCCGAAGGTAACCCGTTTAGAAGGTTTTATACAGTAGTTGTATTGGGTCTTCACTTTATTGCGTTCAAATATCTTTTATTAATAAATTGACATTTTCAGCTTCAAATATACATACTTACTACATAGCTCTTTCAATATAGTCAAACTCAACCACTGGCGCCGAACTTTGGTTGGATTGTGGCTGTGGAGGTTTTCAACGTTTTCCGATACTTAGTCGCCACTACGAAACTTATTAATTTAATTAACGAACTACTATATTTCATACCGTTAAGTACCGAAAGCTGACCAGCCGGAATCCAAAATAAGTTCATACCAACTTGTTTCAAATGCAAAATTTAAATCTGTTTGGTATTCTTTAGAAAAATATAAATATGACGGCTATTTTGCCTCAAACAGAGCTTGTTATCGTATAAATTTGTTCGCTTTGATCGTGCCTAAAAAAACACAGGCTTACAGATAATAGAGTGACTACAGCCTAAATTACCTGTGAATATTCATTTAACCCGGACACGTGAAACAATTTGCCAGTCAAATGAGTTTTCTAAAAAGCCTATTAAGCGAAAACTAAAATTGGTTAATTATTTATCGAATACGCAATGGTATATATTCCAACCATTTAATTATCAATGAATAATTTATTAGTGGGTATTGGAATAACTGAACTTCTTGTAACATATGTTTTGAACATTAAATAACATTTTTTTTAAATCACGGAGTATGAATTTCTAGATAGCTTCTTGGTAATAAGCCCAATGCAATACGACTACTATAATTTGTTTTTATTTGAACTTCATATTCAGATTCCGTCAAAACTACGGTCAGTATTTCTCTATTATCGGCGTAATGCACCAGATGCTATTCTCCTGTAGGTAAACATGGTTCAACAAAGAATGTTTCATTTGAGAATACTACGGCATAAACCATAGCAAAGCATTATTCAAAAGCGTTTCCAACTGAAGAAACAAAGTGCATTCTTCTATTTACATACTAAATAGCTTACATTAAACTTCGCATTTCATTAACAGCACAAACAGTAACTCCAGCTTACCTGCAACAAGTAAAAGACAAAGTTTAAAAACTACATAAGCAATTCAGTTGCCCACAGTTCGCCTACTATTAATGCTACATGCGTTTCATGACTATTTAGACGTATTCAAGAGGGATGCACTCAATAATTGAGTTTAATGAATTAAATCTGTACATAATAATAAAATATCTGGGTGACGTTTTTAAAAATGAAGCCTAAACCCACTATATCCTAAATTACTCGAAAATTTTTGATGCCGTTCCCGAGATTCAGATGATATATTATATATAATGGAATTCAAAGCCTCCTCCATCCCATAACTTGATTTATTTTGACCTTTACGGAAGCGATTTCCTATCTGACCTCTTAACTCCAAGAGGGAAGCCTTCGCCAAACCCTCGTCTGTTAATCAGTAGGTGAACCACGACTTGAAAGTGAGGTTGACTGGGCCCCGAGGATCTTAGTATACTCATACGCTCAAAAAATTGTATATTGATTAATTTTTCATACAACTGCTTCATATAATGTTCTAGGAGCGATACCGATGTCAAAAATGTGCTGTCAATGACTTTGTGATATCTCGGAACATAAATCAGAACTACACTATAATCTACATCATAATCATAAAAAATTGTCGGTAGTTTAGTAGTTAAGAGGTCGGCCTTACAACTGAGAGGTCTCGGGTTCGAATTATGGCCATTACACGCAATTTAGCTTAGCTGGAGGGGTTAGCGGGTTTATACTAATAATTTCGGTCATAAATACAATAGCATATCACCAAATAACAATAATACATTATGTTTAGTAAAATAATGTTAACTCTAAGAAAGTTAAAGAAAGTGGATACTATGTCTAATCAGTATGTAATAACATCTATTAAAGACAGAAGTTGCCGCAAACCAAACATGGACATCGTTGCACGCATCATAAACACTAAAGAATGTATGAACCAATTACTTTTCTAATTGTTCTAACAGTTAATTAAACAACGTGGTTCTAGGAAATCGTTACGTAGCAGGGATTATATTTTCTAAAACGGTACACTTATTACTATCCGGTATATTAATTAGTAAATTTCTTCATTGGACACCAAGGCGTAGAATATGGCAATTTGAATATTTCCTTTAGAATATCTCTAAAATTGGTGTCTTATTCTTGCTATCATCATTATTTTTGTTTCATATTTAAACCGCTATAATATTTCTATTTATTCAATTATACGGTGTGTCTTTTTCAACTGGGAGACTATGGGGAGATCCAAAACCATAGTCGATACGTAGAAAGAAACTGTCATAAGAACAATAAGCTATTTTTTGTAAAAACAATTTTGACATACTTATTTTGATCAGAATAACTCATTTTAATGGAGAGTTCACGCTTAACCAAAAAAAAATTATACTACTTATGGTTTCAGATTTCCTCATACTGTTTCAGTTAAAAGAGACACACTGTATTAGCGCGGGCCTTTTAGCATTAACCTGAAAGTCAATCAGAACCGTGGGGTTATTTTTTACTGATATAGATTTGGACTGAAGTTTCCTGCATGTATGCCAAGGTTCCACGCGTATTTTCAATTTCTTGTAGCTAATATTAGTCATTATACTCAAGGAGGTACGCAGAGGCATATTGTACGACCACATTTCACATATTTGGTCATATTTACATACAATACAACACTATAATTCAGCAAGTTAAGGATTGCGCACACGCAGAATACGTATCGAAAGAAATACTATATACTTTTTAATTAATAACAATTTTATTCAATTTATTATCTTTTTTATTACAAGTATTAAAATAATTACTATGTAGTCATCCTAAGATTAGCGAGATCAAAAAAGTTCATCAGATTTGTAATATTATTTTATAACATATTACACTATCTACAAACAAACATATAACTAAACATATTGTTTATTGTATTAAAATGGTATAACTATGTAAGTGTTTAAATAAAATAAACTAATATCTTTGTATCGCACTTGGCGGTACGACCACTCATTATATGTGTGTTTTCTAATTTTCCTCAATTAACATAAACTCTAGGTAACATTATAATGCACATTAAAGATCCTTTTAAATAAAAAATAATATACTTGTTACCAATTGATGCGTTTTGTATTTGCATACCTTTAAGCTCTTGGAGTTGAGGCGCAATGTATAAACAAAATAATGGATTTCACTCCTATACTTACTTAGTTGAAGTACTAAGGACAGGTTTCTACTAACGAATTCCAAACATAAAAACCCAATAACGTTTTACTGGACCGGGAATAGAGGACCAGCACCTCATGATCGCATGACTAAGCGAAAGTGCATGCCACGGGAGTAATGAAGCAATAAAGCGAAATAAAATAAAATTATCATCCGATAGATAACAATATCAAGCGTCTTCGAAATTTTTAAAAAGCTAAAGGAAAATAAATGCTGATACATATGCATAAGTATCTTTGAAACAAAAAACAAATCTTTATCTTGGCAAACAAGTCACCCGTCAATATTCGGCGGCGAACACACTGTTTGCTGTGGCAAGAGCTAACAACGGGGCTTTTATACTAACATTTAAACAAGCGATCCCGCTCCAGGGTAAAGATTAAGGCTTTGTCTTCACGTAATGCAAAACAGACGATGCTTTGAGACTCAATTTGATTTTCTACAAATTATCGTTTTGCAACAATGTTGATGTTTGTGACGGTTAATTTCAGTGAGTAAGCTTTGCGTTTTGTCGTAACTTAACTAAAATTTGATTTATTGCCTGACATATAATGAATGTTAATAGTATAGTGAATTGTTAAGCAGCATTTAAAAGTAATGTTTCTATAACTGCGTTACGTTAGAATATCCTATCCCACAAGTACAACCCTACAAGTCAACATGGAAATCGCTGGTTGATCCCACGAGTTACGGTAAGTTTGTGCTCACGTTTACGTACGATTGTAAGGTCCTGGGTACAAACCCCGATCAGGCAAACTTTTATTGATATTTCTATTACGAAATTCTCAGTAGTAGATTGAGTATTTAAATATGCCCGATAAAGGATAATAAGTTAGCTACCTAATATTAAGTAACACTTAAAAAAAAAGACGGGTTGCACTCCAGGAGTGCCGGCAGAAGCAGAAAACTTGAATATTAACGTAGTGCATTTTTGATATTTTGGAATGGTTTTTTTTTTTTTTTTTAACGTGCGGAAATCCCTTCGGATACCCCCCCGCCGGCCAGCGGGGGTGGTTATGTCGTGTCTCGACTAAAACCGCACGGTGTCCTCCCCAAGTGTCCGTTATGGTTAGGGAATAATTTTGCACGAATTGCTTTAATTATCAGTATAAAAGTACTATCATTTATGTGGTAACATACAATATTCATTTATTGCGCTATCATACACAAACATGATAATTTATGTTACATTAAAAATGTAACACTTCAGAAATATTACAATTATTTTACATTAAAAAGTTTATCTCTCAGAAAAATCAACTTCCATCCATACTTTCAATGACTTTTTCACCATCATTATTACCAGAGCCATCATCACCAATATATTTATAAAGTACTCACTCATTTCCTTTCGCTATTTCTTCGTCACTTTTTTCATTAATAGATGCACTTTGTTTAATTTCCATTTTATATCGATAGATTTATGGCACAAAATAGAATAAATATTATAAAAAGTTATATGATGACAAAAAGTGTTTCTTGGGCCTCGGTCGGAATCGATCTCAGTCTTGACGAAGTCAACGACCACTCATTAGACGAACGCGCCACCAAGTTTGTTAAGTGCAGAGTGAAATTAGCGCGTCTATATTTTTGTTATCTTACGATAAGGTCACGTGTTTACTGACGCGAGTTTAACCTTTTTTACCCATTACAAAAAAAGTGCACAACGCCGCTAAAGAAGTTTTCACTTCAAAAAAATAACAAAAAACGGCACTGAAATGTAAAAGATAACTCAATTCAAATGAGCAATGCTTGTACAGTGAACGGCGTTTTGGTTGGCACATCGGGAAGCAGAGAGAGTGTCCGGCTAAGATCGGTGTGCTTCGGTTTTGTAGAGCGTTCTCCCTGGCGCACATTATTCTGACAGTTAGTTGTAGACAGAGAATAGATATTGATACGACACTAAAATAAAAAACTGACACATACTATTCGACTAGAATAGAAAGCTCTAGTTCAGTAGGTGACGGCCGTTTCTAATGGGTCGTCTTAAAGTATTTTCATAATCATAGACCTGGGTTTCCCAGTTTGACCATGTCAAAACCAAAGTTCCCACATATCCTTTCAAAAATATACAGCTATGAAATTATATAGTGTAAACGCAATGCCTTTAAATTTAAGAATATGATAAAACACCTGTACCAATGTACATTTACTTATAAATGAGGCAGGGTCAGATTCAATGCGAATATTAATTGTTGATATCTTTAAAAAAAACAATTTCTATGATGCGAAAGGTACCTACTACTTGGTCGATACCGACTACTGTCATTATTTTTGGAAACATGTAGGTACAGCACAGTTGACATTCGTTTTGTTTGTTAACTTGACACGGCTTTTATCACCCACAATAAAATCTCTCAAATCAAAATTACACGAAGCCATCAACTTTAGAGGATCAGAGAAAATATTACAAAAAATTCTGAATTATTACCTATATCATGGGTACAATTCATAGCTTGGCAATAAAAACCAACTGTCACTATTCTTCCCTCGTATACGTTGATAGCCAGTCTTCAGTTCATGAATTTATTGTCAGTCCGATATACGAAAGAAAGAACGCTCTACAAAACCGAAGTAAGTCGATCTTAGCCGGGCTCTCTCTTTTCTTCCCGACCGACGTGCCAACATAAACGTCGGGACTCTTGAGCTTCTTGATCGAGAATCTTGAGCTTGAATTACATAGCAAGTGAAATAATTGCAGTTTGTAAATAACTGTCCGTTAAAATTTAAGAATTCATATAACCTATTAAGTAGAAGTAATTGTAGTAGTAACAAGCAACAAGACATGGTTATACCAATTTATTTTATAATGTTCTAGGTTCTTGTAAGTAATTTCTTTGGATTAGAAAATCCAAAGAAATTTCTTACAAGAACCGAACTTGGCACCCATATAGATCTTAATTCTTTTGTCGGCGAAGGCGACAATGACGAATATTTTTATCATTGAACATCATTTCACATTTATGTTTTTGATGGGATATCATTTCTTTTTGTACAGATATTATTAATATACATCATTAATACATAATTATTTGTAAAATTGCTCTATTTTCCTACGTTTACGTTGTAAATTTATTTTTTGCTAGAATATCGATCATCATAATCAATCGAGAGTATCTGGGCGAGACGGTGTATGGAGCTCCACCAAAATCCTCGAGGCCAAGCCAACCAGATCCTTGCAGGAACGGTAGGTAGGATAAGCGGTTACCGTAAGTTATAGCAGGGTGTTGGGACGATTCATACCACGAAATATTCGTCGTTTCGGTTCGAGTCACCCCAAGACACGTTTCATACCATGGTATGAAGCAGTCCTTACACCCAACTTTCAAGTATCAATTCAAGTTACATAGTTAAATATGTACATTGGATTGTCTAACAGAGACACATTACATTTATGGAAGAAAATTGAATACAAAAGAATTGAGAGGGTTGTAATGTGTCTAGAGGTTAACACGGGTTAGATGCAGGTAACAAAATCGTAGCAGAAACATGTTTTGTACCCAAGATTCAAAATGGAAAGGCATACTTTGGAACCGTATCCACAATTTGATGTCATCACGATTCTTTTGCTATGCCCTCGTCAGAGACATGGAGTTTATAGTTTTTTTAATACTAGCCGTTGCCCGCGGCTTCGTTCGCGCTTAATTCGGAATAGATCCAGGTATGTTTACTCCAGCAGTTTCGAACTCAACATGTACTCATATTTATCATGAAGAAATAGATGTTTACATGTAACATCGAAATAAATTCTAACCGGTTCCTTAATGTAACAGAGTGATGATATTCATTATCAAAAATTTTGTCACTAATCAACTATCTTTTACACGTAGGTAACTCTGTAGTCTGGACGACTCCGTCACGGCAGAAGAGCTCAGGCTCGCCGTGGCGGAGGCCGGGGACTCCTCCCCGGACACAGTGAAGGCCGGAGTTATACGCTTCGGCCGCGGTGGACAGGGGGCAGCAGTTGTCGGCTGCCCTATCGCGGCGGCCCAAAAGGTCGCTGACGGGCGGAGCCTCCTGGTAGGAGGCTTCCTGACGGCGCAGGCACGGCTCCTGCAGGCCCGACCGGCCAGGTGCTTCAGGTGCCTGTCGGTGGGCCATGTGGGGGTGCACTGCACGGCGGAAGTAACGGCGGGTGACCGTTGCTTCCGCTGTGGCCAGCCCGGTCATAAGGCCGGCACGTGTAGCGCCCCGCTGCACTGCTTCAGGTGTGCAGCGGGAGGCAAGCCGGCTGACCACAGGGTTGGCAGCAAGGCCTGCGCCGGAGGGGAGCCGAAGCCGGGAGGCCGGCCTTCCGCATCCAGTTCGCAGCGGGATGCGGAGATGGGGGTTCCATAATGGATCCTCAACTCCACATACTGCAGGTGAACGTTGGCCACAGTGCTGATGCTCAGGCCCTTCTGCGCCAGAGCATGGCACAATGGGCCATAAATGTCGCCGCTGTCGCCAACCCATACACCCACCGGTTCCTCGGGCCTACCTGGGAAACCGCGCTGGATGGGTCGGCGGCACTGGTGCACAACCCTGCCGCCGGCAGCCCCCCTCTTGCCGTCGTTGCAAGGGGACCCAGCTGCGTGGCGGCGGCGGTTGGCGACATAGCGGTCGTGGCCGCTTATATCACGCCGAACCGAGACCAAGCTGCATATGAGCAATGGCTCCGTCAGCTGGCCGTCGTCGTCAATGCCTGCCAGCCCCGTCCGGTCCTTGTGCTCGGGGACTTCAACGCCTGGTCGTATGCCTGGGGTTCCCGACACGAAAGGGGCGCGACGGGGCATAGAGGCAGGGCACTGGTGGACTGGGCCGCACGACTCGGCCTAGTCCTCCTAAATCGAGGAGCCGTGGACACGTTCGTGACCTCGAGGGGTAGCTCCATCGTGGATCTATCGTTCGCGAGCCCCTCGTTGGCGCCACGTGTTCAGGGCTGGCGCGTCGTTTTGAGGGAGGACACAAGTTCGGATCACCGATACATTCGGTTTGACGAGCGAGCGACGCGCCGGCTGCACCGGCTCCACCCGAGCCACGTTGGGCGCTTAAGCGACTTGATCGGGAGCTCCTCCTGGAAGCCGCCATCGTACAGGCCTGGGCCCCTGCGCCGGACAGGCCTGTCAGCATAGACGATGAGGCGGAGTGGTTCCGGGAGGCCATGACCCGTGTCTGTGACGCGGCGATGCCTAGGGCCCCGCCCTATAATCCGAGGGGTCATGTCTACTGGTGGTCGTCGGAGATCGCGCAGCTCAGACGAGCCTGCGTGATCACGCACCGCCGGTGGGCCCGATTCCGTAGGAGGCGTCGCCGCCCCGCAGATGCGGAGGCCCGAGAGGCGGAGTTGTACGAGGGATACAGGGAGGCCAGAAGAGCCCTCCGAGCGGAGATAAGGCGGGCCAAACAGACCGCCTTCCGCGAGCTGCTGGAGACGCTGGAGCGGGACCCTTGGGGGCGGCCCTACCGGATGGTGAGGGGCAAGCTGCGCCCCAAGGCCCCGCCGTTAACCCGGTGTCTCCAGCCGGATCTGCTCGGAGGAGTTGTTGGCTCCCTGTTCCCAGCGTGGGCGGTGGAACATGTTCCACCGCAGATAACTCCGCCTCGGTTGCCCATGGCACCCGACGTGGAAGACGACGACGTGCCCGAGGTCACTTAGGTAGAACTAGAGCTGGCGGTGAGAAGGCTAAGAGCCAAACACACCGCCCCGGGACCCGACGGCATTCCAGGCCGAGCGTGGGTCCTAGCTCTAGTCGACGACGCTCTCGAGCCCCGACTGAGAGGGCTTCTCAGCGCATGTTTGGAGCGGGGCCAGTTTCCGAAATTGTGGAAGACGGGTAAACTGGTCCTCATCCGAAAGGAGGGGCGCCCGGCGGACTCGCCGTCCGCCTACCGGCCCATAGTGTTGCTCGACGAGGTGTGCAAGCTCTTTGAAAGAGTAATTGCGAAGCGCCTCGTCGAGCACCTCTCAAGAGTGGGGCCGGACCTGGCGGATGGCCAATATGGCTTCCGCCAGAGGCGCTCCACCGTGGATGCCATCATGCGCGTGAGGGCTCTGGCGGAGGATGCAGTAGCCCGGGGTGAGGTGATGCTGGCGGTGTCCCTGGACATCGCCAACGCGTTCAACACCTTGCCCTGGAGTTGCATTAGGGAGGCGCTCGTGTATCACGAAGTGCCTCTCTACCTCCGCCGCACAGTCGGGGCGTATTTGACGGAGAGAGCCGTCATCTACCCAACCGTGACCGGTCTCGATCGGCGTGAAATGTCGTGCGGTGTTCCACAGGGATCGGTCCTGGGGCCGCTCCTGTGGAATATATACGACTGGGTGCTTCGCGGTGAGCTCGTAGGCGGTGCCGCCGTTACGTGCTACGCGGACGACACGCTCGTGACGGCGTGCGGGGCGACGTACCGCGAAGCGACCCTGAAGGCCACGACCGCGGTTGCCCAAGTCGTTGAGCGGATCCGGCGGCTGGGTCTCGAGGTGGCTCTGCATAAAACCGAGGCCTTGTTCTTTCATGGGCCTCGGAGCAAGCCACCCGAGAGATCCAGTCTCATCGTGGGAGGAAATCGCATCGGCATCAAGCCCCAAATGAAATATTTGGGGCTCGTGCTCGACGGCCGATGGGACTTCGGAGAGCACATCCGAAGTCTGGCCCCCAAATTGAAGGGCACAGCTCTCGCTCTGGCTCGGCTGTTGCCCAACATGAGAGGGCCCGATGACTCCTGCAGGAGACTCTACGCGGGGATCGTGCGGTCCATGGCCCTGTATGGGTGCCCAATATGGGCGGAGGCCCTGAGGACCAGAACTGTGCGGATGCTGCGCGCTCTGCAGCGGGTTATGGCCATCAGGGTCATCCGCGGGTACCGCACGATCTCCTTCGAGGCGGCGAGTCTCCTTGCCGGAACTCCGCCATGGGACCTGGAGGCGAGAGCCCTTTCGCAACTGTACCAATGGCGAAAGGAGGCGCGGGAGCAGGGATGGAACCCCGAGCCTCGAGAAATCGAGGCCGTGCAGTCCCAGCTCCGCCAGGCCATCGTGGTGGAGTGGAAGGAACGACTTGGGCGACCAAGCGCAGGGCACGCCGCAATAGCGGCGGTAAGGCCCATCATGGAGGATTGGCTAGAGAGGCGACACGGAAGCCTCTCGTACCGACTGACGCAGGTGATCTCCGGGAAGGGGTGCTTCGGGGACCACCTGCATCGGATCAGGACGGAGCCAACGCCTGAGTGTCATCACTTCGATGCGAGCGAGGACTCAGGGCTGCCCACGCTGGCGGACTGCCCGGCGTGGGAGGCGCCGAGGCGTGACCTCGTGGCAGCCATCGGGGTGGGAGTCCTCTCTCTCGGCAGCATGATTGCGGCAATGGTGCGGAGCGCGAGCGCGTGGGTCGCCGCCACCTCCTTCTGCGAGCATGTAATGCTTGCGAAGGAGATGGCGGAGCGCACCCGGGAGAGATTTAGAACCCTCCCGGCCCGCCGAGCCCGCAACTTGCTCGCCGCGCGTCGCAGGCGACTCAGGCGCCGGAGGTCACTTAACGACCTCCGTCCTCCATGAGCGCAGGCCTGGGGGTGACAGGTGAGGCCGCCTGTCACCCCAGCAGAAGCAGGCCGGGACGGTGGGGCGACTAGCGCCCCTCCCCCAAACCGGGGCAAGACGGGGACACCGTGGTTCCCAAACCCGAGGGGGCCATCTCGAAACCGGAGATGGCCCAGGGTCAGTCGGGGTGCGAGGGATATACTCTATGGGCAACCTTATACCCCGGCGTCTGTAGACCCGATACGTCGTGTGGTTTTAGTCGGTTCAAACCCGACATAACCGACGGTATCCGAAGGGATTTCCGCACGATAAAAAAAAAAAAAGGTAACTCTGTAGTTTCGAGATTTCTTATAGTACTGCTCATCACTTTTTAGCCATAGCGTGATGATTTATGGTCCGAACGTTGACCAAGTTCGAGTTCTATCGAACTGCAGAATTTCATGATGATCTACTTTGTAATAATAAAGGAATGATCAATAATAGATACGGTCGATTTTACCCTGCTGCTTCTATCATACTTATAATAGCGTGATGATATATAGCACAATTTATGACCATACCCTAGAAGAATATTCATGCAAAATTTCAGCTGAATCTGTTCAGCGGTTTTCAAGTGATGCTCGAACATCGATAATAAAAAGCAGACAGACAAAATTTCTAAAAATCACATTTTTGGCATCGGTATCGATCCTAGAACACATAGCAATTATTTTTTTGACAAAATATTCAATGTACAGGTTTCACCTCGTTACGATTTTATTATATGTACCTATAGATTCAAACGAGCTTCATGAAAGATTTTTCAAAAAGCTAAAAGAAGGCTACTAGTTATAACTTTACTAGTTTTCTTGTGAAAAGCTCATTAATAAATTCTGTAAGTGATAGGAGTCATGCTTGTTCTGTTATCTGTTAACAGCTGGTACATACATATACCTAGAATGAAATTCAAACTTCAGAAAACCAAATAATAAAACCAATTTGCTTATTCTATTGGATATGCAGTACTTGAGATTTATATTATTTTACCATCATCCAATATCTGCTTGGACAGATTAAAATCTATGTACGAAGAGTTAAAGATCGATATCTGTAGGTATAATATAACACTGTTGGATTAGGAATCAGAATTCTGTATTTGCATAGACATGCTGGTTTAGGAACATTTCTTATTTGTTCAACAGTAAATTGTGATTGCGCATTTAGCTATTGGCATATTATCTCCTTATAGCATGGAAATGAATACAGTATACGCATCAATCAAACAAGTAATATCTATACTATTATAAAATTGTAAATTAGTTATGTCTGTATGTACATTGCAGATATTGTCAATTAGTTGTGTCTGTACATTGGAGAGATTAAAAAAAAATACTTGCGTTATGTTAAATGAAAGATTCTGAACACAACATTTTCTTTTCTTTTTAATTTTTGTCGATTTGTAAGTTGTTGCGGCGTTTTAACGGATTTTGATGCGGTTCTATTAGAAAGGTCTTGGTCAGACTTAAAACTTGCCGTATGTTTGATTGCAATCGGTTAAGTAGAACCGAAAACGAACCTCCGCGGTGGCGGAGCCGCGGGCATCAGCTAGTAGCACCTATATCCTAATTACTTATTCACTAAAGATACAGGTACGATTGTGCTTACGCATGCGTTTTGGATAATGTTGGACCCAAAATAAATACGTACAAGTAATGCTTCCTAACTGGACTTCTGCCTCGGATGCAGATGTACACCCAATAATACGAACTTTTAGAGACCTTAGCTAGTCGTATATTTCCAAAATATAGGCAAATGTATTCCTAAGTTGGTAAACTAGATTTAAGGCTTTCTAGCTTTTATATGATAGAGGGCATAGGACATCAATCTAAGGCCTGAAATACTACAATAGGCCCCTCTTGTATTATGTAGCATGAAGTGTGCCCCGAATATCTAGCATCAATAAAATAGTCGTTGTGTTGGGCTGTTGTCTCTGCCTACCCTGGCGGGAGACAGGCATCAGTATATATGTATGTTTGTTACTCTACTATAATATTAATAGTTGCTGAAATGTGAGGTTGGCAAGAGTTCAAAAGAAAAATAGTATTGATAAAAATAATTTAAATTCAAATTCTTTATTTGCGGAAATGTGGTAGTACAAGACACATGAGAAATTAAAAAAAAAACATGTTAGTAAACTCCATTTCTTTAAACAAATTTTCTATACCACATTATCTAAGCTTTCAATATCCATTTCAGTACCTTCCTCTATCACAAGTAACTATAAACCTTTACCTTCTTCATTTAATATATAGCCAGATATTGTAGGGGCCAGGTAGACTATATAACTAAAGGCAGATCCGTATCATGAGCCGTCTTCTCCACGAGTTCGGCGTCCAATTCGGCAACTTAAGATGCAGCCCTTTCACGATAAGGCAGCCAGATGTCGCATGTAATTGCGCTCGCCTTTGTGCCATTTCTAATGAAAGGTTGACGAAACTGATATAGCTATCTTTAATCAACGCAAACTTGGCCATGCGGGTGTTTGACAGTGTATGTAGCAGAGAAACTAAAGTTTTGGCAGAAAATAATTGTGGCTAGAATGCTTAAATGAAGTTAGGCTTATGTTGTATTATTAACTATCTAAGACCATAGTGTGGTTTTGCAAATACAATGTAGTCCAGGTAATTACTTCGTAGTGAAGAATTTTATTTCAAATAAAGCTATGTGTTTTACTAAGTTTTCTATTGCCGATTCGAAAAATGTATTTTCATGGTGTGATTTCTGTATATTAAAATGGATTTTTCATTTTTTAATAACTAAACTATTATTCTTAAGTTTTCTCAGTTGGGTTAGTAAGAATTATTTTTAGGGGTCAAGATTAAATAACAAGTGATTTATAGAATAAAAGGTTGCCGAAGTTAAAATAAAATGTTTAAAGTTACGATACCTGTACCATCACCCGGGGTGCCCGGCAACGGACACTTGTGGAGGACACCGTGCGGTTTTAGTCGAGACACGACATAACCACCCCCTCTGGCCAGCGGGGGGGTATCCGAAGGGATTTCCGCACGTAAAAAAAAAAAAAAACCTGTACCATCACGACGCTAATTTTAAAGATATGTGAGACAGAAACCTAGAAATAGTTCTCGGCAAGGCAACAATTCTCTGAATAATACAGAATAATAGACGCTAGTCCTGTATTAAGATAGCTCACGACATTTGACATTAAATTACAATCAAAACTAGGTAAGACTGGACAGATCATGAACAACAGATTTCCAACTGTACCCACAACACAAGGACGTAAGGAAACTAATCTCTTTGAGACAATACTAAAGCAATATCTGTGCTTTACGACGGGTACCGACATCTATAAATATTTGAACAACGTCTTCACTGCTTCCCATTGTGTAGGTCAAACTAATTTTGGGATCTTCTGAAGCAGTAATTTAATTTTGCATTAAGACCACCACATAAATTTATCTGGTTAACCTTTTAATTAAACTTCTTAAAGACGAAATCCAACCAGAAGTGTGAGGCGAACAGTAAATATTATGAATGTTCGTTAAGGTTTTAGTAGTGATGGATTTAACTTGCTGAGTGTAAGGTCCTGTTTTTTGGGAAAGTTAATTTAGAATCCAATACCGACAAATTGTATATCTATTAAATTTTAGTACCTAATAATTGTTGTAGAAACTTAGAATGAGTAACTGGACTGATTCGGTCGCACTGAACTATATGTTAATGGTTTCCATCACGCGGGATTAGTTATATTCACAAGACTTTTTTTATCTTATTTTTACATGTGGTAACTCCTTGGGCTTAACTCACAGAATTATGATTATATGATCGAACAGACCGAACATTTCCGATTCCTTTTGATGCAAAATTTACCACATAAGCAATGTAGCTCAGACGGGGCCGAACTAAGGGGGCTCTACAAATAACTGCGGAACTGCATACGTTCATAAATGCAGATTGCATCAATATTTTTTTGAGAACTGTTTTATTTACGATAAAAATCGATATTAAAGTTTGATATAAAAAGGTACGCGCCATAACGGATCCCGTGACATGTGACGTCACACCAAAGTAAACAGTAAGCGACTTAAAGCACGTTTATATAATTATTGAAATTAGTTGCAAAAATAAACCATATTTTGAGATATATAAGATAAAAGTGAAACATTATTAGTAATTAATAATTGAACCAGTCGATTAACACTAGAAAATACAGACAGCCTGTATTGAAAAACTCTGTTTACTTATATGTGAGGTCAGAGAGCGTTTATAAGCACGTGATCAAATCTCAAAAAAGTGAGATTATAATCTTGATTTTTTAACAAAAAAGAAACTTATTTTATTTTGAAAATTAATAAAATATGTTTTTACGGTACATTTTATTAGAATGACAATAATTCGCCTATTGAATGAGAAAGGCCGGAATCAAACATTTTGCTATCCAAAAAAATAGGCAGGACACTGGAATTTGAATAAAAACGAGTAGAATTGTTTAGTTATTTATTTAGTTAATTGTAAACAAATATTATTGTTTTCAAGTAGCAAATTAATATTAGCACTGAATCTGACCCTGTCTAACAATGGTGACGAGCGACGTCTGGGTTAAAAATTTGCTTCAAGGCCATATGTATGTTTGTGTGAGTAAATTTTATATACAGGGAAAAGAAACGGAAAGCGCGTATTAAATTTAGTATTCCGTCTGTTATCATATAATCATAAGTCTGCTTCACCTTACCGGAAACCACATTGCGTTCTACCGCCTGTGTTACTAGAAACGTCCTAATAAGGTAATCCCTGAGAGCATATTGACGTGCCTTCAGTTCAAAAGTAATAGTTGCTCCAACAGCGGAAGGTACAAAAATAATTCTAAGAGGAAATTATCAATGAATCACAAAAACAATTTTCCCACGTTGAGATCGACCTCACAACACAAGATACAGTTGGCATAATTACCAACTTAGCTTAATTTAATCACCTATTAATGAAAAATTCAGGAGGCTCTCTAAATGGGGAAATCCGAGTGCCTCCAATCTATCCCCGCCCAATGTTGCTGTATTACACAATACACCTTGGAGTGTCTTGATGCCATGCTATTAATATTCCTAAGACAATCTCTTTATACAAAAGGCTGCCGTATTTTAAGATAAAAACCCATAGCCAATCGAGGCAAGGGGGATATTGTTAAATAGTGATATACAGGCTGATTATAGATTCTTGTAATTCCTATAAACCACGTTGTTATGTGAAAAAGCAAGTAGTAGCAACTGCCAGATTGGTATAATTAGTCGTGACAACCGTCGTAATTTTCTCTTCTGGTTTTTGTTTGAGAACACACCGCACTAAGAATTTATTAGGATATCACAGGGAATACTCTAGATTGCAATGAACCCAAAGTACTTGGGAATAGTATTTCTATTGGTTTTAGGGTTTCGCACCTGTGTACCTAGCGTGGGAGGTATCCAGGCGGGCCCCTTATGGCAGCCCTCGAAGTGGGAGTCCTCTCGCTCGGCATCTTGCAGAAAGCGATGTAGCGGAACGCGAGCTCGTGGGCTGCCGCTGCCTTCTTCTGCGAGCAAATATGCTCAAAAAGGAGGTGGCAGGGCGGGTCAGGGAGAGTCTCATGTCTCTCCCGATCCGCAGAGCCCGCGATACGCGAAGGCAACTCAGACGTCGCAGATTACTCAACGACCTTCGTCCTCCACAAGCGCAGGCCTGGGGGTGCAAGGAGGAGCCGCCTGTCACTCTAGCAGAAGCAGGCCGATGAGGCCGGCATTACGCCCCCCCCCCTCATTTTTCCGGGGGCAAGACGGGAATCCGTGGTTCCCAAACCCGAGAGGGCTATCTCGAAACCAGAGATGGCCCTGGGTCGGAGTGCGGGAGAATTGCCTTATGGGCAACCTTACACCCGAAGACCTGAGACGGCGTGCGGTTTTATTTGGTTTGAGCCCGACATAACCTCCCCCGCTGGCCGGCAGAGGGTACCATATCTCAGAGGAAAAAGCGGAAACCTTATAGTATTATTTTGTTGTCCGTTTGTCTATCATCAGTCTGTCTGTCCCTTAAAGAGGTATCAAGTTGAAATTTACCACCCCTAGAAACTGACCAGAGCCAGCGGAGGCGGTTACGTCGAGCTTGAACCGACTAAAACCGCACGCCGTCTCGGGTCTACAGACGCCGGGGTGTAACGTTACCCATAGAGCATATCCCTCGCACCCCGACTGACTCTGGGCCATCTCCGGTTTCGAGATGGCCCCCTCGGGTTTCGGAACCACGGAGACGTAAGGGTGTGAATTATTTAAAGTGAAGGTTTTCACACTTCATTCCGTTTCGTTTTTTCAAACGCATTTGCTTAGAAATGTAATAAAACTCGTTTTTTTTTTCCAAAAGTCATTAGGTTTCATAGACATGAAAAAATTAATACACATCCATTAGATCATAACAGCCATGCCATACCTATTTTTTTCCTACGAGTAACATACATGAGTAGGCTCAACCGGGCAAGTAAATCGAGAGGGGTTTTCATTGATTGAGGGGATCTTAATATTGATGATAGTGCCGTGGCTATACCCGGTGCCTATCTTTTTCCCTATGCTGGTGGCAGCACGCGACCTAGAGTAGGGGAGCTCCCCTACCCTTGATATTGCATCCCAAAGCATGTATAACATCTACATACATTGTTTTATAATTGGGACTTATTATATGGTTACTTTGCTGTTATTGCCATACAGTTAGTATGCATTCTACTATCCTACTTCCTACCAATATAAAAATATAAATGTGACAGTTTTTGAAGATGTTTGTAAGTATGGATGTTTCTTACTCAATCACGCTCTAACGGCTGAACGGATCTGGCTGAAATTTGATACAGGGATAGATTATAGGCTGGAATAAGACATTATGCCACTTTTTATCTCTGGAATAGGTTGGGTTGCGGAAACGCGATCAGAACACCAGGCGGGCGATGCCACGGGCAATAGCTAGTACTATCTCAAATGGCTTTTCGTATATTATATAGAAGTATAACCTACAATCCTCAATCTTCGGGTAATATTTTTTACTAACAAGAATCCTTCCACCCTTTTAAAAGATGATGCGCAAACTTCACAGCTCTAGAAGTTGTCGGATTTATTCAGAAGGGCCGCGGCCCGTATGAGTCGTCACGCTCCGGCGCATCCTGGCGCCGTGGGCCCATACATCACTTAGTCACCCGCAACGGGCCCGCGCATGCGCAATAGTCAACCTGTCTGCCAGTAAATGCAAACTTTACACTCCAAACCCTTGGGTATTGACGGATAATTTACTTAGTGATTGCGAGTTCCGTATTTAAAACAGTATACATTTTTTTGGTTTTGTTTACCCTGAAGCGTTTATTTTTAAATTGTTCTTTACTTTTTATTCGTTACTATTTAAATCGTGTTAAATGACGCTCTATTTCTACAATAGCTGGTGCAGCTCCGCGTGGAATTCTGATTCCGTTACCGTAACAACGCAACACACTCCAGGCACACCAAGTACATATCTGTTACTCACTATAATCTATCAATCTATCAATTAGTCTATTGCAGGCCACTGCTGGACATAGGCCTCTCCCATTGTACGCCATAGCACCCGATCCTTCGCCTTGCGCATCCAGTCTATCCCAGCTACCTTTTTCAGGTCGTCCGTCAATTTTGCTGGGGGACGTCCTACCTTCTGTTTATAATCTATCTCTGCACCGAATTTCAGCAAGATCCGTTCAGCCGTAAGAGCGTGATTAAAATTAAAAAACATACACTCAAACAAAAACAGTTGGAGTAACTGCCCAGCAGTTACTCCAACTGTTTTTGTTAGCAGGCTTTTCTCTAGCTACTTAGATTTTTTTTAAAGAAATTAAAATGTTTTTTAATTGGTCGACAGCAATCGACGTGCAGCACTCACCAGGCTTTGCCGATACCGTTGCAATCGGCTTTCCATCAGACGGGCCGATTGCTTTTCATATTAGTATCTTAGCAGTATAAGAAAGAGCACTATCAGGTAGACAGCAGTTAGAATTTTTCAATTTCCTGATTTATCTTACAAATTAAGGAATAGATTGTTATCATGTCAATCAGTTTCCATCGGCATTGGAGTCGTTTATCTGCTGCATTTTGTCAGTAAGAAATAATTAATTTTCAGAATTTTGGTGTGTTCAAATTTTTCATGACAATATGTCGTACATTAAGGCGGCCAAACTAAGTAAAATTTATAGTTTAGACGCGTTCTAAATTATAACTATCAATCCGGAGTTGCCAACTCTGTAAGTAAAAGCTTAACAAGGTTGAAATAACTTTGCTGTACTGTTTCACTAAACTACATATATTATTATATATTATTATCTTAACCCAAGGCCATTCACTACTGAAGAACCTCTCCCTTGGAGCGGATTTCACCAATAATAGTAACCGTGAAAAAGTTGGTTTAACTAAAGGCGGCGTTTTACTCAACGATTGAGTGAAACGTAAGATTCTAGTTAAGTTTTACTTGATCTCAAATATTTTAAATGGTGAAATCCAATTTCCAATCTTAGACTACTACAATTCAACGGCTGCCTGACACCTAGTCTTGGCCTTTAGGAGATACAGCGTAAAATTTAAATTTCTACGAACAGAAATGCAGCGTCCCACGTTAAAAATTTCAAAAGTCACAATTCCTCTCAGGGCTTGATTAAACAATACTTTGATCAACGCGGAGCGCGTCCCTTCATACAAAAAAGTCCATATTAAAAGTCAATTGGATTTACTTGTTGGCCGGTCGATTGCGACGCCAATCAGCTCCACCAATTATTCATCTGCTGACTGAAAAAGCCGTTTCACAGAATATTTTCATATAGGTACCTAGTTTTTGTTTTTTACCACTTACGTGGCAGACAAGCACACGGCCCATCTGATCGGAAGCGGTAACCATGGTTTATGGTATGTGCAACACCAGGGGCGTCACACTCGCGGTGCGGACCCTGTAAAAACCTTTTATAGCAAGTATTATAAAGGCTATTATAGCAAATAGATTTAGTTCGGAAAAAGTGAACACCCAGGACGGGACTTAAAGCCGCAGACAGTCCCTTACAGAGGGATTAATCTGACCAACTAAGCTACCTGGACACGTCCTAGATATTCAAAATTCTCCGATATATTATACGTCTCGAGGCAACGTTGGAGCCATCTATCATAATTCTTGCGAACTCACGGAAACAATGAATGATGTTATAAATGTTACAACTATTTTTAAACATTGTTCTTAATTCTTTATTGTAAACAAAAAAAAAAGATATGAATGTTTTACAATTAAAATAAATTATGTACAAAGGCGAGCTTAACTCTAAAAGAGTTCTCTACCAGCAAACCTTTGAGCAGTAGAGGTAGAAAAAAGAAAATAACAGAGGGAAGCAAAGTGTACAAATAAACTCTTAGATAATTCTCCACATTCATTTAATTAAATTTTAAAACAATTAGTATACATACTTTTCTAATAAATATAGTTATTATCCGAACTAAATCTATTGGAAAATTTAGCATAAAAATATACATGCAAATTTTGAAAATTGTGTAATAACTGTTGAAAATCATGCATAGGTTTACATTAGACGATTAATACATATATCATTGAATTTATTGAGCTGAGTGAGACGAAGTCGAGCGAAAGCTCCTCATACCAGACTTCAGGATTTTCTTTGTCACATGTCTCCTCCTAAACTACTAATCCAATCAGAACCAAATTTGGCATGATTAAAGAGGTCAATCAGAGGAAGGTTTATGGATATATTTTGAAAAAATTAATGCTACCACCGAGGAATGATCACCGTTAAAAAAAATCCAGATGGAATTACATAATAACCGCTCGAGACACTGTTAACCAACTTTACACGCTCAGAAAGCATGTCCAGAGTTGTGACTTTCAAAAAGAATTTTCAAAATCGGACTTGCCATGGAGGAATGATCACTATTCAAAATTTTCAAAATCTGATTCCGCAATAGCGGTCAAATCTATTGGACAAGAATCACGATGTCTCACTCAGCTCAACATTGCAAGCAGCGATTCGCCTTGCAGACCTAGTATTAAACAGGGCCTGTTGGGTATTTTAAAGCAATAGATATGAAGTATAGGTTTCGATCTTATCAATCGAATGAGGTGCTATACTAGGTATATAAAAAAGACACGACGATAATATATTTTAAGCCTATCATAGAATTGTCATAGACGTAATGAATGAACGTCGGACCAAGTTCGAACACTACCCTGTGTTCAGCACTTGACACTTGAACCTGCTGCAATCACTAGAAACTAAACTGCTTTAAGGTAAATTAGAATACTAATAGAAGGGACATGAGAATACCAATAACGTACATGGTTATTTAGTGTATATCGTCTCTTAATGTAATAGGTATCAACTTAGTAAAGTCGGGGTGCGAGGGATATGCTCTATGGACAACCTTACACCCCGGCGTCTCAATCAAATCGGTGTGCGGTTTTAGTCGGTTCCAGCCCGACATAACCGCCCCCGCTGGCCGGCGGGGGGGGGGGGTATCCGAAGGAATTTCTACACGGAATATATATATAAATAATCCTATATTTTGCATTGCTATTCTGTAAACCAAAATTATTATAGATATGCACCTAAAGCATTTACATTTAAATTCACAATAAGTGATTCGATTTTAATTCTGTGACAGATTATGCTATTTTCTTCCTTAAGTGCACGAGGTAAAAACATGACAGGATATTTTTACAGCATAATACAATTAAATCAATCACGTCATATTTAAATCACAAAGAACAATATACAATTATTGTTACAATAAATCATTTATCTTATTCGCTGCACCCAATTGTCCTACAAATTGCTGATATACAGTAGAATCTACATTGTCGGTTATTTCAATGATTCTACATCGTAGAAAGTAATCCTAGGTGTGTAATAAATATAAACGTTTTCCAATAAGAGTTGATGCAAATTGAGTCCCGGAGGGTCGTCGTAGAGTATTTACCTATCGTCGCAACCCGATCAGGCAACAAGCCACTAACTAGTTGGCATCGTTCAAAATATTGCTGATTCTGATAAAAAACCGATTGCTATCTCACTTTGATGTTGTCGGAGGAAATGAGATCTGCTTCCGATCTGCGACGAAAGGGAAAAATCTTCTTGGCTCGTCTGGGTACCGCGGGCAGTGTTCCGGAACCCCTATTAATCTTGGTTCAATATTTACCTGTCGGTTCGAAGGCGGCTGGCGTCGGCCCCTCACAAAACAAAACAACTTTGTAATATATAAGGATATATTTGAGGCATTTCTCTAAGTGGGTGGAAATTTTAGAAATAGTTTCTGTAATATGATCAAATTTGATTTCGGATCATGTTTGTGACATTGAAAAATTGTAAAAATGTATTTTTCTCGTAAAATCTAGCTAACGCAAATAACTAATGTCTTGTTCAGGCTGACTCACATATTTCACATATTTTATGTAATATTTGTATACAAGTGACGAACCCGCCATGTCTTGCATTTATATTTTACAACTAGCTAGTCATATCTCCGGTTCTACTTAAACAATTGCAATGAAACATATAGCAGATTTTAAGCCTGATAAGACCTTTCTAATAATAAAACCGATTCAAAATCCGTCCAGTAGTTTCTGCCTCCATCGCGACCAAACAGACAATTTTTGGTTTTCTTATCTGTCTGTTTAAACAGATGAGAAAACCAAAAAAAAAATTGTGGTCAGAATAGTTCATTGTATTTTTTTTTGGAATATCTCCAATGTACACAACTAATATACAATTTTATAATAAGTAGTATAGATAGACAGAGTATAGATTAGTTATTAAAGTAAGATTATTTTTACAAGTTATAAAATGAATAAAACCATCTCAATCTACGTATTGCCCAAATTTCACGGTATAGCTATACTTACTTATTTTATTAAATCTTTTTAATAGTGAGAAGAAAATTAACGACGAAATGCTTAGTACAGTTAGTTTTAAAAAACAAGTACAGAACCAAAGTATCCACACAGATTACTCGTTTCACTTATTTTTTAAATTTCCCTGTGATTGTAAAGAGGACAGAGCGTCATATCATCCTGGAGGAGCCGGTGTCGACTTTTGACCGTTTCAAGTGCCGATCTAATTTGCCGAATCGAGGAAGCATATGAAATTTAATCGACTCGCTTCACTGAGAACGGTGTTCGATAATACCTCAAGTTTTCTGACACATTAATGATATTTTGAAGAAATATAAATGCGTTTTAGTAGAAAAAGCTGAAATTCATTTTGAAGGTTTAGGCACGATGGTTAAATGGTTATCGTAACTCATACTGTATAATGCGTCTACAGAGCATTTAAAAATCCTAGTTATACAATGGATTTCTATTTAACGCTTGTGATGTTGTGAGTTTCCAGGGGGTAATCTCAGGAACTACTGAACCGCTTTTGACAATTATATTACCAATAGACAGCCACATTATTTGTGAGTGTTAAAGGCTACATATGATCATGCTACAACCTAGGGGAGCGGAGCAGAAGTCATAAATGTAAACAAATTCGGTAGATTCCCAGACATTATATGAAAGCTAACAAATTACGGGCATAAATGGGAAAAGGGGTGCCACGGAGGTTCGAAATACGCCACGGGCGAAGCCGGGGAGGGCCAGCTAGATTGTTAATAAGAAAGAACTTTGGCCGACGTGCTATTCAAAGATGATCCACAGACAACGTAATTTACTTTTTTAAAAGAAATCAACCCCGGTAACTTCCAAACAACAACAAGTAATATTGTGACGTGTTCAAACATTGTCACGGAAATTTATAGATAACGAAATGATTAAAGATGATCCCCTTCAAAATTGTCAATGAATAATGCTCCACCCGTAAACTAAAGAGCCGAAAAGATATTGCTTCGATGATTAATGTGATAATTTGCTTCATCGTTAATTCAACTAATGACCTGAATAAGCACGCGCATTGCGAGACCTTTGTTTTGGTCTTGTGGGGTAGCAGTAGTGCGCTTGATTACTAAGCCGGAGGTGGCGAGTACGATTCCCACTCAGGGCAAATATTTATATGCATGAATATGTCTATTTGCATTGGTCGTGTTGTTTCTAGGTATAATATGGAAGTGGGGTGTGTGTTGGGTAACCTCCTCGAGTGTCGCTCCGATTCCGGTCCCGCTGCAGTCCGGGGGGAACGGAATCGGAGCGGCCGGTACACCCTAGGCGGCGGTCAATGGCTTCCCCTTCACCCCTTCATAGGGTTGGCATTGATCGTCGGCCAATACCCGACGTGGCGGGAACACATCGCTCTCCGTACTCCTCTGCTTTCAGAGGAGACCGGATGAGCGATGCTGTTAGTGGTGAGATGGCCCAGGGTCAGCCGGGGTGTGAGGGATATGCTCTATGCGTAACCTTACACCCCGGCGTCTGAAGACCCGAGACGGCGTGCGGTTTTAGTCGGTGCAAGCCCGACATAACCGCCCCCGCTGGCCGGCGGGGGGGTATCCGAAGGGATTTCCGCACGATAAAAAAAAAAAGGTATAATATGGAAGTATTAACCACAAAAGAAAATGTATCTAAGTATATTTATCCATATTCTAAAGCCCATAACAGAAGCTAGTAAAGTATGTGGGTAATTATGTACGCACGTAAGAAGTTAAAGATACTTATTTGGCGTAACAAGATAAAAATCTTTCTAAAAATTTTATTCTTCGCGTTATCCAACTTTTGTACAAATATTAATGTTAAAAATCATTTTAATTTATGATATAAATGAATAATACATACCGTCAACTGACCTCAAATTCTTCAATCGTACTCAAAGTAAAATGTTGACTAGCTAACTTCAAGGTGTCGGTTTTCTAGCTAACTTCATGGTTTCGGCTTTACGTGATGGTGTGCGCGCGTATCTTAAAAATTTACTCTCATAATTTTTCCCTAACGTGCCAATAAGTATAACTTCAAAAAGGGCCTAATGAAGTTCGTATAAGAAACGCAGCAGTAAGTGTCTTGTCGGTTAATGCTTGACTTGAAATACAACTACGTAGTTACTTAAATAAATAAGAGACTGTTTTAATTTATTTTTAAATCCTCTTATTGTCTGGTCTCACTCACAAAAAAGTCAACCCAGATGTTTATTATTATGCCGCCAATCACAATATTTTGTGTAGCTTCAACTGTAAAAAAACTATACAAAAATAACGAAAAGCTGACAAAAAAATTATTTTACGTGTGGAATCCCCCACGGGCTTCACCCCGTCGTTGCCGAAGATGGGGTGGGCGTGTCGGAATCGGAACGACTAAAACCACACGGTGTCCTCCCCAAGTGTCCATTGCCGGGCACCCCGGGTAAGCCCTCGAAAGGATAACCCCAGGGTTACCGGAGGACCTTGGCCGCCACCGCGGCCTCGCCTTCTGGGGTTGGCAGGCGTGTGTAAGGACACACACAAGCTGACTAAAATAGTTTAAAACTAGGTCTGCAAGGCGAATCGCTGCTTGCAATGTTGAGCTGAGTGAGAAACCAGATGTTGAAAATTTTGAACAGTGATCATTCCTTGTAATTCCATCTGGAATTTTTTTAACGGTGATCATTCCTCTGTGGTAGCATTAATTTTTTCAAAATATATCCATAAACCTTCCTCTGATTGACCTCTTTAATCATGCCAAATTTGGTTCTGATTGGATTAGTAGTTTAGGAGCTTTCGCTCGACTTCGTCTCACTCAGCTCAATAAATAATCAGCTAGCTTACTTGTTCTTTTAAAGAAAGTATTTGCGATCTTATTATAAAAACAAATACTTGAATTACAATGAAACCACAGATTATTAATCTATACTATATTTATATTAATGTTAAGTTCATAGTATAAAACAAAGTCGCTTTCTCTGTCCCTATATCCCTATGTATGCTTAAATCTTTAAAACTACGCAACGGATTTTGATGCGGTTTTTTTAATAGATAGAGTGATTGAAGAGGAAGGTTTATATGTATAATAACATCCATTGCACCCGTGCGAAGTCGGGGCGGGTCGCTAGTTAATGTTATAAAACTGAAGATTTTATTTGTTTGTCTGTTTGGCTGAAAGCGCAAATCGTAGGAAGTACTGCTTTTAGCCCATTTATAGAGGAAGGCTATAGTTTATATATCATCACGCTTATACTCAGGAGAGCAGAACAGTAACCATTAATGTCAACAATTCGGGAACAATGTGTGGATTAAATGGCTGGCACAGTGGCCAAGTGTGCCACGGGCAAAGCCGCGGGGCACAGGTAGTGCAATAGTATACCTTAAATATTAAACTACAAAAAGGCAACACACAGACACATAAGTAAAACATTTTGTTTACAAATTGTAATCTCATCATGCAATTAGGCCGCCCGAACGGAAAAGATTAACACAGAACAATTAGATTTGAAACAAAAGGTCGCCCTGGCACGTGACGTCACAACTTAGTAAGTCATGCGATGAGAAAACGCTTGGATTTGTGAAAATATAACTTTGCCGTAACACAACGTTTTCCTTCGCTATTTCCTTAAAGTCGCAGGTGAGATTTATCTTCGGATAATTGGATAAAGAAAGCGTTTTCGAGAAGTGATACGGGGTGGAAGGAGGGCGGCCAGAAAAAATCGTAAGCCAATGATGTGTTACTTTTGCATATAAATTTTGATTGTGTTGTAATTGATATGATTTACTTTTTAAATGACTGATACAATTTAAGGTACTAGGAATATTACACAGGATGACACTGATGACAGCTACGGCTGACACATCATAAAAATTGTTCGAGTAATATTAAGATTAATGAAGTAAATGAGCTAGCATTCTAATATTTTTTATACCACTTTGGTAGCAGACAATTTCTATGTTTAGCTGTAATTCATGACTCCACCAGTGAAAAATAACTGAACCCATTCCCGCAACCCATATAAACCCATTCCCGCAACCCATATAAACCCATTTCCGAATAATAATAGCCTTTGTGTTATTCCAAAATAAATAATTGTATATGTGCCAAATTTCATCTAGGCCAACCAATCTCCGTATTTATTCATAATAAAACAGACCCTTACAATGATTTTAAAACATTTTAATTTAAACCACGTAAATGAGTTATTTACTAAAGTTTTCTATAAATTGTCTGGTACAAATAGTTTACTGACCACATTCAATTATTCCTGTCAAGCACACCAGACTTCAATAAGACACAAAACATACCGCACAGACCAATCCATTTTGTAATGAGCTTTTACATAGCACTCAATTATTAAATCGCAGCAGATTAATAATTTATACTGCAAAATGTTCATTTGATATGGAATGCTCATTACTTGCATACAAATATCGAAAAGATTTCTAATAATTAATACTGATGAAAATATTTTTATAATTGAAGGTAATGATCATTGTAATATAATACTGAATTACAATATCCGTGCCGAAATCAATGACTACGGTTATAAAACACAAATAAGGCCTTAGTCACACACCCATAATGTTTATCACAAAGTCATTGAAATTTCATCACTAAAATTCTTATTCGAATCTACCTTAAATTAATGCTTAAATACAGACATACATTTATTAGAACGATATATTTAATTTATATTCAAGATTAAACAACAAACAAGCACGTGAAACATGGGAAGTTAATTAGTACCCCAGAAATTATATTTCATATTTCGACAACGAAGTAACTAAGGGAAAAATAAAACAGCTAATATTTTACCGCGCGGAAACACCGAACGAGAACAATCAGAAAATTGAAATATTTACTCAAACTTGAATAAAACTAGGGTGAACACAATGTGTGTTATGTGAAATGTTAAATACTAAGAACAAAACCTGACTACACACAGAGTTCGGCGTAGCGTGCGTTAACAGAATACACTACTCGCGTTTTGTAAATTTAAGATTTAAGATTTGATGTAGATCATATTCGCTTGGCTAAAAGCATTTCAAATGGAACTATTTAAAAATACAGATGTGAAGTTGTACTATACCATAATGTGAAATGCAATATCACTACGAAATATGTTTATTAACTATAATTACAACGGGTTAGAGTTGCTACTGACATATCTCAATAATTTTATTAAACACGAAATGCAATCACATGGTTCACGCTACGCACAAAACATGCGAGAAGCCACATTGTGGAGTGTGACACACAATTTAAAATTATGAACAAAAATTCAAACAATCTACGACCCGTATATTTAATTTTGTTTGGTGGGCAGTGAGTGAGTGATTTAGAAATGTATTTACAAAGTGAAGCCCCAAACACACGAAAGGGTTAGCGTGGCGTAAATTGAGTGCGGTGAATAATTCATAGATATTTTTGGTATTACCTTGACCATTTCACGAAATGAGACCGTCTGCCGCTAACGCAGGAATACGCCGAGTCCGAACTTTAAACCACTTTACTTTTAGGTTATTTTATTTTATTTACACTATTTATCAAAGTTTCTTTATATTGTCTTCGTCGCAGTTCACGATAATAGCGGGTCCTGAAAATTAATTTCAAACGTTAGTAAGTAAACTAATCAAGTTTAATGATTACATAGAGTTATGAAAACAAAATGGTCGCCTCAGCTGACACAGCTGTTCAGGAGGATTAATTTTATTTGAATCTGAGATGCAGTACGCAAAACTTTGAATAAATGGAGGTGTTTTAATAATGTTACTACACAAATGCGTTTGTGGTTGGTATATTCATTACTGTTACAAATTAGTTTGGTGTATTTTCTGTAACTTTTTTATTAATATTTAAAGTTGTTAGAAGCAAGCATGCTGAATTCATAATATATTGTGTTTCACCAGAGGTTTCAGAGTTATAAAACCTTGAATATTTGAGCGATGACGCTAGAGACGCCTCGTTAAATCCACAGTGTAATAGTTAACCAATTTAGTTTGCCCGATGTGGATATTGGCGAACCTACTTTTTTTACCTTTTAAGCGAGTTCCGAGTTTGCTCATCGAAATTAGTTTACATCGACGTTTGATCGGATATTCCTTTTAAGAAGTTAAGCGACGGTAACGAGTAATTTTCTTCTTACATTTTATGAATTCCAATATGCTTGTTTGTTTGTGCTACTAATGTTCAAAAGTTCAAAAAACACTTCAGTCGATTTGCAAAAGCTTTTACACCCTTTTAAAATTGCTTTTGAATATTCTACAAGACTTTATTTACAGCTTTAATATCAGGCGAGGTACAGTCATATTGACGTGCCCTGAATAAAAAAATCCGGTAAATTACGAGTCGGGACTCGTGCACTGAGGGTTCCGTACAAAACTGGATTGAGAGGCGCACTTAACGTTGCTGTACAGCTTCTAGTCTTGACGGATAGACATACGGACATGTTTTTATGGTTTTCAGATTTTTCCTTATACGATTTTACTTACTGTAAAATATCATGGTTCTAGCCCAACGGAAACTACCCTATGGGTTTTGATTCCCTTCCGACTGTCTAAATTTCTTTACATAATGTAAAAACAAAGTGGCTTACTAGTATCTGTTCGCTGAGAATTTCTAAACTACCCAACAGATTTTGATGCGGTTTTCATAAACAGATAGAGTGATTCAAGAGGAATGTTAATGTTAATAGTTTGATACAAGGTGCGAGGTGAGCAACCGAGGTTGGGAGAAGCCACCATCGCGGCAGTGAGGCCAGTCATGGAGGAGTGGTTGGAGAAGCACCACGGTGACCTACCGGATGTCACAGATAATTACCGGATACAGGTGCTACGAAAAGTATTCGTGGTTCATCCGCCGGGAGACAACGCCACAGTGCCAGCCCTGCAATATTCCCGGTGAAGATACGGCGCTCCACACATTAGTGGAGTGCCCAGTGTGGGCGACTTAACGCCGAGATCTCGTTGCGGCTCTGGGCGAAGATGTTCTCTCGCTGTGGATCATGGTGAGAGCTGTGGTCTCCGACGGGAGCAAGTGGCCGCCGCCTCTTTCAGCGAGTAGGTAATACGCGCGAAAAAGGCAACGGAGAGGGAGCAGGAGAGGCGAGGGTACCGCAGACTTGTCTACGCTCAGGATTACCGACCTATGGAGGTCCTCAGGTCCTGTCCTGAGGGCGGCAGTTGGCCGACTCACCGTCCTTACATAAGGAGGCCAAGACGGTGGCGTGTCGTGCACGTCCTGTCCTAAACACGCCTTCAAATTTACCGAAGCAGGATCAAACTCGACCCGAAAGGTGAGGCCACGATGGCGGCCGAAGTCCGCTGGTAAACCTGGGGTTGTCCTTTCGAGGGCGCACCCGGGAAGCTCAGCAATGAACGCTTGGGAAAGACACCGTGTGGCTTTAGTCGTTTAGATTCCGACATACCGACGTCATCGTTGGCACCAATGGAGTGAAGCCCGTGGGGTTTTCAACACGTGAAAAAATAAATGCTATTTTGTGATAATTTGTTGAAATATGATAATTGTTCAAAATGACGAAAGTAATCAAACCGACTGACAGCTTTAATCGAATACGCTGCCTAACCCTTTTAGACATAACAAAACAATGTAACTATAATTAAATTGTTCCTCTTTTATAGGTATTCTGTATTGAGTTTAATCTCAACATAATCTCACTTGAGTCACAGACGATCATATAAACATTTCAAACTCGACGTATAAAGTGTGAAGAGAATAAGAATTACGTTTCATTTCGCATAGCAATATTAATTATAAGGTCTAGCAGAATACCAATTTGCACTTTTTAACTTTTGATCACAATTCGATATTATCACAATGCATCCAATGGACGGTGAAATCTTTGTTGCGAAACAACCTTTTATGTAATTTGCAAGGTCGAGATTAGATCGAAATCGAATTTTGACCATATTTTAATTACGAGAATTAGCCTTCTGGGCTCTAACAACTGTAGTGGATTAGTATTAAGTGGCATGAACATTTATTAGCTTCGGGATCGTATTCAATGTTTACACAATATTGCAATTGAAGTGACGTCGCAAGAGAGTGATGACGTTAGGATATTTTCCATCAAGACATACGAGTGTGTCTACCCCCGAAGAGACAATAAAATTTTTTTTAACAAAAGACTCTGACAAATTATACAACGCCATATAGACCCTAATTAAGCTGTGGTTGTCATATAGGTTCTAGAATGCGGATAAATATACTCATAAAAAACTATTTTTTTCTAAACTAATACATATTATACATAGAAACACCCAGACCAATGCAAATTTAGATATTTGCACTGAGCGGGAATCGAACCCGCAACCTCTGACTTAGCAATCGAACGCACTACCGCCACGCCACAGAGGTATGTTTCATCGAAATTAGGTTTTGCATAACTTTTGTAGCAAACAAGAAGTTATTATTGTTTGGTACGTTTTGAATCACACTCAACAGTGAACTTCGTTTGGTAGTAAAATTCCAATTATACCCCAAACTGCGGCAGAACCCAATAAATTGCCGTTTACCACATGGGGTTGGGATAAACTATAGGTGTGCAATATAACTCTTACCCTTTTTGGAAAACGCGTTCTGAAATCACAAGGGATCATTATATAAGGTTGAGATATTAGCATTCACTATATTTATAAATAGGTTTCATAATTAAACGAAACACTGCTAGGTGGCGTTCGTAAATATCTGTTTTCATCAACTTAAGGGTTATCTTTCACGTTTTTTTAAATGTTCAGCATTCATTAAGGGACAAAGAGATCTGCCCATGAACATAATGCAATCGACGAATTGAAGTGATACTTATTTGAATAATTCTATATCAGATGTTCATATAATTGTATGTAAACACAAATGTATTGCGTGATAGTTTGTGGTGTATGCACAATTATTATTGAATAAACTAATAAATAAAAAGGTGGCAGGCACTACTGGGGTGCTGACAGAAGAGATAACTTACGCATGTATTTTTTGAATCCTCAGGAAATATTTACAGGGCAGTCTTGTTGTTCATATGAATCAGTTCGAAACTTCATCAAGGTCACAAAACATAATTTTGTAAATGTTCCCGACGAGATGGCAAATGGCACGGCGATTTTTTTTTTTTTTTTTTTAACGTGCGGAAATCCCTTCGGATACCCACCCGCCGGCCGGCGGGGGTGGTTATGTCGTGTCTCGACTAAAACCGCACGGTGTCCTCCCCAAGTGTCCGTTGCCGGGCACCCCGGGTAAGCCCTCGAAAGGATAACCCCAGGGTTGCCGGCGGACTTTGGCCGCCACCGCGGCCTCGCCTGGTGGGGTCGGGTTTTATCCCGCTTCGGTGAGTTGGCAGGCGAGTGTAGGGCACACACGACACGCCTCCGCCACGGCCTGCTTCTGTAAGGACGGCGAGTCGGCCAACTGCCGTCCTCAGGCCCCGATCATGGAGGTCGGTAGTCCCGGACGTAGATGAGTCTGCGGCGTCCTCGCCGCAGACTGCGAAACTCGGGGGGCAGGGTTCTCTCCCGCTCCCTCTCCGCCGTCTCTTTCGCGCGCATTACCTGCTCGGAGAAAGCGGCGGCGGCGTGCCACTTGCTTGGCTCGCTTTTAACGGGCTGTTTAATACAGCCACGTTGCGGGCCGCCAGAGTCTCCGCCCATACTGAGGCCCCATACAGGGCCATGCTTCGCACGATCCCCAGGTACAGTCTCCTAGTGGGGGCGTTGGGTCCCTTGACGTTGGGCATCAGCCGCGATAGCGCGGCCGCAGCCCCCCTCAGTTTCGGGACCAGACTTCGGAGATGAGGTCCGAAGTCCCATCGGCTATCGAGTACGAGCCCAAGGTACTTCATCGTGGGCTCGATGCCAATGCTTACGCCCCCTACGGTTATGCTGTTTCCCGCAGGTGGCCCCCTCCGAGGCCCGTGGAAATACATAGCCTCGGATTTGTAGAGAGCCACCTCGAGTCCCAGCCGCCGTATTCGACCCACGACTTGAGCAACCCCTGCCGTGGCCTTTAGTGCCGCGCTTCGGTGCGTTGCTCCCCGCGCCATAACGAGGGTGTCGTCAGCATAGCACGTTATGCTGACACCCTCGAGCAACGAATCGCGCAGCACCCAGTCGTATCCGATGTTCCACAGGAGTGGCCCTAGGATCGACCCCTGCGGAACACCGCACGACACTTCTCGCCGCCCTGGCTCTAGCCAGCTCGGGTAAACTATGGCCCTCTCGGATAGGTATGTCTCGACAATGTGGCGGAGGTAAGGAGGCACTCCGTGATACGCGAGCGCCTCCCTAACGCAGCTTCAGGGTAGGGTGTTGAAGGCGTTGGCGATGTCAAGAGACACCGCCACCACCACCCCACCCCGCGAGACTACTTCCTCCGCCAGGTGCCTAACGCGCATGATCGCTTCTACGGTGGAGCGCCCCCGGCGGAAACCGAACTGGTTGTCCGCCAGATCTGGCCCCACATTCGTGAGATGCTCGACGAGGCGCTCTGCAATAATCCGCTCAAAGAGCTTGCACACCTCGTCGAGCAACACTATCGGCCGGTAACCGGATGGCTGGTCCGCCGGCCGCCCCGCCTTCCGGATAAGGACCAGTTTCCCCGTCTTCCAAGCCTTTGGAAACTGGCCCCTTTCGAGGCATGCGCTAAAGAGCGCCACCAGCCGAGGCCTTAGTTCCTCCAGGGTCAGGACCCATGCTCGGCCTGGAATGCCGTCGGGTCCGGGGGCAGTGCATTTCCGGGCTTTAAGCCGGAGCACTGCTACCCCCAGTTCACTCTCCCGGACTTCGGGCACATCGCTCTCGCTATTATCAGCGTCAGGCGCCTGAGGCGGAGCCATACGCGGAGGGACATGCTCCTCCGCTCTCGCTAGGAACAAGGAGCCCAGTATCCCCTCCAGCCGCTACGGCTGGAGGCTCTGGGTCAGTAGGGGCGCCCTTGGGCGGATTTTGCCCCTGACCGCAAGGTAAGGACGCCCCCATGGGTTCTGCTCCAGAGACTCCAGAAGTTCTTCGCGGGCCCGCCGTTTGGCCTGCTTTATGGCTACCTGGAGGGTCCTTTTGGCCCCCTTGTACGCCTCATACAGCTCCGCCTCTCGGGCTGCCAATGGCACGGCGATGTCATAAAAAAAGAAGCTTTCGTTTCATATTTTTGTATATGGAAAGCTTTCGGTGACGATAACGGTGACGCTGACGTTGATGATGATGGTGACGAGGACGCGAATTCCATAATTTTGGTTCATCCAAAAAACGCTTAAAGCGCCTGAAAATGTTTTTTGTTTACATGTTAAAAAAATCCCCCGCACCATCAGTTACTTGTATCAATCTCAGTAGAGTAAATGCAGAGCAATGGTAATGCTAATTTTGTTTGTGTAAGAAATTATCTAGCCTTCTAGCGGTATGCAGCTTCGATTAATCACTTTGCTATACCCTTATAGAAAAAAAAAGAGGGGCTGGGCTCTACGGCCCCAACGTCTTAAAACCCAAAAGGCGTGAATATTCACTTATTAGATTAGCGTATTTACGCGCATGAGTATTTCTGCAGATGTTGCAATATTTTATACACCGTCATCTGTGCTTAGAAGATGCATAATCTCATATCAAAAGCCGACTTGTTTTCCACAGCAGCAATAACATTATCATCTATATATTCTGATCCTACCGTCACGTATATACCGGCGGTTTACATTCAATTAAGTATACAGTAATCTTTAAAAAAAGTTGAATTTAGAAACACGAGGGGAGGTACAAAAGTTCGCGGAATGAAGTATTAGGAGGAAACAATAACCCTGGGGTTATCCTTTCGAGGGCTTACCCGAGTTGCCCAGCAATGGACACTTGGGCAGGACACCGTGCGGTTTCAGTCGATGCACGACATAACCGCCCCCGCTGGCCGGCGGGGGTGAAAGCAAGTTAGTTCAGAAACAATCAGTCATTATGGAGCAAATTGAATATCGTGCCGTGATAAAGTTCCTGTCTAGGCAAGGAAAATCTCCGCAAATGATGATAATGGATGACATGTCAGCTGTTTACGGAGGTCAATGTCCTAGTAAAACCATGATCTACAAGTGGCAAAGTTTTTTCAAGCATAGCAGGGAGTCCATCGAAGATAACCCTCACCCTGGAAGGTCGGTCGAAGCTACATCCTCTGATATTGTGTGAAGTCGAAAAAATCGTAATGGAATATGCTCGTCTTAAAAAGAAACATCTATCTGCCTTAGTTGGCGTATCAGTTACGACTGTTTTCAGGATCCTGCACGATCATCTTGGTATGACGAAAGTTAGTGCAAGGTACCCAGAATGCTAAAACCACCACAGATGCAACAAACAATTGACGCATCGAAACATTTTTAGACCTGTGTGGCGATAACCCTGAAGTTATATTAGATCGAATTGTTACTGGAGATGAAACATGGGTTCATCACTTTGAATTTGAGTCGAACAGGAGTCGATGCAGTGGCATAAAAGGGTGCACCTCCTTCGAAGTAGTTTAAAGTGTCAGAATTAGCCGGGAAGTTGATGGCGATCTTTTGGGATTCCAAGGGAGTTCTCATGATAGACTACAAAGACAAGAGGGTCACCATAACTGAGGCATACTACGCAACGCTACTGGAAAGACTAAGAGGAGCTATTAAAGAAAAAATAAGGGGAAAGTTGTCGAAGGGTGTGTTGCTCTTTCATGAAAATGCACCAGTTCACAAGAGCCATGTTGTGAATGCTGCTCTCACCAGCCCGGTACTGGCCCCTAGCGATTACAATTTGTTCCCAAATTTGAAAAAAGATTTACGAGGAAAAAAATTCATACCGACGAACAAGTGAAGCAATTTCGGCTCATTTCGAGGACAAAGAAAAAAAAAACATTTTACTGATGGTTCATGCAAATTAATTAGTAGATCCCAAAAATGTATTGAACTCGAGGGTAATTACATTGAAAAAGAAAAATAATTCAATTGTTTTATTCAATTCAGAACCATTTCGTTCCGTGAATTTTTGTACCTCCCCTCGTATATAGTTTGTATGTTTTTGCGTGGGTGGTATTGTCAAGGGCAAGATTTTATTTCTTCATACAATTACAAATTTATTCTGTTATATATTTTTAAAACGGATATTAGTGATTTACTTTTTCTTATTTCTTTACATACCTACACACATTAATAATATATATTATTAACACTACACATTATTAATAATTATAAGTAATACGTTTAACCCCAGTTCACAGGGCAGCTCTTACCTTAGTTAAATTTTTATTGTCCATTTAAATGTAGTTGTGAATTTAATGGGGAGTCTCTACAGAGCGCCAATGTTGCCTGACTGTCTACATTGTTGGTGTAATGTATTGTTCATAAAAGTAATACTGAGTTCATTATATATTGAACACTGTGGAAATAATTAGTAGCTATAAAAGCTTCAGTAGATGATGATGATAGTCAGATTGTGGTTTTGATCCAAATAATTAAAAAGAAAATTTAGCCCATCATGTTGTAAGTGCTTTCGAAGAAGAAACTGTAAAATAAAATTTTTATTTAAATAAAAATGTTTTAATGAAAGTAAAGGTAAATTTCAATGTATATACATATTACCCAATTTTATACAAAAGGTATAATATACGTTTTGTATAAAATTGGGTAATATGTATATACATTCCCCTAGTCCCTAGTCTCGGGTCTTCAGACGCCGGGGTGTAAAATTGCCCATAGAGCATATCCCTCGCACCCCGACTGACCCTGGGCCATCTCCGGTTTCGAGATGACCCCTCGGGTTTGGGAACTACAGTGTCCCCGTCTTGCCCCGGTTTGGGGGAGTGGCACTAGTCGCCCCACCGTCCCGGCCTGCTTCTGCTGGGGTGACAGGCGGCCTCATCTGCCACCCCCGGCCTGCGCTCATGGAGGACGGAGGTCGTTAAGCGACCTACCGTAAATGCCTTGTCTATGAATGTTGTGGTATGCGCGGCTATGTGAATTTTCAAATTCTACAATAATTTCAACATTCTCGAATGTGAATAGCAATTGATATCAATCTATGCATATAAAATCATAATGAGGAAAATAGTTCAAATAGAGGACACTGAATAGTTTTTCAAGAAAATAATAATTGCTTTGTGTTCTGTTAGTGACACCGATGTCAACGATGTACTTTTCGATGTTCGAAAAATTTTGCATGAACATTTTCCAAGACACGCGTGGAATTCTGATCCCGTTCCTCTTCCCATAGGAACCTATTCCATAGCCTATGTGTTATTCCAGACTATAATCTATCCCTGCACCAAATTTCTGCCAGATCCGTTTAGCCGTTTTTGCGTGAAAGAGTTACAAACTTTCATACATCCATACTTATAAGCTTTCGCGTTTAAAATATTAGCAGGAGTATATTATAATGAAATGGATATGCCTTTTGTGTGAACATGGCCTCGTTCAGTCAAGTCTTTCGAATGAAATTTTGAATGTTGTGGTAAATTCATGAGTTTGATTTTGCTTGAAGAAATACAAAAAAACTAAACATTTACAGGTGCAAGACCCAAGCTTACTTACTGATGATTAAACTACTCTTTAAAATGCCAGGAATATTCCCACAGCTCTTAATAATATAATTTCTTATAAAGAACAATGAGGAGGCTTTCATAAATACAAGGCAATAGCCTCTTTTATGCTACAACAAAAAGTTCTTCATTGCTCTTCGTCAACGGCTATGTAAACACATGTACACGATATGAATCAAAACAATCCAATTCCTAGTCATTTAATAAACGACTGTAATCCATTTCTGTTTTGCTTCTAGTAGTTATAGTTGACATATTTAGTAAAAAGAGCAATATATACAGTACAAGAGAGATTATCATGACTTAAATGGGTGAGGTAATGTATAAATTAATTTTTAACACTACGCGCCCTTTAATTCGTTGTTTGCGTGTCACTAACGGTTCACGCACAATTTCTACGCATCCACACTAATATATATGCCTCAGCTGGTTGCACACGGGCAATCAAAATTAGTCATCACTTGGTGATTTTGACGACATAATCAGGCTGTTTAATTGCACACTAATGGTTATAAATACTGTCTTAATAATATTCAAGTATAGTATACGTTTTATCAAGAAAGGATCGTGATCATTTCATGCTCAGAAGTATTTTAGGTTTCTCTAAATGGGATATTATATCCTATATAGTATATAATGCCTCTATATATCTACAACCTAATTTTTATTCGCCATGGTAAATAACTGACTCAAGAAAAAACTGAAACACTATGATAGTTTCTGGAGAACTTTTACCTGTCTCTGAACCAGCAAGGAATATAATCATAAGTAGATTAGAGAATATGAAATAATAAAAAGTTGGAGCCTGATACATGCTCTGAATGAACGTAAAACAGCCTGTTATTTTCATTTTACAATTCAGTATTTACTCAGATGGTATGTGAGGCCGAACTTGCGACTTACGATATTTGCTCCGCGGGGAAGTGCTAATTCGCTTTTTTATCACACTGAGTTTTTTTTGATAACTTATTACAGTTCTGGATTGTCATTATTTCATCGCCAGTCTTAAGTGGCATTGACGTATAAGTAATCAATGGGACAAATTGAGCGAAAGTAATTTCTAAAGTAAAGTGGTAACAATGAAATATACGAGTATACCTGAAGTTGCAAATAGTTTTAAACCATATTTTTTTTATCTGGTATCTATTTTTTGATAAAGCGACTTAGGCTGCATTTTATCAGTGAATATTCGTTCCTAAACCTGGATCTCAATGACACTAATTAAATAAAACTTGATACGCAGTTAAGCTTGACTTAGTCGCAGTTCAAACAATGCGATTAACTTGGATTTCACGAATGACAAATCATTGTTGCAATTCGCTCTTAGATATTAGAAAAATTAAAGTAGTTCTGAATAACCTGTTCTGATTATCTTGTAATTTTGGATAGTTTTCTATATAGATAAAATATTGTAAGGGTACCGTAGCCAATGGCAAAAAAAACGGAACCCTTATAGATTCGTCATGTCTGTCTGTATGTCCGTCCATATGTCACAGCCCCTTTTTTCCGAAACTATAAGAACTATGCGGTTGAAACTTGGTAAGAAGATGTATTTTGTGAACCACATTAAGATATTCACACAAACATAAAAAAAACTAAAAATTATAGGAGTTCCCCATACTTAGAACTGAAACTCAAAAAGTTTATTTCATCAAACCCATACGTGTATAATAGATAGGTCTTCAAAAATGATATTGAGGTTTATAATGTATAAAAGGTTTGAATAGTTTGCGCGAGAGACACTTCCAAAGTGGTAAAATGTGTGTGTACCCTCCCCCCCCCCTGTGACTTCTAAAATAAGAGAACGATAAAACTAAAAAGAATATATGATGTACATTACCATGTAAACTTCCACCGAAAATTGAACGAGATCTAGTCAGTAGTTTTTATTTTAATACGTCATAAATCGTAAACCGCAATTTACCTTTCATTCAATTCACTCAAATATAAAAAATTTACTTGCTGCTACGGAACCCTTCATGGGCGAGTCCGACTCGCCTTTGGCCGCTTTTTTTTATTCACTCAAATCAGCACTTATTATTAAATAGTAAATAAAAATTATCCATAAAGCATTCGTCCAGTGTTGTGAACTGGGACAAAATAAATTAATGTATTTGTACTGTATTACTATCGGGGCCGATTAAAATGTACGTTATTGTCATCTACCGCGACCAATAATATGTATGTACCTTCAACATTATTATCATGACTTGATAACAACTAAAGTTTAGGAACTAGTAAAATTGATCTATGAGGCACTAGACGGTGTAGGTATACTTATCCTACACGCGCACGATCAAACGGCAAACATGGGGTGCAGGTTATTCGAGACATTTTAAAACTTTTGTATAATTTGTTCATTTGTGATTTTAATCACAAATACGTAATAAGTTAATACTTATTTGTGATAAGTAATATTATGATCATTAGTTTTTTTTTTGTTTCTGTACTTGCAAATATTTACTGCACAAACCGTCATTTTCGAAAAAATATGGTCCAATCCAGCATGTACCTCGTACTAATAGCCGACTCATCATCTATCTCTACAGTCTATTTTCTAGAAACCTATAAAAAAAGTCTGGGGCTGGGCATAAGCACCGTGCTCCGTTCGGAAATCGTGGCGGCAAGACTTCCGGCAATTCAAAACTGAAACTGGCGTGGACGGCGCACTTCCGACAGCCGGAACAACTTAATCCCCTGTGTTTAGCATTGAGATTGTAAGCAATGAAATTGTTTGTTGATGGTAATCGAAACAACATATTTTCCTTTATTAAATATTAACATGTAATATTATGATTGAACGTGAATACGTTTGTAATATAAATCATTTGTAAACTTGTGTAGTTTGTTCTCGAGGGATGGAAGCTATGAAGGAGATATGATTACGAGAAATCGTGTGAATGGATCACTACATTTTTTCAAGAGTGGTCATTCAGTGCGCTGGTGCTGTGTAGAGGTCCTTACCAACATCTTTCAGATCCAAGTCAACCTCACCTGCTAGTCGGTGCACTGGCGCAGACTTTCCTCTCAGGGTTAGGAGGTCAGAAGGTAGTTGCTCCCGGAAACACCCCTGACATACAAATCAAAAACAATAAGCGGACCTCGGGCTCCAAACTTAGGACGTAACTATTTTTCTTTTTTTAATAAATAAATACATATTCTACGACAATCTACACAGCGCTATCTAGACCCAAAGTAAGCATAGTTTAACTAGCTTGAGTTATGGGTTCCAGAATGCGGATAAACATACTTATATACTTTTTTTTTGTAAACCAAAACATATTATACATATAAACACCCAGACCAATGCAAATAGACATATTCTAACATACAATTTGTTTTTGCACTGAGCGGGTATCGAACCCGCGCCCCTTGACGTAGCAGTCGAATGCACTACCGCTACGCCACAGAGGCCGTCAAACTGGGAAATGGTTATGATGATGATTACTCAGTGCTGAAAAAAGCACAAGTGGTGGTTCTTAACGGGTCGTTGTACTAGTCTCCATATTAATCAATGGAAGTGAAATTTGGTTATGGTAGAAAAAGTAGAGTAGAATGAGAGTAGAGTTAACATAATTAAGATGCGCATGTTTTCCGTTAAACTGCTTTTAACAGTTTACTCTATTTGTACTAAATACACCCCATAACCGTGGAGTACATTTGCAGATTTGTAACATAAAACATTCCACAAAACTTTTCTTGAGTACTTATAAAAATTGTGTTGACACATATACGCTTCACAATAATCATATATTTTGTCCTACCCTTGTTTTAGTAATTTAAATTCTTTGAAAAGTTACATCAGCGAAGCCGAGATGGCGTGCGGTTTTAGTCGGTTCAAGCCCGACATAACCGCCCCCGCTGGCCGGCTAATGCCGCCGGCATGCTAACTTTCCTACAAATTTAAATCTGAAGAAAAAGTTGAAGCATGAACGTCGTCGCCCTAAAACGTATGTGGACGAAAATTTCCGCTGTTCAAAGCGGGTCCAAGTAGCTCAGAGCCAGATAATTCCTCGGCAAGCGCTCCATTCTAAACTTAAATAAAACATTTGTCTGTAAACCGCACCACTTCACACCGAGTCAACTCAAGTGGTCTTAAAAACATAAGTACTTATGTACTATCTTCAAGAAAATAAATGTTCTAGTTCCGTCCCGTATATATCTTAAATACTGACAGTCAAACGTAATCCCAATAATAACTGCTGTGGACATCTCCCCACAAAGTGTTCCAGAGATATAATACCCTACAACATTTTCTCGTTAAGTGTTGTTAGAAAAAACTTTCGCGACGAAGTCATTTAAAAAGAGCTATAGTCATCAATTGTCACCTGTAGACAATAAGCGAGACAACGACACAAACTTGCCTATTGGGAGGGTCTTTTATTAGAAAACTTTTATCCGCGTTATACCAGGGCGGCATAGAAAAATAAAGCTGCGGCACGTGTTGCAAATAAGACATAACGACTGGACAAACAACGGGATTAAAGTTAACGATAGCTCACTATCAACGATTGGAAGTGAACTTGTTACCGTAGTGCCGGAATGTGCGAGTTTCGATTGGACAACACAAATTGTGGTTTACCTACCCACTGGGTAGTTCTCCTGTTGTATTACATAATCGTGTAGTTACTTGTGTAAAGCACTTTAAATTGGTTGTTTTGTGAGTGTTGTTTGCTTGCGTATAATATGAAAAGGATACATGTAAGTCAAGCCAGTAGGGGATGTACTGCATGTTACATGCATCCTATGAGGACGCTCAACGACCTCCGTCATAACGGGGGCAAGATGGAGTCACCGTGGTTCCCAAATCCGAGGGGGCCATTTCGAAATCGGAGATGGCCCTGGGTCTGCCAGGGTTTGAGAGAAATGCCTTATGGGGCCACCCTACACCCTGGTATCTGAAGACCGAAGACGACGTGCGGTTTAATTCGGTTCGCCCCCCCGCTGGCCGGCGAGGAGGGTGTGCGAGGGGCGGATTTTCACACAGAAAAAAGGGGCTGATTTTGATGAAAACTAAAGCTTCAACATTGGAATAAAAAAAATCCGTTCCCGCAGTGGGAACGCACAGGTAGATTTTCATGAAGCAATTAATATTATTTTTTAACATGTTTAATTTTTTTTTTCTCGAAAACGGTAACTTTTAGCGAAAAGCTTTTCAGACATTTATTTTAGACTTAAAAATGGCCTATCGATTAAAAATGTTTCCGAAAGAATGTTCACCGGTTAGAAGTTATGATTTTTTTCCCGAAAAATTTTGGTTTTCCCCCCCTCCACTTTTAGTTAAAGTTTTAATCTTATAGGTTTATAATTAAAAGTTGTTGGTAATCATGTATACTATGGGATAAAATTAGAACGGTTCGAATATCTTTCATGGAACGTGAAATTTTGAGGAAAAACTGATTTCACAAAAAGTGAGGCCCTACCGTCCCCTTAGGCCGGATTCCACCCGTTCACGAACTTAAACTAAGTTTACACCCAAGTAATTTTTGACCGCAGTTTGAAAGCGATCGGGGCAAAAATGCGACCGTGAGAGTGCCGCAAATTTTGGGAAGTGGAACCATACATACATATATATATTGTATAAGTATATAAACTTTTTGACCAGTGGTCATTTCGGACTCAGGGGGTCAGAACTAGACCTCCTATGAAGAAATTTTTTTAAAATTCGACAGTAGTCAAGAAACCAATAGGTAGATCGATTTCATCGAAATCTACCTAAAATATCAATATTCATGGCCAGGAATCGAACTCGCAGTTTTGAAAAAAAAAATACACCGTACCTTGGAGCCCCAGTAATCCGACAAATCGATTTTGTCAGATTATAGAGTACTGCCTAGGAACCCTATAAAATGTAATATTTTGAAGAAAAGTATCTTGTAATGATAAGATTCTTTCAGAACTACAAATCATACTACATGTTATGTAAGTATGTCGAATTTAGTAAATTAAACAACACAATAGATAGCTGTTCAATCATGCATTATCTACATTAGTGCCAAAACATTACAATTTGAAATTGCAATGTGTTCAGGTTTCAAAATAATGTGTGTGTATCCACATTCAACAGTGATAAGCATGTCGGATTACAGGGGGCGCCGGATTAGCCGGGGCCGGATTACCGGGGTACCACTGTATTATTACACAATTCGACAGTGTTGCTAATAAGTAACAAATTCTGGGAAGTAATAACATAAGACAAACTTAAGGGAAGATCTCATTTTAAACAAAATACTTTTTTTATTTCTTACATATCCTACCTATAAATTGTTCAAAATTACTTTATTAGATCAAGAAAAATGCAAAGTATGATAAATGGAAACAGAATTGCAACTTGGTCTATTCTATGATTGAACAACATTACGGTAAGTTAGCGACTTAGAAGTTTGTGACTAGTGATGTGATTGATTGTAACTTGCTTGTGATTGCTTTAAAGCATGAAGTTGTACTTAGACATTGGTTAGTTAAACACTTGAGATTGGATAAGAGTCGACGAACAAAATACTAGAAGGTAAAACTATTGTATCTACCAAATTATTGCAGTACCTACTGGGTAATATTTTGGGTTGAAATATTCTAGAAAAAATGATTGATTGCTTACATCCCGATTTAGGTTCGTTATGCACAATTCTAAGTTCATAAAATATGGTTGCAATAGAATGGTAGCAAATTGGGTTTACGGGGCCCTACCAACACTATTCGAGCCTTTTTTTAGCTGGAGATTGCTTTTACGCACGGCACCGCCAGCCACGGGGTGGTAGCCGCGGAGATAGTGTGTGGGATTCTCCCATCCGATAACCGGATGGGTATACCCACTAAACCCCACGGTGTGCCATACTCTGCGTCTTGTCGGGGGGGGGGGGCTGAAAATATGCAGGAATACTTCTATGGCGACCCCCGCTAGCACATGCCCACTAACGCGGGCACCATACTTTTCAAACTCGCCTAAGCTAACCTCACCTGCTAGTTGGTGCACCTGCTAAACAACGGATGAGGCTCTGGCGCAGGCTTTCCTCTCGGGTTGGAAGGTCAGACGGCAGCCGCTGCCGGAACAACCGATATACCAATCAAAAACAGTGGGCCAACCCCGGGCTCCTAGTGCAAACTTTAGATGCTACTGGTATGTAATTGTTATTGCAACTGTATAATATAACAGATGCTTTAGTTGAACCATAATTTAAATGTCGAATACAGAGAGAGGCCGAATTTTGTGAGTTTATATGTTTGAGGTAATAGTCGGAGCCACTGCACTTAAAAAAGGGCATAAGAAGGTTTTTACAGGGTCGACAGCGCGAGTGTGATGCCCCAGGTGTTGCACACGTACATAGGCCGCGGTAACCGCTTCCCATCAATTAGGCCGTGAGTTTGTCTGCCAACTGAGTGGTATAAATTCCCATCAGTTGGGCCGTGAGTTTGTCTGCCAACTGAATGGTATAAAAAAAAACTTATTGGAATAATTTTTTCACCATTTGAAAGGTACATAATCCCGGATGGACATAGGCTATATATTATTTGTAAACTTTGATTTTAAAAATGAAATTACGATGGCTTTAGTTTTGCTTGTTATTCTGTTGGTCCTATGAATCGTGCCACGGTAAGTGGATACGACAGACGAGATGGCCCTAGGCCAACCACCACCTCTCACCCTGAGACTGAAGACCCGAGATTACGTGCGGTTTTAGTCGGCTCGAGTCCGCCATAACCGTCCGCACGAAATAAAAAGGTATAGACACGATTGTAATAAAAAAATGCTTAGGTTGGAAAGATAGACTAATTAGTAATTTATTGAAAGGAAAAGTAAGATAATCAGATCGAGGACATATATTTCAACAACATAGAATAATAAATATCTTTATTCGTTTCTACTTTGTACATTTATTACCGGTAGAAATTTTCAAACGGATATATATTACTGTGATGCTAAAAGGAAACTATAATATCGATATACAAAAAACCGAACACAAATATCACATTCTCTTTGAAATCAGTGTTTTGCTGTGGAAAACCTGTAATGGAGATTTTAATAAAATATAGACTGAAAACACACGGTCTACGTACCCACCAGGTATCGCAATAATTTGTGAAAAATTATAGTAAAACCATTTCCTGTTTTGGTTTATACATCATATACATTATACATCAGATATTATGAAAAAAATATGCTTGATCAGCCAGCAATAAAATGATGTTTTTACCAGACTACGCCGCATAACCATAAGTTCTGTCCATAGTATGGTTTTTTTTTACGTGTGGAAATCCCTTCGGATACCCCCCCCCCGCCGGCCAGCGGGGGTGGTTATGTCGTGTCCTCCCCAAGTGTCCATTGCCGGACACTTGGGGAGGACACCGTGCAGTTCTAGTATGTTTAGGTTTGTGTTTATCAGTCTATTTTATGTATGTTACGTACGTGTGTTCCAGTGTAGCTCCTAAGATACAGAACTGATTCTAATAATAATACTAATTCAATCGATTTTGTATCATATTCTGGGTGCATTATTTTATATTTTAACATCAACATTACGGTAGTTAAATCCAAAAAGGTGGTGATTTAAAAAAAATTGTTGTCTATCATATCGAGTTTGATATTAAATGAAAGGGGAGAAAATCCCAAGTTCAAAAATATGAATATAATGACATATACCATGAGATAAAAATACAATTTTATAATATATTTCAGTAATTTAAAATATTACTAGGGCCATCTATCGGTGGAGACCTGGGTGGGGTGGGGTATTCTGAAACTTTTTATTCATTTTATATTATATTTTAATTTTACTGGTTCACCTCTATATTTTTAACCTCTCCGTTGTCTGGTTACAGTTTTTCAAACTATGTTGTTACATGTGTTTAATCATCACCAATAATTTAGCGAAGCTTTAGAAAAAATAACTAGTTTTACTTTTTTTTTAATATCAAATTCGCTAAGGTCTTATGGCGTACATGGTCTTATGATACCTGAACTTGTAACCTTTTTGAAGATCTTCTTTCCGTGACCCTAAACCACTAGCTATGTTGAGTATGAATATGTTCAATTTGCATTCCATGAGTGAACCTCATTATAACTAATGCAATGAATCCAACATACGCGGAGCAAGACCACTGAGTGAAGGTTGTCATCCTATAGCAACCAAAATAAATAGTGTGAAAGCTGCACGATTAATAAAGAGTGACATATAAACAGCTTCGGGAAAGCTTTGGCATTAATACGAATTATGTATAAAGTATTTATCGAAATGAGCGCATGCCATGTGAATGACGGCTAAGTAATATTAAAAAACAACTAAAATATTTTCACCTAAAACTAAAAATATATCTTTTAAAAGTATGGCCAAAGAAACACCAAGTTCAGAGCTATTCTAAACGCATAAAATAATAAACTTGGCCCATACCGTATCAATGGCGTCATTAGATTTTAGTGGCTTTCAAATCCTGACTTCAAACAGACAAGATGAACTGAACTTAATTTCTGTCGATAAATAAAAAACATCGATATCGACAACACTAAGACAACGTGAGGAAGATGACGGACGAGAAGTCATTAGACAGTGAGCGCCGGTTATTGCTTGCCCACGACGGCCTCGTTTGTATTGTTCCCGAGATAATACTTTGTTATTTAGCGCACAACACTAATATTGCAATATTTGGTCGTATTTTCATTCGCGTCGTTTCTTGTTAGTGATGTAAACCTACATTTCCATGAAAACGATCCCGTATTTAAAACCTGCCATAATGAAGGTTTCGTAGAAAGGGTTGATGCAATTTTATTTAAATCTCTTTTGTGATGTTTCGCCTTTCATAATGTGCTATTATGCGAAGATGAATTTAAATATGCGTACAAAACTTAAATAAAATTCCGATTCCAGACACGGATCCTTAATAAAATGCTTCTCATTAGATTAAAGATAGCTAGAGTCATAACACTAAAACAATGAAAATTAATAAGTCGTCAATTGTACGTCACACTATAAATCTGAAGACATTGCAAGGTGAATTCGTTGTTCTTCCTAACTTTATGTCCAATTAAATTTAGTAGGTATTTCTTGTAATAAAGATATTTATCGTGATTGTTATAGGATGTAGATTGCAACACTGAATTCGCTGAATTCGCACACTGTTGAACTTGAACGTAAACCTTTTTCACTGCTCGTACGTGAAAGCAACGTTTAAATACTTATTAGTTTTCTTGGTCATAGTCATCTAGCTTAGCTATCTTACTTGAGAGTGCCTAGAGGACCAAAATCCTTCCTTGCTTTTTATATAGAAAGCATCCACTCGATGCTTACAACAGTCCTGCGGACAAACATTACACGATAACTAAACCGCAACTGCATAATATATAAGAATGTAACTTAGTATCTTAGGATACATTTATAGTAAGTATAGTATGAACAGCAACGTCACATTAAAATATCGATCCTTATTATTTAAAGTGCAGGTTTCAGCTCGATAAGAACGTACTATATATTTTCCTCACAGTCTACTCCAATAAGGCGTTATTGAAAAATATACATAGTGCATATATTTTAAATATCATGCACCGGTGCAAATGCTCATTCAAAGTATCTACAAAAAAAATATCTATACATCGTGGCAATGCTGCTACTCTTCTGAGAACGTTGCCAGAACTTTACCGCTTCGCTTCGGTTTTTTTTTTTTTTTGTAAACTCAAGCCATTGTAACTCACATGTAATATATAGCATATGTCCATCGGGGATAATGTACCTTTCAAATGGTGCAATAATTTTTTCCATAAGTGCAATGGTATCGAAGATTACCCCAGACATATAAACAAACTCGCAAAATTCAGCCTCTCTCTTTAGAATATTAGTTTTAAAAGGATGCACCCTACTAATATTATAAACACGCAAGTTTGTGAGTGGATGACAGTGGATGTATGGATATTTGTTACTCTTTCATGCAAAAACGGCCGAATGGATTTGGCTGACAATTTTTACAGTGATAGATTATAGTCTGGAATTATAAACGCTAAAGTTAGTGAGTTTATTTGTTTGTTACTCTTTCCACCCAAAAACGGCTGAAGGGGTAGATATATATATAGATAGTCTGGAATAACACATAGACCGCTTTTTATTCCCGGAATAGGTTTACACACGCATTGTAATCAATATAAAAGCTTACAACACTGCCGATGTGAAATATTACAGAAGACAGGGATTTTCTATCCAAGACAACAAGAGAGTCGGCACTCTCACAAAACATACGAAGTGAATTAAATGAGAGGGTGGTACTACTCTCACCTTAATCCGTAATAACATAAATCAATTGCATATTACATTATAGAAAAAACAAATATAATAAAGACATGAATGAGAACGCTGTGAATATGAGACAATAAACGACTAAGCTACACCGTCGCGGTCTACGTGGCGCTTCCGTAGCAAAACTCGTAGCTGTAGCAGTACGCCGTAGCAGCGGGATACATCTAATGAGGGCACTGATATTGTACCGCTCAGCCGGCCCCCGACTCACCCGGCCTCTATAAATTGGTTTCATGCATATTTATTTATTCAAATATGTATGAATTGAAATCTCCACGACTACTGAAATATGGCACTCGTGAACGAAAATTGAATCAACAGGGTAAATTACGTTGACAGGCACAGTACTAGTGTTTGAAATATAAACTCTTTCAGTTTGAATAAAAAGCGTAACTTAAGCAACAGCTCTCGTGGCATTATTCAACATATTCTTCAGAAAGTTCACCTTTCAACTAGTGAACAACGAACAACGAATTTTTCATGTTTTGCATTTCTGACGTTTGGTGAAATTGGCCTTTAATGAGTAACTTATGCATCGGGGCGTACGCTAATCTTCTTTATTTTTTGTGATAATGCACGTTTAGAAAATGCACATATTATTATGTTAAAGTTGCAGCTTAATAGTTTTTTGATGACTTCGCCGGTATAAAATTGAGCGTTCACGAGTCTTTCTTTAAAATACTTTAAACTTGCCATGAACGTTTTGTATAGTAACTTTTATTTGATAATGTGGTAGCATAGTGAAGCGACGATATTGTGCAAATTGGTAGAATTTTGAACGAAACTTCTACGACTGTACTTAGTAAACATTGTTACATTTTGGAGAGAGACAAAGGAAATGAATTGAACTAACATTAATCTTCACCCATCTTCGAAAGACAAAGCATCATTCATCAAAATCAATAAATTTCGTTCAAAATTGACAGTAATATACAATAGAACTGTAGCAACAAATCTAACAGATAATAAATGAGGCGAGTGTCTCAAAGCTGAAAACTAATTAAACTCGGCACGGCACAAATCAATACTTATAAATTAAGACGGTTTAACTTGCAAAGGTAATTGGGCGAAAGTTCATCTCAAATATTGGTTCTTGGATGGCGTCATCGTCTGCGAGACATTAATTCTTTAAAGCAACGTTTACACTTAGCTCATCGCTATTCGACTACAGAAAATTGTTCACGGAAATTTATCCAGTCCAGTTCCAGTTTCTTTCAAGTTCCAGTAACTAAGGCGCTAGCAAGTTGTGAACAGAGATTTCGAATATTTTTGCTTTATAATTCTAAGATTTATTTATTATTTTATTATATTTTTGATGCCATAAAGCATTTATTAGCGTAATTTGCAACTGTATGATTTAACTAGGCATAACATTTATTTTTCCTTTCCCAATATCTCGTTTTAAAGCACCTAATATAAGCAAGATTATTATTTACTCATTGTAAATTAAAGAAGTCACGTGCTCCGAATATACGTTACTAGTTACGAGTTTCTAGTCACTCAAATGTCTACATATATATTATATACTGTTTTATTCATCACCATACAAACATGCTGACATATAATACTTACGATTTAATACCAAAAAAGGCAATTAAATGTCAGTACCAATATTTAACACATCATTCTCACATAATTTCTATTTAAAAGTAATAAAACAAAGGCTTTGCAATATAGCCCCGGTAGCCTAGTGGTATGGGTAAAGGACTGCTGAGACGAGGTCTCGGGTTCGATCCCAGGTATTACCATGGCACACACCAATGACTTTTCGATGCTTTTCGAAGTTATGTGTGTATTTATCGCAGGTTCATAAGTGCCCGGTTAATGGCAATAGGCTCGCCACCTATTACATTGGGACCTAAAACATAAACTGGCGAAACGTGGGTGCTAGCACCTCTGCCTACCCCTTCGGGGATATAGGCGTGAGTTTATGTTATGTTATATGTTATGTTTGCAATATCGAAACCAGTCGATCTAAGCCGGACTAACACTCTTATTCTTCCAGGCGTAACTGATCAAAAGCCAACCAGCAAAAATAACTGAAACTTCTTTGATTAGGATTTCACTAACGAATAAAGTTAGCGAGTCTCAGAAAACACTATTTAACTAATTAACTGCCAAGTAACATTTATAAGCAACATAATTAAACCTTAAAGCAAAGGAGCGCTACACGCATTTAAGAAGATCGTATTTGAACAGTATCTCCTTAAATATTAGTTCAGTGTTTAAAGGAAAATTAGGCGTTTTGAATAAACAAAGCTGTTCGTAACATTTCGGACTTCAATGGATTAGATAGAACCTCCGCTTTTGATCAATTAGTTACTCTATTATTCATGTAAACCACGAGATTATATTCAATATTTATCGAACATTTTGCTGCTTCTCTTACAGTTTGATGTTGATATTTACTCGTAGTTACTTACCTATTTAAATCTATACGTAAATATGTATCCTGGAATAATGTAGATTACATAAAAATATAACTGTCTCTATGTCATTAAATACCTGATTCACAATAAACATATTACATTAAGTATTATTATATATGACTTAGTACTATTCTAAGTAATTAACTTAATAAAATTCATTCACAACACCAAATAACGCTCAAATAAGTTAAAGTATCTTAAGTACTCTTGAAAAGTACATACAAAGTAAGGAAGTACATAAAAGCAAAACGACGTACATAATTTATAGCTTTCGTTTACGATTTTATTTGCTTAACTTTTTCGTTACCCAAAACCAATATGCATAAATATATGTTAAAGACAACGAGTTTCATCAATTAAAGGCTATTATTAATTTTTAACACGACCTTCGTGGCGTAGCGGTAGTGCTCTCGACTGCTAAGTCAGAGATCGCGAGTTCAATTCCCACTCAGTGCAAATATGTAATTATATATTTGCATTGGTCTGGGTGTTAATATGTATAATATGTAAATAGTTACAAAAAAAATTCTAAGTATGTTTATCCGCATTCTAGAACCCATATGACAAACTCTGCTTAATATTGTCGGAAGTTTACGCGAATGTCACACATTGAAATAAAACTATTTTTACGGATTCTATTGCGATTTATTTGATGTTATTTTAAATTTTACATTGATTCCGACATTTCGGTTGCTTTTCAGCAGCCATAGTCACGGGGAGACTAAACATAACATAAAATAACTTCACGCCTGTATCCCCGAAGGGGTAGGTAGAGGTGTAGTACACACCCACAATTCGCCAGTTATGTTTAGGAGACTATCAACATCAAATAAATAGCAATAGAATCCGTTAAAAATAGTATTATTTCAAAACTCTGCTTAGTTTAGGCCTCGATGGCGTTGCGTGATTTGTCCTAGAATATTTATTTATTTATTTATCAATTAACGCTGGGAAACTACAAAAAACTACAGTTTATATGAGTTTTTTTTTTACCTCATTCCACATAATACATACCCTTGTCCTTCGGGGATAATGTACATTTCAACGGTGAAAGAATTTTGCAAATAACTGCAGTGGTTCCGAAAATTACACATTAACATAAAAACAAACTTACAGAATTCAGCCCCTCTCTTTCTAAGATTAGTATAGACCTTTTAGATTACATAAATTTAGAGGTGTTCACAAACTAACATCTCTATTACAATCACATTGATCCATTAATCACCACATTTTATCATTGATTAACTGTTCTTGTTCAGGTGTCGCTACTATCCGATTAGTGCAGTTATCAAATATAACGCATTTATTTGTCCACTCCCAATGGAGTACTAATGGACTAATATCATAGTGCTGATCATTTGTTAGTTTGTTTGTTTTAGACTGCTTCTAAATGGTACATCATATTGGATAGATGTTCGAATTTTGTTGTATGTTTGTTGTATTAATTTAACGATTGGAAACAGAGATTAGTATACGCGAACCTGCCTCCATAGAGTGGGTTGTTATATATTTTATTATTTATTATATATATATCGGATCGGATATATAAGGTGTCACAAAATTAGGTCTCTGAATTTGGTGAGATGACTTGGTATCGACAAAATATGTATTTGAAACAAAAAAAAACACATTGGGTACAATGAAAATAAAAAAAATAAAAAAATATAAAATAAAAAAATGAAAAAAAAAACACCACCAGCGACCAGCGTCAGGTGACGCGACGAGCCCGTGACGCACGTGGTAGGCGTGCAGTCCTTCTCCTCGCAGTATTCTCCAAGCGGATGTGTGGGAAATACGAATCGCGACCAGCGTCACGTGTGCTTGTCGCGTCACGTGTGCTTGTCGCGTCACGTGACGCTGGTCACTGGTGGTGGCTTTTTTTCATTTTTATATTTTTTATTTTTATTTTATTTTTATTTTACCCGATATTTTTTTTTTGTTTCAAATACATATTTTATCGATACCAAGTCATCTCAACAAATTCAGAGACCTAATTTTGTGACACCTTATATATATATATATATAACAATATTTCTTCTTTTATTATTTAACAGCTTCTTCAGCAAAATCGTCGCAATTTCAGCAGAGTCAAGTAAAAAATATCATTGGTATTATTACGTCAATATTTTCTTACTCTAAGGTACTAAAGTATAGAGATCGTGAGATGGGGTCCATCCAGGTTTGACAACTGTGGAATTATTTATTGTAAATACATCCAAAACAAATCTCCCATTAAATCCAAACGTGTATATCCGCCTGCAACCTCAAGTAAGTATATACCTTACTTATATTCGATATATTTGTAATTTAAGTTGACGAGAACTCGTCAAGAGTCCCCAGATTAAATTACATTTTTTCCTTCTTGCCAACGAAACGACTTTATGTTGCAAACAGAAGTTTATAAATAACTTTTAAACTTTTACGTTGTACAATTTATATTATTTATAGTAGAAATTTAAATTTCAAAATAATTAGCGCCGAATTTTTGTTAGACATCATTTGATGTATACATAAACTTTGTCAGAGTATCTGGATCGAAGATGTACGAGTATAATACTACTGATTAGGTTATACTAAGAGCAAGACCTCGCCGGAAATGCAACCGTAATTAAAGCAAAATTACTGCAATTTCAATGCTACTGTGTACACTGTGTACTGTGTTTTGTTTATTCATCACTGAAGGTTTTCAGTTGTACAAGTCGCCAACTCACCAGGGCGCTCATAATAAAGGAGTGAAGCTGAAAAAAGAACTCTCGGGCTACAACAATTTTATTCGTTGCTATGAATTTATCCGTTTAAGAAGAATTATTTAGCCGGAAAAATACACAAACAGTGAGATATAATTATTAAGAAATATAATTGTGGACAAAATATATGTAAACATTCATTGTAATGGTGATTAATTGTTTAACTTCATAATATACATGAATCGCATGACAATGAAAGACATTTGATAGATTACTATAATAAGGAAAATTTATAGACCCTTTGGGGCCCAAGCTAACATCAATTGCTAGTTGGTACACCTGCTGAACAACGAACAAGGCTCTGGTGCTGCCTTTCTTTTCGGAGTTGGGAGGTCAGACGGCAGTCGCTCTCGGAAAAGTCGATTTAATGAGCTGAGTTCAAAGTACAAACTTTGGGGCAACTGAGAAATAATTATGAAAAAAAAATCTATTCAAGATAATTCAAGTACTCTAGCTCTATTTCTTTAATATTGTTTCACTTTGTTTCTTTTTAGGTAACAACTAGCAGGGGTGTGTGTTGGGTAACCTCCTCGCGTGTCGTTCCGATTCCGATCCCGCTGCAGTCCGGCGGGAGCGGAATCGGAGCGGCCGGTACACCCTGGGCGGCGGTCAATGGCTTCCCCTTCATGGGGTTGGCATTGATCGTCGGCTAATATCCAACGTGGCGGGAACACATCGCTCTCCGTACTCCTCTGCTTTCAGAGGAGACAGGACGAGCGATGGTGTTAGTGGCTGAGGCCACCATAGGATCCTGTGGGATCCAGGGGCGGGTTGGCCCACTGCTAACGCAGGGGCCGACGGGCACTTGTGCCGCCGCCGGTGAGAGAGGACTAGCCATCCTCTCGCGTTCCGTAATCGGTAGGTGATCAGCAACGACCTAACTGGTGGCTCCAGAAGGGTACGCTGTGATCTTGCTGACCGGAGGGCTTGCCTTTATTGGCCGGCCCACGACAAGGAAAAGTCTATAACACCCGACAGCAAAGTCGTAAAAACCTATGGATACCAGCCGACCTCCATAGTATATAGGCTTATCCAGGTGCAGGGGGCACCGCCTGGATGGACCACCTTTCCCCCATACTCGTGGGATATGCTATGGATAATAACCAACATATTAAAAATAAACCGGACCGAATAATTAAAAATACAGACACTGGCAGGAATAAGGACAATGAAAATCACGAAGTCTGCGCGGAGACCGCGCAGCAACCAAGCGTGGAGGTAGCGCGAAACACCTCGGCGGTGTCGGAGAAATTCGACACCGCCAACGAGAGAAGCAGGGCGAACAGCCCGGCGGGTCTGGGCGTGAAGCGGACCCGTAAGCACAGGAGGCGCGCGAAGGCTCGGGCGGGGGGGGACGTTTCGGACGAGGATTTTACCCTCACCGGGACGACCTCCTCCTCCAGTAGTGACGAGGCCTCGAAGCCGGCTACCAAGGTGGCTGCTGGCCGACGAGGGGCGCGGGGTGGCGTGAGGGCTGGGCAATCCACCCGAGCCCCCTCGGCTCTTGGGAGGGCCGCGGTAGGGTCACCGCCGAGGCCTTCCACCTCGGCGGTGTCGGAACCGAGCGGGAGGACGCGGTCACTCATGGAGAGACTCCAGAAGGTGACCGCGTCCTTCCGGGGGTCCCCAAACCCTGAGCAGGAGGCGATGTTGCGCATTGTGCTCGACATCGCCTCCGAGAATGAGGGCCTGGCGGCGCAGCTGGCCGAGTCTCGTCGGGAGACGGCTTGAATAGCTGCAGCCGTCGAAGGACTCAAGAGGGCGATGGCGAGCCCGGCTCAACCAGCGCAGCGGGCGCAACCGGCGGAGACGGCGCGCGTGACTCGCTCGTCGGGGAGGCAGTCGGCGCAGCCAGAGCAGCCGGTGCAACCGGTGCAGCAGCCTGCACAGTCGGTGCGGCCGGCGCAGCCGAGGGCACCGTCGGCGGAGTCCTGGCTCCCCTATGTGGAGGCGCTAGAAGAGCGGATGATGTGTCGGATGGAGGCCCTAATGGACTCCATCCGCCGTCCGCCTCTGGCGCCACCAGCGGCCGGCTACGCGGCTGTAGCCCAAAGGGGCCCTACCCGCCCAGCCGCGGGTGCGGGTGCGACTCTGCCGGTCCCGGCTCCTCAGCCCCCTCCCGCTCAGGGTAAAGGGAAGGGCAAAGGCAAGGGCAAGGGGAAGACGTCCCCAGCCCTGGCCCCAGCCCCAGCCCCAGCCGTGGTTCCGGCTACCTCCACCCCATTGGAAGGGGGCTGGGAGGTGGCTGGAGCCAGTAAGAAGAGGCGGAAGGCCGCCAAGAAGGCCGCCAAGAAGGCCAGGAGGGCCGCGGCCGCCGCGAAGGCAGCGCCGGGGAAACTCCGCGCCCCTCGCACTACTGCCGTCGTCGTCACTCTGACGGCGGAGGCAGCGTCGAGGGGCATGGGGTATGCCGAGGTGTTGGCCAAAGTAAAGGCCAACGTCGACCTGAAGGCCCTCGAGATCCCGGGTGTCCGGTGCAAGAGCACACGGACGGGAGCCCGGCTTCTCGAGGTCCCCGGCGCCGCCAGTGGCCCCAAGGCCGACGCCCTAGCGGCTCGGCTAAGGGAGTCGCTGGATGCAGCCGACGTCCGGGTGTCCAGGCCCATTAAATGCGCAGAAATGCGCATTACGGGCCTGGAGGACTCCGTCACGGCAGAAGAGCTCAGGCTCGCCGTTGCGGAGGCCGGGGGCTGCTCCCCGGACACAGTTAAGGCCGGAGCGATACGCTTCGGCCGTGGTGGACAGGGGGCAGCAGTTGTCGGCTGCCCTATCGCGGCGGCCCAAAAGGTCGCAGACGGGCGGAGCCTCCTGGTAGGAGGCTTCCTGAGGGCGCAGGCAAGGCTCCTGCAGGCCCGACCGGCCAGGTGCTTCAGGTGCCTGTCGGTGGGCCATATGGGGGTGCACTGCACGGCGGAAGTGACGGCGGGTGACCGATGCTTCCGCTGTGGCCAACCCGGTCACAAGGCCGGCACGTGCGACGCCCCGCTGCACTGTTTTAGGTGTGCAGCGGGAGGCAAGCCGGCCAACCACAGGGTTGGAGGCAAGGCCTGCGCCGGAGGGGAGCCGAAGCCGGGAGGCCGGCCTTCCGCCTCCAGTTCACAGCGGGATGCGGAGATGGGGGTTCCATAATGGATCCTCAACTCCGCATCCTGCAGGTGAACGTTGGCCACGGTGCCCATGCTCAGGATCTTCTGCGCCAGAGCATGGCACAGTGGGCCATAAATGTCGCCGCTGTCGCCGACCCATACACCCACCGGTTCCTCGGGCCTACCTGGGAAACCGCGCTGGATGGGTCGGCGGCACTGGTGCACAACCCTGCCGCCGGCAGCCCCCCTCTTGCCGTCGTTGCAAGGGGACCCGGCTGCGTGGCGGCGGCGGTTGGGGATATAGCGGTCGTGGCCGCTTATATCACGCCGAACCGAGACCAAGCTGCATATGAGCAGTGGCTCCGTCAGCTGGCCGTCGTCGTCAATGCCTGTCAGCCCCGTCCGGTCCTTGTGCTCGGGGACTTCAACGCCTGGTCGTATGCCTGGGGTTCCCGACACGAAAGGGGCGCGACGGGGCATAGAGGCAGGGCACTGGTGGACTGGGCCGCACGACTCGGCCTAGTCCTCCTAAATCGGGGAGCCGTGAACACGTTCGTGACCTCGAGGGGTAGCTCCATCGTGGACCTATCGTTCGCGAGCCCCTCGTTGGCGCGACGTGTTCAGGGCTGGCGCGTCGTTTTGGGGGAGGACACAAGTTCGGATCACCGATACATTCGGTTTGACGTGTCCCCCCCTGCGAGCGACGCGCCGGCTGCACCGGCTCCACCCGAGCCACGTTGGGCGCTTAAGCGACTTGATCGGGAGCTCCTCCTGGAAGCCGCCATCGTACAGGCCTGGGCCCCTGCGCCGGACAGGCCTGTCAGCATAGACGATGAGGCGGAGTGGTTCCGGGAGGCCATGACCCGTGTCTGTGACGCGGCGATGCCTAGGGCTCCGCCCTATAATCCGAGGGGTCAGGTCTACTGGTGATCGTCGGAGATCGCGCAGCTCAGACGGGGCTGCGTGATCACGCACCGCCGGTGGGCCCGATTCCGTAGGAGGCGTCGCCGCCCCGCAGATGCGGAGGCCCGAGAGGCGGAGTTGTACGAGGGATACAGGGAGGCCAGACGAGCCCTCCGAGCGGAGATAAGGCGTTCCAAACGGGACGCCTTCCGTGAGCTGCTGGAGACGCTGGAGCGGGACCCTTGGGGGCGGCCCTACCGGATGGTGAGGGGCAAGCTGCGCCCCAAGGCCCCGCCGTTAACCCGGTGTCTCCAGCCGGATCTGCTCGGAGGAGTTGTTGGCTCCCTGTTCCCAGCGCGGGCGGTGGAACATGTTCCACCGCGGATGACTCCGCCTCGGTTGCGCATGGCGCCCGACGTGGAAGACGACGACGTGCCCGAGGTCACTTGGGTAGAACTAGAGCTGGCGGTGAGAAGGCTAAGAGCCAAACACACCGCCCCGGGACCCGACGGCATTCCAGGCTGAGCGTGGGTCCTAGCTCTAGTCGACGACGCTCTCGAGCCCCGACTGAGAGGGCTTCTCAGCGCATGTTTGGAGCGGGGCCAGTTTCCGAAATTGTGGAAGACGGGGAAACTGGTCCTCATCCGAAAGGAGGGGCGCCCGGCGGACTCGCCGTCCGCCTACCGGCCCATAGTGTTGCTCGACGAGGTGTGCAAGCTCTTTGAAAGAGTAATTGCGAAGCGCCTCGTCGAGCACCTCTCAAGAGTGGGGCCGGACCTGGCGGATGGCCAATATGGCTTCCGCCAGAGGCGCTCCACCGTGGATGCCATCATGCGCGTGAGGGCTCTGGCGGAGGATGCAGTAGCCCGGGGTGAGGTGATGTTGGCGGTGTCCCTTGACATCGCCAACGCGTTCAACACCTTGCCCTGGAGTTGCATTAGGGAGGCGCTCGTGTATCACGAAGTGCCTCTCTACCTCCGCCGCATAGTCGGGGCGTATTTGACGGAGAGAGCCGTCATCTACCCAACCGTGACCGGTCTCGGTCGGCGTGAAATGTCGTGCGGTGTTCCACAGGGATCGGTCCTGGGGCCGCTCCTGTGGAACATCGGATACGACTGGGTGCTTCGCGGTGAGCTCGTAGGCGGTGCCGCCGTCACGTGCTACGCGGACGACACGCTCGTGACGGCGTGCGGGGCGACGTACCGCGAAGCGACCCGAAAGGCCACGACCGCGGTTGCCCAAGTCGTTAGGCGGATCCGGCGGCTGGGTCTCGAGGTGGCCCTGCATAAAACCGAGGCCCTGTTCTTCCATGGGCCTCGGAGCAAGCCACCCGAGGGATCCAGTCTCATCGTGGGAGGAAATCGCATCGGCATCAAGCCCCAAATGAAATATTTAGGGCTCGTGCTCGACGGCCGATGGGACTTCGGAGAGCACATCCGAAGTCTGGCCCCCAAATTGAAGGGCACAGCTCTTGCTCTGGCTCGGCTGTTACCCAACATGAGGGGGCCCGATGACTCCTGCAGGAGACTCTACGCGGGGATCGTGCGGTCCATGGCCCTGTATGGGTGTCCAATATGGGCGGAGGCCCTGAGGACCAGAACTGTGCGGATGCTGCGCGCTCCGCAGCGAGTTCTGGCCATCAGGGTCATCCGAGGGTACCGCACGATCTCCTTCGAGGCGGAGAGTCTCCTTGCCGGAACTCCGCCATGGGACCTGGAAGCGAGAGCCCTTTCGCAACTGTACCAGTGGCGAAAGGAGGCGCGGGAGCAGGGATGGAACCCCAAGCCTCGAGAAATCGAGGCCGTGCAGTCCCAGCTCCGCCAGGCCATCGTGGTGGAGTGGAAGGAACGACTTGGGCAACCAAGCGCAGGGCACGCCGCAATAGCGGCGGTAAGGCCCATCATGGAGGATTGGCTGGAGAGGCGACACGGAAGCCTCTCCTACCGACTGACGCAGGTGATCTCAGGGAAGGGGTGCTTCGGGGACCACCTGCATCGGATCAGGAAGGAGCCAACGCCTGAGTGTCATCACTGCGACGCGAGCGAGGACTCGCTGCACACGCTGGCGGACTGCCCGGCGTGGGAGGCGCCGAGGCGTGACCTCGTGGCAGCCATCGGGGTGGGAGTCCTCTCGCTCGGCAGCATGATTGCGGCAATGGTGCGGAGCGCGAGCGCGTGGGCCGCCGCCGCCTCCTTCTGCGAGCATGTAATGCTCGCGAAGGAGGTGGCGCGCCCGGGAGAGACTTAGAACTCTCCCGGTCCGCCGAGCCCGCAACTTGCTCGCCGCGCGTCGCAGGCAACTCAGGCGCCGGAGGTCGCTTAACGACCTCCATCCTCCATGAGCGCAGGCCTGGGGGTGGCGGGTGAGGCCACCTGTCACCCCAGCAGAAGCAGGCCGGGACGGTGGGGCGACTAGCGCCCCTCCCCCAAACCGGGGCAAGACGGGGACACCGTGGTTCCCAAACCCGAGGGGGCCATCTCGAAACCGGAGATGGCCCAGGGTCAGTCGGGGTGCGAGGGATATGCTCTATGGGCAACCTTACACCCCGGCGTCTGTAGACCCGAGACGGCGTGCGGTTTTAGTCGGTTCAAGCCCGACATAACCGCCCCCGCTGGCACGCGGGGGGGTATCCGAAGGGATTTCCGCACGAAAAAAAAAAAAAAAAGGTAACAACTAGCACACACCATCATAGTTTTCCGCGCTACGTAGCACGAGCTACGTCACTCACGCATTGGTAATTGGCATTGGACCAAAACTAGCAGCTTTGTGTACTTTCACAAATCGCATTAAATTTAGCAAACAGAGCAGCTTAAAATGAAAGCGGTCGTATTGAAAATAGCAAATAAGAAAAGAGGACACAGTTGACCGTGATACATCCACACCATTAGTATGACTTTAAAAACGAGAAAAGTTTTGATGTTTTAGCTTAATAAAATCGGGATAAACCGTTAATAATATAAGTAGACCCACATACGGGCTGCAGAAATAAGTAACCTACCTTTATTCCAACGTGAATGGGAAAGTCTGAAGCTAGAGCTGGCTGCGGGTGTAGCGCCGGCAACAGCGGCAGGGCAAGAGGACAGGACATCATAGTTGCGCCAACCTGCAAATAAAAGGATTTTTATACAATTTTAAGTTAAGTAGTAAGTGAGAACATACGACCCGCATAATGGTAAGCGAATAACGTGACTTATGAATGCTTGCAACCAAACTGAGGTAGGTACCTAATATTCGCCTGTTACCACCTGCAATATAGAGAATGGCAAGAAAAGAAAGTCGACACTGAATGATTGGGCGAGGAAGTCCGAAATGACTATTCAATAAAAAAATCTAAAAGTTAATTTGATATTGTATGGCGGTTTACCCTATACTAAAATAGTAAGATGAAATAAAACTTTTTAACGGATACTTTCGCAATTTATTTGATGCTATTTTATTGTTTACATTAAACCCGACGTTTCGGTTGCTTTAGTAAGATGTCAGTGTTAATACTAAAAGAACACAAAAAAGTATTATTCAAACTAAAAGCAATGTTATTATTAATACATAATTTCAATAATTCACCTCATCACGGTAAACAAAAAATAATGCTTACTAAGGAAGTACGTGATGAAGCTATCAAACAGTTATTATCCATTAGACATTCGGTTAATCTACAAAATATTAATCGCTGAGATATAACCAAAAAGTGGACGAAAGTTAATTGCCCTCAACATCTGGACTCATTTATAAATCCGTACAAATTCCAAACATGTTTACATGCAATACACCGATATGATACATCTATAGGGCAGAGAGCGAGACGTCGAAAACAATTTAGTTAGCAATGAATTCGAAAAGCCGGGATAAACTCGCCGAATATGTCTCTCTAATATTCCGTTTCGCTCGTTGAAAATGTTATGAATAATCTATAGGTGCGAATGCCGGCCTGATGGCTTGTTAATTTCTCATTAATCGAAACAATTTGTACTCTATATGAAAGAATATAAATGATAGAGCATTATTTTGGGTTTGATATGATCTACTAACGGATCAGTGAAGGTTGATTTTTCAAAAGTTTATTTAATGGGGACGTCACAGTCACGTTCTTCGTCTGCTCTGTTATCCAATTTCAGCTATTGTGATAATTTTTGGGCCTAAATATTCGATCAATACGAAATTTATTATATGACTACCTATTGACCATGACTTCGTACGCATTAAGTTCCGAATAGATGTTATGTTTATTTCTGCAGTCTCGATACTAACATGTAAGTATTAAGTTATTTTATTTTGTTTATTTATTGACAATTCGTTCGAAATAGATCTAGAACTATGTAACATCGAAATCAAATCTGGCTAATTCCTTAATATACTCGTAATAGCGTGAGGATATTCACTTTGAAATGTTTATGCGTCTCTAATCTAAACACCACAGAGTTACCCACGTATAAAAGATAGTTGTCTTTCATACGTGGGTAACTCTGTAGTGTTTCGAGATTTTACATTTTACTGCTCATTACCTTCGCGGTATAGGTATATATAGGTATAGCGTGATGAGTTTCAGCCCGGATTTTGATCATGACTGAGTTCTGCTGAACTACCAAATTTCGTAAAGATCTACCTAGTAATAATAAGGTTGTCCAGTTTTCACCTCGTTAGAATTTTATAATACATTTTTTTTCTGTACTGGCGATTAGATTTGTAGGAGAAACAACAAAAATATACTACATCTTATTTACCCTCTCACTAATGAGCTGTCATGATCTGAACATCCACCAAGACATTTCAAAATATCATCATGACAATAATAAATGGCAGTCCTCAAAATTCTAGTTAGAATCGTGCTAAACTTGAAGTCGTACCTGAGAAGTTTGTCAAGTCCAAAAAAAAACTTAAACATTGTAAAATTGAGTAAAGATTACAAACATACTGGGTAAGTAACAAACAACTGCTTGCTGTCTTTTTAGGGTTCCGTTGCCAAATGGCAAAAAACGGAACCCTTATAGATTCGTCATGTCTGTCTGTCTGTCCGTCCGTATGTCACAGCCACTTTTTTCCGAAACTATAGGAACTATGCTTTTGAAACTTGGTAAGTAGATGTATTCTGTGAACCGCATTAAGGTTTTCACACAAAAATAGAAAAAAAAACATTAAATTTTGGGGTTCCCCATCATCATATCAGCCGTAGGAAGTCCACTGCTGAACATAGGTCTCCCCCATTGACTATCGTCAGTTTGAGGGGGGTTTGGCTCCCCATACTTAGAACTAAAACTAAATTTTTTTTTTCATCAAACCCATCATACGTGTGTGGTTATCTATGGATAGGTCTTTAAAAATGATATTGAGGTTTCTAATATAATTTTTCTCTAAACTGAATAGTTTGCGCGAGAGAAACTTCCGAAGTGGTAAAATGTGTCCCCCCCCCCCCCTCCTGTAACTTCTAAAATAAGAGAATGATAAAACTAAAAAAATATATGATGTACATTACCATGTACCTTCCACCGAAAATTGGTTTGAACGAGATCTAGTAAGTAGTTTTTTTTTAATACGTCATAAATCGTAAAACGCAATTTACCTTTCATTTAATCAACTCAAATATAAAATTTAAAAAAAGCATTATTATGTTACTTGCTGCTACGGAACCCTTCATGGGCGAGTCCAACTCGCACTTGGCCGCTTTTTTTATTTGTGGAAATATGCCTTGCATATTACAACCATTATGCAAGACAGTAAAGTATTTACTAAGGAAGGTACCTACTTATCCGCTTTAATGAATATTAAAATCAAATGAATCGATAGCCAGTATTATATAGGTATTTAAACTATCCTGGTCACGGTAGTGGTAGTGGTGTTACGCGTCAGAAACGAGTGGCGAAAAAGGATAGATCGATATATTTACTCTTAAACTCTTAAACATCATGGCGCTTGCAATAGTACCGAAATATCAGATACTCAAAACAACACTTGGTTAAAATCCCGTTAAATCTAATACTCAAAGTCAAAGTCTTTATTTTTCAAAAAAGTGCAATGTAATTACATCTTTTTGACGTCAATAATTGCTTAATACTAAGTTTACCACCGCTTCCTAGGCGCTAGTGGAGAAGAAACGGCGCAACAAACTCCAATGCGGCATTTTCGAGACGTCAGCTTATAATAGTGATTTCTTAAGACTAAATATGGACGAATGTACATTTTTGTCTCGTGTCAAGATAAATAAAGGTATATAATAAAAAAACGTTATAATAAAATTTAACCCAAGTTAATCGTTCCAATAATTGAAAAAAGATAAAATATGGTAAAAAGGTCGCGTGCCTACTACAATACTATGCTGTAGTTGTAACATTTTAGCATTTTAGGAGGAGCCTGCACCATGCTCAAACCAGACATTTTTGTCTTTAAGATAATCATCTGTCCTATGGTATGCTTTTTAACATAAGGTGGTCTTAACAAAGGTTTTAAATTTATTGTCAGGCATACCAAGGACCGATTCAGGCAATTTGTTATAAAAGCGTATACCTTCCCCCCTAAAAGAATCACTAACTTTGCTAAGCCGATAACATGGAAGGATAAGTTTATTTTTATTACGCAGATTTCTGTCTGTAATGTCACTTACTTTTGTAAAATTGGATATATTTTTCCTGACATACAGTATGTTCTCGAATATATATTGGGAGGCTACAGTTAAAATATTAGTCTTTTTAAATCGTTCCCTAAGAGAATCTCTCTTGCCTAAACAATAAATGGCATGAACTGCCCTCTTTTGTAGTATAAATATAGTTTCTAAATCTGCTGCATTCCCCCAAAGTAGTATTCCATAAGACATCAGACTATGAAAATAACTAAAATATACCAGCCTAGCAGTAGGTTCATCTGTCAACTGCCTAATCCGTCTGACAGCATAAGCAGCAGAACTGAGTTTATTGGCCAAAATAGTGATATGGTCACCCCATTGCAATTTCGAATCTAGTGTTATGCCTAGAAAAGTAGTGCTGTTTACAAATTCCAACCTTTGCCCCTCCAGCACGACATTAACGTGTGCTTGCCTCACATTAGGCAGTGTAAACTTAATGCATTTGGTCTTTTCTGCATTCAACAATAGGTTGTTTGCATAAAACCAATTTGAAATGGCGTTCAAAATATTATTAATATTACTCGCATCTGTACTACGCCGATCTACTTTGAATATCAGTGACGTATCATCTGCAAATAGTACTATGCCAGCTTGAGCCTCGATCGTATAAGGCAGGTCATTGACATACACCAAGAAGAGAAAAGGTCCCAGGATTGATCCCTGTGGTACGCCTATTTTGACGTTTGATCCGTTTGACTTGACGTTATTCACAACAACAGTCTGAAGCCTATCTGTTAAGTATGATTTTAATAGTTCTATTGATTTCTCATCAAATCCATATCGACGTAGCTTGAGCAAGAGTGTTTGATGGTCAACACAATCAAATGCTTTAGAAAGATCACAGAATACCCCAATAGCATCCTGCGATCCCTCCCAAGCGTCGTAAATTAGGCTGACTAGAGCCACTCCCGCATCGGTGGTAGATTTCCCGCCAGTAAAGCCATATTGTTGGCTATGGAAAAGATTGTTGGTCTTAAAGTACAGTTGCATCTGATTGAGCATCACTCTCTCAAACACCTTACTCAGAGCTGGCAAAATAGAGATGGGGCGGTAGTTCCCAAGTTCCGACTTACATCCTTTCTTAAATAATGGTATTAGTTTACTGTGTTTCATTAAATTAGGAAATGTGCCTTCATCTATACATTCATTAAATATGAGTGCTAGATCAGGTGCAATGATATTAATTATATGACTAATTAAACTAACTGACATGCCCCAGTAATCCTCAGACATTTTTATTTTTAGATTTTTAAATGCTTTTAAAATGTCATTGGGATCAATATGTTTGAACTTAAATTTAGAAGAACTAATATTACTCTCAACAAGGGCCACAGCACTGTTAGCGCTAGAGTTAATAGAGGAAGTGAGTTGCAATGGAATATTGGTAAAATAATCTTCAAAAGCATTTACAATATCCTTCGGAGAGGTTATATTCTTGTTTTCTAATTTAATTTTAGTAACAGTATCCCTCACTTTACATTTACCAGACTCTTTGTTAATAACTTTCCAAGTTTCTTTCATTTTATTGGGAGCCTCAAATATTTTCCTTTTAATATGAATGGCCTTCGCTTGTCTACATACTTTTTTGAATACCTTGGAGTAATTTTTGACATATTCAATGAAACGACTGTCAAGTCTGTACTGTTTTTGGGCGTATAAATCGAAAAGTGTTCGTCTACTTTTGTATATGCCTACAGTAGCCCATTCACAGAATTTAGATTTAGTACTGTACTGTACTAAAGCCTAAATCTATGTATTGCATTTTAAAATCTGAATGAATTGATATCAGTGTGAATTTCATATTAACATTTGTGGACGGTTATTGCGGAATACGAGTATGGGTCATACTTTGATTGACATTTCTGATGACTGAAATAATTTTCACATAATACAGAGGAAAAGAATATACAGAGAGAATTGGAACTTGGGACAGAAATAATTTGTGTAACGACTTTTTGGTTGAACACACATACATTTAAAATGAAATCATAGAGCTTTTAAGGTTGGTTGTCACTAGTTTCATATTTCATTTCTACTGAATAATTTTTAATGGAGTTTGTATGAAATACTAATATTATAAAGGCGGAATTTTGTGAGTACGTTTATATGTTTGGAGTAATCTTCGGAACCACTGTACTTTTGGGAAAAATTCTTTCACCACTCGAAAGGTACACATCATCCTCGATGGACATAGCCTATATATTATGTGTAAATTACGAGGGCTTGGGTAAAAAAAAACGCATATAAATTGAAGCAAAGCGAGGGCTGTTTGCTGGTATCGTATAAAAGCTCAAAAGCTTTATACCTACTATGATTAAGAAAAATTGTTACTCAATTTCCGTGGTGAATAAACACCAGCATTGACTGAGTTAAATTATGTACTATACAGGAAAACCGCACTCTTAAACTATTCACGACGCCGCAACTTGTTATTATGACAGTTACCTAACTCCATTAATTACATTAATGAATGCATTAATATAGAGTTCGTTAACTATGCCACGGGCTCAGACAGGAGAGACATCATTTTTATTGAGAAGAACATTCCAGTGAAATAGAAAACTTAAATAAACGGGACACTTAAGGTCTGATCCGATTGCCACTCCTGCTGGTATCCAAGTCTTGAACTTTGGAGCCCAGACCCCACCTGATCCCTTCGGCCGCCTACGAAACCGGAGTTACGTAACTAGTTACTAACTAAACATAATTCGTCCTTGTACGTTACCAGTTACGTAGGAATAGGTTTTTTTCTTCATACGACACTTGGTTACGTAGCAGGAAATTTGAAGTTAGTTACGGGACGGGACTTTTTAATTCTTCTGACGTAACTCGTTCAAATAAAGACAGTTAGGGCGAATATCACAAACTTTAAATATGAATACTTCCGTCAAAAGGAGACACGTGGTGAGATGCGCAAGACTCGCTCGCTTACCAAAAGAGTATTTTCGAAGCGGGTTACAGTACGTAATGAAAATGAGTCCGCCTGGTGATGAAATGAAAAAATTCAACACTTATTTCAAAAATCAGTGGTTGAAGAAGACGGATTTTGAAAAGGTCTGCTGTTGTTCAGAAGAAAAAATCCGTAATGTGGAAGGATGGCACAGCAGACTGAACCGGTACATTGGGCGAAAGAAACCGAGTTTGGCACATTTACTAGATGTATTGTGCAAAGAAACAAAAGTCATTGATATCTTTAAAAAGATAACCAAAAAGTCCAAAAATTATGCGGAAATCGACGATGAAATAAATCGCACAATAGCACAATTAAATGAAAATAAAATAACTGTGGGTCATTGCATCGAAATTATATCTCCGTTTTCTTTTAAGTTTCTAAATACAAAGTAAAGTAAAGTGAAATTTATATTGTATTTGATTTTATTAGTATTATTAAAATAGTCCCCTTGTCTGATGTAGTTTATTTTTATGCTGTAACTGGTTACGAACGGGGCCGGTTTTAGTTTATACGCGTAAGAAGGCGTACTAATTTTTTCTTTTTTTTTGTTCTATTTACCAGTAATTGCAAGAAACAAATATATGAGAATATTGGTTTCATCATTTAATAAAAAAAAAAAAAAACAACCCATATAAGATCACTTTGTTGTCGGTCTGTTAGTAAGGCTGTATGTCTGTTTGTCCGTTTGTCTAGGGTACCAGTATCGTACACGGAAGAATTATGTGTTGTTCATAACAACGTAACCAAGTGTCGTGTAAAGAAAAAAACCTATTCCTACGTAACTGGTATCGTACAAGGACGAATTATGTTTAGTTAGTAACTAGTTACGTAACTCCGGTTTCGTAGGCGGCCGAAGGGCACCTGATAGGTTTATCAAGGCTTTTATGGGAGCAACTGCCCTCTGACTCTCCTGCTTCTTTTTCGTCGTCCCTTTAGCGCATATCTCTTCACCTCGCAAAATAAGCGGTGAAGCCCAATTCCGGAACTTGGGCAACACCATGCATTTTACTAAAGTGTTTCTCCACTGTACTCCACTGGTATGAAGAAATGGGATATCCGCGCGACAGCCCCCGCAGTAAATATCCATAATTCTAATTAATCAAATTATTAACTCTCTTGTTTCCCGAAAATTTATTCTTTCAAATGACGCCCGAAGTTACTCAAATTGTAATGGCAGTGAGATCATAACAGTATGATTAACATTACAGGAGTTTAATAAAGTTTACCGTAAATAAAGGGAGCGGGGAAGGAAACGATGATTCATTGTAATACTTGAACGTTAGCTGTTTTGTTCACGAGTTACGGTACTTAGCGATGAAATCTGTTGTAACGAGGTTCTCAAGTTTTCACTGACTATACGAAACTACATTTTAGAGGGACCTTTATAAGGAAGAACCTAAGGTACGCGGTAATGTCGTGGGCAACAGTTATTACAGAACGTACTCTACCGATATTTCGTATGATAACACTGTCAAGACGTATCGTATTCGTATATGCTAATTACCTTTACTGACCGACATGGGCATTATGTTGTTGGTAGTATCAGCATGCTCATTTCGTACAGTCAGTCATACTTTTTAGGGATTTTCTTTAGAAAAGCCCTATTGCTATCGAGTTGTCGTCGACGTCGTCGTCGTAGTTTGAGCCAAACTAGTTCAGATAGTTTCATGTATTCCAACAAGATCATATGAAAGAAAGAAAAAGCGTTTCATTCTAACAGAAGTGTATTTTTACAGGGTCAGAAACGCGGGGGTGTGTGTTGGGTAACCTCCTCGAGTGTCGCTCCGATTCCGATCCCGCTGCAGTCCGGGGGGAACGGAATCACACCCAGTTACACCCTGGGCGGCAGTCAATGGCTTCCCCTTCACCCCTTCATAGGGTTGGCATTGATCGTCGGCCAATACCCAACGTGGCGGGAACACATCGCTCTCCGTACTCCTCTGCTTTCAGAGGAGACAGGATGAGCGATGCTGTTAGTGGTGAGATGGCCCAGGGTCAGCCGGGGTGCGAGGGATATGCTCTATGGGTAACCTTACACCCCGGCGTCTGAAGACCCGAGACGGCGTGCGGTTTTAGTCGGTGCAAGCCCGACATAACCGCCCCCGCTGGCCGGCGGGGGGGTATCCGAAGGGTATTTCCGCACGATAAAAAAAAAAAAAAAAAAAAGGGGTCAGAAACGCGATTGTGACGCCCCTGATAATGGAAACGTTCTTAGGCTATGGTGACTACCTACCATGAAGCAGGCCGTGAACGTTACTTATGTTATTTAACGATACTACACAACGCAAATTCAGTTTTGAAGCACTTGTGAAATTGCATGAAAAATGTAATACTAGGGAAACTCTGTGCATCGTTATACAAGTTTATTACCAAAGCGTTGTCTTTCAAGAACTCTTCAACGCTGCATCATTTTACACTACATAATGGTTAAGTTTGACACAATTCAAAGTCTACATTTGTGTTATTATGAAGGTGACATCGTGCGTGCGCACGGTCAACTACTGCCGACCGTTGTCAGTGCCAGGCCTCAGTGGAATTTGTGGTTGAATAGAAATCCATATTTTGTATGTTTTACTAAAGTATTATCATATGTTTTAGAATATTATGCTTAGATTGCCTGGCATATGCTGAAATAGGCTTTAATTGCAGCCGTGGGATACGCTATTTTCTGTAATGTCAGTAATAGTTGGGGAACTTATGATTGCCTTATTTTAGTCTCAACATAAACGAAAGCGACGTTTTGCGATATGTTGCAATATTAATAGTTATAGAACTTCACTCTTAGCCATGATTTAAATACAAACTTTAAACATTCTTAACTACACTTAAGAAGCAAGCTACGTTCTTACTCAAGCATATCTTAATATAGATAATGATGCCACTCAATCTCATGGTGAATTAAAAACGAATAAAAGATTTATAGTTTGAAGCGAAGCAATTCTGTTAAAATATGAAATCGCTGGTATTTTATTATCCCATAAAGAGTACCTGCACGATGAGATTTTACGTTTAATATGTTGAAAGAACAGGATTTACTACCAATTATATGCAGCGTATAAGAAAAGTGAATACTTTTGTCAATTCATCAAGATTTTGGTGCAAAAATAATGTGAGTATCACTCGATCATGGATGCATAACAGTTTGAAACTCTTCCTTGGATATAGGTTTTAGGTAGCGTTCACATTTTGCGATATTTAACATCAATAATCTGGCGGAGCCAACTCAATAAGTATGGCAAAAATTAATACATTAATTGTGCGTATAACTGCTAAAGAGAGGAAATTTCTGCCTGCGTCTGTGTTTCCGGAAAGCTATAACCTGGGAGAGGAGAAGTCTAGGTGACTTCTAGGCAATCGTGCTCCCTTCGATCACATCATCACTTACCAACAGGTGAGATAATATGGTGAGCGCCAAAAATACACCGTATAATTTTGGTTTACATTTCATGTAGTCTATGACACTCGAAAGATGAATCCTCTCATTTGAGACCTCATTCATCGAAATCCGTGCAGCGGTTTGGAAAATATGAGGTAATAAAGAATATATAACCCTTCGTTAGCAGTCGGGTAAAACACAGAATCTCTGAGAATACTTACATGGAAAGAAAAAAAGAGCAAGATTTAAGGTATAGAACATTTCAATAACAGAAAATAATAGATTTATATACTCAATTACCTGCAATATTTTGTCAGGCCAATTTAGTATAGAAATAGACCAAGAACAGAGACAAGAACAGAGCCTCAAGTTATAACCACAATAGACAATAAGAAATAAATAGTTATTACACAAATATGTATGGCATTCATAGTCTACGATATAACGTCTAAATGTGAATGCACGATATAATTTCCCTATGTTCACGAGACGTGACAAATAGGTATTGTTGTTAATTTATTACAGCTTTTCTTAGCAATAATTCAAAGTGAAGCACAACCCTGCAGACGTAGCTTGCACGCGTGAATTATGTACAGTGATTATTTTTAGGTGAAATGACTTGAATCGTTCTATAATGCCATTAGACGCTGCTGTGAGTCTACGAACGTTGTTGCGTTGAAATGATGTTACACTGTGTCAATTATAGAATTAATAATAATAATATAATATACTTTTCTCAAAGTAGTGTTCTCAAAAGAAAACTTAGGGATTTGTTTATTGCGTGATACAATAATATCAATGTTGCATCGTGCAATAAAATTATCATGATAACAACTATTAGTATATAGTACATAATAAGTTAGGTTGATGAGTAGTATTTAATTACTATACTGCATATGATGAGCGTAGCGCCTACAAACTGCCTCAGCAGTTTGGCACAATAACATATTGTAAAAAAGCGACCAAGTGCGAGTCGGACTCACCCATGAAGGGTTCCGTAGCAGCAAGAAACGTAATAATGTTATTTAATTTTTATATTTGAGTTGATTGAATTAAAGGTAAATTGCGGTTTACGATTTATGACGTACTAAAAAAAATACTTACTACATCTCGTTCAAACCAATTTTCGCTGAAAGTTTACATGGTAATGTACATCATATATTTTTTTTAGTTTTATCAGTTTCTTATTTTAGAAGTTACAACGCGGGGGGGGGGGTTTAATTTTACCACTTTGGAAGTGTCTCTCGCGCAAACGATTCAGAAGACCTATCCATAGATACACACGTATGGGTTTGAAAAAGTTAGTTTTTTTTATTTTTGTGTGACAATCGTACCAAGTTTCGACAACATAGTTCTTATAGTTTCGGAGAAAAGTGGCTGTGACATACGGACGGACAGACAGAAAGACATGACGAATCTATAAGGGTTCCGTTTTTTGACATTTGGCAACGGAACCCTAAAAAAGGTGTCTTTGCTGAATAAATAAATAAATAAAATAAAACTTTTAGCTATATTTAAGAATTCGTTTACATACAGTTACAGCACCAGATATTTATTTTTAATTCAAGTAGGTAGTGTACAACTTACTTGTTAAGTACAACTTGTGTAATTGCTCAGACTAATATATGCACGTAGTAACTACAATTCAATATGTGTACAGCAGTGAAGTATTGGTAGCAAGGAAATAAAAACCAGCTCAATTTTTAATATCGGTAATGCCGCTATTATGGAACGAATTCTGGGAAGTAACAACATATATTATGACAAATTTAACCTTAGAACCCTACACGGAGTGCAGGTGTACCCTAGACCTATTTGTTTTCTGAATATCTCAGTTAAATTATTAGCCAGAAAATCACACGCGTCACAGTATTTTAGTCAGTGTCAAGTGCGGTAACCCAGTGTAGGAAAATCAGAAGTATTTTTATTTTCTCAAAGTATTTGTAAATAAACTATTACTTGACATAAATATTTATTAATGAAGTATGCATGAAATACTGATTTTCATTATTTTTTTGACAAAGAACGTAGGTAAAGTTTAAGGAATTTGTTTAGTTTCAGAAAGCCACTAGAAGATTACATGACGAAGAAATACATTCTATTATTGGATTCTCTCCAAGCGTTCAATAGCTAATAGCAAGCAAAATATAAAGAGAGGCTGTATTATTTGAAATAAAAATAGGCTTATAGCTCATTTACAAACATTTGGAGGACTGTACCGGATACCGATTTTGAGGCGGGTTATGAAAGAATCCATTAGAGCAATTCTCATGAAACCTCAAAATTCTACAAGCAGTTTTCCATTGCGTTCGACAGACAAGGTGCTTTTTGTGTGCGTGAGTTTTATCGCAACAATGATTCGGCCACCGTTGCGCGGCGTAAATTAAGAGAGTATCGCAATATACGTTTAATGACTACCCCAGTGCTCAAACGATTAGGAATTGGATTCAAAAGTTTCGAGGAGACTGGCTCTACGCTGGATAAACAACGATCAGGCTGACCAAGGACATCACGGACGGAAGAAAACAATGACGTAGTGCAGGTGTCAGTTCGTGAAAATCCTCCCCAATCCATTCGTAAGCGTTCCAGTTCATTAAATATACACAGAACGACGTTACAGCTCATTTTAAAGAATGATAAGAAATTTCATCCATACAAAATTCAATTAGTACAGGAATTAAAAGATAATGATCCTACCAATAGATTTAATTTCGTGAATGAAATGATGAACCGCTTTACTTCGTTTAACAACGTGTTATTTTCTGATGAGGCTCACTTTCACATCAACGGCCATGTTAATAGGTAAAATTGTCGCTATTGGAGTAGCGTAAACCCACATCGCAAACATCAAAGGCCCTTACATAGCCCTAAAGTCACAGTTTGGGCGGCTATGTCAGCGCATGACATTATAGGCCCATACTTTTTTGAGAACGAACATGGTCGTGCGGATACTGTTACTTCGGAGCGGTATGTGGCAATGATCGAGGCTTTTTTACACCAGAGTTGAAGAATTTTCCAGGTTTCAATACCCGGACCTGGTTTCAACAAGATAGTGCACTGCACATACTTCTAACACCGCTATGCCCGTCGTCCGTCAACTTTTCCCTAACAAAGTGATATCTCGAAGATGTGACATCCCTGGCCACCACGTAGCCCGGATTTGAGTCCAATGGACTTTTTCTTATGGAGTTACCTTAAGTCCAAAGTCTACGAAACAAATCCGCAGTCAATTGATGAACAAAAAGAAAATATCCGGCGAGAAATGTTCAAGCAATTCAGAGTGTACTTGCCGCGCAGTGATAGAAAATTTTAGTCGTCGTTTACAGGAGTGCCAAGAACGAAATGGAGCACATTTAGATGAAGTGATTTTAAAAAAATAATTCCCTTTTAATGTAAATTATGCCTATTGCCATTAACCGGGCACTTATAAACCTGCGATAATTACACACAACTTCGAAAAGCATCGAAAAGTCATTGGTGTGTGCCATGGTAAAATCTGGGATCGAACCCGAGACCTCGTCTCAGCAGTTCATTACCCATACCACTAGGCTATCGCGGTTTTGTCATTGCAAATATATATATATATATTTGCAATGACCTATATATATATTTGCATTGGTCTGGGTGTTTCAATGTATAATATGTATTTATTTACAAAAAAAGTATCCAAGTATGTTTATCAGCATTCTAGAACCCATATCACAAGCTCTGTCTAGTTTAAGTCTAGATGGCACTGTGTAATATTTCTTAGAATATTTATTTTATTTACTTATATATTTCTTTTTTAAGAATTTCAGACATTTTAATATAAGGTACCTACTCTAGCACCCCATAGTAGGAATATCGTGTGCGCTTCATAGTTTCTGGTTCTATGGTTAAAAAAGATCTTATTTTTACGATAACCTTAGACGCGTAAAAATTTTGCTAAACGATTTTTGTTTCTAAAATAGCAGCATAGTTTACAAAAAAATTAATTCCGTGGTATAAATTATTTTTTTTGTATACTATGCTGCTATTTTCTTTTTTTGCGATACTGCTATTTTTTACACTAGTACTATAGAATACATATACTACGTGTAGATTTAGACTACGTGTTGTAATAAAAATTGAGTTATTACCTTGGAGTAAAAAAAAAACTAAAATATGAAAAACGTTTTATTCTAATTACGTACAGGCATTTACGACGCATATGAAACGCTTATAACATGTAGTGTTCTATGGCATAGTGCATCATTTCCCAGTTAAATGTTACTAGTTATTGAATAACATAGAACTGTCGGAAGTTTCGCGAATGTCACACATTGAAATAAAACTATTTTTTAACGTATTCTATCACCATGGCCATGGCTGGACCATGGCTGCCGAAAAGCAACCGAAACGTAGGTTTCAATGTAAATTATGAAATAACATCAAATAAATCGCGATTGAATCCGTTCATAATTGCTGCCAGTTGCACGTTACACACAGAGCCTGATTTAGAATAGGAATTATTGACAAACATGTTTATTTATTTAATATAATTTTAATAATTCGTTCTAATTTTAATACGAATAATGTAATAATTGTGATAATTGTGATACTAACATAGCTTTAAGTGAAACAAATGTTAGTAACAAAATAGAGTCTTGGTTACTTTAATAAAGAATTATTTATTTATTTATTTATTTATTTATTTATTTATTATTCATTTATAATTTTATTTCAATAATATAGTTTTTTTTCTTTTTATGTTATGTTAAAATTAATAGTTTTGATAATTTTATGTCTCGAAAACGATGTTTGATTTTCAAATGAGAGTTTACCATCACGTTTGTAAAAATGAGCCCTATACTTTTAATTGAATTAACGAGAATGTCCGATTTTAACATCTCAAGTCACAGTTACAGTGCCACATTAGCATAAATTATAATAAAAGCCAGTTTTTGTTATTTGCGTTTAGTTTTTAATTTCTTTTATTCTGTATAAACAACCTAATCAAGTACCTACTATCCAACTATTGCGCATTGAGAAACATTCTACCCGTTTTCTACGTCTTAAAATCATTTACTGAAACATACTTCTTTGAGAATCTTCTTTCAACTCGAGCATTTCACTCCGTAATACGATTACTGTTGCACCGGATTATTACTCTTAGTATCTCAGCTATTCAACATAATACCCACTGCAAATAAGAAAAAGAATTTCCAAGATTTTACACACGATGGCTCTTAAATAATTTTTCTTTAATCTAAAGCATAACTCGACTGATAACGTAAATCACAAACCCGGCAACTAATTGCAGTACGACGAACAATGCCTTCGAACAAACAATAAGTTTGCGGAATACTTTAATAATTAAAACTTGTTCTAAGCACTAAGTTGGTGATTAAGTTGCAATCACGATGGTGCAACTTAAGTTACGGTAAACAGGCGGACTGCAGTCTCATTGTGTGAGACTGCAAGTCAGTTCAAAGCTAAGTTATGTTTGTTTTGCCAATAAGTTTGCTCAATTACGTATTGTAGCAATATGTATAACTTAAGTTACAGAATATGTAGTTGTTCGATTCTCGATGAATCAAGGAACGGGTCGTACAGCGGTTGGAACTTCCTTTCATTCATTGGTATATTTTATGGCAATATAATGACCGTAATAAGATAAACGAATAATTAAGGTACTTCTGTGAAAATTGTTTCTTTTTAAATTTATATGGGACCAACCTACAGATCTTGTCCGTTAAAAAAAAACAATTGCAATAAAAAGTAACTTATTTCTCCTATAGATCAAAATGTTTACTTTACCTATTAATACTACTACTACAAACGAACACTTATGAGTGATATGTCCATACTGGATACTGAATCACAAATTAATATCAACATTGGGACCGCTGTGCATTCAGACAGTAAATGTGTAATGACATGAATATAATTGCATTATAATAACTGTGCATAATTAATTGCGTGATTATATCGTGGACTTCACACCATACGTACATACCTTAACCGCGTCGTCTATCCAAAATACTCTTTAGTTCATTTTTTTATAAAAGTACTAGTAACCGAAATTACTAGTATTATATACTTATGTAACTGTAAAAGCCCGAACTACGGTAAATCCTAACATTTTCCGGTAAATCTTGGGATTCATCAACACGAGTTGGTAAATGTTATATTGTTTTTCAAGTGCTTGGCAAGTATAATAACAATATAACATTTACCAACTCGTTTTGGTAAATCCCAAGATTTACCGGAAATTGTTAGGATTTACCGTAGTTCGGGCTTTTACAGTAACATATATATTTTATAACATTTTGTTTTATCTATATCATTACATATTTTTTAGTCCTCCACCGCGTCTGTCTGTCTGTTCGCGACAGATCAAAAACAACAGCTCCGATTTTCATGCTGTTTTCACCAATGGATAGAGTGGTTCTCGAGGAAGGTTTTAGTATATTATTTGTCAAGTTTTTGTATACATCGGTTAAAATATAATGATATTTATTGGAGATGTCGGAAAAGAATATGCCGTCTGGGAGCTTTCAACGAAAACGCTGCCTAAAAATTTGATGAGATATAACAAAATATTGTATGGTGGTGGAATTGTGTATCTTATATAGGTTGTCGTGGTGGAATAGGGTCCCATGTGTAGTGGGTACGTGATCAGAATTCCACGCGGGTGAAGCCGCGGGCAACAGCTAGTAATGTGACACTTTGGATGGATGGATGTATGATATTTGCTATTCTTTCACACAAAAACGGCTGGATGGATTTGGCTGAAATTTGGTACAGGGATAGATTACAGTCTGCAATAACACATTGAAAACTTTTATCCCTGGAATAAGTTCCCATGGGAAGCGGGAACGGAAACAGAATTCAACGCGGGCGGAGCCGCGGGCAAAAACCAGTATAAGAGTGGACTAGCGTATTTATCACTACGCAGGTCGCACTTACCACACGACTAAGATGCTTACAAATTTAAGATGACCTGCCAGAGACTGTAAATGTCTGGACCTTAAATACTCTTCTTCTCTTGGCTGGAAATAAATACATTATAAATAAAGTTGTTTTGCTTCTAATAATAATCATTAAAATAGATATCACAAACACACAATCACCAAAATATGCACTACGAAGATACATTTATTAAACAAACACACTACCAATACTCAATATAAAGACTCGACAATTGTCTCTGAATCACGACTATAATTAGTAGCATGTCTGGATCGAATCCATTAACCAACTTAACACAGGGCAGTTGGCGAGACTCTTAAACAATTACCGCTTCTTAAATCAAGATTTATTAGTTGGTTATGTTATACGTGTGGTTATGGTTTTTTTTGTGTTTAGCTACTAAAATATATAATGTTATGTTGACCCAAATATACAGCTAAAAATTTAGATCAATAATTCGAGATCAAGATTTATTAGTTGGTTATGTTATACGTGTGGTTATGGTATTTTTTGTGTTTAGCTACTAAAATATATAATGTTATGTTGACCCAAATATACAGCTAAAAATTTAGATCAATAACCGACTGGCTCGATAGCGCATCGATAGCTACTGCGATTACTGGGCATGAGGCCTCGGTTAGAATTCTCAGTCGCAACACGGAGTCTGGCAAAAGTATCCAGTCGGCGGCAATAGACTCTTCACTACTTCAATATCGAACCGCAAAATACGAGACCACTCCTTCAGGGATATCATTACAATTTCTCTCTCAAAGCCTTTAGCTATAACTTGTTACATAGTTAACGTCGACTACCCAGCGCGTTCCATAGTACCGACTATGGCCGGGGTGCGAAGGAATTGCCTTATAGAACGACTAAAACCGCACGCCGTCTCGGCGTGCGGTTTTAGTCGTTTCGAATTCGACATAACCACCCCCGTTGGGCCACGGGCGAGTATCCGGAGGATTACCGAACGAAAAAAAAAAACCGGACAAGTGCGAGTCAGACTCGCCCATGAAGGATTCCGTAGCCGTATTTTATATTTGAGTTGATTGAATGACAGGTAAATTGCGGTTGACGATTTATGGCGTATTAAAAACAACTACTTACTAGATCTCATTCAAACCAATTTTCGTCCATATCACATATCCATGTAACATCATATCTTTTTTCCTTTCATCATTCTCTTATTTTAGAAGTTACAGGCGGGGGGGGGGGGGGATTTACCACTTTGGAAATGTCTCTCGCGCAAACTATTCAGTTTATAAAGAAATGATATTAGAAACCTCAATATAATTTTTGAAGACCTATCCATAGATACCACAAACCTTACGTTTACGTTTAATGAAAAATATTTTTTTGAGTTTCAGTTCTAAGTATACCCCCAACATTTTTTGTTTTTTTTTTGTATTTTTGTGTGAAAATCTTAATGCGGTTAACAGAATACATCTACCTACTAAGTATCAACAGCATAGTTCTTATAGTTTCGGAAAAAAGTGGCTGTGACAAACGGACGGATGGACAGACAGTCATGACGAATCTATAAGGGTTCCGTTTTTTTGCCATTCGGCAAAAATGAAGCGGGTTTCGGGGTTATATATCGATCTAGCTAGGTAATTTTAGAAAAAGTCGGAAAAAATCTCGATGTCTATAAAAAACGTCATAATTCAAAACTAAAAAAAAAATACTTCAATTAAATTTTTAAGCATTTTGTGTTTGTATGAAATGCTTAAAAATTTAATTGAATTAATCAGGCGGAGTCATCAAAAACAATGTTTAAAAATTACTGTAAAGTTATTCATTATTTCCGTAGTTCGCAAGAATTACGGTAGATGGCTCCAGCGTCGCCTTAAGACGTATATAATATATAGGAGAATTTCGAATATCTGGGACGTGTCAGGTGGCTCAGCTGGTCAGAGCGTTCCCCCTGTAAGGGACTGGTCGCGGGTTCAAGTCCCGTCCTAGATGTTGTCTTTTTCCGATCTAAATTTAAAAAAATAATTATAAAATTTTAAGTAAATATTTGTTCTAAGTAAATATCGATAAATTATTTTAACTTTAGAAGTAGCACCTTCAACAATTTGTGAGTGGTTTCTACCCTACAATATAAGATATAACAAAACCCCCATGTCACACTGAGTCCTCATCATAAATTAATTTGGCAAGTTAGATTGCGGTCTGAGACAAATCTCCGATGTCATAAGCTTTTCACTTTTCGCAACCCCTGTGTAAGACGCACCCCTCTATGATAATACATATATTTCGCCTCTTTTATTCGAACATCTTGTAATTGTTTTTATTCGTAAACAGATGAATTATAAAAATTAATACTAAGGTGGCAAACTAACACATGCCGTGTCCATGGTAAGCGGTTACCGCAAGCATTCGTAACACCAAAGCTGTCACTAGCACGTTATCAAGAGCGTGGTTGTGTTTTTCGTTCGCCTGGCATCACAAGCTTTTTTGTTAAATTGTGTCTCGAGTCATAAACGGAATCACTAACACGATATTGTTTTATATACATAGCTATGTATATACTTTCTTTTTTTTATTTCAAAACAGTGTTTATCTTGTAAAGATAAACAATGGGTGAAGTTGCAGATGTAGAAGAAAGCATGAAGTTCAAAACGTATATAGTGAACTTCAAGTATACACAAAATGTCACTACGCGTCGTGAACTCGTGACACCTAAAAACCTTCAGGTTTCTATAATGAATCAAGATGGTCTAACATGAGATATATCAAAGTTCTAATTGAACATAGTTGACAGTAAACATAATGGTTGTTATGAACTACTCTCAAGTTGAACTTTGCAGTAAAAACTTAAATTAAGTGCTTTTTTTTTTTTTTTTTTTTTTTTTTACGTGCGGAAATCCCTTCGGATACCCCCCCGCTGGCCAGCGGGGGTGGTTATGTCGTGTCTCGACTAAAACCGCACGGTGCAAAGTTTATAAGCAAACTTCAAAGCTAAATTGAGAAGATCAAACCCCTCAGGCTCGCATTTTTTGCGCCCTATTGAAACTGGTAGCCTATTTTATCTCAAGTTTATTTTCTATAACAAAATATATTGTCATGTACATTAGAGTAGTTTGACGTTTGCTCTAAACAGCTAAATAATTTTTATTCAATATGGTTTTAGCCCTACGGCAGCGAACATTCAAATGTTTCAGTCCCTAGACGTATCTAATACCTACCCATACCTCCCCGATATATTCATAAGTTGATATTTCTGCTTAAAGTTCTTACACAGGACAATATGAACAAAAAATACCGAACTCAAGGGGGTATGTTATAAAAAGTACTCTTCTAGAAATTCTAGAGTCTCAATTTTTTTTCTTTTATCGCATGTCAGCTAGTTGCCTGATGAGACCTAACAAAAACTTTATTAAATTATATTGTTGCTTCTTTTTCAAATTCCGCAAAAGTGAATTCCTCAAAAAAAGGTTGTGACCTATATTACGAGTGCATAATAACATTTTATATAATTTTACTATCTACTTTCTATTGTATTGATTTTAGAAATTACTTGTAAAATCGTCATTGAAGATTTGAGACTGAATTGTACCTAAACCAATTTAACCAATACCGGAAAAAATAAGGACATCAACTAGGTACATATTGCTATTACTGGTGAAAATAAAACCTGATACCTACTTATAATCGACTGTGATATCATACATACTATACATACGTATATATTTCTATCAGTTTATCAGAGCTGGTTATGACACAACAGCAATGTAGTGAATAAATTACAGATTTTTATCAAAACATCATTTTAAATAATGAGGATACATTTTTATGCATCACTGCAAAATCACTTTACCGATAGCATAAACTTGATCAAACGTAAATTAGATTTATAGCTCCAAAGCAAAGAAACTTTGTTTGCGATACACTCCCACAATCGTCAGAAGAATGTATCAAAGAGCAGAATTTGTCCCCTCCGAAGTTTACTCTACTTTTGAATAAAACAATACACATCTGTTTTACATAAATGAATATTTTATATCACTCAGATTTTTGTACGAAGTCATGTGTTTTAGACTTGAACATACAGCGTTAAATATGAACGACAAAACTAGCGTTTTTTTCGTACGAAAATATTTTTATATAAGCTGAATAAATAAAATATAGCTTTAAAAATATTGGGATATATGCTGCCGTCCTCAAACTAAAAAGCAGCTAAGTGAAAAAGCAAATTTCGAGCTAGAGCTGAAAAATGAGGGCATATTTTAAAACCTATGCTAGTATTTTCTATAAATCTGAAATTACGTTGTCATTTAACAGTGGATGGATATATTTTTGAGCATTTACGAGCATAAAGTTGCTATTGAAATATATAAAATAGTTCAAAAACCAGAAGTAACAGCCGCCTTTTATCTTCTGGGGTTACCCTTTCGAGGGCTTACCCGGGCTACACGGCAATGGACACCGTGTGGTTATAATCGGTCCGATCCCGACACGCTCATTCCATCGTTGGCACGGATGGGGTGAAGCCCGAGGGGGCTTCCACACGTTTAAAAAAAAAGAAATTGAATGTCCTGCGTTTGATCCTCTGATCCCGATATGAGACAATTATTACTTATTTTAATACTTATATATTACATACTAGCGGCTTTTTTTTTAAATCGTAAAATAAAAGTTTTAATATTGAAATTCATGGTTTTTCCTATAAAAGTGACGAGCTTCCCATATAAACTTTAGGGGCAAATTAAAAAAGCCAGTATACTTTATATTTATTGGTAACTAGTACCTCCTATACGTATATGAAATTTTGTGCTTCTTTCTTCTATTCAACTGTTACCTTATTTCACCACCTTAGAGGTGAAATCTCCAAAAAATCCTTCCATAATAGACACCCTTAATATAAAAGGTATCTACTACCAATTTTTTTAGTTTGTAGCCCTAGAGGTTTAGGCTCTGTGTTAATGATTCAGTCAATCAGGTTAAGTTATTATATACATACGTACAAATGCCCCAATGATGAAAATTAATATTAGACATCATACAGTTTCGTTGAAATAAGAAGAAATTATGATTTTTCGACTTTATTTTAATACTATGAAATGCAGTAAAGATTAATAATTCTAGATATATTATGTTCTGTAAGTAGATACACAGTAACTAATACATACATAAAATATACATACAGCGTACAGGTAAAGCAGCCATTAAGACAATGATGAGCACGGAACTCGCATACTGCAGGCACTATACACAGAATATCACAGCATAAACCCCTTTCATCCAACATTGTGTCCGATTAATTGCATAGACATTCTACGCGCAACTCGAACCCCTGGTATGTCAATGAAAGCAATTACTTGCGCTGGGAACACACCTACAGACAATCATGACGCTTTAAGGCGTCATGATTGTCTGTAGGTGTACCATCAATAGATTATCTAACAGATACTCAAACAAAACATCTCATATTTAGATGCGATATTATTCTATAATATAGCCTTTGTTCTTTTCACACTCCCGAGAATGATGGATTGCTTACCAATAGCCGGATGGCAGCTCGCAAACGTCTACTCCATCAACACGGAAAAAGCGACTTTAAGGGCGTCTTTAGTCGCTCCATCCATCTACGGCTTAAGGTCTAAGTTGCTTTGCATGATCTCGAACAATTTCTTCAACAAAGATGTAAACGCCAATCGATGTGTCAGTGGGCTGATAGGGAAACTTTTCATTTTGCCAATGCGGTGTAGTACGATGTCGGCTTGAAAAACAATTTCCTTGCTATTTCGGAACTCATTTTTAACATTATTGAGTGGTAACTTCTTGGAGTTTGTATATTATTTTGGCAGTTTCCATTTTTGTTTGATCGATAGATTGATCATTTGACTATGCAGTAGAGTGTTCGTTTTGTTCACGTTTGGCATTCGATGCGATAAACACAACGCAAAATGAATATTGCTCGTATTTGTAGGAGAATGAATAAATTTCCTCTTTAGAAAGGAAAGTACTTTATTATAAACAAAGTGAATATTCGCTGTCAGAAAGAATGTGATGTAGTGGCGGCTATAAGTTTACTTCCCTATTTTCGTGGACGACAAGACCTTTGGCGCTGTTCACAATTTCTCTTCATTTGCCATAAAGTTCAGCCAGATTTCATACTGAGGTGAGACTTGAGAAGTTTTGTGTACAGTAAATGGGATATAAGATCTACGCAATATTTTATTACAAAAATCTCGACATAATAATGACATAGTAAGTTCAATCAACATATATTAGCTAAATGAAAAAAAAATAGCATCAATATTTTAAATGAGATAAAAGGAATTGCCTATCTATAGAAACATGAGATAAAAATATTATTATCAGGGTTCTAATATACTCTGGTTTGGGACGCAACATGCGTCGACACCATTGCTCCTACCCATATAGCCAGCACGGCTGGCTGTGCCGGTGCTGCTGCTGCTTCTGCGGAGACTCTCAAACGGCGCAAATACTCAAACTTAATTGGAGATTATGTATTTGTGCCGTTTGGAGTCGAAACGTTAGGGGCATGGGGTCCGAGTGCTCGCAGTTTCTTCAGGGAGATTGCAACACGCATGATCGACGCTTCTCGTGACCAGAAGGCTGGCTTCTTTTTAGCACAGAGAATAAGTATTGCCATACAACGTGGCAATGCTGCCAGTCTTCTGGGCACGTTACCACAGGAGGCATGCGATGCGGAGGAATTCCACGATGCATTTTAGGTTTAAGTTTCTTTTAATTATTTATTTTATTTTAGTTTTATTTAGTTTAGTTAGATATAAAATTTGTAACCACATTTGTCCATTTACTTAACTTTGACTGTAAATGATAGATAAGTACTTGTTAACAGTAATGAAGAGGAAAATAAATTAACTTAGAAACTGGTATTGGAGTTTTCTGAAGTCACAGACCGCAAGTCAGGAGGTATCGCAAGTCTTTATAGATGAAAATATCCACTTACTGTCACGCAGCCCCTAAACTAAGTATAAAATATCCCTTCACTTCAGTCTTATATCGAATATAAACCAGTAGGTATCTGTGCCTATCATGTATGCGAAAAATTGAACGAAGTGAAAATTAATAGTATTAGTTTATTTTATGGCATACGATAATAGGGAAACCAATGGCCATATAAGTGAGTGCGGAGCTAAGTAATAAGCAGATGGTGGAAATTGAAATAAAATAATGCTGCATACAAAGAGATGAAATTCATAACTTTATCTTTAAATAATGTTTAGTCCGTCAATGTGCCTGGAGAGGGAGAATGGAAAAAAGGAAGGATGGTCAGGCCTCACTCATCATTATTCCACATTATCATTATAGGTATGCAATAAAGGTCCACCACATTTACTGTGACTTATCACTACCGCTATTGCAACACCATAGGTTATAGGTATGCATGAACTTATTATTACCTGCATAAGCGTAGAGGGAAGGAAAATAGAAAAAATAGAATGATACAAATAAAGGATAGTGAGAGTCAAGTTAAAGCAAGTGATGATTAATTTCTAATACACGCTAATAGTTGTACCGTTCAAGTCCTAAACCTACCTAAACTAATGGAATCGGGTTATTGAGAATAAAAAAATAGGAAAATATATTTTCTAAGGTAAGAGCACAAAGGGAATACCGTGTTTACAGATTCATCAGTAAAAATATATAGCTTCTTGAGCTATTCTCAAGGAGCCTGGCTCGTGTCCATGTAACTTGAACTGGCTGTAGCCGGGACATCCGAGTACTTTATTAAAGGCTACTAATCTCTGAAATGCAGAACGAAGGTAAGTTATATCAGTAAGTATTAGTGTTAGTGAAAAAGCGTATGACTTGCACCCGCGGTTAAAGGCTCGCGGCTGTTTTATATTTTAAGTGGAATATGTATTCCATTTACTCTTTATGTAGTCAGTACGTTCCATGCACTTCGCTAATATTTATGTAATCCTGTTATTGAAACAAACACATTGTTGGAACATTCATTAACTGCATTTCAAATTATAAAATAATGTTCACTGACTGATGATAAGTACATGATTTACTAACCCTCTCGTTCGTTAATATATGTTTTATGTGTAAAGCGTCTACGTACCGTAACGTTTAGAAGCAATAATTTGCCTTGTGGCTTACGAATAAATGCGCATTTTGTTATGTTAGTGTAAGCATCTAAGATTTTACCTTCCTTTCCTCCCCAATAGGTACTCCTTATTTCAGGTGGCTATGTGTGACAACTCTTGTGCCTTAACGGCCCATACCACTTACCTTCAGATGGGCCGCATAGTTATTTGCTACTTTAGTAGCATAACATTTTTCATGCATCTGAATTTATTTTTACACTTAGTCGTACATCCTAAACTGTGTGTAGAAATATATTATATATTTAAACATAAAGTAAAACGAAAAAGTAAAACATATTTATGCACAGGTAATCACGCAGGTAGGGTATGCAAATATACATACATATACCCACACAATCTGCTAGACATCTGGGGTAGGCAGAGACAACAGCCCGCCATCTGCTTCGATCCTTACACACTTCACGAGATTCTTCTTGCCATTAAACCTTTCAAGCAAGCCTGCCGGTACTTCTAACCAGCCCTTTTTCAATAAGTAAGTACATCATCAATTTGATCAAAAAAATAATTGTAAATTAAAAACAAGCAACTAATAGCTTACGTTTATACATACCTACATATCTTACTCTTTCTAATTGTAATACAAAACAGCTAAAGAAAAGTTCATAAATCGTTCATAGCTAAGTCTCACGAGGGTTGGGACAGGAATTAATGAACTCAACGCGTGCGACTGCAAAGTCATAGGTTTCCGTTTCGTTTCCCGCTCAGTGCAAATATTAATATCCATGAATATGTATATCGGGTATTTTTATGTTTAATTGGTATGTATGTATTTACGAAAAAAAAACATAAATTACATAACGGTTTCTTCAGCATACACCACTGCAGGACAGTATTAATACGCTTGGTGTGAACATAGGTGTTCACTGCCAATTAAACCTGATTATCTAGGACTAAACGGTTTGGCGCCTCTTTTCTTTGCTGCACTATAGACTGGGATTTCCTTTTCGACCACTCGAATTTCCGTCTACCTTTTTTTTTTTTTATCGTGCGGAAATCCCTTCGGATACCCCCCCGCCGGCCAGCGGGGGCGGTTATGTCGGGCTTGCACCGACTAAAACCGCACGCCGTCTCGGGTCTTCAGACGCCGGGGTGTAAGGTTACCCATAGAGTATATCCCTCGCACCCCGGCTGACCCTGGGCCATCTCACCACTAACAGCATCGCTCATCCTGTCTCCTCTGAAAGCAGAGGAGTACGGAGAGCGATGTGTTCCCGCCACGTTGGGTATTGGCCGACGATCAATGCCAACCCTATGAAGGGGTGAAGGGGAAGCCATTGACCGCCGCCCAGGGTGTACCGGCCGCTCCGATTCCGTTCCCCCCGGACTGCAGCGGGATCGGAATCGGAGCGACACTCGAGGAGGTTGCCCAACACACACCCCCGAATTTCCGTCTACCTACTACAATCCCGGGTAGTTCAAGCGGCACTTAGTTCTACCTTAAAACAAAAAATGTAACTCTGCATATTAGTTCTTTTGCGTTAACGTTGTAAAAAATGCACTATTAACATTGCTACGACCTATTTTCTCACAAACGCTTATCAAATAAACAGCTTTTCAGGCGTCTAAAAAGCAGTTTATTTTGTCAACACGGCACATCACTTTAATAACTTTACATATCTGAATGGAAGGGGCGTTTGTATACGGTATACACGAAAATAGAAAAAGGACTACAATAAATGAAATACGTATCGGTTTGCTTTGATCACCCCTTTTTTCAAAATACAGCCGGGTCGACCCCTTTGTACTGAGAGCTGTCCGGAGGCAAGTTTACTGTAATGTGTCTATTTAATATATTATACGAAAATTAGAGTGCCCCACTATATTTAACCCTTTTCAAGAGATACTAAAGATACAAATTTTCTTAAAATTTTACTGAGAATGTTAATAGTCCTAAATCTTGTAGTTTTGTATTATCTATAACATATTGATTTTAGGTAGATTTCGCTGAAATCGATCTGCCTATTGGTTTCTTGACTACTGTCGAATTTTAAAAAAAATTCTTCATAGGAGGTCTAGTTATGACCCCCTGAGTCCGAAACGACCACTGGTCAAAAAGTTTATTTATATATATATATATGTATGTATGGTTCCACTTCCCAAAATTTGCGGCACTCTCACGGTCGCATTTTTGCCTCGATCGCTTTCAAACTGCGGTCAAAAATTGCTTGGGTGTAAATTTAGTTTAAGTTCGTGAATGGGTGGAATCAGGCCTAAGGGGACGGTAGGGCCTCACTTTTTGTGAAATCAGTTTTTCCTCAAAATTTCACGTTCCATGAAAGATATTCGAACCGTTCTAATTTTATCCCATAGTATACATGAATACCAACAACTTTTAATTATAAACCTATAAGATTAAAACTTTAACTAAAAGTGGAGGGGGGAAAAACCAAAATTTTTCGGGAAAAAAATCATAACTTCTAACCGGTGAACATTCTTGCTGTCGGAAACATTTTTAATCGATAGGTCATTTTTAAGTCTAAAATAAATGTCTGAAAAGTATTTCGCTAAAAGTTACCGTTTTCGAGAAAAAAAAAACTGTTTAAAGTCCGTAGTTCTCTATATAAAATAATATTAATTGCTTCACGAAATCTACCTGTGCGTTCCCCCTGCGGGAACGGATTTTTTAACATTTACTTATATGAGTTAAGTTTGTACGATTTATCTACTAGCGAATCGATAACATAGGCTTAACCTTTTGATTTTTTTCTAAATGAGATACAGTTTTAGTCGTTTACCATTTGACTAGAAAGATATAAATCTAGGTTATTTCAGAAAGAAAAACGTAATTTAAGTTATATAAAAAAAAATGGAATAATATTTGAAAGTATACATATATGTATGTTTTGAGGAATTCGCTTCTACCCTCTACAAAGTAAGCTAATGATAACAGGCGGTTACGTAATTTTTGATTAGATTATCCAGGCCCTTATTAAGAAGTCTCACATAAATGTAGAACACCTTTATGTTAGGTCGTCGAGATACAAGTAAAGTAAATTAAATTGAAATTGGAAAAGTTAACAATAAAATGTTGTTTTATTGCCTACTTTTTCTCTCTAAGTCCAGTTCCTATCAACGTGTCCCTTTTGAAATTAGATAATACTCACCTTACCTTGTATCCACTTAAGCATAGCTTAGATAGCTATAAACGGATAGGTGACCACAACATTTATAAATATTAGAATAATAATGAGATTATACTACACACATTAATACATTTTAAGTGCTCGTTAGCTAATATAAAGGACATATTCTGAAAATCTCCCATTAGGATCTGGTGTAAATCATAAACAAACTGCGAGGAACTCGGGTCATGCGGGTAGACAAACAAAGAACACCACATCTTTTTGTTCGAACATGTTGGATGAGTGGATTTGTGCAGGTTCTGTCGCCGAAACACAGCTATATAATCGAATACAATTTAAATTCAGTCGTTGCTATATTTAGTTAACTTGAAAAACATAAGATTCTTTGTCTCCGCTACGTAAGATATGACACGTCGCGCGTCGATCGCCATGAAGAACGGAAGTGTGAGTCAGGCGTGAATTATACAGAAGACGCAAGAGGCATAAGGCATCAGGCGTAAAGCGTAAGGTATAATCACAAAGCGAAATCGAGTCGCCTTAACCTTACCTTGCGGTCGCCTCTTCTGTATAAATCACGCCTAAGATCGGCTTCCTTCAGTTTCGTTCTCTGTATCGCATTCTGTATATCTTCAGCTCGATATAATTTTTGAATGGTTAAAACCGAATTTAACAAACTGCTATTCCGATGTGTAATAAAGAGACCGGTCTACAAACTTTTTGCGGTCGTGGCAAATCAATATCCGCATACGAGTACTGTATGTTTGTGTATACGCGAATAATTAAGAATCATTGATTATTTCAGTGGGGTTAGCTATACACATAGAAAAAGGTAGTATATAATTTGAAATCGTTTTTTTTTTCTAAACATTGTCATACAGAATTCCCTCTTGAAAATGTAGAATATATATTCATATATATTCTATTATATCAATATAACTAAAATACATAAAATAATCATAATCATAATCATAATCATTTATTTGCTATGTAATATGGTGTAATATGGTATATTACATATTATTATTAAGTGAAGAATATGTCTAAGGACGATATTTTTATGATATCTTCATATAACATCTCATCATCATTTTTGCGCTAGTCCCGGTCGCATCCGAGGCCTTCATCGGAGTCCGGGATACACTTCGAATTAATACTTATTTATCGAAATTCATATTCTATATACTTCCTACGCATATCCTATATTTTAGACGTATCGAAAACAAAACTACCAGCACAAAAACCTTTTCGAAGCTCAAACAGGAACTTGTCTTTATTTGTTTTCACATAAAATTTATTTTATCGATAAATTCTGCTATATTTCCAGTGTTATTCCGTAAGCTAGTAAATAAATTCGGTGTCATATTTACTTCAAACGATTGCATATCGCATCAAAAAGGTATAAATCAACAAGTTTGGTGATAAACTCAGTTACACACAGGTCTGGTTTGTTGTAGAACAAACATTTATTTATCAAAATAAATCAATATTTACATAGTGATCGCTACCACCATTTTTAATACTGAAGTACACAATTTATAGTAGGATTTTTTTAGTAATATTCCAACATATAAGTTTTATCACATATAACATATAAATTTAGCAAATGATTTACGAGGCGTGTAACTTTATAGGGCTAATAACTAATTGCTACTAACAAAAAAAAACTTATCAACGATAAAATATTTACAATAAACCTCCAATTTTTAGCACCACTTTTTAGCTTCCAACTCAGTGACTATGCGATCTTGCCAAATTCAGTGGATATTGTTCTTCCACTGTGTTAGTCTGGGACTCCATCTATTTCACAAATCTCTTACTACGTGTGTGAAGTAGTGAATTCCAAGTTAAAGAATGATCCGAAGGATGAATTTACTAAATTAACAATAATTTAACGGGAATTAACGCGATCATGTATCGATACGTAATAAAGTACCGCCCGGCGATACCGATACCCTTAGACAGAACGTCGCGGTGATATTACGGAGATCGAAGCTTCCGTCTAGTAAAATCACTTTGGAAGTGTCAAGCATTAAAAAACATTAGGGATAACCCGGATATGTTAGTGCTTAAGGCCGACAAGGGAAACGCCACCGTTGTGATGAGTACAAGTGATTACCAGAGTAAAAGCTCTCGAACTGTTGGGTGATAACAAGGTCTATAAACCGGTATCATATAACCCCACGGTTAGAGTAGCGCGCAGAATACGAGCTCTTATACAGGAAAACGAGGACCTGTTTACAGAAGATGAGTATAGTAGACTGTTTACACCCAAGTCACACCAGCCACCCAAGTGGTATAGTCTACCAAAAATACACAAGCCCAACGTGCCGCTGCGGCCAATTGTAAGTCAAATACCATCTCCTACTTACGATCTTGCGAAGCACGTTGCGTCATATTGCAACCGCTTGTAGACAAAACACCGTTTTTTGTGAAGGAATCGCGGCAATTATCCAAATTTTTTGTTTTTTTTATACCACTCAGGTGGCAGACAAGCTCACGGCCCACCTGATGGGAAGCGGTTACCGCGGCCTATGGACGTGTGCAACACCAGGGGCGTCACACTCGCGCTGCCGACCCTGTATAAAAAAACTGAAACTTTCAGATTCTCAGTTGTTGATAGCAAGGACATCACAAAATCGTTTAAATCCATTGATATTAAAAAGACCGCGGACCTATGGGGATTATCAGTCAAAACTGTTTCAAGCATCATTGATGTCATTGCTCCCCATCTAGCAACTGTGTTTAATGACTGCGTCAGTAGCGGTATATTTCCTGATTTAAAGAAACATAGTAAAGTCATACCTTTGTTCAAGGCAGGCAGCGCCTCAGATCCCTCGAATTTCAGACCCATCTCTGTGTTGCCAACCTTGAGTAAAGTATTTGAGAAATTAATTCTAGACCAAATGCTAACCCATTTTAATAAATATAAATTATTTCATGATAAACAGTTTGGGTTTACTAAAGAACGATCAAGACGATCGAGGCCTGGGAGGATAAGCAGGATGCATTAGGTGTTTTCTGCAATCTATCCAGAGCCTTCGATTGCGTCCACCATGATACATTGGTCAGGAAATTAGATTATTATGGAATAAGGAACAAGGCTCTCGACCTTTTGACTTCTTATTTAAACAATAGAATTCAGAGGGTCGATGTGAACGGTACACGTTCGGTGGGATCTTTGGTTTCGATGGGCGTTCCACAGGGTTCGATACTTGGACCATTTTTATTTTTAATTTATATAAAAATAGTATTGTTTTGTTTGCTGATGATACTTCCTTAATATTTAAAATTAAAAGACAATTAGATAATTATGACGAAGTGAACAACGCAATCTCACGAGTGGTTCATTGGTTTAATATAAATAATCTTTGCCTTAATGAAAAAAAAACAAATGTATTAAATTCACCTAACCTAATGTTACACAGGTGGAAACCAATGTACAACTTAATGGACAGTTGTTGAGCCTTGTGGAATCAACCGTGTTCTTAGGTTTAAGTATCGATGCCAAATTACAGTGGGGATCACATATTGAAAAAATAGCTAGTAGGTTAAGTTCTGCTTCCTACGCTGTGAAAAAGATTAGGACTTTAACAGACATAGATACCGCTAGAATAGTTTATTTCAGTTATTTCCATAGTATTATGAGCTACGACATTCTCCCCTGGGGTAATGCCGCAGATTTAAATACAATCTTTGTACTGCAAAAGCGGGTGGTGCGGGCAATTTATAAGTTGGGCCCAAGAGTCTCCCTCCGAGAAAAGTTCAAAGAAATAAACATTCTAACTGTAGTTTCCCAATATATTTTTGAAAATCTTTTGTGTGTTAGAAGAAACATTTCCAATTTTTTAAGGCTTTGTGATATACATAACGTAAATTCTAGACATAAAAACAATCTTGTGGTTTGTAATAGTCGACTCCACAAGATTAGTATGTCCTTTCAGGGTAACTGTATACGCTTCTACAACAAGCTTGGATATGAACTGTTTGCTCTCTCTCTATGCTACTCAAATGAAATATTGTACTTAGGTTAAGTAAATATGTTTGTAAATAGACCAAAAAAAAAACAGCCCGCTGAGTTTCTTGCCGGAGTCTTCTCAGGACAGGGCCGCGTTTCGAACCGGTGGTCCATTTGCCAAACATTAGATTATTTGTATATTTTTTATGACGTTTTGCCGTATTAATGGTCTATAGTGAATAAATGGTTTTAGACTTTGACTTTGACTTTGAAACTGGAACTAGATGACGTCCTGGTGAGTTTTGACGTGGAGTCCCTTTTCACGAACGTTCCCCTAAAAGAGTGTTTAGACGTTGTGAAAGACCTACTGAGCAACAATTAACTACCGTTTAACTATATTGATCTACTTGTACACTGTTTTGATTGCAAATACTTCCTTTTTCAAGGTCAAGATTACCTACAGATAGATGTTGTTGCAACGGGAAGTCCTGGAGCCCCTGTACTTGCCAATATTTGGATGGAACATTTTGAAAAGAAGGCACTGAGTCTCGGCCCGACGACCATCAGACTTTGGAAGCGATACATGGATGATATTTTCAGTATCGTCGAAGGAAGTGAAAAGGAAGTGGATCAATATATAAAACATCTCTATAAAATAACTCTATTCACCCCAAGACGAGGTTCACGTATGAGATGCAGGAGGATAGGTCGTTGTCTTTCTTAAACGTAAAAGTAGCCGTGAGATCAGATGAGGCCTTGTCACACTGTGTGTACCGGAAATCTACGCATACGGACAGATACCCACACGCCACGTCTCATCACCATCCCCGACATTTGCAATACGTTATGACCTCACACAAGAATAGAGCTAATGATCTCTGTGACCCTGAACATCTGGAGCGAGAGCTGGATCATGTTCAGGAGGTACTTAAAAATAACGCGTACGAAGTGAACGGACGACGAAATCAGCAGACATTAAGGCAGAGGCATCCGAGGTGAGCAGACAGCCAGCCTATATGCCTTTTGTCAAGGGAGTTACGGATAAAATCGGTTCCGTGTTAAAAAAGTGACCATACCGACAGCTTACACATTAGGCATAAAAGTAAACAACATCGTGGGCACACCGAAGGATGTCTTGCCACTACAAACTCCAGGTGTCTACAAAATAAATTGCAGCTGCGCCAGTTCATACATAGGCCATACAAAGTAGACTATTGCTGAGAGGGTCAAGGACACATTGCAGCTGTAAAGAACCGTCAGACGAGCAAATCAGCGATTGCAGAACATCTTCTGGAAGCAGGCACCAATCACTGGATTGAATTCCACCATACGCAAGTCCTCTCCACCGAACGTCACTTCTATTCGAGAGTTGTACGTGAAGCCATTGAAATTAAGAAACATAAAACATTTCAATCGGGAAGATGGGTTTAAATTATCTGTAACATGGAATCCAGTTATAAAAAACTTGCTACCTCACTTTTCTGCGCAGTTGGATAGACACCGGTTAGTTTACTTAGAGAATAGGGACAAGTGTAGTATGTGACGGTACATGGCGAAACGAAAATATGAAAAATATCGAGAATGTGCTGGTGGATGAAGAACGTTGTACCTGACGGACTCGACGACGGAAGACGTGTACCACTGCGCCAGTCAGCCTGTGACCAAGGCCTGAGTACCCTGGTGGAAACGTCAGGTAATCCAAACCTATACACGATCGCGTTAATTCCCGTTAAATTATTATATAAGATGAATTTACATAAACGACTGGGTTTTTTTATCGCACCTACAAATTAACGAACACGTCGCAATCCATAGGTCATTAGTAAATATGTACGGCCCAAATGAACCATCATTTGGTTTCCAAAGCGGTTTCCGTGGTTTATAAACATCAGAGGTACGTGTTGCCACCAGAGGGTAAAAGGGGATCCGCAAGTAAAAATGAGAATATAGATCTAAGACGCTGTGTGTCAACAACAACATAGTTAATCATGTGAATTGCATTTCAATGGAATAAATTCGAGCGTGGAAATCACTTCGTAGGATCTCGGTTTATTAATTTTCTAAACCCTAAAACATAAGTGGAGAGTGTGCAAATTTTCAAACAATAAGTACGTCCATCTTTTATCTATGGGACGAATGATTACATACGGCTAATGAATTTGAATCATACGCTATCTGGGAGCCGATCCATCAAACATTGTCTTCCGACGATAGCTGACCAGACAAAGGGTTTTAATTTGGTTATCAGAAGCTTTTGTAAGCGAAATATTGTTCATGCTTTGTTTTCTTCTGGTGCTTATGAGCTTTTTAAACTATTTGAAATGGAAAATACAATTTTATTGAATTAGCTGCACTGTTACCGTTACCGCAGGTTCTTTATAAAACATCTTTTTAAAGTGGTTCTTGAGTTTTTGGTGGGGTTTTTGAAGGTTCTTTTTTTCGTGGGGTTTTTGAAAGTTCTTGAGTTTTTCGTGGAGTTTTAAATTTTTACTGACACCTCTGTACTGACGATCTATGTACTCTGTACTGTAATGACGACTGACGATTCGAAAAAATACACACTTAATGGTTTAAGTATTCCCTTGTGCCGGTATTCCCGGAGTACCACTGTTTTTTTTATATTTCTGACGTTGCAAACAAGCACACAGCAGAGACAAGACAAAATTTATTAAACATATAAATATTAACCAGATTTTACACATATTTTTTTTTTTAAATTGAACTATCCGATAATTCAAATCCTTTTAATTTCGAAGTACAAATATAACAATGTTATTATGAAATAAACATAGTAATAAACTTGACTTAATAAACCGGTATCATTTAATTATCTTCTTCAAAAGGGAGTAACCATTCAGGTATAAATAGCTAATATAGAAACAATAGCCGAAGGTGTCTATTCTGTTATCATAACTAAAGTTGTTCTAAACTGTTTAATGTTTTTCTACATTATTCCTGACAACAGTAGCAGTATTATTTGACACCTGCTGATGTGCCAGAAAAAAAGTGCAAATATGATAGTATCGATTAAGCCAATTGTTTAACATGTGTCTGTGGTTTCACTAGAAGGGACACTGAAATGCGAACTGGAGGAGTGAAAACTGAAATGCGGATCCCACGCTCCAAGATGAAAGCCTCAGATGCACGGTATGATAATGATGGACGATAATAAGTAATGCTTGTCTTAAATGTAGATTTAATAAAAAAAATTTTTCTTTACAAAATCAATAGATTGACCCCAACTCAAAGCAATCCGATAGGTGAGAAGGTTACCACTAGGGTGTATAGGGGCCCAACCAAGAGGTGCGGAGACCAAGTCAACCCCAACTGCAAAAAGATCTAGAGAGAAGATCGCAAATCGGCAAACAGAAGTGGGACGTCCTAACTGACTGACAAAACATAGATGAAGTTCATACGACGCATCGCACGAACTCGTCAGAATGTATAAAGAAACAACAAAACACAGAAAAGAGATTTGATCGAAATTATTTTAGTAGACGCTCAGTAGAATCGACACCAAAGAAACTGAAGTAGAAATTCCTTCAGAAAATATAAGCACAAACAAAATGTTGTCTTTGTCTGCACTGGCTATTATTATCGGTAATACTTAGCTGAATAAACACGAATACTTTTAAGCGCCCTTTAAGTCAAGTTTAAATTAACGCTTGCTTATGTCTGAAATTCGGCAGCATTTATAATAGCAAGGAAAGACGCGAGCCGGCCGCGAGCCTCAAGGCACCCCACTGCGCAGATTTAATTAACAAGATATGGGTCTCTTTTAAACCAACTCTACCTACTTTTTGGAACATTGAAGATTAAAATTCAATGAGCCAAATATTAAATAAAATATTTGAGCCTATAGTTTTGTGAACGTTAAGGGTTAATTAATTTAAAAATTAATCAACTCGCCGTCGATGCCAATAAATTCTTTTTGTACCCGTAAAACTGATTGGGAATTCGAGATCCCATTTTTAAACTTCGTAATTCGATTAAATTTCTGATGTAAAATTGTTTTCATTATCAATTTTGTTTGGGACATTGTTTCTGTCCGTGAATCTCGTAAATTACAAACTGTATGTTTCCCTGCAAGCCCTGAGGCCAAGCTGTAGCTGTGTTTAAACGAATTGAAAACCGGTAATCGAATGCGCGCAATGGGAGCTATGTCAATATTTTAAATTTAAATATCAATTGAAAGTAGGTACATACAGAACGATTTAATATTTATTTTATTCGCCGTGTAACATCCATCTCTGTTCGAATATTAAACAACAAACTTGTTTAAAATGAAACTATGTTTATTTGTGCACAGTTTTGTATCGCGGATACAATTTGTTACTCTCATGTTACGTGTCGATAAGAATATCTTTTTTTGTTCTCTTTTTCCGATCTAAATCTTTACAAAAAAGTAAGCATACAAAATGCTTAAAAATTTAATTGAATCTTTTTTAGGGTTCCGTTACCTAATGGCAAAAAACGGAACCCTTATAGATTCGTCATGTCTGTCTGTCTGTCTGTCCGTCCGTATGTCACAGCCACTTTTTTCCGAAACTGTAAGAACTATGCTGTTGAAACTTGGTAAGTAGATGTATTCTGTGAACCGCACTAAGATTTTCATACAAAAATATTAAAAAAACAATTAATTTTGGGGGTCCCCATACTTAGAACTGAAACTCAAAAACTTTTTTTTCATCTAACCCATACGTGTGTGGTATCTATGGATAGGTCTTCAAAAATGATATTGAGGTTTCTAATATCATTTTTTTCTAAACTGAATAGTTTGCGCGAGAGACACTACCAAAGTGGTAAAATGTCCCCCCCCCCCCCTGTAACTTCTAAAATAAGAGAATGATAAAGCTAAAAAATATATATGATGTACATTTCTATGTAAACTGCCAACGATAATTGGTTTGAACGAGATCTAGTAAGTAGTTTTTTTTTAATACGTCATAAATCGTAAACCGCAATTTACCTTTCATTCAATCAACTCAAATATAAAAATTAAAAAAAAAAATCATTATCGTGTTACTTGCTGCTACGGAACCCTTAATGGGCGAGTCCGACTCGCACTTGGCCGCTTTTTTAACAGAAAATGTTTTGGCTACCTGTTTAAAGAAATTCGGCATGCGTCTGAATTAATCATTCAGCAGATAACATACATATCTATATATCTATCACACTATCTAAACCATCGAACTACCATCTCACCAGCACATTGCAAAGGGATTAAGATTTTCTAACGAAATTTTGTACCTACTTCGTCAGCAGTTTATGCGCAGTCGAAGATGACTGCCCGATGACGTAAGTCAGTAATCTTAATGGACACTTGGGCAGGACACCGACACCGATGCCCGACATAACCCCCCCGCTGGCCGGCGGCTATCCGAAGGGATTTCCGCACGTAAAAAAAGCCCAATATAGAGATAATAACACTAAAACTAGATTAATTTTATTCATTAACATTTAAGGTGATAAACAAGCATATGACCTGCATCATCATAATTGATCTCTGTATTAATACAAGATTGCAATAACATAAATATTATTTAGATACCTACTTAATCTCCCTTACACTGAAATAAAACAACTAGTAAAGGAATTGAGTACAGCATGGCAAATTATATTCTTAGATAAAATACGTGGTCACGACGCCATGAACAATGAATAAAAATAAGGGGAACACAAGATAAAGAAGGTCGCAACTTTGTTGTTACTTTAGGGTCTGAAACATCTTTCGCGTCATCTGACGGCGTAGTTCGACAAGAAAATTAAAAAAAAGCAGAACACCGGCTGGCCAGACTTAATTAGAATTTTTCGAATTAAATAACATTTTTTTCGTAACGTCTCCTGAGCGTATTTCGTGGGGTAACATAAAATTGTTAATACCTGTACTAAAGTGAGCGTCTTGCTACAAAGTTGCAGATTTTACGCAGGCACGCTTTGTAACAATAAGTTGCTTCGTGAAATTGTTATGATCACGAATGTTATGTTTCTAAATAACATATTTGACCTATTCATAGGGTCCCGAGACGCATGGAGAAAAGCATCATTTAAAACCAATATTCCACAAAAATCTAGTGGGGCGGTAATCACACTGTGATTGTCAAAATTCGGGCCAAACTTAGATATTTTTGTTGCAGTATTTTTATTCAAAATTACAGACATTAGGCTTTATGCATATTATTCGACGCGTCTTTATATATTGAGCAATAAATATGAAGAAAATGAAATCAAATGAAACGTCTTCGACGTCAAAAACACAAAAAAATGATTTTATATTTCAGTTTCTTTCAGAGTCTGGTTGTTTTATGTAAATATATAATATACGTATTGTCATTGTCACTCAAATGTCAAAGTCAAATACGCGTTACTCTGATAACTCGAAAGATACTCACTTGTAAAAGTTTTTAAGGGACAATTTGTATGGTAGGTACCCGAAACCTTGAACGTACAAACCCCAAAATCTAATCAGTTCTTCCCATTAACCAAACAAGATGATTGGCGGAAGAATTTTTTAAATCGGATAAGTGGTTCTTGAGTTATTGCGTAAACAGACATCCAGAAATCCAGACCAACAGACAGACCGACACAAAAATTTTTTTTGCTTAATTAGACTCAGAATCATGTGAAACGTCGAGAAAAGTGATAAAAAGTGGGTGTAAGATTTTGATTTTTTTTGCGTGATTTTAAGACTTCGGTGTCCACCTGGTTGGTGGCCCGAAGTAATTTGCTACCAGGGTTTTCTCTGGATAAAAATTAAATTTATCCTATATAAAATAATATATTTATAAAGTTAGTAAATCAGAGTCACTGAGTTTCTTGACCAGCAATTTCATTAAGAAGATGAGGTTTAAGACTTGCTTGTTATGGTTACCTGAAAAAAAAAAAACAATGATATTTTATTTATACTGTTGATTGATATGATATGGCACTTGGTGGAACTTGCTACACATATTGAAATAAATGTATCTCTTTTACTTTTCCGCTATTATATTTAATAAATCACACCTTTTTTTTTTTTTTATCGTGCGGAAATCCCTTCGGTTACCCCCCCCGCGTGCCAGCGGGGGCGGTTATGTCGGGCATGAACCGACTAAAACCGCACGCCGTCTCGGGTCTACAGACGCCGGGGTGTAAGGTTGCCCATAGAGCATATCCCTCGTACCCCGACTGTCTGACATTTAATAAATTACCTGACAATAAATACAACTCCGATCTGAGTTTCACTATACTTGGTGACTGTAAAGCTTTCCGTGTGTAATTCCGACAGTAAAGCTTTCTACCTACACGGTAGTTCTTTTAAGTGAAAAAAAAATCCATATAATTTAACACGCAAGTCAACAGGTGGCGCTGTTGGCGAGAAGCCAGGTCTCCGTGACTAGGAAACGACCGAGCTTATCTACTCCTCTATTGAATATTACCCTCCGACTGTAGCTACTATAAACCTAACTATACTATAGCTGTTCTACGATTCAAACATTTTATACGAGTACAGTGTAAACAGTGAAATCGCCGTTTATTTAAACCACTTCGTGAGGGCGATTTACTTCTGAAATTATAATGATTATTATACTCAAGAAACGCTACGCTTGTATAGAACTCTTTAATTTAAATAAGCAATAATTTCATATCATTTTCCATAGCACCTTAGTTTATGATGAATTACAACGTAAAATTTGTTTGTAATTTTTTACTGTTCAACATCTTATATTGCTGTCTAGGTATATACCAATACTGTGACCTCATTAACACGTAAACATAATTATTGAATTCAATTAATTTTTTAAGCATTTTGTATGCTTACTTTTTTCTAAAGATTTAGATCGGAAAAAGAGAACATCCAGAACGGGACTTGAACATTGTTTCCGTAGTTCGCAAGAATTACGGTAGATGGCTCCATCGTCGCCTGAAGACGTATATAATATATCGGAGAATTTCGAATATCTGGGACGTGTCTAGATAGCTCAGCTGGTCAGAGCATTCCACCTGTAAGGGACTGGTCGCGGGTTCAAGTCCCGTTTGGATGTTCTGTATTTCGGATCTGAATCTTTATAATTATTGTAGTCATATATTGTGGAACACGAAAGTTTAAATGTTAGAAGTCTTTATCATAGCACAATTTTTTAAACCTTAGTAAAAAAAATTGTGATTTGTATTGACAAACTAAGAAACTTCGTACTTTTTATTCAACTTACTTTTCTTTCTAAAAAAGCTAATATAATTTTATTTGTGGTAAAAGTACAAATGCTTTCATCTTTGTAAGCGACAATTTTCATTCTCTGAAAATTATATCACATAAAACATTATTTGATTCTAAAACAATTAAATTTTTATTGCATTTTTCTTAATTGCGATTAAACAATTATGCTATTCAATCTTACGTGCTTATTATTTTATTTTTAGATTTAGATAAATATTGTAAATTATATTTTAAACTTATAAAAAAAATATTATTTATTTAAAAAATAAAAATATTTATGCTTATTATTATCAACGTAAACTTTCTCGGCAGTTTATGCAAATATCACACATTGAAATAAAACTATTTTAACGGATTCTATTAACATAGTTTGTTGCATTAACTTGCACTACAAATATAATACAACCACCATCCTGTCTTCCTATTTCATATCAGTTAAAAGTTTTATAATATCTTTAAAATTGACGAAATAATCCTCTGAATACACTTAACGTTTTCACTCTATAAGTATATGAAAGTGGTATTATTTGAAAAATTGTATTCGTGAAACTAAATTGAAAATATATTAAATGAAGGTTAAAGCCATGTTTTGTTTCATCTCGCATTATATTGACAGAGGGTCTTCCCTCGAGTAAACAGGGTTTAAGCCCCTACGAATACAAAATTTCTATTTTGGCATATGAGATTACGTTCATACATGTACCTGGGCAAATTCTGCGGCAAAATGTACTAAGTAGTTTAAACAAAATGTCTTCAAATTAGGGAAGAATTAACGGGAAGGATTATAGAGATAACGTCGTTGACGTAATAAGCTCCTGCGAGGGTTAGTGAGATTGAGTTGCTTACTGTAAATGGATAACAGTTTCAATTGGACACATAGAACAAAATACGTGAATTCCTAGAGTCACCATAGTGCACGATAGAACTTGTTTTTTCTTCAGGATTTCTTGTTATTGGATAAATCAAAACGCAACTCTAAAATTATTTTCTCTCGCAATTAGTAGATTTTTTATGGATTTTTGATAAATCTGCTCCAAGTTGACCGATATTTTTAGAGATAAGAGATCCTTATGATATATAAAATATATACTTCTTAATAAATTTTGTCCCGTTTAATACATAAAATTAAATATGAATATTCCTCTAGTGAAATACAGAAGTCAGCATATATACAAAAAAGATTTTTGTTGTAACAAAAGAGTTTTGTTATAACACTGCTTGTCATTATTATTTTCAGTTCTGCCTATATCAGTAAGCCTCTCCGTCAGTCCTTTTTCCTCTTAACTTTTACAGGTTGTGAAAGACAATAAGCAGCTTATAATTTCTATGGCTTCCTTGACGTACAAAAGAATTTATAAATATCAATTGCTAAAGGTAATAACAATATTGGGTGTGAGGATCTGACGCAAGCTTTCCTCTCGGGGTGGGGTGGTCGGACGGTAGTCGTTCCCATCGATCCCATCCAGTTCCAAAAGTAGTATAGGCCAAATCGAGGAGGAAGGAAGAGAAGGAGAAAGCGGACCTCGGACTCCGATCTTGGATGCAACCGATAACAACGCTAAGATGAAGATGGATGAAAGGTAAAATAAGAATAAAATGTTAGTCCGACCCCGTTACACTTCACATTTAACTTAAATCCGCAACTTCATTGTAGTTTTATCTTTTAGATATGTTTCTTTATAAAATACTTGACAATGTTTTTAATATCCATTGTTAGAGTACAATGGCACAAGTTTTTATTTTTATGTCTCAACCAGCACTAGTTTTAATTAAATACAACCATTAAAGCATGGAAAACATATTTGTAAGTATTAACGTAATCGAAGTACACAGATAAAAGCGATTAGGTATATGTGAATTACAAAAAAAACTTGTTTAAAGTGGAGATCGGATCCATAGCTCTGAAAGTGATAGCTATGAGGGGAAATGTTTTGTTTTTGCCCACGATAAGTGGCTACATATCATCATAACTGAAGTTATTTTAACTATTTTCAAAATAACTACGGTCATATGACACACTGTTTAAAATACCTACAGTCGTTTCACAGATGTTTGTAGAAACTAATGGACGAAATAACTAAAGGTCAACTCAACTATGATTTATTCAATTACGGTTGATTGAAATAATTGACGATTCACATACTGTAGAATTACCAGTGGTCAATATTTGTAGACTAACTAATTAGTAAGACACACAAAAACTAACATATAATTAGGGTCATCAAGTTTATAAACCGCCCACCCAAGACGGCCAAGTGATTCAAATTTAGAGTAGAATAGAGTGAAAACTACTGGAGTGGAGCGGACACAGGTATATTAGGTTAGGTTAGAACATCGCCCATTAATCCATTAAACCACGATTCCCGGCCGGTACCGAGGCAAGCTCGCTCCGCTCGCTGCGCTCACTCGCCTTCACCCCAGCACTCGCCTTGAGCAAACTGTTCTAACCTAACCTAACCCTAATTATTCATTAACAGTAGATAATATCTGATGGTTCCATATTATAAAAACATTAGGTTCTTCCACTTTCACAGCGTTTACAGCCATAATAGCAATATAAATAACAACTTGTACTCAGTTCCAAATAAAATGTCATTGACACTATTACCATTGTAATATTGTAACCACCCGCCACCTTAAAAATCATTCCAAAACGTAGTATTGATGTACCCTAGACGAGTCGTCCAATATCAACTATGTTTGAAATACCCAATATCTCAAAAACCACCAGATGAATCGTTCGTTAGTGCAATTAATTTTAGTTTAATAAAAATTAGGTGAATAGAACAGTAGACGATTCAACCAATATGCGTAATGAACATATGTGACAACCCTAGTTATGTTGAAATATAGTTAAGATAAGAACAGTTATAATGATACGTAACCCGATAAGATTATATCTAAAAACTCTTAACTTCTTAGTAAAGTCCGATAAGTATTTTTAAAACAGAGTGACAGGAAAGAAAGGTATAGGTAATAATCCAACGTTTTTTTAAAATTTTGAGCAACAGAAAGCACTTTTTAAATGAGAAATGCAATCACTTAAAACAATTGTACCAATCCCTGAAGATCCAGAATTAATTGAAACGTTAATTCTATTTTCAGCCAAAAATGTTTAATCGTAATACAACAATATTTGAATAATACAGAGCTATGAAAACCTACGAGTACTTATATTTATAAGTGCCTACTTAGATATCTTATGCTAGACATGCATTGCGATGTGAAGACCTGTGTTAATTTTTTTAAATGTTATTTTGTCTCAATTTTCCAACAAAAATCACAAATGTGAACGTATACCTGGCATATAAATGAAAAATTTGTTTTTATATAAAATAGATTCCAGGCATGTTTTAAAAAGTCGCGGCAGTTACCTACAGTTTGTCTTCAACCCAGAGATAGTTGATTTGAATTAAATATATAAATAGTAAACATTTAGAGACCGATATTCTTAGCAATCCATGGATTCTCCGTGCGGGTGCCGGGTCCATCGCGTTGCTGAGTTGGGAACTCGGGACAGTGCTTGGGATTTGCGACCCAAGTGTAGGTTTAGAAGGGGTCCCTTTTTTTGATGTACATCAACACTGACCTTCACTACCCAAGTTCCCTTCCCTGCATAACCAAATTTGATTCGAACCTACTAGTGCGACTTTAGACATTCGTCCTAGTAATGAGCTTATTGTAGCTCTCGATAGTCCTAGATCTTTAAGTAGGTTATAGAGAGATTTTGCTGGTATGCCTCTCGCTCCCACTTCCACTGTAAACAAATTAACTACGTAACTGTTTTTGGTTAATTCGTTTGTGAGATCATAGTATTAATTTTTCTTTATTGTGTGGTCCTTCGGTATATTTGTTTCCCACGGTACAGTAAGTTCCACAAGGACCACATATTTTAAGTTACACGGAATTATGCAGTATATACAGACCCCTACCAACTTCCTTGATGTGCAAGCCAAGCCTCACCTGCAAGTCGGTGCACCTGGTAAACAACGGACAAGGCTCTGGTGCAGGCTTTCTTCTCGGCTTGAGAGGTCAGACGGCAGTCGCTCTCAGAAAAGCTGACATACCAATCAAAAACAACAAGCGGACCTCGAGCTCCAAAGTGCAAACTTTGGATGCAACTGGGGCTGGCAAATCGGGTAGGAGGATGAAGTTACTTGAAATTATGCCGCAATCAAATTACTTTAACTAAAAGAAATTACTATCCGCTGAACAAAATCATGATGTGTAAAGAATACCTCAACTATCCCATTAATATTATAAACGCACAAATTGGTGGGGGGGTATCCGAAGGGATTTCCGCACGTAAAAAAAAAAAAAAAAAGGACGTATGGATATGTGGATGTTTGTTACTCTTTCACGCAAAAACGGCTCAAATGGATATGGCTGTAATTTGGTAGAGGCATAGATTATAGTCCGGAACAACATACAGGCAATAGGTTCCCATGGGTTGCGGGAACGGGATTATAATACCACGGGGGCGGAGCCGCGGGCAACAGCTTTATGCATAAAAGTAACAATTGTTTTTACATGACTTAACAACTTCCAACAGTTGATATATGATTATTCCGAACCTGATCCGAAAACCTAACCCGGTCACGGGTTAGGTTAGAAACTTGAAAAAAAAATGTAATATTTGTTCCGAACGTAACCCTCTTCCTAACCTGACCCGACGTCTCGTTCCTATCATAACCCGAATTGCGCAGATTGGTCATTCTGTCTAATCTTTCTCAAAATCTTTAGAAGGCTGGTTGGGGCTAATGCGCATTAGCCCCACATTAGTTTCTATAACCATGCAGAATAAGTTAAATAGCTAGGCAAGTAATTAAACGTGTCTGCGCAATTCGGGTTATGATGGGAACGAGACGTCGGGTCAGGTAGGTCAATATTACTTTTTTTTTTCAAGTTTCTAACCTAACTAGCGACCGGGTCAGATTTTCGGGTCAGGTTCGGAATTATCGTTGATATACTAATTATGCAGTACAAATCTTCATACAATATTAAAATGATATTGAAATAATATTCAAATCAAACAAATTTTGTGAATAATTTCGTTAAAACATGTCCAACCTGTAATGACAGAATTATACTGACTTCTTTAAGCAGTCGTTTCACTATGTAGTCACGTTGAATTATTCAAACTTTTAGAATAATAACCCCAGGGAATGAACCTGGTTGCAGTCTCTAAGAATAAAAAGTGATAGCATAAAATAGTGATCATGTACTTACTCATTATTTTTTATTATTATTACAAGTCTCATAATTAGTCGTACTAGACGATGATAGTCCCGCTTTATGGCATTTAGCAACCCACTATTGCTTTTTACACATAATATATAACCTAAATCCATCGGGGATAACGTCCCTTTCAGATAGTGAAAGAATTTGGCAATGAGTGCAGTGCTTCCGAAAGTGACCCTTAACATGTAAACAAACTCACAAAATTCGCATCTCTATTATATCAGTATAGATTACATAATTTCTTAAGTTTTTTCCTGAAGCTGGTGCACATGCAACAGTTTGCTGAAGAGACCTACGGGGCTTAAGAACATGACAACAACAGGTAGGCTGGCGTGCGGCCAAGTAAGCCTCTACGTTTGCTACAGCTACACTTCGTGCTACAAGCGTACCATCGTAGCCGTCTCGCTTCACCTCACATAAACGACTTTTATGCACATTTTGCTTTTTTATCTCTTTATTTTGACATTACCCTTTTTATATAATAATAATAATAAATAAATATTCTACGACATTCTGCACAGAGCTTTCTAGACCCAAAGTGAGCATAGTTTAACCACCTTGTGTTATGGGTTCCAGAATGCTGGTAAATGCGGCTAATATGCGGTAATTTACTCATACCTAATAATATGTCCATTCAGGATAATGTCCCTTTCAAATGGTGAAAGTCGTTTGCCAGGAAGTGCAGTCAAAGTATAATATTAGTATAGATAAGATAATTTTTCAGTGGATAGAAGTCGGCTAACAGTCAGCTTAAAATTCTCGTCTAGAACCTGAATATTTCATCGTGGTCTTAATCCGACACAAAGAGTATAATTTACAATTTTCTCGGGGATTTTTTGCGAGGCCCAGCCATACGAGACGAATTACCTCATTCGGCTCGTACTCATTATATTCTGACGTCGCCAAAGAGCACAGTCGGGGTTAAGCGCGCGTATCATTCTAACGTTTACAAATTTTATTACCCATCTCCTTTTGTTCTGCTTTACGGGCGGGGCGGGTGTCGCACTCTGTATACCAACCATACAGGCGGTAGAACAAACAATTGTAAACCACTTATTATTTTCGGATAAAATTGGATGAAAAATACTTTTTCCAATGCATAGTTCAGATATATTATTTTTAGAATTGTTAGTCTTTAAATGATCCGTAAAAATGTGACGCAATAAAAATTGGTACCTATCAAAATGGTTCGTGAAAACATATTTGAAAAGTCACAGCTTTTAAAGCGACGACGGTGAGTTATTTTCATTTGTTACTTAATCAAACAAAAACGGCACAATAGATTTATCTAAAATGTTGTACACAGAGCACAGTTCACCTCGGTAGTGTAATGGCCAGGATTCGAACCCGGGACCTCTCGATCGTAGGCTCGACTCCTTAACCACTAAGCTACAGACGTTATTAAAATTATTTTAAAAAGGAAATAAAAGTCAGATGTATTTACCATAGTCGAAATGCCTTAGAAAATATTTACTGAATTTTGCTACATGCAATAATTTGACTAAAGACTTGTATGTATTCAATAAAGGCGTCAGGTTTAGGGGCTGCACGTTAGGCAACGCATCAACGCAAACTGAGATTGTTTAAATAGTATTGTAGGTCAATAAATGCTACACGGCCATAATTTATATCTACTTTATACCAATAAACGGATTCTACACCCTAAGATCCTTTGAAAATGATACATTTTAGGCTCATTATTAAAATGGTTAGCTGCATTATAAATAAGAAGCACAAGATGGCTAGAATAAGAGAATAATAAAGGAATAAAAATAGCATACGGTTACTTTAGCAGTAATTTACCGTAGGATTTATGCTGCTTTACAGAGTCGGCAGTGCGAGTGTGACGCCCCAGATGTTGCACACGCCCATAGGCCATGGTAACCGCTTTCCATTAGGTTGGCAAAACAACTAACGTAGATATATTCTTAAATCTACAACTCATTTCAAAGAAAATGGATTATTACAAAAAACAACACCATGTGAGACAATCCCCTTACATCTGAAGGATTAGCTAAAATATAAATTCCGAAGATGTCTCAACTCGTCGAATGAATTATGAACAACATATCACGTTTCCTGATTCGCGAGAATTTGCGTAGATATTTACGTTGAGAGGATATAATGTGTGCACAATTTTAATTCATTTTATTTATAAGTGTATCATTCGGAATTTTAAGCTTCCGTTTAACATTCCACTGTTGTTATCAGGCATATTTTAGATTACTAAGGCTGCATTTCACCTATTAATATAAACGCAATCAATTAATTGGGCACCGCGTTAGCACATTTTTATTAATGAACTAGCTGACCCGGCAGACTTCGTACTGCCTCAATCGATAGCACCTTTTAAACCTTCTCTGGACCTCCACAAATAATTCAAGACCAAAATTAGCCAAACCGGTCCAGCCGTTCTCGAGTTTTAGCGAGACTAACGAACACCAATTCATTTTTATATATAAGAGAAGAAGAATGAAGAAGATTTCAGTAAGTTAAACGTGAAAACACAGTTTTTCATTATTGGTGCCTCTTTTTGTGGTGCGGAAATCCCTTCGGATACTCTACTTGAACCGACTAAAACCGCACGCCGTCTCGGGTCTTAACACGCCGGGGTGTAAGGTTGCCCATAGAGCATATCCCTCACACCCCGACTGACCCTGGGCCATCTCCGGTTTCGAGATGGCCCCCTCGGGTTTGGGAACCACGGTGAACTTTTCGTAGTTATGTGTGCATAAATAATAAATGGTAATTATCGCTCGCTTCATATTGTGCCCGGTAAATGGCAATAGGCTCGCCCCCTATTACATTGGGACCTTAACATAACTGGCGAATCGTGGGTGTACAATACACCTCTGCCTACCCCTTCGGGGATACAGGCGTGAAGTTTTGTTATGTTATGTTATAATTTCATTTATTGACCGAACAACTATTTGGAAGGGAGCCTATAAGGAAAGGTAAACCAATCGGTTCAGGAATGAAATACAAATAAGTACACAGTCTGAAAGTTATTCCAGTCGCTCGTTTATCAGAAATCTTTACCAAAGTTTTTGCGGTTTGATTTGTTAGAACTCGTCTGTAGAGATCTTTTAAAACTAGATGAGATTAACGATCTACCTTTAAAAGTATTTGCACGTGGAACTTCACAGTAAATAATGTCCAAAGGTTCAGATAACTGTTTAAATTAGAATAAGTATGGAAGTAGTAATGTTTATTGTTAATTTGAATCACAGGGGGAGATGGGATTCGGAAGGTGGAAGATCGGGTAAACGCTGCTTACATAACTTATATTTTTGCGACACTCTTAGGGCCTACACTGCGCCGTGCGTGTGCACGCATGCGGGCGCCTGTTCTGTTCAAATAATACTGAGCTAATTTCATGCCGATAATTTACACAAAATCGTGCGCAAATCCATGCGATTTGCACGCACGCATATTCGCATGCGTGACACGCACGAGGCAGCGCAGATTCTTAAACCGATTTCAACGTGCTTGTTGGCTTGACCAACCAATATGTGTCTAGTTAAAAATAGCTTGACCTATATTTAGTTCCATGGAATGGCTCAAATAATTTTACTTATACACCCTGTAACATACTAAAGAACTCATCAATAATTTGAAACAGAAATGTAAAACTAAATAAATAAACTAGATCAAGAGTAAAACATTACCTGTGGCCATACTTTTTTTAGGGTTAGGCTAGTATATACTTCTAAATAGGCATCCAATTACTACATCAAATGTGACAATTTCTGGCTATAGTAAGCTATACTTAATGCACATTCGTAACTGAACTTTTGTAACCATCTACGTGGAGATATATAATATACCATCGCGGACTTTTTTATACAACTATAAAAGGGGAACAATCTCATGTTACATTGTTTTGTTGTGTCGCATGTCGCAAAAGGAGGCATTCAATTGAAGCTATCAGTCGGCTTGATTTCTTTCATTTTGAACAATTATCATTATATTTCAACGAATAATCACAAAAGAGTATCAAACTATTAATATTAAACCTTCCGCTTGAATCACTCTATCTGTTAATGAAAACCGCATCTAAATCCATTGGGTAGTTTGGAAGTTCTCAACGAACAGACACCGGGAAGTGACTTTGTTAATATCATGTAAAGATATTTAGATAATCGCAAGGGAAGTAAAACCTATAGGGTAGGGTTACTTCGCGTTGAGCTAGAATCATGATATTTTGCAAATAGTAAAGTCTTATAGAACAAGTACAGAAAAATATAAAAACCGTAAATAACGTGAACCCACATCACAAAAAAAAAACATATTTATGTCTGTCTATCAAGACTAGAAGCTCTACAGCAAGGTTAAGTGCGCCCCTCAATCCAGTTTTGTACGGAACCCTCAGTGCAAGACTCCGACTTGCACTTGTGCGGTTCTTTTAATGTACTCACGCTATATCCTCTAAGGAGTATTCAGAAGTAAATTAACTTCAACAATACTACTCTACTTTTTGTGAAAAGTTTTTGCGATGTCTCGATCTATTACTTCCATATGCTTGAACATCTGTGTTCAGTTACGGGTTCACGTTTTGCAAGTCTATCGCCTCGCTTCCCTTGAACTGCTTAGGTACTTATTTGGAAATGTTTATAAAGTTCAAGTACTCATCATGAAATAGATTTTACGACATGATTTCGCAACAATTTTTATTATTTTTGATTATACTATATTCTGAAGTAAAATTTTCTGAAAGCCGGAGCGGATGTTTTTAATTTATTTTTGGTACAGATTAAAAACTCCATTATAGTTTTATTGTACCTACATAAGCTGATTGTACATAAAACTAAAGTTGAATAAAGCTGAAGAGACAGGCATAGATTCCAAAAGTGAATGTGTTACCATTTGAAATAGTTAGCCAAATTATTTTGTGGTATAAAAGTTTATAATATACTTTTATAGGTACTTCATAAGTATACAAATGTTAAGGTTTGTGAAGGTGTTCGGATGTTTGTAACTCAATCACGCTCAAACCGCTGTACGAATTTGGTTGAAATTTCAGAGATAGATTATATTCAGGATATATGGATTCGGCTATATAAATACTTTTTGTCCCTGGAATAGATTCCCAAGGATTGAGAGAACAGGATCAAAATTCGATAAATTATATTATAAATTTTGGCAACGCGAGTGACGCCCCTGGTGTTGTAAGCGGTTACTAGTAAATCAGCATAAAATATCATAGAACTAGTGTCAGTATAAGAAAAGGTAACTAAGTATTTTTGGGGTTTGTTAATATGTCGATGCTTATTCTCAGATGAAGTCATTACCACAAGTGTAATGTTGTTTTTTTTCTTATTCCTTCTTCATAGTTGACGAATAAATACTAGAGATTTTTTTTCTTTCCAATTCAATCCAAATAATATGTACATTGTATGAATATCTCAGGTTTTCGATCAATATTTTTTCTTTTTAAGAACTTGCTGTTCCCAAACGTCACGTTCGGTTACTAATATTCTTTATTTTTAATATCATAACATACATATTATATTAGGTACATAACATACATTTCATAATCATGTTATCGAGCCTACAATTATAAAATCCCATGTTCCAGATAAGTTGAATCCATGTATTAACAGCCATTGTTGTGCGAGTCTTTCATGAAAATCTTAAATCGATTCTCTGGCGCTTTCTTCGCGGGGAAACCAATCCCGGGGCACAATACGTCCGCTTACAATGGCTGGCTGTTATACCATGATGACGGGAATCACGGCGGGTACCGCCTTACGCGAAGGATTACGCTATTACGTGCCTGTACCTACATTCCCCTGTCATGTTTCTACGTAAGTATGCATGAACTGCTATACATACATCTATACTGATATTGTAAAGATAGATGCCAAATTTTCTTAATTTGTTTATATGTTGGGGGTAATCTTCAGTACCACTTCTTTTATTGGAAAATTGGTTTATGGACATAGGCATGGACATAAATTACGAGTTAAAAACTCATATAAAGCGAAGCGAGAGCGGAATGCTTGTACATAATATAATACAGATGAACGCTTGAATTGAAAAAAATAATTAAATGAACGCGGTTTTGTAAAATCCCAATAAAGTTCTAAATCAGATATTTATTTGCGTTATATCAGTGATAATTGAAAAAAAAAAAGCGTACATGTTGCGCCGACCCCTATTTAAATATGGGATTGGGAGGCACGACGAGTATAGATGTCCGTGTTTCTAGAGGTGTAGACGTAGGTGTATAAATTTCATTTTTACCAAACAGAGGCCTACAATAGTACTAAATATGCGTATGATAGTTTTGTAGATGGCTTCTTTTCAGAACAAGTGGGTGGGTTCGACAGGGGAAGACTAAGAAGCAGTAGCAGGAAGTTTGTAAGAATGCCGGTCGTACCCTTCGGGTTTCCAACTCGCTTCTCAAAATTCTCTTCTTGCTACTACTACTAGGTGGTAACGCATGAATGATAGTTATGGTGGGTTTTAGGCGCGATTACTAGTTTATTAAGTAACTAGCTGATGCCCGCAGCTCCGCCCGCGCTGTGGTCGGTTAACGTTTTTTCGTCATATCCCCGGTTTTTCTTAAGAACTCCTACCTCGGCGGCGACTTCACTACGACGCGACGTTCTCTGCACTCGTCGGCAGTATATACTACAGACAAGCCTTCCAAAAAAAAAAAATTTATGTTCTAAATCGTTCATTTAACATATCTAAAGTAACCTATTCTTTTTCAATATCTCCAATTAACAGACATGACTAATTTACAATTTTATAATTGTATAGATATAAAAAGCAAGTTATTCAATAAGGGGGTGCGACTGGTTGGTTCACCTCCAAGTTTGGTGCACCCTGGGCAACGTGGGCGATGACGCATCATTGATTGCTCCTCTGGAGTAGCTGGCGTCAACGTCAACTGCCAAGAGTCTGACCAACCGGCCCTTTTCAGGGCCAGCTGACCCCATTGCACGACGGGGTCTGGGTATGGCGGGCCTGCAGGGCCCGCGGGGGGGGGGTGGTTGCTCCAGGTACCCCTCTGCTCTTATCAGAGGGGACACTGCGAATGGCCCAGGGTCAGTCGGAGTGCGAGGGATATGCTCTATGGGTAACCTTACACCCCGGCGTCTGTAGACCCGAGACGGCGTGCGGTTTTAGTCGGTTCAAGCCCGACATAACCGCCCCCGCTGGCCGGCGGGGGGTATCCGAAGGGATTTCCGCACAAAAAAAAAAGGTACGTATACAACTTACTTTCTTTATTCGTTTTTTTAAACAAGTTGGTAACAAAATGAATACTTCCATGCTTATCTTATACTCTGTCTATTACTTCTCTGCTACTAGTTCCATATGTACACCTGATGTTTAACTGCTTGACGTTTCGACCAGATTGCATTGGCACTGCGGTCACAGGCCATGACTTTACCAATACCGTGATCGGTACAAAAAGCAAAAAAACAACAAGTACTTCCTTAGTGTTGGTTAGCTTCTGAACGATGCCACCAGATAACCTTAGGAAGGGAGATAGGGTAGACGACACGTGTCTGATACTTCTGATGTATCCAGTCTGTTTGGCTGTCACCTTAGTAGTACAACATCTATGTATTGATACGCTGAAAGAAAACTTCGGGTACCTTTTTCTAGTTGGTTTGTAAACCGATTTTTCTTTTTTATTTTGTAGCAATTAACGAGCTTTACCTATCAATAAAAAAATGGAAACAACTTTTTGGTCTATTGTCTTGAGTCATTTTTCCTCAAATTTTCAATACCTAATGAACCAATGGTATAAGATTTCAACAAGCTATTGTGATATAATTACATTAACGTCTATTAACGTATTTATTATATTATATCGCCACGCTTGTCTTGGCCATTCATCAAAAGACTTAACAAGGTGAGTATTTTAAATTGATTTCAGCGAGTTCTCGTCACGGATCATTTTCACGGAGATTTCGGAGGGCCCCCGGCGCCATTGTGTCTTTAACGATGTTACTGAAACCGTGACCGACAGTTAGACTCCCGACGGATTGAATAACCTCGATATAACTCAGAATTACTTATATTTTAATATAAAGAGTATTTTTCTTGCAAAAAAATCGCTTTGTCGTACCCCTTTTTCTCGTTGGTAAAGCGTAGACTTGATTCGTTGATAAAATACAAACCACTTAGTTATTTATTTCATATTTCTTTGAATTCGTCGCTATCTATCCTAACGTATTTAAGTAATAGTATTAGGAAATTTATTTGTAAAAGAATAAATAAAATAGGAGAATACATTTGTTCCCTTACAGTTAACATACAGTCAAAAACATATCTAGTTGGTGAAATTTACACTTCTGCTTAGGTACCTCTTCGTCAGTATTTAGTCCTGAGAATTTAGTAGTATATAAGTATGTATAAGACTACACTCTATCACTAAAACAAGTCAGTTGAATACAATGAAGACTGGATAGGGTCTGGACTCCTGATTTTTAAAAATGACAGACGGATTTCGCTCAAGTTACCTAACTTTAAAACTGATAGAATATGACGTTTTTTTTTTTTTTCTTTTTTTTTTTCTTTTTTAAAGAATATTAGTAACCGAAATTACTGATATCCCCCCTAACCCCTCCAGCTGAGCTAAATTGCTTGTGTTAGGAGTGGGTTCACGTCGGTAGTGTAATGGCCAGGATTCGAACCCGGGACCTCTCGATCGTAAGGTTGACTCCTTAACCACTAAGCTACCGACGCTTCATTATTCTTCATTATTCCGAACTCGACTGGTCAGGTCAGTTTTTCTAAGCTGTTTGATTAAATAGCTAGGCAAGTGATTAAACGTATCTGCGCAATTCGGGTTATGATAGGGACGAGACGTCGGGTCAGGTTAGGAAGAGGGTTACGTTCGGAACAAATATTACATTTTTTTTTCAAGTTTCTAACCTAACCCGCGACCAGGTCAGGTTCGGAATAATCGGAATATGATCACATCCCATATACCCGTATATCATCTCATTGTATTAGTTTCACTTGGCAATAAGTCATATCATGCTGCAATCAATTATAGGTGACTAGGCCTTTCTATATATATGGGGCCCACCAAATGCAAGCCGGCACATCTGATGATTGACGGACGAGGATTCCCTCTTGGGGTTGGGGGGGGGGGGTCAGACAGCAGTTGATCCTGCAGAAGCCAACTTAACCAAATTTTGGAAAGAAGAAAGAGTAAACCACGGGCTTCCTACCAGTCAACTGGTTGGTTTAGGAAATGTGAATATGACGAATTAAAGAGGAAACTATAATAGCTAAGTAGGCGTTACGAGTTCACGAGTAATAGTCGTCTAACTTATAAGATATACTAACGCCGACCAGCGGGGGAGGTTATGTCGGGCTTGAACCGACTAAAACCGCACGCCGTCTTGGGCCTTCAAGTCGGGATGTAAGATGGCCCAATAAGGTGATTCCTTCGCACCCCGGCTGGTTCTGGGCCATCTACGGCTTTGAGACATCCCCTTGGGGTGTGGGAGCCACGGTGTCCCCATCTTAATCCGCATAGGGGGGGACGCGCGTCGCGCCACTGCGCCTGCCAGCTTCTGCTGGGGAGACACACGGCCTCATTTGTCACTCTCAGGTCTGTTGTGTACCTAGGTACTTCATTCAAAAACTTGACGGTGAAGTTTTTCAGTTTATTATATCATTCAATATAATAGACCATACACAATTTTGATGTTAAATAAGTAAGTAGGTATATTAATACACAGAATAGCTTTAACAAAAAGTTTCGGAAAACTCATATTGCGAATTTTGGTACCTACTTTACGTTACCAAGGTAAAGTTTCTGAGAGTAGATAAGTAATCTATACTATTATTAAATTGTAAATTAGTTGTATTTGTACATTGGAGATATTAAAAAAATACTTGGGTTATGTTAAATGAACGATTATGAACACATTTTAGGTAGATTTCGATGAAATCGATCTACCTATTGGTTTCTTGACTACTGTCGAATTTAAAAAAAAATTCTTCATAGGAGGTCTAGTTATGACCCCCTGAGTCCGAAATGACCACTGGTCAAAAAGTTTATATATATATATGTATGTATGGTTCCCAAAATTTGCGGCACTCTCACGGTCGCATTTTTGCCCTGATCGCTTTCAAACTGCGGTCAAAAATTGCTTGGGTGTAAATTTAGTTTAAGTTCGTGAATGGGTGGAATCCGGCCTAAGGGGACGGTAGGGCCTCACTTTATGTGAAATCAGTTTTTCCTCAAAATGTCACGTTCCATGGAAGATATTCGAACCATTCTAATTTTATCCCATAGTATACATGAATATCAACAACTTTTTATTATAAATCTATAAGATTAAAACTTTAACTAAAAGTGGAGGGGAGAAAAACCAAAATTTTTCAGGAAAAAAATCATAACTTCTAACCGTTGAATATTCTTGTTGTCGGAAACATTTTTAATAGATAGGCCATTTTTAAGTCTAAAATAAATGTCTGAAAAGTTTTTCGCTAAAAGTTACCGTTTTCGAGAAAAAAAAATTAAACATGTTAAAAATAATATTAATTGCTTCACGAAATCTACCTGTGCGTTCCCCCTGCGGGAACGGATTTTTTTTTAGAATTCTTTTCTGTTTGTGTGTTTATCTGATTGTTCGCAATGGATGCAAAAACTACGGATCGGATTTTCATGCAGTTTTTTAGACTAGAAAGGTGTGGATTAGACTTAAATGCCGCGGGCATCAGCTAGTTAGTAATAATAATAATAGTCCGGCGGTTCCTCTGCCAATCGTCCAACTGCCCTGGCCGACTGTTGTTTACCACGCCAGGGTTATCTCACCGCCTCTCCCTTACTCTAGGGGAGGCGTGATTTAGCTGCATATAAATAACAATACATTTTTAGGACATTCTACACAGCGCTATCTAGACCCAAAGTAAGCATAGCTTAACTAGCTTGTGTTATGGGTTCTTGACTGTGGATGAACATACTCAAATACATTTTTTGTAAATACATACATGAATCCAACCTGCGACCTCCGACGTGGCAATCGAACGCTCTACCACTGCCACGGAGGTCGTCTTGTATGCGTTTTCAGGACAAAATACAGCTACAAATAACGAATAAATACGTTACAAACAATATTTTTGGATAGTATTCCCAAGATATTCAAAAACAATCCATAAAGAAACAAAACAAATATTGTTTAGGTTTCTATGAACGGAAAATTATTGGCAATTAAAACCGGTAACAGAAATATGTGTCTGGCCGTCAATTCACATGCAAATTACGTATATAAGAACTAGAAGTCACTTTCTGCACAAACAAACCCTCCTTTTCGAGTGAACTGTTCTTTTTACAAAAACTTTTATTTATCAACAGATTTATTACATTTGGAAACAAGCTAGCTGCCCGATTCGATCTCTCGAGGCCCCTATTTAACCCATACCTACATGCCTGTAATTTATTAGTTTTACAAAAATGTATGGAAATTTGCTCGATTTGTTGACATATCGTTATCATAACTGCCCCGGTGATATATAGCCTACACAGCCTTCCTCGATAAATAGAACACAAAAATAATAGAACCAGTAGTTCCTGAGATTAGCGCGTTTAACCAAACAATCAATCAAAGCTTTCTAATCTTAAGCTTTATTATATTAGTATAAAAAGATACTGATAGTTGCTTTATGCTGATATGAACAATCTGGATAATCATTCGACTGTAGCCTTAACGCCTATTACCTGCAATTCAACTATTGCCACTATCAACCGTGACTATACTGAACTGCAGAATAATAAAAGGATATTCAGTAAAGAAAAGACATACTACTCCATAAATATTACCGAGATATAATTCTATGTCGAGCTTGCACGTTTGCCTTATGTTTTTAAAAAATGCTGAAAATATTTTTTTTAACGCTATCGGCTATTGAAAAGTCTGTCATTGAATTAGCTGGTAGGAGACATAGAAATACATACAATGCTCAAAATTCGTCAATGTTAGAAAAAGAACATGTACCTTTTTTTTGGGGGGTGGGTACCTCGGGCTTGAACCGACTAAAACTGCACGCTGTCTCGGGTCTACAGTAGCCGGGGTGTAAGGTTGCCCATAGAGCATATCCCTCGCACCCCGACTGACCCTGGGACATCTTCGGTTTCGAGATGGCCTCCTCGGGTTTGGGAACCAAGGTGTCCCCGTCTTGCCCCGGTTTGGAGGAGGGGCGCTATTAGCCACCCCACTGGTCCGGCCTGCTTCTGCTGGGGTGATAGGCGGCCTCACCTACCACCCCCAGGCCTGCGCTTCTGGAGGACGGACGTCGTTAAGTTCGACCTCCGGCGCTTGGCGATGGCCTAGCGATGGGCCTTACCGCCGCTATTGCGGCGTGCCTGTACCTGTATCACACCATAGAAACATAAAAAATTGCATTAATTAATAATTTTAATATACTAAAATTTCGAATATATCGAACCCTTTGTTGATATAATTTATACACTGATTAATTACTACACTACTAAATTTTTTAAAGAAGAAAAATTCAAGAACCCACCACGCACTGTCGGTTTATCAGTTTCTACGACAGCAATAGTCACAGATGGACAATCAATAATTCCAATATAAAAAAGGTTTGAATTATTTTACTGGTAATCGACTTTTGTTGTTGATAGTACTTTCATTTGTTGAAAACACTTAGAACATGGAGGCTTTCATGAAGGTGCAGGGAGTAGTCGCATAGTTTAAGAAACAGTGCAATAAATAACTTAAAGCCGACCGTTATAAACCCGCCATATCCACACTTTTGTATTCATTGACCGTAAAAATATTTTCTATTTTGCGAGATTGAATTTTCGCTAACATTGTTTGTAGGCGTTCTTTGCAGGTAGAGCGCGTGTACAAATTTTATTTTTATGTGATATACGCCTCTCTGGTTATCTTCGTTACAATTTTTCCGTGATAGTCTCAGAGCGACTGACAAAGTTGTCTATCATGAAGTATCTTTGTATAAAAATAATTGGGTCATATTATTTTAGTTTTCGGTAGGGCGGACTACTATATAATAAATAAATAATACTAATAAATATTCTACGACATTCTACACAGCGCTTTCTAGTCCCAAAGTAAGCATAGTTTAACTAGCTTGTGTTATGGGATCCAGAATGCGGATAAATATACTTATATACTTTTTTTTTTGTTAATATATATTATAAATAGAAACACCCAGACCAATGCAAATAGGCATATTATTCATGCATACAAATATTTGCTCTGAGCGGGAATCGAACCCGCGCCTCTTGTCGTAGCAGTCGCATGCACTACCGCTACGCCACAGAGGCCGCCAAGCTCGACGAAGTCGAAGTCGACTATATACATGGATGGATTATCACTTTGATGTATTAATTTGATAATACATAGGTAGATAATGCCTGAAATCTGGTGCGTGCAAAGGTAGTGCCGTCAAACAAAAAGGGATACAACTGACTATTTACTGATATCAGTTCACTTTAAAATTAAAATCATTCAAACGCAGCCCCTTGGCACTCGCCCAAGTAATGACTGGACTGAACTAAACTACGTTATCACATTTTACTCAAGAATTGTGTTAAATAAAACGTGGGAACCCAGTTTAGTTGAATGGATTTTCACACGTACTCGTACACTGGTCACGGCCTAAGTGCAAAGAAATTTATAATTTATCGTCTCACTGGAAGTGCAATTGCATTCCTACGACAAATGTATTAAATTGTGGCAAGAATTATAACCTTGCCGTATTAAGAATACATAAAACAGAACACTTGACAACGGTCACATATTTAGATATTAGGCCGGGCGGCGCCCGCTCTGAGAGAAAACAAAGTACATTAGGTGACGCGACATTTTGTAACACGAACTCCCTAGAGTTGACCACTTCAACCTTAGTTTTTGCTAATAAATAATAAAACATACAGAATAAGTTTATTGTATTTTTAACGATGTGATGAAGCTGTCAGGGTTTTCTTACAAGAACAGAATACTATATTCTGTAGACTTCTACCTTAGAGTGTGTTAAGTAGAAATAAAAACGATGGGTTGCACTCCGGCAGAAGTGAAAACTTGAATATTAACATTGTGCATTTTTGATATTTTGGAATGGTTAGGGAATAATTTTGCACGAATTGCTTTAATTATCAGTATAAAAGTACTATCATTTATGTGGTAACATTCAATATTCATTTATTCCGCTATCGTACACAAACATGACAATTTATATTACATTAAAAATTTAACACTTCAGAACTATTACAATTATTTTTACATTAAAAAGTTTAGCTCTCAGAAAAATCAACTTATGTACATAATTTCAACGACTTTTTCACCATAATTATTACCAGAACCATCATCGCCAATATATTTATAAAGCACTCACTCATTTTCTTTCGCTATTTCTTCGTCACTTTTTTCATTAATAGATGCACTTGTTTAATTTCCATTTTATATCAATAGATTTATGGCACAAAATAGAATAAATATTACAAAAAGTGTTTCAAGGGTCTCGGTCGGAATCGATCTCAGTCTTGACCACTCATTAAACGAACGCGCCACCAAGGTTGATAAGTACAGTGTGAAATTAGTGCTTCTATATTTGCCTACAACGTCTTACGAATTTTCGAATCAGGAACGCGAGTTTAACGTTTTTCACCCATTACAAAAAAGTGCACAACGCCGTTATAGAAGTTTTCACTTCAAAAATTGGCTCTGGACTAAATCTGAGAATCTTTAATAAATCATCAACACTATAAAGGACATGGAGGTGTAGTATACCGTCGAATGGACTTGCACTTAACAGAGCGGCAACGTTTCACAGAAAGATACTTATTCGTGGAATATACAAAACGTCATCTGAGAACGATGGCCACTTTTTAACTATGTATGTATGAATGTTATTATATGACAAGTGATTTATGACTCTTCAGACATATATTATGTAATCGTCCACAATTTTATCAGTTTGAAAACAAATCATGAACTTAGAGGCAAAACATAATATCATGCCCTTGACCATTGCCCCATGCTTTATCCATTAAAGACCTGTATTTTTACGCAGCCTTGGTTATAGGGATTTCCGCACGTAAAAAAAAAAAAAAAAAGCCTTGGTTATAAGATTATATACTAATGTTTTTAAACGTGTGTTCAATACAATATTAAAACTGAATACATTGTTATACTCTTGAACATTGTACATAATAAGAAAGATGCGATGAAACCGATTAGGTTCTTAATGTTCTTATGCATAATGATCGCAAGCTCTTGAATTCCGAATGAATATTATATTCCTTACAACAACAATGTGGTTCAATTAAATGATACCAAATCCTTTAGCAATGGTCAAATTTGCAAATCAATGCTCGCCATTAGACAACAAAGATCCTACAGACATACTAATAATACTTAATATACCTTACGCTACTATATTCATGTGAATCGAAGGCAAGTAATTTCCAACAAACGGATCATCTGTTTCAACCAGGCTTTGTGCTCATGAAACACATAATATTACTCTCGAGCTGTATTGAATATATATCCTAGAATAAGCACTAATCTGGAAGGAGTAATTTAAGTTTTAACTAATACTAGAGTAGGTACGTGAGACGAGAAGGTACTAATTTTTCCCTTAAATAAAGAATTGATTTAAATAGTATACTATTCGATTCGTACGATACGACAAATCTTTACATTATCCTCAGTTGTATTAATTCAAGTGAACTTTATGTATGTATTAATATTATACCGAATTAAAGGCATGAATACAAATATATGTATGATTTTTATTCAAAGATACGAAGGTTTGGTCAAAATGGTTACATAGTTTTAGCAAAGTAAATAAATCTATTTGTATTAGAATTTAAAAACATAAATACATAGAACACCTGAATTTATTTTAAATACTTTATTTATAACAGATTTGAAGCACTAACGTTAATTCAACCCTGATTAGAATTTTGTGTTCGTTAATTAAAGTATCTTCATATTTATTCCTATAAAATCATAAATATCATACTACATGGATTGAATCGATATAAAGAAGATATAAGCGAACTAAGAACAGTTTAAAATACTATTAGTGAAATACGCAAAGAACTCAATCCTGTATATTTTCAAATAATGTAATATCTAAATCATACATTCCCAGGTTTGACTTTTATTACAGGAACTCCTTTTTTTTGAAGGAAAAGGTGTTTTTGTAGCCAAATTTTGTTGAAAATATTGAAAATTTGGTTACGAGAACACCTTTTTTGACATTAATTCAAATTCAAATTCAAATTAATTTAAATGGTATAAGTGGTTTATTAGTAATTTTACAAATGTGGTTACAAATTTTATATCTATCTAAACTAAATAAAACTAAAATAAAATAAATAATTAAAAGAAACTTAAACCTAAAATGCATCGTGGAATTCCTCCGCATCGCATGCCTCCTGTGGTAACGTGCCCAGAAGACTGGCAGCATTGCCACGTTGTATGGCAATACTTATTCTCTGTGCTAAAAAGAAGCCAGCCTTCTGGTCACGAGAAGCGTCGATCATGCGTGTTGCAATCTCCCTGAAGAGACTGCGAGCACTCGGACCCCATGACCCTAATGTTTCGACTCCAAACGGCACAAATTCATAATCTCCAATTAAGTTTGAGTATTTGCGCCGTTTGAGAGTCTCCGCAGAAGCAGCAGCAGCACCGGCACAGCCAGCCGTGCTGGCTATATGGGTAGGAGCAATGGTGTCGACGCATGTTGCGTCCCAAACCAGAGTCCTACCCATTTTCCATGGCATTAATGACATACCATCCGGTCTCTTGCCATCGTCGCGTGCCAAACCATTTAGTTCAAGTACAGCTGGCACACCGGCAGTGACAAGAGCACGTCGGATTATGTCATTGAGGCTGGCGTGCCGTGGTATTCGCCCAGCGCTCCTGCAGCACGATAAGCCATGGTGTCCGAACCTGTCGACGGCTTCTCCACAAAAAAAGAAAAAAAAAAAAAATTCAAATTTATTTATTTCATGAAGCATAGGTTACACAAAGATGTTAAAATCATAATAATAGTTCAAGCTATGTTCCGCCAAAGGCATACGAAATGTTGAGTTAGGTTAATCATAATTCATACAAAATAGATAAACATGTCCATGCAGAATTCAAACACATAAGTTAATTAGGTCAGAACGTAAAGTAAAAGCAATTAATGTCAGAATAATCAAGTCAAATGGAAAAATGTCTAAATATTAAGAAGGTATGTCAAATGTTATATTTAGGGTCATTTTATAAATTTTATTGATTAAAGTTTATTTTATGAAGAGCTACAGTTTATCATTTAGGTACTCACTTACAGAGTACGCTTTGGTGCATAATAATTTGACAAGTTTAGTTCTAAATTCAGGAACATTCTTACAAATCTGCATATCATCTGGAAACTTGTTATAAAGCTTGGGTGCCATCACATAGACGCTTTTATGAAAAAAAGTCGTTTTTGATGACACCAAATGCAAATTCTATGAGCGACGTTGACTGTCTACGCGCTTGAATAAGTGCACATTAGCGAGTGACATGAAATCGAGACTAGATTGAGACTGAATTTTGAACATCTTTTTATTCCGAGAATTGGCACTCTGTTGTCGGATTATTAAGCTGTACCTGCTGAGTTCACTTCCAGCAATTACATATCAATGTACGATTGCATCACATATCAAAACATATTGATACCTAGTACTGTTTCATCAACAAATTATCAATTCGAAATTCAAACCATCGAGCAAAATAATTCCGTAGGTACAGCATGCGAGCGATTATTAATTGGAGACCAGTTGAAAATAACATGCATAAAATATAATTTCGAGATTATTGTATATTTTAATAGTCTATAATTTTGAACCCCGTGCACTTACCCGTGGTAACTAAAATTGTAATCGTATTCTTTGTTACAAAAATCTCACGGAGTTCGGAAAAGCGTTTTGCCTGACCGGCGGTAATAACTATTCCCTATTACATATGACGCTTTTGGGCTCGTGGGCTGAGATGTTCGTGGCTAAAATGTAAACGACTAGGTTAAGTAACAATAGCCAAGGTAGTCTTAGGATGGGTGACTATTCTTCTGACATATTGAGACCCCTCCGTGCCTCGGAGAGCACGTTAAACCGTTGGTCCTGGTCGACTACCCGTAATGACTGCCCTAGATGTTTGTATGGCAAAACATCTAGGGCAGTCGTTACGGGTAGTCGATGCCCTAAAAACTCCGACAAATGATCAAACTACAGAATTTCAATATCGCCAAGGGGCTGTAGAAGTCAGATGGCAGTCGTTTTAAAGAAAATATCGAAGTTCAGCAACTTCGTACGTCGACTGAAAACCTGACCCCAAATGAATTGGGAAAAGGCTCGAAGGATGATGATGACATTTGACGCCTTCGATGATAAAAAAGTGCCAGTGAGATAGACTAGACCAGATAGACTAATGCGAGTCGAACTCGCACACTGAGGGTTTTGTAAAAAATTAAGGTATGCAAATAGTTCGCTCTAACAAAAGGATAACCTGGATTGAGGGACAAATTAAATCATTTATTAATATTTTCCGTTGCTTGTACTGGACACATTGCTTCTTGCCTTAATTACTCTATAGGTTTTGATTCCCTTGTACGTAGCAAAGTATGCGAAATAAACGGCCGTATCTTTTGATTACGTTGACAATGAAGTTGGGTATTTTTACAGAAACAAAGGATTGCGCACTAAGTATTTGATATTAATTACAAATTGATATCCTCACGCGTTCCTGAGAAAATGGGCTTTACAATGGAAAGAAAATTAACGGACAACTTAATGATCCTGTAAGCATTTTTGTACCCTTGGGAGTTATGGAACCGTAAAAACATACCTATAGTTATATCCACAACATATAAAAAAAATTAGATAAAGTTAGTTCGGAAAAATTCTACATTCAGGACGATCTAAATTTATAGGAATACATACTAGCATTCATAACACATGTCATGAAAGGCAGAAAATGCATTAACGTCAGGGCCGTGGTATTTAAAATGCCCATTATTCTCGTAGCAACTGCGAGAAAAATACACGGAAATTAAAACTCATGGACAATCTATTAATTGCTAAATTACAATGTTATGTTTACAAACATAAGTATCTTTTTTATTATATTTTGAGTTAAATCGCATTTTTAAGGAAAGAGATAAGTATATAGATAAACTTGAAAGCAAAACTTCATTTATATACAGTGAATAAACATATATACGTTATACAAGAATTATTGAATCTATGACGAACTTAATCCATCTGAAATCAAAGCTAATCTGTCAAAACTTCCTCACAATATTAGCGCTAGTAATAGATACAATTGCACAATATCGTAGACCGTGACTATAGGGGCATTATATAGTGGCCTATTGTCTAGCCTATTGATTACAATTCAATCCATTTCACTATGTAGGTACTGTATAATATGTATAATGGATCATCTTCATGTGGTGCAGGTGCGAGACAAACGTATGTAATTACAACATGCTTTGATCCAATTAATATCGGATATTATATTAAACGGTATTAACGCTTTGAGATGATAAAATTATTAACACATAGTTCAGATTTCCAGATTAGGTATAATTCTGTTATATATAGTGTCTTGTTGTCAGTTAAGCATAGGTATACCTATACGATGATTAAAATCAACTAAAGTTTGGGATGTCAAAGTGCCTTCCTTAAGGGAAGTAATTGAACGCCAAGTTTATTTTAGAATGTATTTGTAACCCAAAACGTCACGGTTAGTGTAATGGTTAGGGTTCGAACCTGGAGCCGTCGTACAGCCGACTCCTTAACCACTAAAGTACCAATGCTTTATTTCGCAGTTTCTTCTTTAAATTATTTTAGGAATATTCTCTGATAATAACGGCAACAATTTCAAAATTGTCATAATTATTTATGGTTTTAGATATTATAAGAACCGTTCCCATTAGTTCCCGTGTCAATTTGTCCAATGGCACTAGTGAGAATTCTTTTTTAGGGTTCCGTACCGAAAGGGTAAAACGGGAGCCTCTTTCTCCGGCTCCGCTGTCCGTCTGTCAACAGGCTGTATCTCATGACCCGTGATAGCTAGATGCTTGAAATTTTCACAGAAGATGTATTTCTGTTGCCGCTATAACAACCAATATCCTTATAAATTAAAATCAATATTTAAGGGGACTCCAATACAAGACACGTGTTTTTTTTTTTTTGCTTGATATTAATAAGGGCAACATATAGACGCTTCAAATATTCACCGAATATTTAGTTGTATATTCACTTCAAAAATAAATAATTAAAAGAAATAAATGAATGGTACAGAACCCGTCGTGCGCCAATCCGACTCGCACTTGGCCGATTTTTTTTTTTCATTAATTCCATCATCAGGCTCCATTGAATTCTCACTAATTTGACACAAACACACAAATTATCATTGAAACTTGTGAGAACCATCCCATTATAAAATGTACCAGTAGATACAGCCGTTGACTTATTTCCTTTTACGAAGTTAAAACGATAAATTGAATTATAAAGACGAGTGTGTAAAAACTGTCTAAAGTACGTCATTGTTCTTTAACTTCATCTGTCCGTAGCAACCCAAGATAAGATATAAAATCAATCTTCCAAAATCACTGAACCGACAAATTCACATCTTCGATCATCAGTACCGTCGACTCCATAACTCATTCGATTGAACGGTGGCTTAAAAACAGCCGGCTTAATGTCACATTTTTCCATTAGCCCGACATCATGTCACCCGGGTGGATAAATCGACGACCTGTTGCCACTTGCCATTGGTACGTATGCGACGAGACTCGGCCGTTTGGGCCGAGACCATGCAAATTGTTCTTTACTTTACTTTTGTCGCGTGAACATTTCCTTGTTTAAGTTGTTGATCCTATTTGACTTATGTTACTTATCTTTGCTTTTTTGCGCATCATTCTCGGAGTAATTAATTAAATATTTATACGTTAATAATGTTTTTCGTTTTCTTGTCAATTCACAGGTATATCAAATGAGTAGGCAGAAGCGTTTTACACTTACTATTCCCATTTTACCACCTGATCCGGGCACTTTATAAACTCCGTCACAAATCAAGGATTGTGGAGAAGAAAAATCAAGCTTATTAAGACTCGAGAATACCAGATGTGGTAAACGAAATTGTCACGATGGAGTAGGTACATACCCAACGAAACCAATGAAACTAACAAAACAAATGATAAGTACAAGAACTGGAGCCACATTTAAACACTATTGGTTCACTTGTTGATAGAAATTCAACCATAATCATTATTTAAAAATATTAGCAAAAACGAGTCGGACTCGCGCACTGAGGGTTCCGTACAAAACTGGATTGACGAATAAACTAAACAACAGAGTAGAATAATGATCTCATGAAATATTTTGTCTTTACTTATTGATATTATAGACTAGCTGTACTTAGCCGATGTTACACGTCAGTAAACATTTTAAAATTTTGTTTATTAATTTATTTATTCACATTACAACTATCATTACAGGGCGATAGTGTAGACATCTTATTTAACTATTTTACATCTACTAAACATGTTACAGAACTCAAGAAAGTACATACCTAAACTTTGATAAAATATTAATTTTGGTTTATATACAAACCTTAACCAAAGATAAATAATGCAAATCGGCCAATGGTTCTCAAGTTTTAAGCACTAGCATTACTATTTATAATTTAGAACTATTAACCCAATTAATGTACCGCGTTAGTTATTCAATCCGACTCGTAATCATTAGATTGTGGATTCAAATCACAGTCATTATAACATAAAAATAAATATATGTGGTATTACAGAAGACAAGAATAGCTTAGGAGTAAATAATAGCAATTAGGAATACTGTCAATTGAAAATGTGAAGTGGCTGAAGTAGCCATTTAGGAATCAAGAAGATGCGGATAAATGCATGTTACCTTGATAGTACTAATTAATAATAGTACTAAGTAATAATGCTTTTGAAAAATATAATAATAATCATAAAAATAGAATATTAGCCCTGAAATTACCAATTTTCACCCTTATCCGTCGTAATTAACCAGTCAGCTTGGACATTGGGAGCATCGTCGGTAGCTATGGACGAAGCTTTCAATGTGTACCTATATATTGTTAAAGCGAATACCAATTAATTCCGTTCCTTCTAAAGCTCTTCCGCTATATAGGTTTATATTCCAATAATAGCTACTATTAAAATTTTTGCGTATGAAAATAATACCCTTTTGGTATTACAAAGAAAAAAATATACAGGTTTATAATACACCATAATTTCGATTCAGCAACAATAAACCGAAGATTCATCAACATTTTCGTCATTATTTTGCTTTAGAAAAATGGCCCCTCACTCTTTCCGTATACTTATTTATATAACACTAACAAAAGGTACAAAATAAGGGCAGAACAAAGCTGCGATCTGGTATTAAAGAGCCTTATTTCTTCCACGAAAGGTAGATAGGAGCCATCGACAACATCGAATAATACTTATTATGGCGTACCGGTCACAATAGTCTAATGACTGCCAGTTACACCAACGCGTAACTGACACGTATATATATTTACACAATCTTTTTTCCAGCACATCTTATTAGATGTACAATAGATATACAAGAATTGCTCGTAAAGTAGGGGTTTCGGGGGGCGGTTTCATTGTTAGAAAACATCAGAAAAAAAACCACCCAGATGTTGAGATTAAAAAGAGAATAACTGAAAGAAAAAATAAGCATTTTCAGTTCGATAACATACAATTCATACTATTACTTGTCTTCTTCAACCTAGTTATGTCCCGGCTGCCTCGAAAACTTACTACTCCTTCTAAATAGAGTTTGTATAAAAAGGCTCCGAGTTATCAAAATTGTTGTTTTTAAAAACATTTTCTTTCAGAGAAAATTTCTAAAATGTTATATAATCCTATAATGTTACGGTACTGTGTAATCCAGTACTTTTATTTAGTCCGTGCTAATTAGGTCGATAGATGGCGCGGGAATCATTTCATTCATTTCATCATTTGGAGAGAACATGTGCAGAAATAACAGGTTAACAAGTTATTCTATCCTTCATAGCCAACACAGGTAAAAATAGAGAGCACTTAGGAAAATAGTTTTGTATTTGTATTGATTGTATTGTTGCTTTCGTAGTATAAGTTTGAGTTTATGTTGGCGTGCGATTGTAAGGTTCTGTTTCGGGTCTTCAGACGCCAGGATATAAGGTGGGGTCCATAAGACATTTCCCTCGCCCCGGAAAAGGGGGGGTGGGCGCTAGTCGCCCCGCCGCCTGGGTATGCTTCTGCTGGCGTGACAGGTGGCCTCGCCACCCCCAGGCCTGCGCTCATGGAGGACGGAGGTCGTTGAGTGATCTCCGGCGTCTGAGTCGCCTTCGACGCGAAGCGAGCATGTTGCGGGCTCGGCGGGCCAAGAGAATTCTAAATCTCTCCCGTGCGCGCTCCGCCACCTCCTTGAGCATTACATAATACAGCAATCCCTCCTCTTACATAGCAGCAAATATAAAGTGAGAAAAAAAATTTGGTACGACTATCATTTCTCATAAATCTATAGCTTTGAAACTGATAGTTATTTCTATTGAACATAAATTTTAAAATTTTATTTCCTACATTTTCTTAGGTAACGAAGCAATGTTTCAAAATAATGTGTGACACATTGATTACCAGTCGCATGTCTCTTACGTTAATAATACTACCCGAGGGGGCCATCTCGAAACCGGAGATGGCCCAGGGTCAGTCGAGGTGCGAGGGATATGCTCTATGGGCAACCTTACACTCCGGCGTCTGTAGACCCGAGACGGCGTGCGGTTTTAGTCGGTTCAAGCCCGACATAACCCACCCCGCTGCCCAGCGGGGGGGTATCCGAAGGGATTTACGCACGAAAAAAAAAAAAAGGTACGCCTCCACCTTGTTATATATCTATAATATTGTAATCGACATTCGAATCGAACGATGATTGCATTTTACCTTACAGGGTTTTAAGACTTTTTTGTAAAAATAATTGTCAACAAAAAAGTTTTGAAGCTATTTTTAACCAACGAAAAAAACGGAAGAGGTTCTGAAGTCAACGCGTATATTTATTTTTTATGTATGATCACGCATAACTTTTTACATAATAATCCGAATTTTAACCGCCTTACAAAAAGGAGGAAGGTTCTCAATTCGTCGGAATCTTTGTTTTTTATTTTTTATGTATGTTATACGATTACTCAAAGACGCCTGAACCGATTTGGGTTTTTTTTTGTTTTAAAGTGTTTACTTCTAAGGTGGTTCCATTTACATATCATGAAGATCTGATGATAAGTTTCAGGGACAGACAAGGGAACTCCTCAATTATTGCCAGTAAATCAACCGTGATTGCTACTATCGCATATCTAGGCATTGTTTATGCTATTATATAATATAACATCACGCTTATATTCCCTAAATGAGTTCGCAGTTCTATATACATGGTCGGTTTATACATATCTTTCGTTTACAAACCAATTTTAAAAATTCTCTCTACATCAAAAAGAATTCCGACTCTGACGGTAGGAAAACAGAAGATGAGTGATTGTTCACTCACTGATTGTAATATATGATTACGCACAACTTATTACAGAGTAGTCAGATTTTAATAATTCTTTTTTTTATTGTATAGGATTGGATAGGATCGAAGTTGGTTCCATATAAATTTGGAAAAGTTTCCTACCCTGACAAAATAGTACTGATTTATTATTCCACTCACAGCTTTTAATGCTGAACTGGGTATTACAAAAAAAAAATAAGCATGTAGTAATTAGTAGATTATAGTCATAATAAATTATGAAGCTTTCAAAGCTTTCTCTCAAAGCTTCCAACAGAAAAGTATAGACTCTTAAATTGAAAATTTAGTAAAGAATACGATCACTGTTTTAGCTTTGTTTCCATTATTCGTATGACTTTTATATCAGGTAGATAGCAACTGAGATATTTCAAAGAGAAATATTCAGTAATACTTTTGAACGTGCTTTTGAAATCCTACTCGCATATGGCGGCTTTGCACGAGTATTCTACTAAAATATCAGACAAGGACTAGCTGGGGACTTGAAAGGATAAAAATTGAACGAGTTTGCATTAAAATTTTAGTTTTTGTTGCTATTAGAGGACTTTTCTATTACTGTTACTTGTATGTATGAGTCCCAACAATTATGAAACTGTAGTCGTCTATTTGAAATAAAAAACTTTCAACCGACTAGAATATTTTCTTTAGGGTTTCGTACCTCTCGTGGAACCTCTCGTACCGGCTGACGCATGGTGACCTCTGGGAAGGGGTGCTTTGGGGACCACCTGTGTCGGATCAGGCAGGAGCCAACGTCTGAGTGCCATCACTTATGCAAGCGAGGACTCAGGTTTGGCGGAGGCCCCGGCGTGAGAGGTGCCGAGGTGGAGTCCTCTCGCTTGGCGTCTTGCTCACAGCGAAGGTCCGGAGCGCGAGTGCGTGGGCTACCGCCGCCTCCTTCTGCGAGCAAGTAATGCTCGAGAAGAAGGCGGCGGAGCGAGTCCGGGATAGACTCAGGTCTCTCCCGATCCGCAGAGGGATTTAAAGCACGGAAAAAACAAAAAAAAGAAAATTGTTCCGTACTTCATAAGGATAAAACTAAACTCTTATAGGATCACGTCGTTGTCTGTCTGTCAAGACATTTTCTCAGGACCGCGTGGAGGTATCAAGTCGATATTATTATCAAATATTCCTGCTTGGAACGCCTACTTGAAGCTGTGAAAAAATTAAACTTCAATGTCAATGAAATTTATTTATTTACTAGCTGACCCGGCAGACTTCGTACTGCCTCAATCGATGACAAACTTTTTAAACCTTCTCTGGACCTCCACAAATAATTCAAGACCAAAATTAGCCAAATCGGTCCAGCCGTTCCCGAGTTTTAGCGAGACTAATGAACAGCAATTCATTTTTATATATAAGAAAGAAGATTGTAATGATGAAGTTTTTTCCATGTGCTTTTGAACACGGAGAAATCATAATTTTACATGTCATATGAGGAAGTGGTCGACATTTAAGCTAGTAGAAATATAAATACAAATATATGAAAACAGTAGTATATACTACAATACGTCAATACGATATGGATTCATTAGTGTAGGTACCTTAATCTGTATCTTCCAGGACTAAGGTCAAAACTTGTCAATAAGGGAACCAGCGGCCACTGACATTTTGGTCTGCGGCTTTCAATATTAGTGACAGGATTTTATGAATATTGCATCCTTGAGATCCATGTTTGCTTTTATGTAAATAAATAAGAAAAGATTCATTTCGAAATTTTGCTACAGTTAAGGAGAAATATCCCTGTAATATGGTAGGAATTTTATATAAGATTTTAACATTTTAAATTTACATAGCATTCGATAAATATAAGAAGCATTAAAATTTCCTATACGCTCATTCTTATGTTTTAGTTTCTTTTTAATCATATAAAGCAAACCTTTAATAGTTTATATTTTTGAATGAATTTGAATTTGTAGTTTTGAATTTGAAAATTTGATAAATAAATTAGGTGGTAAAAACGGAGTAGGGCCGTCTTAGTTCGTTATTTAACAGTTTTCGAAGAATCTATCATTTTGACGTTGCATAAAAAGAAACTGCTTTGAATCAATAGTCAATTATCCAATTGACAGCCCTTTATTGATTTATTCCACACAAAAAATCAACCACACTTAACTATGTATTGTTCAAAAGACTCAAAAGTTAGAGGTTTTACTCCTTAGACGGAATCTAAATAAAATATTTACTCTTATCGTTCGCAAAACAATTTGTCGTAATACACCATAAACAAATTTACTAACGCATACAGACCCCAAACATATATCATTCGAAACAAATCCACATAATCACTTTGCCTCACAAACCCTTAAAACAAACCGTTATGAATAAAAAGACAAAACCGAAAGCCTTAATTAAAAGTAAAGCTGGGAAGTCCCACAAATTGTGGCGGTTGTAAACAACACCATACCGTAGGTATGGAGTAAAGCCCATCTAAGATATTAGCAATCCTTTTTAAGTTACATTCGAGTCTGACAAATGAATATTTAGCTTAGGGTAGCAGGTGTTTGTTTGAGACGCGGTCGGTCTCGAGTGGTACATAAATCAAAATAGTACAGAACAGTAAATACATTGGGTATCTACGTATCTTGTTGATTGCGCAAGTTTTTGAAGTGTTTTGAAAGTCTAAGTTTAAATTACTTTTTTATCTTTCGGGACTAATGGAGATATTTGGTAGAAGTAAAGATCGTCTTCAGAAAGATTTGAGCCAATATCTATTTTCTCACGAACCTTAATTTCAATATTAAATTTTGAACGTATACAAACAATAAAGTAAAATATGTGTCATTACTTACATATAGAAGTAAACTCATCTGTAAGAAGCAGGTAGCAAAAGCGTGGGAAAAACCACTAAAAGAACACGTTACTTGCCGGGACATATCAAGACAGTTAGTGATGCGCTTGTCGATATGTCGATAGTGAGTATTTTTTTAAGATTTTTCTTTAAATCTGAAGTAGAGTGAATTTCATAATTTAGGTCAATATTTATCAATAAATAACTAGCGTATTGTAATAACTTATAAAGTTAACGTAATTTAGTTTAAATTTACCTTGTTTGTGTTGTTTTTGTAGTCAATTTTGGATTACGCAGGATTACGCCACTATGGATTGAGCAGTCAACGACAAAAGAAGCTTTACACTAAAATATTTAAAAACTTTTTGTGCAATGGAATACATGAGTTAATAATTGATGGTATAGGAAGATTTATAATTCTCAGAGAACAAAGCTAATACATTTCATATTTTGTTAATCCTGAACATAACTAAGACGTGACCATGGTTGCTGAAAAGCAACCGAATCGTGTAAATAATAAAATAACACGAAAGAAGTCGCTAAAGAATCGGTTAAAAAAGTGTTATTTCAACAATCATAGTACTCATTTTATAGTAACTCTACCAAAATGTATAAAATCTGTCGTAGACGTTTTTGTTACCTGGCACAACACTAATGGGGCGGGCGAGTAACGGGCGGACGATTAGCCCTGATGTTTCTCTAGCCACACCGCCTTGGAAATAGAAAATAAAGGCGCCGTGACACCAGTGTTGCCGCGTTTAGACGGTGCACTTACTAGTAAAGCTATCGCACTTGCCTGACCATGTTCGATTCAATCAAAACGACCGACATATAAAAATACCTGCAGAAATAACATTTCTGTTGATGAAGTATGTTAGCTTTAATCAATCCTATCAGCCAATCGCAATCCACCGCTGAGCATAGGCCAGACTTCACGATAGTTTTCAGGTCTATCTAGCTGGGGGGCTGATAAAAGATGTTTACCAAATACGTGGTCTCCACTTTACAATTCGTGGTCTCCATTTTACAATTTGTTTACTCTAACGGCCAAACTTAAGCGCTACAGGAAATATGGCCAGCAATGGTTGGATATATTATTATCATCTATAAGTAGCACTTGAGTGTAGGTAAGGTTAGGCCACGGCCAAAGGACCACTTTACAGCAATTTGGTTATCTTTATTACCCCACTATATTTTAATATCACACAGATTGGTGCCAACACGCTGAATAATCATATAAAAAGAAGGTTCTAAATATAAATATAATTTTGTGTTTTTTTTACTATAACAGTATTTATGGATATTATACATTTTAATTATTTTTGGATACTGAAATATGTTTAGACAACTGTAGGGTAGAAAACAAGCAACTTAATGATTCAGATGAGAATGGAATATATTATTTTAAGAACAAGATATTGCAGAAGCAATAACTTTGCTATAACCTACTAGCGTCAGTTCACTTACTCGTTCAAACGCTCCCACCTTGTCCATAGACGATACAAGTTAAACGCGTGGTCCTCGCTCGAACGTGACCGCTTTACGTATTTATGCAGATATACACCTTCCCCACCCGACCCCTGAATTTGCTACCCAACGAAGAATTCAACTAACGTCACTGGACATACTTATTATTGGTGAACAGACGAGGCTTAGCCAACATTCGACTTTTCGACGAAGAATAAAGAAGATTAAGAAGTTTGTGACACATTCTGTTTAGTCAAAGCCTAAGGTCTCGGGCCTAATATATATTAGGTGGTTACGTTTGGTTTAATTTAGTGGTATTAAGTGAGATAAAAAATGTAACGTTTTATTGATTCGCATTGTAATCTGGTCGTATTTTTTCTTCGTATGTCATTTTGAACTAGTTTTGATCGAGTTCAGGCACAGATTTACACACACATACACACATATGATAGCTCTGCCTATGATGATTAATAATAGACATTACATGTTGAAAATAGGTACTAAATAATGGGGGTGTGTGTTGGGTAACCTCCTCGAGTGTCGCTCCGATTCCGATCCCGCTGCAGTCCGGGGGGAACGGAATCGGAGCGGCCGGTACACCCTGGGCGGCGGTCAATGGCTTCCCCTTCACCCCTTCATAGGGTTGGCATTGATCGTCGGCCAATACCCAACGTGGCGGGAACACATCGCTCTCCGTACTCCTCTGCTTTCAGAGGAGACAGGATGAGCGATGCTGTTAGTGGTGAGATGGCCCAGGGTCAGTCGAGGTGCGGGGGATGTGCTCTATGGGTAGCCTTACACCCCGGCGTCTGAAGACCCGAGACGGCGTGCGGTTTTGGTCGGTGCAAGCCCGACATAACCGCCCCCGCTGGCCGGCGGGGGGGGGGGGGTATCCGAAGGGATTTCCGCACGATAAAAAAAAAGGTACTAAATAATGGTTTGGATGTATTTTTGATGATTCATTGCAGACCCGATTTATTAACCTGGTAATAAACTTTAATACCCTCCCTGTAGAAGTTAGAACCTACGAATGTACACTTCGGATAAATTTATTAGTGAAGTTGATCTACTATTTAAGCATGATTCGTGTTGTGAATATGAATTTGAGTTTTATATGTTAATTTATTTAAAGACTGATAATGTGGGTCACAGTTTACAAGCATTCTCATTAACCCCTCTAACTATGCTGATTGTTTGTGCCAGGACTCGGGGTGCACTCCCACCCTCTACTTGATTGTTTAGGCTACTTCTAAATGACAGCGTTATTTCAAATAATAATTTTGTACTTTACATTCCGGTAAGTGTACTTATATGTGTTGTAAAGACTGTTCGTTTGTAAAGAAATCAATCAGGTAACAGGTAAGAAAATAATGGTACTGTGGAAGAACGCTTGTGATGTTCCACCAATACAATAGAAGAAATCTTCCGAATGGGCAAGATTATCATAACTGGCGGCTAGAGCTACACTGATATTGTTAGGATGTTGTACACTCGTATGATAAATTAGCGTGAGAATATTTATAGTGCGATGCAGTAATAGTTTAAAACTAGTTCAGCTTGTCTTTGCTAGATGAAGTTGCTTGTACGTGTTGTTTCCACAGTACAATTTATTGTAATAATTAGGTACCTAGTTAAGTAACAAAATTAATATCATTAATGGGCAGTGTATTACTGGAGACCTTTAAATTCCTGGCATTGAAAGAAAAAGAAAAAATGTTCATGAGAAATTCCCGGAAGTCGGATCAAGCACCACCTAATTTATCACACATAACAAAGAAGGCACACATTATCACGCCTAGTGCTACAAGGAGAGCAAACCACCGAAACGTTTTAAGTTCACGTCGCGACCTTCTCGTCCTTCAAATTCAAATGTCATCTTTTCAAACTTGTACCTCTATAACCGTTCGAAATATACGTATCGTCAACCGTTCAAGATATTTAATTTTAGTTTTTATCCTAACCGGGATTAAAATACCTAAGCCACGTACAAAACATAAAGTATATACTAAAGATTAGTATTTCGGTATAAGTTAAATATGAAAATTGCTTCAATAGCAGGGATGTTGTTTGAAGTAATTATACTATTAAAGACTGGTTTATATGAATAGACTCAATTTATATATCCTCGCGTGTACTTTTGTCTCCGTTATATTCGTAAAGTAAAATCATAGTTTATGACTATTTGTTATTTTCTAAAAAGCTTCTTAAGATATAGAAACTAACTACGATTTCTTTGTCTTGTCTAATACTTTGCTCCTTCGGGTTAAATAGTAATTCAAAGCGTCGGTAGCTTAGTGGTCAAGGAGTCGGCCTCACCATCGAGAGGTCCCGACTTCGAATCCTGGCCATAACACTACCGGCGTCAACCCACTCTTAACACAAACAATTTAACTTAGCTGGAGGGGTTATAAGGAATATTGCTAATTTTGCTTACGCATTCTTAAAAAATTGTTTCAATTTTCTTAAATAACACATCACTAATCAGCTTTATAATATTGATACAGATTACATCATTATCGATAATAAATCTGCCTGTCAGATTCTAAAAATCAATCATCGGATCCCATTAGTAATCGGCACTTGAACTTTCGTCTCCGAGGACCCAATCCCACATTTAGACAGAATCCCTCGTCACGTGATTTTGAAAAGGGAAAGCCGACGAATTAGGATCGAGTGAATCGGAAAAGCATTAGGAGTTAGTAAATCAGAAGGTGCTCACCTGTTGGCCTAGAGGAATAAATCAATCATTCAATAAACGAAAACCATTTGTCAAAGGTTCCCTAATGATTTTTTCTTAGATTTAGAAGACGATACGGAGTTACAACACACGTAACTCAAATTCAGAGCTCTCAACTCAACCTCTGAATTATTTGAAAAAAAAAAATACTATGTTATTTTATAGAAATATACTCGAGACAAAGCTCCCTTTGTCCTTTTCAAAGGACACTTTTTTCGTAAACAAACCTCGATTATCCGCAGATTTGCTACAAAAATGATAAGTAAATAACAATGTTTTAAGCAAACAACTTATATATCCCTAAGCTAACATTAGCGGGCGCCCGTGGGCCCTCTTTTGTGAGTCGGTACATCTTACAGTTCGTTACGCCAGCGGTAGACCATCTGTTATTTTTGCCCGTTACATATTTTAATGCTCCCGGGGGAGATTTTCTTCCCTTTAACCGTTTCCAACCCATTGGACGACTTAAATGAAACCTTTAAATGCAATCTTTAGATCAGATCCCGCAGTTTTTACAGTTTCAATATCTCAACTCGCTGCAGTGGTGATTTTATTATAATTGAAATGGGATGTTTCAAGTGTAGAAAGCTTGAACGGAGACATTGCACAATACGAATAAAAATTAATCATTCGAGAACTCGAGACAAGTTATAAAGTAATATATTTACTCATATTTTACACACCAGTCCAGGCATTTGCCTTCTCTAGGACAAAAAAAAATCAAAAAATGTGTCTCCAACCCTAGCTCCATCCTCCTATCAGTATTATCCCCAGTGCCATTCTGGCACTGAGGCTAATACTTCAGGCTTCTTTTGTGCCTTTTTGCTGTCCGAAGCCGTAATGGTCATCCACTTTTTTCACTATAGTTCTTGATCTAATTTGTACTACACATTTTTAAAAGTATTTTGAAGCCTGTGAACCGGCCTCAAGTTTTGTGTCCCTCACATTCAAAGGTATGTTCTTTCTTGGGCAGTGTTATTGTTTGGCTCACTTTAAAGTTTTTCGACGGTTTTCCATCTACGTACATAAGTTGAGTACCTAATTTGGAACAGTTCTTTATGCATTCGTGGATACAAGGCACATTTATAAGTTCTATTTTTCAAAGTGTGCCCAAATTATTTAAGACATCTAGATATAAATAATCTTATAATATAATAACTTCCAAATATTTCAAATCAATCGTAATCACTTAGTAAGTTTCATTTGGAAATCTTTAAAAACGTCGTGATTTATGGGCACAAGGTTTTCATACTGCAGCGCAGGCGACGGCGACGGGCGCTGGGAAAAGGGAAGCAGCTGTACGACGCTAGCGGTAGTAAAACTTGTAATTATGAATGACGCCTGCATTATCAACAAGTTCTCAGGTTTAGGGAAGAAAATAGTTTTATTTTATAATATTATTTTTTTCTGAGATACGATAATTTTTATTCCATTACTCGATTACACATACGAGTCTGGACCTCCTGTGCAAATTTGGGCAGCCTTTAAAAAAACTCCCTGTATATATATAAATATGTATATATATCTATATAAATATAATTATAACAACATAACATAACTTCACGCCTGTATCCCCGAAGGGGTAGGCAGAGGTGTATTGGACACCCACAATTCGCCAGTTATGTTTAGGTCCCAATGTAATAGGGAACGACTATATATATAAATATATATAATCTACTCCTGGTGCGTTTCCGTGTTTAAAACAAACTTAAAATTCTCTTCTCAATATAGACGGTCTTAGTTTATCCTGAACTGCTCTATCACTACTCTCAATACTTCCCTCTCATATTTTGTAGTCTTGCTAGTCCCCACATTAAAGTATGGAAGCCAAAAATGTTCCATACTAGACTTATGCCTGGACACCGTCAATAGATACGTTTCCAGATTCTATGCCACTACTTAGAATTTTTCCCTGAAGACAAATAACACTATGCCCGACATGGGAATCGAAAACGGGACGCTACGCATAGTAGGCACACTCGCTGCCGCCACACCACCGATTGAATCTACATAATTATTACTGTTTAGTTAGAACGCCACCAATCATTGGTCCTTTGGATTTTAATTCTACTTCTACTATCAGGCCGCACGCACTCTATGTACTTGCGCGCTTTAAGCACCTACTCGCTGTGGAACCTCCAGGACCGCTACTACACTTTAATCAGTCGTGTTTTACCTATGCATTTATTCGAATTTTGTTGGGTTAGTAATCTATGCTATTATATCTACTACAACAAACCAAATAAAAAACCTACTTTATTCCATTTGCCAATTGATGAAGAAAGGTATTTAATTTTGTAAATTCACGTTTATTTCCAAACTTCGCCTACATAATATTTTAACGTTTGATACTGTATTCAAAGAATTAAAAAAGAAATGGTTTTATAACTTAGGTTAGGCTATTTAATAATGAAAGCAATTTGCCCTATGAAATATATTATAATTAACTAGCCGGCCTCTGTGGCGTAGCGGTAGTGCATTCGACTGCTACGACAGGTGGGCGCGGGTTCGATTCCCGCTTAGTGCAAATATTTGTATGCATGAATATGTCTATTTGCATTGATCTGGGTGTTTCTATGTATAATATGTATGTATTTACAAAAAAAAAAGTATATTAGTATGTTTATCCGCATTCTGGAACCCATAACACAAGCTAGTCATACTATGCTTACTTTGGGTCTAGAAAGCGCTGTGTAGAATGTCGTAGAATATTTAAAAAAAAAACTAGCGCCCTGGGTCCTGCCGTCGTACGGGAATACATTCGTAAAAAAGAAATCCTAGGTAGGTAACCTATAACCCGATTTAGGTACGGTAATTAATCTTTGTTTTAAGCACCAGTGCCTTATCTACTTATTTTGTGATATAAGATGACAAATGTACTCGTAACAATCAAGGTCGGTATCGTAATTTGTCATTATGTCTTGTTATCTGGATAGACACGTACCGTTTTTATTTTTTTCACGTGTGGAAACCCACGCGGTCTTCGCCCCACCGGTGCCAGCGATGAGGTGGGTCTGTCGGAATCGAACCGACTAAAATCACACGGTGTGCTTCCCAAGTGCCCATTGCCTGGTACCCCGGGTACGCCCTCGAAAGGATAACCGCAGGATTCCCGGTGGACTACAGGTGGTAGAAATTTGATGACACAAATTTGTCACAAAATTCGGCCGGGTGGGTACCACCGTGCACGATTGCGAAAAACCCTCCATAGTAATCCAATTTCGGTTTGATTGCGTTCAGGGGTCAGCAAGTGCATAGCCGGGCAGGGGGATTGTGGTCGCAGCACTAGTGGGTCGCGTCACGTGGGTGTCACGCGGTGCTGCGTCGACAATCCTCTTTTGATGAGGCCGTCAAGCTGAGTGCCACCATTGTTAACATGGTACGTGTATGTAATGGTGACCCTCTTTCCTGAGTTTACCTTCAGCTTACCATCAGGCGTCCTGAGTTTACCTTCAGCTTACCATCAGGCGTCCTGAGTTTACCTTCAGCTTACCATCAGGCGAGGTAAAGTCAAATTGACGTGTCCTAAATACATTAAAAAAAAAGCCGCCGTCGCGGCCTCGCCTTGGGGGCCGGGTTTGGTCCCGTATCGGTGAGTTGGCAGGCGTGTGTAGGACTTACACGACACCCTCCGTTTTGGCCTGCTTCTGTAAGGACGTCTAGCCGGCCGACTGCTGTCCTCAGGCCCCATCATGGAGGTCGGTAGTCCCGGGCGTAGACAAGTCTGCGGCCACTTGCTCCGGTCGGAGAGCATGGTGAGAGCCAGCGAGAGAACTTCTACGCCCAGGACCGCAACGAGATCCCGGCGTTGACTTGCCCACGCTGGGCACTCCACCAATGTGTGGTGCGCCGTGTCTACGCCGGGATCCTCGCAGTGCTGGCACTGCGGCGTTGTCTCCCGGTGGATGCGCCACAGATACTTACCGTAGCCTGCACCGGTCCGGTAATCATCTGTGACATCAAACACATAGCCTCGGATTTGTAAAGGGCCACCATGAGTCCCAGCCGCCTTGTTCGACCAACGAATTGAGCAACCCTAGACGTGGCCTTTCGTGCAGCGCATTGTCACGTTGCTCCTCGCGCCATTACAAGGGTGTCATCAGCTTAGCACGTAACGCTGACACCTACGACCAACGGACCGCGCAGCACCCAATCGTAGCCGATGTTCCACAGGAGTGGCCCTAGGACTGTCCCCTGTGGAAATCCGCACGATACTTCTCGCCGGCCAGTCCAGCTTGGGTAAGCTATGGTCCTTTCAGATAGGTATGCCTCGACAATGCGGCAAAGGTAGAGGAGGGCACTCTGTGATACATGAGCGCCTCCCTAACGCAGCTCCAGGGCAGGGTGTTGAAGGCGTTGGCAATGTCAAGAGACATCGCCACCACCGCCGCACCCTGCGACACTGCTTCCTCCGCCAGGCTCTTAACGCGCATGATCGCCTCCACGGTGGAGCGCCCCCGGCGAAAACCGAACTGGTTGTCCGCCAGATCTAACCCCACGTTCGTGAGATGCTCGACCGGGCGCTCTGCAATAATCCGCTCAAAGAGCTTGCACAACTCGTCGAGCAAAACCATCGTCCGGTACCCGGAAGAATTCCATGCTGGCGAAACCGCGGGTAACAGTTAGTAATAAATATTAAGAACTGTCATAACAAAAAAACATTGAACAATAAATTTTGTATTGTTTACCTTACTTGTTGTGTCTACTTCAGAAATATCAATCCAGAAATGGTTTCTATAATGGACAGGTGCTATTATAGCTCTCCTAGAGCTTCAGAAACTAGCGAAAACCAATGTGATAACTAAATGTGTATGCACAACAGAGTAAATAATCCAACTTAATACCTACCCATTCAGTTCAAGTGTTCTACTTAAACAGTGAATAAGAAATTTCTACAATGGATGCTACAAAACTGAATATTCTATTACAATGGCAGTACATTTGTCTCAAAACGCTTTCCGAGGTAGCATCATAAGGAATGTATTAGGTCGCGCTATATGCGGATATAAGAATTTCAACAATCACAAAACAGAATCTAATCTTACATAAAACTGAAAACACTGAAAATTAATATAATTAACAATAGAGTGCTTAATAAGACCTAATGTGACTACCGCAAAAATGTTCGAATGACTTCAACGGCGCGTTAATCTTAATTACAAAGTATTTAAACTATTTCACAAATGTATCGCCAGATCGCAGATACCAATTTCATACAGATCACAGTTTTACTTAAACGTGACATGAACGCTTTATACACCAGGGGTGCGGTGCCACCAACGTTTATGCTATGCGGTGCGACCGCCTTTTAATTTGAACGCTGTTAAGCAGGACACTACAGGGGATGTCACATGCGCGTTGCCGAGTCTTCTCGTTTTATATGAAAAATCCCATATCTATAATCACTAGGGAATACTATGGAGGTCTTTCCCTAATTTGAGCCTGCAGGATGCAGTTCCTTTTAATCCATGTCACTTACGATAAATAGTGTCCACCTGTTATTGGTCGCAAAACACAAAAAGTAGTGGTCTATTTAACTTAGTTACATTGGAGTTTAGATGGATTGACAAATTTGACAAGTCGTTGTAGTTTACCCAAGGCTGTTTGTAACGTTCTCTCGTTGGAGACCGCCACGCCGCCGCCTCTTTCTGCGAACAGGTTATGCGCGCGAAAGAGACGGCGGAGAGCGAGCGGGAGAGAACCCTGCCCCCCGAGTTCCGCAGTCTGCGGCGAGGACGCCGTAGACTCGTCTACGCCCAGGACTACCGACCTCCATGATCGGGGCTGGGGTTAACCTTTCGAGGGCTTACCCGGGGTGCCCGGCAATGGACACTTGGGCAGGACACCGTGCGGTTTTAGTCGGTTCATGCAAGACTTAACCGCCCCCGCTGCCCGGCGGGGGGATATCCGAAGGGATTTCCGCACGTAAAAAAGGGCTGTTTGTAAATACCTCTGTAGCGTAGCGGTAGTGCACTCGACTCCCGATTCGATTCCCGCTCAGTGCAAATATTTGTATGCATGAATATGTCTATTTGCATTGCTCTGGGTGTTTCTATGTATAATATGTATGTATTTACAAAAAAAACGTATATAAGTATGTTTATCCGCTTTTTTGAACCCATAACACAAGCTAGTCAAACTATGCTTACTTTGGGTCTAAAAAGCGCTGTGTAGAATGTCGTAGAATATTTATTATTATTATTCCCTTTATTAAGTTTTAAATACATATAAATTATATTTTTAAATACATTCTATAACATAAAAAAAAACAAATACAGGGATCAAGCTACCGGTGGTTAGGGCTCCAGAGAGAGGAATCTCCTCACAATACGTGCCGTGTCGAGGAGCACTGCCTTCTGCATCAAGCCCTTGACCCAACTGCCTAACGCGAGCCTCTGGAGATGTTGTTCGAGGCTCTTGGAAATCAGTCCGTGAACCGATACGACTATCGGAACAATAATTGCTGAATCTACATCCCACATGTCGACAATCTCGTGAGCCAAGTCCAAATATTTTATTATTATTATTATTTGTATTGCGAAATTCCCACGTGGATGGGAATTTTTATTTGAAAATTAAATAATATCATAGGAATCTACATATAGAATGAAATCTGTTTCTTTTTCATTCGATTGTGATAAATAAAATATTCATTTATTTCGCTATCGTACACAAACATGACAATTTTCAAAAGAAGTTTTCACTTCAAAAATTGACAACTTATTGCTTGCACTTGAACGATTATAGGCATAGTAAAACTATTGGACCCGGTCATAGGGATATTTTTCTAAGGAAAAAATAACAATGCATAACTGTACAATAAATAAGACACTATATATGACAAGCTGAGAGCCGGTAACATCAGTGAATTTAATTTAAAAGCGTACTTTAGGTTTCTTAAACACTTTTTCTTAATAATGTTAGCTGACATTTTGTAGAATAGCTTTCTTTTTTAATCATTTCGTTTTGGGGCGTACCTTATAACGAGGTACACCGACATCGGGAATAATTAATTATTATTATGTGCCCTCCGCCGTATAAAAACATCATAAATATTTTATTACCAGGCAATTACATTTAGTAAGTAATTAAACCTTTGGAGTAAGTGTCTAAAATATCATTCGCAAACCGACAAAATATTTGGAGCCTTTTTGAACACACGTTTCTTTCATTTATAAAAAGATACATTAGAAGCAAAAAAAGCTCTATTTTCAAAATAACTACTGTTTAAAATACCTACGGTCGTTTCACAGGTGTTTGCTATAACTAATAGAAAAAAAAAATATAAGGTTCAACTCAGCTACGGTCAATTCACCTACGGTTTATTTAACTACGGTTGATTGGTATAATGGAAGGTTTACCTACTGTACATTTATTGGTCAATATTTGTAGACTCAATAAGTCAGTTAAGAAACACACAAACAATACTAACATGTAACGTCAAGTTGATAACACGGCCAAGTGATTTAAATTTAAAGTAGAATGGAGTGGAATGGACTGAAGTGTAGCGAGGCGGACACGGTTAGATTAGGTTAGGTTAAAACATTGACCATTAATGACCCCTCTATTATTATTAGTAAATCATGTATGATGCACCAACATTTATGTGTTTCATTTGGGTTGTGTAATATAGCAATAAAGGGGATCTTGCGTTCGGCGGCTGCTGCTGAGCTACGCTCGCTCCGGTCGCTCGCCTTCGCGCCTTAAAATGGTCACTGTTCTAACTTAACCTAACCTGACTATAAGTTTTCAGTTACAGTTAAACATTATAAAATATTGCATTTAGCTACCTGAGTTCTCAGTGGTCAGTATAAAATAAAATGTCATTGACACTGCTACCAATATAATACTGTAACTACCCACCACTTCAGAAATAAATCCAGCGCGCAGTAATAATAAACCGTAGGCGAGTCGTCCAATAGGTATATCAAACATAGGGGTGTGTGTTGGGTAACCTCCTCGAGTATCGCTCCGATTCCGATCCCGCTGCAGTCCGGGGGAACGGAATCGGAGCGGCCGGTACACCCTGGGCGGCGGTCAATAGCTTCCCCTTCACCCCTTCATAGGGTTGGCATTGATCGTCGGCCAATACCCAACGTGGCGGGAACACATCGCTCTCCGTACTCCTCTGCTTTCAGAGGAGACAGGATGAGCGATGCTGTTAGTGGTGAGATGGCCCAGGGTCAGCCGGGGTGCGAGGGATATGCTCTATGGGTAACCTTACACCCCGGCGTCTGAAGACCCGAGACGGCGTGCGGTTTTAGTCGGTGCAAGCCCGACATAACCGCCCCCGCTGGTCGGCGGGGGGGTATCCGAAGGGATTTCCGCACGATAAAAAAAAAAAAAGGTATATCAAACATAGTTGAAATATTCAATAGCGCAAAAACCATAAGATGATTCGTTGGTTAAAGCAATCAATTTTAGTTCAATCAAACTTAGGCAAATACGAGTAGAACAGCTGTAGTCCAGTCAACTAATGTGCGTTCTAAACATATGTGAATCGACCGTAGTTATGTTGAAATTTGTTAAGATAAGTGTAGTTGTTATGATATGTAACTGTTAAATCATTCATTTTGAAGATACGAGGATGTAATAAAGAAATTTACCAATTAACAAACATACATACAAGATACGCGGGAAAAATGTAGGTAACCCTTCCTTGACAGTCCTAGCAAAAAGTATACTACATAGGTATATAGCTTTACCATGATGCACATTAACTACAATTTATATTAATTTCAAATCTCCTTCGCTATGGTACGGTAGCTATATAGGTATAGGGAATATTCTCTTGCCAATTTCTCGAATTGAAAAACCAATGGGTACTTTTCGTGTTTTAGTCGGTTCAAGCTCGACATAACCGCCCCCGCTGTGTATCCGAAGGGATTTCCGCACGAAAAAAAAAACGTATCTACTAAATACGATTTCCCCGTGGACTTCACCCTTGTTCTATTTATAAATACTCACAATAACAATGAAACGAAATATTGGTTATCTTATCAGGTCTTCCTATATTGTATACAAAGGCAGTCTGATCGAGTTTGTCTAAAATAAACTAATAATAACAGCATTTTTAGGTAGATTTCGATGAAATCGATCTTTCTTGACTACTGTCGAATTTTAAAAAAAATTCTTCATAGGTCTAGTTATGACCCCCTGAGTCCGAAATGACCACTGGTCAAAAAGTTTATATATACATATATATACATACATATATATATATATATATATATATATATACATATATATATATATATGTATGTATATATGTATGTATGTATATATGTATGTATGTATGGTTCCACTTCCCAAAATTTGTGGCACTCTCACGGTCGCATGTTTGCCCCGATCGCTTTCAAACTGCGGTCAAAAATTGCTTGGATGTAAACTTAGTTTAAGTTCGTGAACGGGTGGAATCCGGCCTGAGGGGACGGTAGGGCCTCACTTTTTGTGAAATCAGTTTTTCCTCAAAATTTCACGTTTCATGAAAGATATTCGAACCGTTCTAATTTTATCCCATAGTATACATGAATACCAACAACTTTTAATTATAAACCTATAAGATTAAATCATAACTTCTAACCGGTGAACATTCTTAGTGTCGGAAACATTTTTAATCGATAGGCCATTTTTAAGTCTAAAATAAATGTCTGAAAAGTTTTTCCCTAAAAGTTACCGTTTTCGAGAAAAAAAAATTAAACATGTCAAAAATGCGCTCGGCGTGGGTCATAGAGGGGCAAAAAAATATTTCTCACCGATAGGTTATTTTTAGGTTGATTTTTGCTCAAATTTACCGTTTTCGAGAAAAAGAAAAAAAAAAAATTACTTCACGAAATATTGTTTAAAGTCCGTATAGTTCTCTATATAAAATAATATTAATTGCTTCACGAAATCTACCTGTGCGTTCCCCCTGCGGGAACGGATTTTTTTCTATACCGAATACGTAAAAATTTCACAAATTAAATAATCTATCCCTGTCTGCATCCACCAGTGCAATATCATCATCATATCATATCATGAGTTTCTGATACTGTCCGACAAAACGTCTAATACCACGCCGAACAGAAGCGGACAAAGGACGGATCCTTGGTGTGCCCCGACGGCAATGGGGAAGGATTTCGTTTTGCCAACAGCGGTCCGAACTACTGAATCGGAATCATGGTACATGTCTCAGAACCCCTTTGCACCGCAATACCCACCAGATCACCGTGCGAGGAACACATTCGAAGGCCTTCTGTATATCTAAAAATTAGCAATGCAGAGGCATATTCTTCGTCCTGTATTTCTTCGCAACAATCCCTAAGCCAAAAATCGGATCCATGGTTCCGTGACCGGGGCGAAACCCATATCGACACTCCTATATGTACACTCCTGTCGGATCCAGAAGTCAATTATCCTTTCTTAGAGCTTAATGGTGTGGAACATGACCTTTATACCGCGGTATAAGATCTGCCTCACTCCTGCACCGACCCCTTGCCTTTCAATACTGGAGTAATGGTACTCAGCCTCCATTAGATTGCGATCATACTCATAAGTATTTACAGGAACTGTATACAATCCACGTCCATCCATCCATCGACATTATAAAAAATAGATTATTTATAAAACGTCCAAGCATATTTTTTGTACTTATTTGCAAAATAATCTACAAGCATCTTGTAAAGTAAAATCACTCGCCAATGCCAATATTTGTTTTCTCTATTTTTTTTATACTTTAAGTTGCGTCAAAGATATTTTTCCAAATAATAATATTTTTTAAATGTTTGATAGCATAGGGGTTGTAAAATAACCGCTACCCTCCAGCCAGCTCTGCGTTTCTGTGAGAGACATTCAACTGCTATGTCATAGGTCGCGGGTTCGATTCCCGCTCATTGCAAATATGAATATTTGCATTGATCTGGGTGTGTTTCTATATATATATATATATAATATTTATTTATTTACAAAAAAGTATCTAGGTATGTTTATCCGCATTCTAGAACCCATATGACAAGCTCAGCTTAGTTTGGGTCTAGATGGCGCTGTGTAATATTTCCTAGAATATTTATTTATTTATTTATCTGACAAATTTTCAGATTATCTCACACACCTACCCAAAGATGTCTACAAACTCAACTCTATAATATTTAAAGAAATTGAAATAACATGATTTCTGACAATTCCTGTTAATTTTATTATAGTTACTATTTTTATTACAGCGCCATCTGTGTAGTTTCACTAGTACTTACGTAAAAGGTACGCATGCCTAGATACGAACCATCTGCACGAAGCTACTGTAGAATGCGATACTAGCGCCGCGGGACTTAGTAAAACTAGGCGTAAACACAATTTTCATGTCTTTTTTTTTATGGAAAAAAATTCTTCACTTACAAAACAATGACTGTAGCGGTAGAGTTTTACCTGCAAACAAACAAAAAATAAAAACTAAAATCAGCTTAACGTGTATTTAAAATTTGGTAGTTCGGGCGCGCATCATATCCGTTGGAACAGAAAAAATGGACAACATTTGGCGGAACACAAAGCGAAAGCTCTGTACATAAGTAATTAATATTCTAGTCAACATTCGTCCGGTCGCGTCATCCCTCGCTCACTATCCAACATTTACACTCAGCTTTTAATTTCAAATGCAACGATTTGTCATGCCTAGTGCTGTATGGCATTTTAATTCCACGAAAAACACCATCAGGCATTGACCTTAACAAAGGTAGAGTAGGTTCTTACGTAATGGACGACGTTCGTCCTCCATGAGCGCAAGCTTGGGGGTGAGAGGTGGATCCGCCTGTCACTCTCGTATAAGCAAACTGGTGCGGCGGCGCCTTGCGCGCCCCCTCTTTTTTGGGAGCAAAACGGGGACACCATGGTTCCCAAACCCGAGGGGAGCCTGCGTCAGTCGGTGTGCGAGGGAAATACCTTATGGGGCCAGCGTGCACCTGGGGGCACCAGACCCGTGACGGCGTGCGATTTTAGTCGGTTCGAGGTCGATCTATGGTCAGGAGGGGGAGGGGGGTTGTTGTATGAAAGAGGATTTCTACACGGAGACAAAACAAACAGTACTTAATGGAAAATTATAAACGACAATTATTTAATAAACTTCACAGTTACAATAATTTATATGTATATATATGGCGATACCACATATACCCAGCGCCCTCCGGCGACAACAAGTTGAAATACTTCGATACTACGACGTCACTACCGATCCTGAATCGCGAAAGTGAAGTTCGCACGCTTATATAACATATATACACATCCCAACAGTAACCGTTGGGCCGCGGCCTGCCAGGTGTGATCATCCTGCCTGATCGGGAGGATCCTCCCGTTGTGTGAAGGAACATCACACCCCATTCCTCCACAGTGGCGACACCGACGTGATCTGATAACGCAACCTTCGCTGAACATATCAGCAGCATTCCTATCGCCACCATCCCATTCACTTCATCTGCATTAGCGGTAATTAAGTCTTCGCCATCTAGCAGCTTCAACCTCAACCGGGATCCCAAAGCAGGCAGCGACCGCTGCAGCCTGGTTACCCTATGGCTTAGCCTTAGGCACAGCACACTGCACTTACGGTCCATGCAAGAAAAGCACATATCTCCCGTCTACGCAGCCGCCAGCCACCACGCAGCCAGGCACCTCGACTGACTGGGGACTCACCTCGACCTACTGAGGAATTGCATCGACTCACTGAGGATTTCACTGCAGTGCCGCAGCACCGTACTTGGCCCTGCATCTTCGGAACCACTTGTTCACCACATCAGCTTGTTGTCGCTAGATGGCGCTGGGTATATGTGGTAACACCACAAACATGTATTTTATTTGAGCCTTTTTATAGTAATCTAGTATAAGCGTCTACGACAACGATTGTCGAAATTGATTGCATGCTAACTATATTGATTGCATGCTAACTATATTGATTGCATGCTAACTATATTGATTGCATGCTAACTATATTGATTGCATGCTAACTATATTGATTGCATGCTAACTATATTGATTGCATGCTAACTATATTGATTGCATGCTAACTATATTGACACTTCTACACATCTTCTAAAACAATTATTAACATAAATAAATAGACCTTCTACACAGCGCTATCTGGACCCAAACTAGCTTGTGTTACAGGTTCTAGAATCCGGATAAACAATTTATTTTATTTGTAAATACATATAATATTATATATCATAGAAACAACTTGACCAATGCAAATATATATTCATGCATACGAATATTTGCACTGAGCGGGAATCGAACCCGCGATCTCCGACGTTGCAGTCTCTACCACCACGCCACGGAAGCTTTTGAACTATACATGACTTGTTTTGTGATACCGTATGCAGAACATTACAACGATACAGAACAACGGTACCTTCGGCGTTTAATCATCGTGCACTCTCTACACAAGCATAGTAAACAATTTACACCTCAAGTTTTACTACATACCCGAGGGGGCCATCTCGAAACCGGAGATGGCCCAGGGTCAGTTGAGGTGCGAGGGATATGCTCTTACAACCCGGCGTTTTAAGACCCGAGACGGCGTGCGGTTTTAGTCGGTTCAAGCCCGACATAACCGCCACCGCTGCCCGGCGGGGGGGTATCCGAAGGGATTTCCGCACGAAAAAAAAAAGACCACTGTTCCTCAAACTGTATAAAAACGTACATCTTAAATGAATCGCATGTATGGGTGTACAAGGCCCTACCAACACCTTTGGGGCCCAAGTTAAGCCTGCTGGTTTAAGCTTGCCTCTCGGGGTTAGAAGGCCCGACGGCAGTCGCTCCCGGAAGAGTCGACATACCAATCAAAAACAATAAGCAGACCTCGGACTTCAGAGTGCAGACAGAGTTGCATCCTTTATTTTCTTATTTTGCACTTTTTGGCTTCTCCTAGTATCAATCTAAACATAACATAACATAAACTCACGCCTATATCCCCGAAGGGGTAGGCAGAGGTGCTAGCACCCACATTTCGCCACCCAGTCTATCACTCCTATTTTTTTTTTCAGTTTTTTTTTATTGACTTTCTTTAAATAAATGACAATAAAGGCTTTACATTACTCTAAGACACATAACACAAAAAAACATTTACACTAAATTTATAAACAACTAGCATCGCTGCGCGGTTTCACCCGCGTAAGTTTTGACCCCGTGGGAATATCGGGATAAAAAGTAGCCTATGTTACTCAGGAATAATGTAGCATTCTAATGGTGAAAGAATTTCTGAAATCGGTCCAGTAGTTTCGGAGCTAACAAACAAACAAACAATCAAATCTTTCCTATTTACACTATTAGTATAGAAGTAAAGCAGAAAAACAGTAATAACATTTAACCGCGTTTTGTAAATAATTTTTATAAGAAATAAATAAACTGTAACACTTCATACGGATGTTTTCCTGTACAAGCTATTAATATATTCCTGAAGAAGGTGGTAATCAGCGGGTACGCTCAAGATCTCAAGTGGAAATTACATAGTATCATAAACTTACATTCCTGAATATCAGTGGTCAGTGTGTTTTTAAAATAGTTAATGCTGTTACAGTTGACACGGTACATTTTTGAATTATTTCATTAAATATTCATAATATATATACTAATACAATTGTTTTAAAAGGTTACATTGGTGAAAAAATTAGCTTTCATGAACTCTTGTTTTGGACTAATGCACGCTGAACTATTAGGTCGTTACATATGAAATTGCCGTTTTTCTTGAAGAAATTGGAGGAAACCCAATTTTCAGTACTAACATTTTTGCATTTTTTTTAGGAATGACAAATCCAAATTTGTTTTTTTTTTGTGTATGAATGAGACAACATGAAGCTAACATACAGCAACTTTTATTACATTTTAGAAAAGTGACAGCTGGTAAGTAATACGAAATTTATTATCAAAATGGATAGCATTTAGGAAGTACTGTTTTTGAAGATCGAATTAATTTATCAAGCGGCCAATAAAAACAAAATCTTGAAATCTACTTTCAAACAAAATAAAAACATAAAACATAACATAAACTCACGCCTATATCCCCGAAGGGGTAGGCAGAGGTGCTAGCACCCACATTTCGCCAGTTTATGTTTAGGTCCCAATGTAATAGGTGGCGAGCCTATTGCCATTAACCGGGCACAAAATATAAATAATGGAAATAGCTATTAAATTACAGGAATAACGAACTCATGAATTTGTAAGAAAATTTCGGCAATTTCATAGGTAAAGACCTATTATAAACAAATTGGCTTGTTTTATTTCTCCTGTAAAATTTGATTCTTGATCATCATCATCATCATCATCATCAACCTATTCTAGTCCACTGCTGGATTCTTGATATTAGCGTTTTATTGCCCGGGGTCAGTGATATATAGGTAGGTCTGTAGGAATGTCTTAACAGCTTAATTTTCTTACATCTAAAATGGGGAATACCGTCAAAGAATTGGATAGAAAAAGAAAATTTTACCTTGCACAGTAATTAATTATATAGATCATGATTGATAATTGAATTTCTCTGAAGCAAATCGAAGTTAGGAAGAATTCCCAGTAGGTGCGATTCGATTCATCAATTGTAATTTGAAAAAGCATATTAATCAATACTTCTATACTACTACTATGTAACGGTTAATATAATATAATTTATGGATATAAGTGTTATTTGATTTCTTAAGAATCCACAACGTTACAAATATTAAGAGGAAAGATTTTTTTACTGTGAATCTACTGGACTGATATCAAAAAATCTTTCACCATCGCATTACAATTATTATCCCTGAGTAACAAAGGCTACTTTGTATCCCGATATTACCACGGGTTCCGGACTTACACGGGTGAAATCGCGTGGCGATACTAGTGTCTAAACTTAAATTTATATTACAGTCAATTTAGTAAACTGTTATATTTAACAAACTGAATGGTTTTCAATTGAATTATTTTACAATTTTAAACTGAGTACAAATAAGTAGGTACGCTCAAAGTACGTACATATAATAATGTTTAATCGCAGTCACAATAAAGTTACAATAAAAAAAATGATAAACATTTTGAAATTCGTGATTTTCTAATTAAATTTTCCGTTCTAGTAAAGGATGTTAATTTCGATCAAATTGGTCAAATTCAACCTACCACAACGGGAAAACCAAACACCTATTCAACCTAAACCTTTTGAATATTCAAAAGTTCAACATCAAACGCACCTGGAGACACTAGAACAGGTACATTATCTAGGTATTTAAACTATCATGGTCACTAACATAAGTATTCCTCCGTGATCATGGCGCTTGCAACAGTGCCGAAATATCGGACATTCTTAGAACCACATGGTAAATATCCCGTTAACTCTAATACTTAGGTACATTATCTATCTAATAATCAATCACAGCGTTACATTACCTGTCACTAAGCGTAGGTACTGCACAAACAATTTGTACTAATTGCACTGGCCGTTTCACGCTGGTATGATGTTTCGTTCGAGCGGACGATTCCACTCGCACGGCTTTAGAATAGAATTGATAACGCCCCGTGCATATAAAGCATGTCATTCCAACAACATCGTGGTTCCTGTGGGTGTGAAGTGATGTGAAGGTATTGTTATAAGTGAATATTTAACAAGAGATGCTCCTGTTTGGGTATATTCATTTTTATAAAACCTTGCCTTTTGTAACAAGTGTTTTGCAATTAATCAGTACTTCCTTCTTCTTATTAAATTATTTTAATAGCAGTTATTGTTATCTTATATATTTAATCTATCACCAATAGCACTAAGGAAAAAGTTTACGACAAATTACTAATAATATGTAATGTAATGCACTAACTGATGCCCGCGGCTCCGCCCGCACGGAGGTCGGTTATCGTTTTTTGGTCATATCTCCAGTTCCACTTACCCAATAGCAATCAATACATCAGATTTTAATTCTGACCAAGACCTTTCTAATATAATAAAACGCATTAAAATCCGTTCAGTAGCTTTTGCGTCCATCGCGAACAAACCGTCAAACATATAAACACAAGAAATTTAAAAAAAAATTTAGTTCAGACAAGTTTCTTTTTTTAAATATCTCCAATGTACAGATACAACCAATTTACAATTTTATAATAGTATAGATAGATAGAATAAATTTGAATTTCCATGCAATTAAAATTCCAGACAAAATTCTACGAATAATATTAATTCAATAAACTCTTAGTAGTAGGTACGGGCAGACACCGTAATGCACATCGCATGTCGAAACCATTAGCATCTGTGTGGTTCAGTTTGAATAGGCCCTGACACCGGGCATGGGATCACATGGATGGCGAATACTAGAAAGTGCATCGGAACGTACCTACTTCAAACGGTAGGGTCAGGCGGGGCTAGAGCGTCTATGGGGCTAGTGCATCTAGCATCAATATCTTCCATGTCTTGCAATTAACTGAGAAAATAAAACTGTACTGTAATACTGCACTCTTGACAGAACGGAAAGTCATTTTGTTAGCACTATCATTTTATCTCGACATTCAAGTTTGTAACTTTGCGTGAAAAATATCTATATTTCAGTTAATATCGCAGTTATAAAGAAACGGACAAAGTGAGTATGTAGCGATAATATTAAGCTACGTACTTATTCTTAAAGGTAACTTGTTCTATCTGGATTCCAATTTTTTGAACTTGTGAAAAACATGATCTTAGTCTACTGTCTTGAGGCAAGTGCGCCTAGTCCAGTCAGGGTAAGTACATGGCGTCGCAACATGACGTGGCAACTATAGGCGCACTTAGCCCAAATCATGTATCACATACCTTTTTAGTTAGGCTGCCTTATACAAAAATATTTATTTTAAAATTGTCAGTCATTATCGATATTCCAAGTGTGATGCAGCATTATTTTCTAAATATATATTATCTTTATTTTATGAATAAGGTTTTGATTTGTTACGATTTTTAAAATATTATACCTGTAGTTTAGGTGACAGAGCAATTATTGCGAGTAAATTCTGGATGGAATTTGACTCACAAATCATTTTATTTTTATAAAACGAATTTCAACGACATTTATATGTATGAAAATGTTTGAACTTGTTTCATTTCAGCGGCGTATATTAAAAAAGTATAATTTCCAAAATGTTCATTACCACTGATGCAAAAAGTATGACGCACTTACCCCATTTTTAGTTTATCACTGATATCTGTAAAACTATACATATTCTTTTATATCTAATTATTAGGTCATATCAAGTTTGACAAATTCTATCTTATCATTGTTTTTATAAAGTGAAACTGTAAAAAAATATATCTTCTATCGTACCAAAATATAATTATTTAATTCTTATAATTCCATTGCTATATGAAATAATTTTGGTGTGTCCGAAACTGGTGCAATAACTGGAATGACTTCCTAAAACATCAGCTTTGACTTTTACAATTGACAGAATGAGCCACTTCTAGTCTCTCTAAATCTGTAATATTATTTGAAAGCCCGCGGCTTCGGTCGCATCACACACAAATGGGGGACATTATAATAGGATACGCAATTTCAGAGCTCAAGGTTCCAGACTATTGTTCCATTCTCAACACTCGACATCTTGAATACATCCCAGATCTGTTAACACTTGTGAGATATTTTAATTTTGGATGTTTATTACCTTGAACAGCTGTCCTCTTTGTTACTTGTATTTATTCATGTTTTCTATCCACATTGTTACGGTTTTTAGGGCATGTTATAGATGCGGTAAGAAAAATCGTACATGTTGTACTTTTTTATATTGAGCTCGTCGAATTCACCCGGCCTGAACGTAAGCTAATCTAAAGAATGAAGGCCATTAGCGTAGCGACGCAAGAATAAAAGATATTGACAGTTTCGTTACGATCTTTAATTTCTTAAATAAACTTATGGGTATCGGAAAGTGATAAAACTAAAGTTGAAAATTATCTGAATAATCGGTACGTTAGTAAATAATTATAAAAAACAACCTGTTACCGCTTCCTATGGAAACCTATTCCAGGGATTAAAAGTAGCCAATGAGTTATACCTACCAGTAGAATAGTAGGACTAGTCGTATAGGATTACTGAAAAATAATGTATAGTGGATATTAATTATACCGCTGGGGTAAACGTGTTCTTGAGTGGAGATCGCGACTCGGCAAACGTAGTGTAGAACGCCCTACGGCCAGGTGGGATGACGATCAGCGAAAGACTGCGGGAAGATGCTGGATGCGGAAGCTGAAGACAGGGAGCTATGGCGCTCATTGGGGGAGACCTATGTCCAGCAGTGGACTAGAATAGGTTGATGATGATGATTAATTATTTTGTAAAATATGTTAAATTGACTAAAAAATAGATGCTTTACTGGATTAAAATATAAAATTCTGCTTTTGATTCAAGTATTTTATATAGGTAGGTACCTACGTAAACATAACACATGCACTGATAATAAATATATTATATGTTACTGTAAAAGCCCGAACTACGGTAAATCCTATCATTTTCCGGTAAATCTTAGGATTTACCAACACGAGTTCGCGCAGCTCGCGCTCTGTTGGGGTCACAGTTCTAACCTAACCCACTTTACTTATTTTTACACTAAGCAAATGCTTTATATTGTAAAAAATTATATTCCAAAAATTTTCAATGATGGAATTCCGGAATTGATTTGTATAATAACAATACAACATTCACCAACTCGTGTTGGTAAATCCTAAGATTTAACAATACGAGTTGGTAAATGTTAGGATTTACCGTAGTTCGGGATATTACAGTAACATATATACCTACGTCATGCATTCAAATATTTGCAGTGAACTGGAGTCAAATCTGCGATCAGGAGTAACACTAGTCGCCGTCAAACATTATCTTGACATTTATTCAAAACTAGCTGTTGCTCATGGCTCCGCCCGCGTGGAATTCTGTTTCCGCTTCAGATCCGTTCAGCCGTTTTTACGTAACAAACATCCATCCATCCAAAATTTCACATTTATAATATTAGTGGGATACTCAACACAATAAATCCCTGATGAACCAGGCGATACAATCATTTAAAAACGAATTGTATTAGTAGTATACCTCTTTATTGTACACCTAGGAATAACATACTTATGTATATCGCATTTTTATATCTCCTAAGTATGTAGAATATACTGCGTCCGGTACTTACTTACTTAGGAGATATAAAAATGCAGGTGCATAATACATAATTGGCTTCTGTATCGCAGCTGCGATGGAATATGTCGTAAATGACTGGATAGCCAGCAACAATATTAAGTTCATCTTCTTCCGAAATTTTGTGATGTGACGTGTGTGCTTTGCGGTCAGCGACACTCTGCGGTCAGGGCGCGTCGCGACCGCAAATTCTTCTATTCAACGCCGCTCTAGGAATATATTCAGAACAAATACATAGAAACCAGTAGTGTCGCTGCGGTCAACCACAGGTGCCGACATCAACTGCCTACGAATGTGGTCTGCAGTCGGTCGTGGAATGATATCCTTAACTGTGGTCCAACTGCAATCTCCAACTAGTTTTTTACCGTGGGCCAATTGTTTATTGGGAAAGCTCTAATCTTGAATAGTTCAACTACAATGGTTAGCTGCTCCAGTTATAACTACTATCATTACACCAAACTAAATAAACAAGACGACCCTCTGTAACGATTAAATCAATCAGACTATTCATAATAAACCAACGTTGGGAGCTTTATATGTATCTCCTTCAATACTAATAAATTCACGATACTTCAAACGAGTCAATCATTACAATAGGCATCCTCCTAATTCCCCTTGTGGATTCTTTAAGAGGTTCATTGTATCAATTCTCTGGAGCTACGCATTGCAATGTTAATAATTTATTAGTATCACGAATAGCTCTTTACGATTTTCTTTGTATCAATGGTGGGTGTCAATACTTAATACTAAGTAACACAAATCATGTATTCTCTTGAAAAGAAACTGTTCTTAAATCTTATTAAATACTTTGATACCCCTTTTGAATTTTCTTTGTATTCGTTTTTTTTAGGTTAAAAGGTATCATTAACCTTACGCAGGTGTATAAATAACTTCGTATCAAAGTTTCGTCGCAATTGAATGTTGGGTATGACAACGTATAAAAAAAAACATATATACAAAAAAATACCAACCAAGTGCGAGTCGGACTCGCGCACGAAAGGCTCCGTATCATTATCTAGAAAATGGTAGCTCCCCATTTTTAGTATTTCTTGTTATAGCGGTAACAGAAATACATCATCTGTGAAAAATTTCCACTGTCTAGCCATCACGGTTCATGAGATACAGCCTAGTGACAAACGGACAGTGAAGTCTTAGTAATAGGGTCCCGTTTTACCCTTTGGGTAGAAACCCTGAAAACATCAATTTTATCATAAACGTAGAATCCTAAGATCATGATTTTTAAAATGTCGAGGTCCGATCTTCTAATGGATCACTTTATGATACGGCCCATCTATTTCATAAAATGGTCAACACTGACCATATGGTCAGTGTCATATCATCAAACGTTGACGTTTAAACGATATCGTTTAAACGTCAACGTTTGATGATATGACATTTGTTGGGTGTACACTGTACAGGGCCCTACCAACATCCTTGAGGCCCAAACTATCCTCACCTGCAAGTCTGTACACCGGCTAAATAACATACGAGGCTATGGCGCTGGCTTTCCTGTCAAGGTTGTGAGGTCAGAAGGCATTGGCTCCATCCTATTAATGTAGAGTTCCCCTGAAATCAGAGGTTTAATAAAAATTGAAGCTAATATAATTGTGTTTGGACTTTTCACTTGGTTATTTCTCTATCTTGTAACACTGAACGGACGCTTTACGGAGCTCCTATTTCTTCTTGCAATACCTATCACAAGTAACCTAAAGGGTCGGTGCAAATTCCAAAATACCATAATATAAACAGCTATGAAGTAATCAACTTAGTAGTAAATTGTTTTATGAATAGTTCTCTCCAAATACATTAAAATTAAATGACTTATTCAACTAGGTATAATAGAAATCAACAGAGTGTCCCAGCGGGTGGGCCTGAAAATGAACATGGACAAGACGAAAGTCATGTCATATGTCCATTCGTCGCCCCACCCCCGTATTATTGAGAGGCTCACCTCTCGAAGTTGTTGATGAATATCTGGGACAAACCGTCCAACTAGGCAAATTCAACTTCGAGAAGGTCAATCGACGAATCCAACTCGGCTATGGGCTGCGTTCGGGAAACTACGCAGCGTCTTCTCGTCCAAAATACCGCAGTCCTTGAAGACAAAGGTCTTTAATCAGTGCGTGTTACCAGTGATGACCTACGGTGTCCCGACGTAGTCTCTCAATATGGGCCTCATAAGGAAGCTCGGGGTGATACAGCGAGCTATGGAACGGGCTATGCTTGGGGTTTCTCTACGAGATCGAATCAGAAATGAGAAGATCCGTAGACGAACCAGAGTTACCAACATAGCAGAGTGAGTGAGCAAGCTTAAGTGGCAGTAGGCAGGGGGCACATAGCTCGGAGAACCGATGGCCGTTGGGGCAGAAAGGTCCTTGAGTGGAGACCACGTGACAGACGACCTGGTAAAGAGCGCAGGGACTCGGTGGATGCAGGCCGCTACAGACCGGTCAAAATGGAAGTCAATGGGGGAGGCCTATGTTCAGCAGTGGACTTCCTACGGTTGATATGATGATGATAATAGAAATAACTTCATTCTAGAATACTTTGATTCAAAAACTGAAAAAATGTTACGAGTAAATATTATAATAATATAATAATAATACTGTAATACACCTCTGCTTAGCCCTTCGGGGATACAGGCGTGAAGTTATGTTATGTTATGTAAATATTATCGATGTTTTGTGTAAAGTCTGTTCGGTTTCTGATCGGCACCCTCATTCATACTAAGATAAGGCCTGTACCCACTACTGGGACAGTTATCCTAGCTGATGATAATATAACAAAGCTTTTCAAGTCACTTTAACAGGAGTCGCCATAACGACTTCGGTGTTAACATTACTTAAGAATTCAAACATAGTCTTAGGAGAATTCAATGGAGCTGACTAAAAGCTAATTTAATTTTCAGGCTATCGTTTTAGTGATTATCAAAAGTTCTTAAGGAAACTGAATCCTAAGTACCTCACAAAACAATTCGACGTTGAGTTTGAATTATTCAAGCGAAATATAATCTCAGTTCGCGAGTCCTAGTCCGTTAACAAAACGTCGCTCACATAAATAATGCACAGTGACGTCACGAACAGTGGCCATTTGTAAATGGAATGTATTTGAATTGTTATGGTCTGCTCAGTCCAAGAGTACGAGTTGCCATGCTATTTACGCTGCTTTTTTTAAGCTACTTATTTGAAAGTTAGTCTTTCTGTTGGTGTATAGGATCAGCATAGCGCCTTGAAGGCTGAAATAGGTCGACCACGTGCAGGGAGCACACCACAGTTTCCGCTAAACACATTTTTGGTCCTCTTATTTGTGTAAAAATATTAGTATAATGAAAAAACGTTCAAGATGGGCGTTGTGTAACTCAATGGTAAAGCGTTTTGAGAGCCAGTGTTATAATTATCTCTTTCTCAAGTTTCACCATCGAATACGAGTACAATGCCTGCCGTGCATTTACAGTTACATTATTAACGTCAACTACAAGTAAGTGTTTATGGTAAATATCGTTAGTTTGCTCAAGTTAGTTGTCATAGATTACGAAGTTTTATCGTATCGTAAACTCCTCAATTCTAGTCAGAGATGGAGTTTTGAATTATATTTCACTGATATATATTTTGGTGCCAAACTTAGGTAGTCGTTTTGTGTGTAATTTTATATTTTATGCAAATATTTAGTTCAAACGCTCTGAACGTTGTAGTATGATATTATAGTACTGTATCTACAGTAATTTAGTAGTCTAGTTATACATTCAAAAATAAATTGTTGCTATGAATATAATGAATATATCAATGGAGGGAAGTGAAATAATTAAATCTAATGTTCGCTTTAAGAGTAAATCTTATAAACTGTAAACTCTTCCTTAAAAATTAATCGGTCAGTTTGTCCCGTGAAAAAATAGATACAGACGAACATAGAACCGTCTCACTTTTGAAGTCGGTTGGAAACCAGGCTATATCACGTTTTGGGATCTCAATTTTCGTATTAAATTTTCTGTAAGTTTTAAGATGAAAGAAAAAAGAACTTTTGGACTATTGGTCCGATTCGCCATAGACGCTGCATAGTTTTTATACTTACTATCTAGGAATATAAATAATGTAAATAACCTATGTAGGTGTGTAATACATGTCCTATATGTATGCTCGGACACATTCAAATTGAAAACTTCTCGAATAACATTTAGTGGTTAAAGTGTGAGTCTTTAAACTGACATTCCAAATTGAAATTCATAGTTAATAATGAATGTAATTGTCTGAACATTCATTTCAAACCTAATTGTTCAGTAAAACATTAAACTAAGTCCGATGGAAGAAAACGTCCATTTTGAGCGTTATCTTTCTATCTTGTATAGAAGATGAATGCAACGAATGCGAAGAATAGATGTGGGTATATTAATAAGGTATACATAATGTAGTAGTACAATTAGCATTTAAAGTATTGCTCGTTTTGGTCTGATGATTTTAACGTCCTTCATTTTGGCCAACTATATTCATAATGTAGTACTTTTTTTCATACAATTTAACGCAGTTTAGCACGTAGTTATTTTATAACTTTTAGTTAGTTAAATATATGAATCTTTAAAAAAAAAACTGAATAAGATTGAGATCTAAATCTTAATTCTTAAGCAAAGCGATATATGAAACAAATTAACAATAGATTATAAATCTTTAGGGTTGCTCTCGACCAAACAGGATCGAACACGTCGTTTTCCCCCTCCAAACTCGCCTATAAATACGCCAGTGACTCAAAACTCTACATCCGTAGCGAAAGCGTTCGAAAAAGTGTGGCACAACGGCCTCATTTGGAAGCTGTTCCACATGGGAGTGCCACACAGGCTCGTACTCATCATACGGGACTACATTTTGAACAGAAGCTATCGCTACCGAGTGGCAGGGACCCTCTCGGATCCTCACCCCATTCGCGCCGGTGTACCGCAGGGGTCGGTACTCTCACCTATCTTGTTCACGTTATTCACGTCAGACATACCTTTGCACGGGCAAGTGAAGACGGCACTTTTCGCAGACGACACAGCCATCTACCACTCGGGACTTAATCCCCACATAGTAGAAAGAAAACTCCAATCCGCAGCCGACACCCTAGGGGCATGGTTTCGGAAATGGAGGATAGAGGTTAATCCGGATAAGAGTCAGGCCGTGCTGATCCACAGGAGGAGGCGCGACCAGTATCCCTTAGAGGGACTCACACAGATTAGGATGTTTGGCAAGTCGATCCCTTGGGCTAGGCAAGCCAAATATTTAGGTATCATCCCCGATGATCGCCTCAGCTTCAAAGCTCACCTCAAAACGGTCCGCATTCGGGCCACCTTCGTATTAGGTAGACTACATAGTTTAGTGAAGTCTCGTTCTAGGTTATCACTCAGGAGTAAAGTCAGACCTTACACTAGTTGTGTTAGGCCAATCATGACATACGGATGTCCGGTTTTCGATCGTGTTAGTGAACAAATGATCCATAGGCTACAAACGCTACAAACAAAATAGATTCATGCGCCGAGCTACGGGAGTACCGTGGTTTATGCGTAATATCGAACTTCACACAAACCTAGAACTGCCGACCATCAGGCAGTAGGTACATAAAACAGTGCTCCCTTAGCTACTTTGACTCTGCCCCGAATCACCCCAACCCTCTAGTGGTTGAGGCTGTAAATTACACACCGAGTTTAATTTCACGCACGCGGAGACCTAGACACGCTCTCGGAGACCCGATGATGCAATAACACTCGCTCAACGAAGAGCCTACACAGCTCGCGGAGCTAGACAAAATAAACCGCGGTTCCGTCTTCGCCGACGAGGGCGGAACACGCGCCGCGCTTTGTTCGTAAATGTGGGCATAGGTCGCCGCAGTATTAATCCAGCAGCAGCCCAAGCCGAGGCCGCCCCAACTGGGGACCCTTGAGGCGTGTTGCTTAAAATGAATTTTGGCTGAGAGCCCTATGCGCTCGCCACACTGTTGTAGTGGCCTGTCGGCCAACAACCCACACCCTACACAAAAAAACACTTGAGAGGTGTCAAGGGACACCCGGATGGAACGAAGTTCCTGAACACACACACACATATGTATATATATATATATATATACATATATATGTATGCACTCTGTCTGTCTCTGTGTTTCGTACACGTCATAGATGCGCGGGGCTTAATTTAACTGGTAATTTTTACTGATCATAAGCCGCTGACTTACGCGCTTTTGAAAAGTTCTTCAGAAACTGAAAATGCTCGTCGTACTCGTCAACTCCTATTCATTAGTGAATTCACAAACGATATCCATCACGTCAGGGTCACCACTTTTACGCCTCAAGAAAACACATTAAAAATATTAAATCAAATCGTAGTTTATTTTTACATAAGAGAATATATTGACAATGACACCATACGTTTCCATAGTACCGTGACAACAATGCGCGGATCGGTGCGCAGAAGTTACAAAAGCAAAAAGTGTCGTTACATTCTTAATAAAAAGTGTCGTTACAGTCTTAATTTTTTCCGTCTAGCCCCCTTTCGTAACGCGAGATAAGGAACTTCGTTCCAAAAACTCTACATCAGTTGCAGAGAAGTCGCCGTCGCCGAGGAGATGCCACTGAAGATGTCGACCGCAGTGATCGACACTTGGAACACAAGTTTCATATGGACCACGGCCAAACAGCCCGGAAGCAGTATATTCTACATTAACAATAGATTATTCGTACTGTGACTGTCAAAGTAGATGAGTTACGTCATGACAAATGTAATTACATTATCTCTTTTATATTTATGTTATCTGAACAAATTGCTACTAATAAAGATTTCATTGCGTCTAAATATTATTTTAATGTTTAATTGTGTTGTATATATCCGTTAACATAAATCATATTTTCGAACGGGTAGAGAGAACGGTGAGTTTTCATCAGAGCATAAACTAAATTTGGCATTGCATACCACTAAAACTGTCATTGGGTTTTCTTTTATTGTAACCTATAATCTTCATAAATCTGATTTAAATCGTTGTGAAAGAGAATATTGCGACACAAAAAGATATTTTTAGTCATAAAAAAACCGTAACAAAAGTGCGTAACAAAATCGTGCGCCGAGGGTCCCGTACCTTTTTTTTTCTTTTTTTTCGTGTGGAAATACCTTCAGATACCGCCCCGCCAGCCAGCGGGGGTGGTTATGTCGGGCTTGAACTGACTAAAACCGCACGCCGTCTCGGGTCTAAAGACGCCGGGGTGTAAGGTTGTCCATAGAGCATATACCTCGCATCCCGACTGACCCTGGGCCATCTCCGGTTTCGAGATGGCCTCCTCGGGTTTGGGAACCACGTTGTCCCCGTCTTGTCCCGGTTTGGACGAGGGGCGCTAGTCGAGGGTTCCGTACCTTTTTTTTTTTTTTTTTTTTTTCGTGCGGAAATCCCTTCGGATACCCCCCCGCGTGCCAGCGGGGGCGGTTATGTCGGGCTTGAACCGACTAAAACCGCACGCCGTCTCGGGTCTACAGACGCCGGAGTGTAAGGTTGCCCATAGAGCATATCCCTCGCACCCCGACTATCCCTCGCACCCCGACTATCCCTCGCACCCCGACTATCCCTCGCACCCCGACAGGGTTCCGTACCTAACCGTTATACCGCCATAATAAAATTAGTATCATTTTCGTTGGTGGCTAAGTTTTAAGCGTATAAAGATATGGGCAAATTTAGATTTTTGCGAAACCTCGTAAGTACCAAAATTTATTATTATTTTTTGTAATTTTTCCTGTATTTGTGCTTAAGAACTTTTTGCTAAATTTCGCGATTCTAGGTCAACGGGAACTACCAGTATATATTTTCGGCCCAAAACTTAGTGTACTTTCGGTTGAGCTAGAATTGTCAATTTAGGTTAAAAGCAAGATCTTACAGCACAAGTAAAGGAAATATTTTGAAAAATAAAATAAGTTGAAAATTAAGGTACATTTTGGACCATGGCAAATTTAGATTTTCGCGAAAACTTGTAAGTAGTTTTGGCGAAAATCAAAATTTGCTCATATTTTTTTATCGCGTTGACTCTGGGACCTTGATTTATATACGCCTAATAGGGATTATAGAATTCAGTATCTGGTATAAATTTCAATTTGCTAAGTCCAACAATTCCTGAGAAAATCGGTGGTAGCACACGGACAGACGGACAAGAAAGTGATCTTATAATAGTCTAGTCAATAAGTGCTTTTTAGGCCAAAACTTTTTCGAATTCGCCGAAAAATATGATCGAGTCATTAAATTCGGAATAGCATGTGCTCGTAGATGATTTTTGAAAAAATCGATAGGCACCTCGCAAACTTTGCAATAATTATAAACAATTAAGTGAACCAAATAATGGAGTTCGATCTTTCGCAAATATATCAAAAACTATTTATGATATTTCAAATTTGAAAAAAGATTTAACAAGAAGGGGAACTTTCCCAAAAGAAGTCTTAGTTTACAGAACTATAGGACCAACATTTATAATTATCCAAGTAGGTTTAAAATACGCCGTTAAAAACGTTATTATTTGGTATTATGCCAGATAAAGCTCTTGAAAAGGTTGTAATCAAAATGGAATATGCATTACAGCCACTGAGAAGCTTTATATTCGTCACATAATAGTTAAGTAGGCGTGCAGAGCTACAACCCTCGCAAACTAATATTAGTTTCCTGTTTCATTCAGCTGGCTGTAAATTTTACCAGTTTACAGTTTTGGCGCAGACGGTCACAAACTTACCGCTTCATAAATTAGTTACTATTGTGTTCTATGCCTTACCCGGCTAAGAGAGAAATGTACTCAGTCGTCAATACTTTGTAGCTATTTATTTGTATGCTTTTCGTTGGTTACGATTCATCAACGGTTCGAGATGTAAGTACCAGGAGCCAGTAAAAGTGACAAAATTGAGCGGTCGTGAAACTCAATACCTGAAGGGTGCTTTAGTAAATCTATATATACAAAAAAAACTTGAGAGGTCGTACACGTCATAGATGCGTGGGACTTAATTTAACTGATCATAAGCCGCTGACTTACGCGCATTTGAAAAGTTCTTCAGAAACTGAAACTCCTCGTCGTACTCGTCAACTCCTATTCATTAGCGAATTCACAAATGATATCCATCACGTCGGGGTCACCACTTTTACGCCTCAAGGAAACACTTTAAAAATATTAAATCAAATCGTAGTGTATTTTTACATAAGAGAAAATATTGACAATTACAGTATACGTTTCCATAGTACCGCGACAACAATGCGCGGATAGGTGCGCAGAAGTTACAAAAGCAAAAAGTGTCGTTACAGTCTTAATAAAAAGTATCGTTACAGTCTTAATTTTTTCCGTCTAGCCCCCTTTCGTAACGCGCGATAAGGAACTTCGTTCCAAAAGTTGTATTAGTGATGACCGTTTATAACTCGAGAACGACTGGACCGATTAGATTGTATCCGCCTATACTGTGCCATTTTGTTGTTTTTATTTTTGCGGAAATCAACAAAGTTACCCCCGCCGGCCAGTGGGGGTGGTTATGTCGGACTCGAATCGACCAAAACCCCACCGCCGTTTCGGGTCTTTAATGCCGGGTTGCAAGTAGACATTCACGACGCTTAACGACCTCCGTCCTCCATGAGCGCAGGCCTGGGGGTGGCAGGTGAGGCCGCCTGTCACCCCAGCAGAAGCAGGCCGAGACGGTGGAGCGACTAGCGCCCCTCCCCTAAACCGGGGCAAGACGGGGACACCGTGGTTCCCAAACCCGAGGGAATTCATTGTTAAGGGTTTAAACTTTATTACATTCTTTTTTATTTTGTTCGATCGTCGATCGTAAGTTAGGAAATGATACGTTTGACGTTAGCAGTATGAACTAAAACAAGAATGGTTTATTAGGCTATAAATCAGGTACCAAGTAAAATTTTACTCCACACTATTCCTAAATAACCATAATTAAAGAAAAAGCGACCAAGTACGAGTCGGACTTCCAAAGTGGTAAAATGGGTCCTCCCCCCCCTGAAACTTTTAAAATAAGAGAATGATAAAACTAAAAAAAATATATGATGTACATTACCATGTAAACTTCCAACGATAATTGGTTTGAACGAGATCTAGTAAGTAGTTTTTTTAAAAAAGTCATAAATCGTAAATTGCAATTTACCTTTCATTCTTTCATTCCATCAACTCAAATAAAAATTTAAAAAAAAAACATTATTATGTTACTTGCTGCTACGGAACCCTTAATGGGCGAGATTAAGGGTTCCGTAGCAGCAAGTAACATAATTATGATTTTATTTTTAAGTTTTATATTTGAGTTGATTGAATGAAAGGTAAATTACGGTTTACGATTTATGACGTATTAAAAAAAAAGTACTTAATAGATCTCGTTCATACCAATTTTCGGTGGAAATTTACATGGTAATGTAAATCATATATTTTTTTTAGTTTTATCATTCTCTTATTTTAGAAGTTACACACATTTTACCACTTTGGAAGTGTCTCTCGCGCAAACTATTCAGTTTAGATAAAAAAATATTAGAAACCTCAATATCATTTTTGAAGACCATATGCGGTTCACAGAATACATCTACTTACCAAGTTTCAACAGCAGAGTTCTTATAGTTTCGGAAAAAAGTGGCTGTGACATACGGGCGGACAGACAGACAGACATGACGAATCTATAAGGGTTCCGTTTTTTGCCATTAGGCAACGGAACCCTAAAAAGTACGTTAGGGCTACTTTGGAATGTTCATTTCTCTGATACCTAGTATGTCCACATATTATATCTACATACCTATAACAAGATGTTCGTACCTATTACTAACTGAGACCGTATTTTAAAGGTTCAGAGAACAGCCAACGATATTTTACTGTCAAGGTCAATACAATTACGATACAAATTGTTTGTTATGTGTTCCAATACAAAACTATTTCTTTCCATAAATGTTACCGAAACGATCACACTAAATATATATTTACGCACGGACCATTGAAAGGTGGCATAACAAAAAAATATTTTTCTTTGTCGTAAGTCGTCCGTGAATTCAGTTTTTACGATGTGTTACGAAAGGACATATTAAATGAAGATTCAATATGTTCGGGCAACGCGGCGGGCTGGGGCCGCGTGCGACACCATTAGGAAGTGGTGGCACGGAAAACCTTCGGAATGCCGTGCTGCGTTCAATTCGATAACGAACTTGCCGATATATTGGCGGCCAAAACTTTGAAACTGAAAAACATGAAACACCCTCATTGGCATTGACTATTTACGTTACGGTAACAGTACCTATTCGATGTAATCTTTGATAAAAACGATGATATGAAATTACGCAAATTGAATGAGGAAAGAAAAGAAAGAAAATGAATGAAAGGTCAATAGGTACATAGAGATTTCTAGAATAATACATTGGCTACTTTTTATTAGGGTTCCGTTGCCAAATGGCAAAAAACGGAACCCTTATAGATTCGTCACGTCTGTCTGTCCGTATGTCAGTCACTTTTTCCGAAACTATAAGAACTATGCTGTTGAAACTTGGTAAATAGATGTATTCTGTGAACTGCATTAAGATTTTCACACAAAAATAGAAAAAAAAACATAAATTTTGGGGGCTCCCAATACTTAGAACTAAAATTCTAATTTTTTTTTTCATCTAACCCATACGTGTGAGATATCTATGGATATGTCTTCAAAAATGATAATTAGGTTTCTAATATAATTTTTCTCTAAACTGAGTAGTTTGCGCGAGAGATACTTTCAAAGTAGTAAAATGTGTGTAACTTCTAAAATAAGAGAATGATAAAACTAAAAAATATATTTATGATGTACATTACCATGTAAACTTCCACCGATAATTGGTTTGAACGAGATCTAGCAAGTAGTTTTTTTTAATACGTCATAAATCGTAAAACGCAATTTACCTTTCATTCAATCAACTCAAATGTTAAATTTAAAAAAAAGCATTATTATGTTACTTACTGCTACGGAACCCTTCATGGGCGAGTTCGACTCGCACTTGGCCGCTTTTCTAGGGAATAGGGTCCTGTGGCTCGTGGCAAAGAGATCAGTATTTTACGCAGCCGGACCCGCGGGCAGTAGCTAGTATTCGATCCAGTGTTACGAAATGTTGAAAAACCAGTTTAATTCACATAATATTCTCATTGAACTAAACGTTAATATTTTTATATTCATTCTATTAAACGTTCATAGTAACATCAAAACTCACTAACTAGCGAGTTTGGATTACTGGATACTGCTACTAATTTGAATTTCTAATGTCAATCGTGAACTAATCCCCGATACCGTCAAGAATAGAGGCTTTCTTAAATTAGTTCGGCGATAATGGCACATGTTACATAATCAGTTTACAACCAACCAATCAGTTTACATGTTTAACACTTATAAAAATATTCCTAGGTCGAGTACATTATCTGATGTAAACAAGGCATCGGCACAGATTCCAATGAAATGAAAGGATATGCGCTGAGGAAAAGCTCTCGACCCGAGCTTGCTTCAGGTGGAGGTATCTTGACTTTGAAATTTTTAGCCTGTATTCTGCCGGCAAATGTTGGCTACAAATGGCAATCTTGTTTTGAAAAAGACATTTTGTAGCCCATATTTTCCTCGTCACTTCTGTTCTGTTTTTTTAAGTATAGGTTTATATTTTATGATGAAACTTCAGAAGTTTAATTCAAATAGACCATCGAATAATGCCGGTTTGCTCGATGAATGCTGGTGATAGTCATACTTCACATTTTTTCTCGGAACAAATCGGCCTATTTATTCTAGGCTTTTTTTTTTCTTTTTCTTTTTTTTTTACGTGCGGAAATCCCTTCGGATACCCCCCTCGCCGGCCAGTGGGGGTGGTTATGTCGTGTCTCGACTAAAACCGCACGGTGTCCTCCCCAAGTGTCCGTTGCCGGGCACCCCGGGTAAGCCCAAGGGAAAACATTTAAAAACCTGTTTCTATTAGCTACAAAAGCACTGATGTAGTTGAGTTGTGTGCATTAAATGACAATTTTATTCATAAATGCGACTACTAGTTATTCCCCGCGGTTTTATCTATGGTTTTTATTTTCGGGATATAGACTATTGCCTATGTGTTTTTTTAGAATATACGTTATCTAAATTATTAGGATGAAATCTATCAAGTTTATTCCACATTCGAATTTGGCTAGCTGGAATCCGCGATTTTATCCGTGGGTCATTTGCCAGGATAGATATTTAGAATTTCGGAACGGGCACCTTACAACACTAATTTACTAGCGCAACCTTACTTTGACGTCTCAAATAACGTTATTACTTTGTATTTAGTAACATTATTAATATTTTCAGTTAGTTATTAAACAGCTGGCAGAGCTATGAATTAAGCGTGTTTTATGATAATTTGTAAGTTAATAAAACAGGCAACATTTGTTGCTCATTTACACATTCGTGAAACATAAATAGGTACGACTGCCAAGATTTTGGATCAAAACATAAAGTAAAACAATTCTGCTTGTTGCACGTTGAAATTAACGCACTAATATATAATCAGCATACTGAGTACTAGAATTTGCCCGCAATTTCGTCCGAGTTAAATTTTGAAGAGATCAAGGTTTTTTTTTACGTTTTTTTTTTTATACCTCTTAGGTGGCAGACAAGCACACGGCCCACCTGATGGGAAGCGGTTACCGCGGTCTATGGACGTGTGCAACACCAGTGGCGTCACACTCGCGCTGCCGACCCTGTAAAGGAAAGGGGAAGGGAAAGGAGTTTGGGAGGGGATGGCAAAGGAGTTTGGGAGGGGATGGGAAAGGAGTTTGGGCTCCGGCACTCTCACTCACCAAACGGAACGCAACATTTTAAATACTGTTACTTGGCGTCGATATTCTGTGAGAGGGTGGTGCTTCCCCGGTTGAGTCGGCCCATTCATGCATCGGCCAAAATGATTGTTGCTTGACTCTAATCCCTTCGGATACCCCCCCGCTGGCCAACGGGGGTGGTTATGTCGTGTCTCGACTAAAACCGCACGGTGTCCTCCCCAAATTTCCGCTGCCGGGCACCCCGGGTAAGCCCTCGAAAGGATAACCCCAGGGTAAGAGATCAAGGTATGTTAACTTCTGCAGTTTCGAACCTAACATGTATTAGGTTACCTATTTCATCGTTATATTTGCAATAATTTATCATGAAGAAATGTTTTGAGATATGTTTATATATAACATTGAAATTAATTCTACCCAGTTCCCTAATGTTATAGCGTGATGATACTTACTATCAAAGGTTGAGTTTCGATTCAACTATTTTTTATACGCAGGTAGGTCTGCAGTGGGGTGTGTGTTGGGTAACCTCCTCGAGTGTCGCTCCGATTCCGATCCCGCTGCAGTCCGGGGGGAACGGAATCGGAGCGGCCGGTACACCCTGGGCGGCGGTCAATGGCTTCCCCTTCACCCCTTCATAGGGTTGGCATTGATCGTCGGCCAATACCCAACGTGGCGGGAACACATCGCTCTCCGTACTTCTCTGCTTTCAGAGGAGACAGGATGAGCGATGCTGTGAGTGGTGAGATGGCCCAGGGTCAGCCGGGGTGCGAGGGATATGCTCTATGGGTAACCTTACACCCCGGCGTCTGAAGACCCGAGACGGCGTGCGGTTTTAGTCGGTGCAAGCCCGACGTAACCGCCCCCGCTGGCCGGCGGGGGGGTATCCGAAGGGATTTCCGCACGATAAAAAAAAAAGAAAAAAAAAGGTAGGTCTGCAGTTTCGAGATTTCCCATTTTAATGCTCATCGCCTATTAGCAATAGCGTGATGATTTATAGTCCGAACGCTGACCATGTGCGAGTTCCATCAAACTGCAGAATTAGGTGATGATCTGCTTTGTAATTATAAAAAATGATCAATAATAGATTTGGTGGATTTTACCCTGCTGCTCTTATCACACTTATAAAAACGCGATGATATATAGCTTAGTTTATGACCATACCCTAGAAGAATGTTCATCCAAAATTTCACCTGAATCTGTTCAAAGGTTTGCAAGTGATGCTTGGACATTGATAAAAAAAGCAGAAAAACACAAAAATTCTAGAAATCTCATTTTTGGCTTCGGTATCGTTCATAAAACACAAGGTAATTATTTTTTTGGAAAAATATTTGATGTAAAATGTTTACTGAATGTATACTGAATTATCTGTGGTGTTAAAAACCGTGTAAGAGGGAATGGGACGACTATATAAAAATCATTTACATAAATGTTGCGTTGTAAACATGTAGTAGCATCATTTATTGCTGTCTTTATCTACAGTGCCATTAAGCAAGCGGGAACAGCTTCGACTGAAGAGGAGAAATCTTTTACCAACAATTGAAAACTTGTTAATATCTAAAGCAATTAGTGGTAATATAAAAAATGTACTTGTAAAAATGGTGAAAGTGGTAACTTACGTTGTGGTACTTGTCTCTCGTTGAGTTTTTCTTCATTCAATGTATAATACTCCAGTAAAACAGGGATAATTTATCTTATTTCTTCTATTTAATTTTGTATTCTAGGTATATAGCAAGGCTGCATTGACAGTGACACGTTCAAAGTCTGCTAAGACACGGCTAGGACAGAGTACATTTGACGGTAAGTGGTCGCAGTACGTAAATTTGGTGGTAGCGAACAGAGCGCTCCTGTGTAGAATGTCGTAGAATATTTATTTATTATTTATCTTTCATTTTCACGTCTTGGGGAATGAATAAACTATTTTAATAAAAAAAACTTCAATCGACTTCAATAACCAAAAAAAGCGGCCAAGTGCGAGTCGGACTCGCCCATTAAGGGTTCCGTAGCAGCAAGTAACATAATAATGTTTTTTTTTAATTTTTATTTGAGTTGATGGTATGAAAGAATGAAAGGTAAATTGCAATTTACGATTTATGACGTATTAAAAAAAACTACTTACTAGATCTCGTTCAAACCAATTATCGTTGGAAGTTTACATGGTAATGTACATCATATATTTTTTTTAGTTTTATCATTCTCTTATTTTAAAAGTTACAGGGGGGGGGGGACCCATTTTACCACTTTGGAAGTGTTTCTCGCGAAAACTATTCAGTTTAGAAAAAAATGATATTATAAACCTCAATATCATTTTTGAAGACCTATCCATAGTGAAAAATTTTTGAGTTTCAGTTCTAAGTATTATACCCCCTAAATTTATTGTTTTTTTTTCTATTTTTGTGTGAAAATCTTAATGCGGTTCACAGAATACATCTACCTACCAAGTTTCAACAGCATAAATCTTATAGTTTAGGAAAAAAGTGGCTGTGACATACGGACGGACAGACAGACAGACATGACGGATCTATAAGGGTTCCGTTTTGCCATTTGGCAACGGAACCCTAAAAAGGCACGGAAAAGTGTAAAATAACTGAATTTAGATTTAATTCTAATGATATAAATACAAAAAGACTTTTTCTGTTAAAGTCGGTGCCAATTTTGGAATAATGTATTCCAAAGATCTAAAATAATTTTCAAAACCGATTCATAAACGACGGAAATATCGATGAATATACAAAAAAAAACATAAATACAGACGAACATAGAACCTACTCCTTTTTGAGGTCAGTTAAAAAAATAAATACCTACAAGCGAACGATTTTAAACTTTTATAAAAGTGAGTTAAAATTAAATTGTAAGGATAGAAATATTTGGTGGACTATATTGTCTCTATCTATTCGAGACGAAAAAAGGTAGTATATAAACCTATGCAGTATGCAGATAAACCACAGTGTCTGTGGGACTGACCTGATCACTTATTTATCTATTTAAATTTACAATATTGTGTTCGAATTTGTGTATTGTTTTCACTGGTTAATTCGTTAGGCACCTTTAAAGCCAAAAAGCTCGGTAACTTTAGAACAATTACTTAATATCTTACCATTAATATTTTCAGTATGTATATTCATTGGGTCTGTTGACTCAAATCGTCGACTCAAATAGACTTAAGTGTGTTTACTCAAGTCTATTTGAGTCGACGTGGGCGAAGGTCTACCAACTTAATTTACTTAGTAGGCCAAAGCTAACCGCAATATGCGTCAACAAGCATATTCTTCGGGTAGAATGTGTCCTCATGTATTACTCAACGGTCGAGTATTAACATTGGAATGGGACTTTGCGTTTGTTTAGTAAGGGTTCTTGTTAAAACAGACTGCTAGTTTATCGCGAAACTTTGATACATTAAATCTTATTGTGATTGTCATAGAACGTCCCTTCTGCTGTTGTTTAGTTATGATTAATGATACAGATGCGATATCGTCCAAAATATTGCCAACTGCATTATTTTAATTAATTTTGGAATAACTTGAGATGTCGGTCAATATCTAAATTGGCCGTTAATTAGGTAGAAAGGGAGTCCCACTGGTGCCCCCGAGGGGGCCATCTCGAAACCGGCGATGGCCCAGGGTCAGTCGGAGTGCGAGGGATATGCTCTATGGGCAACCTTACACTCTTGCGTCTGAAGACCCGAGACGGCGTGCGGTTTTAGTCGGTTCAAGCCCGACATAACCGCCCCGCTGGCCGGCGGGGGGTATCCGAAGGGAATTCCGCACGAAAAAAAAAGGGAGTCCCACTGAGAACTTTGGGGCCCAAGTCAACCTCAGCTGCTAATCGGTACACCTGCCGCAATCAGTGCAGACGAGGCTCTGACGCAGCTTTTCGTCACGGGGTTGGGGGGTTATACGGCAGTTGCTCCCGCAAAAACCAAGATAAATAAAATCTATTATGGACAGAAAGAGTAGGAATGCTGCCGGGATTGATGCTCGAATGATGATAATTACTATTAGTCTATTATTATTCTTTGATAAAAACCCAAAGTCAATTCTTGTAGGATTTTAACTTGTAACACACAAGTCAAAATGCTAGAAGAATTATTTCACAAAACTGAAATTAACAAAATTAGCCTTATGTTAGGAAATAAGGGTTGTCTGTAAACCGTGTTCGGACACTTCGGACATCAAGTGCATATATGCTTATTGAATTCCATATCACAGTTTTTATCGAATTTAATTCAGTTAACAAATTAACTTCTATTCATCAAAATACTTCTATACAACATACATCCGGGATGTTACGAAGTCGTGTTATTATTACAGCAACATCTCATCCATCATAATCGGCACATTATGGCTCGTGCATTCAAAATACTAACGTCAAACAGTTATATTGAGGAAACTATAAAATTTGAATAATCGTAAAAGCAGCGTTGGATGGCAGCCAACGATCCGACAATGAAAAATAATTCGACATACTATTCCATGTTCAATGAATCTAGTTCTGAAGTTTGAACGTTTATTGCATTTCACGGAGAGACTACCGACAGATATTGCATCATCAATGGAATAACCACAGGATCCTGAGTTTTAATTCTATAGAGAATGTAGAAGAGAAAACACAAGTACCTACGTCAAGAGTATTCTTCATTATGAAAGATTCTGATATTCCATTTATGTGAACTTATTTTTTGACTGGGCGAGGCTTTGGTGTAGGTTTTCCTCTAGACGACAGTCGCTCCAATAAAAGTCAAGATGATTCAATAATGGAGGAGTAGGATAGCCAACCCCAGGCTCCAAATGGTAAGTTTTTGATGCATTCGAAATGGCCGCTCGGATAGTGACAGGTCGAGTTCAAAGTAAAAGAACGATTCTATACCCCAAGACTACCTGTGAATAGCATGGTTAACATTTTTGAGTATGTTCGGTGGTGGCTTGTGTCCATTAATATTTGGGAATCAGTTCATCCCGAATAGTAATTGCCACTACCAAATGTCATTTACATGGCATTGCTTACAGAGTTGAAATCTGAATTAAATTAACAATTTTATTTGATGCCGCTTGTAACTTGGGATGCAAAAAATAAGATACTTGACGTTACACTACTGTTACTCCTGTACACCAAGATCAACAGTAGTGACCCACGAACATATCGAGTAATGACACTCAGGCAGTCCCAGGGAAAGTTAAACTATCTTGAAACCCACATTGAAATTAACCAGAAGTAAATTGGAGGAGTTAGAAATATAATAAATCCAATTCCCTCCTTGGCAAACGGGAGACAATAGACACAAATAGGCAAATTACCTATAAAAGAGATAAGACCACGTTCGCAAATATTATAGGTCCTAAGTGAGCTATGTTTGATTCCAATAATATGTATGGTAGAAAATTCTTTTATGCACGGAAATTTACCCCATTTACTACAGCGCTCCACTTGTCATCTGTAAACTATTCAACAAAACAGTATGTTCATTTCGCAAAATACTGAATACCCAAAGTATATGATGGGCAGTTTGATCATTAACTTAAGTAATTTCCTTATAGAAACGTTTATATAGCCAAAACGTTGCATTTCTGCATGCATTTCATATTTCATTTAGGTTTAAGGTCTGCCTGGCCCTATTCGCGTATTATGTTTCTGGATAAAAAGTAGGTAGCGGTACACAAAATTTCTTTTTCATGAACTGCCAAGATGAGGCTAAGGGGGTGTTCGAGTTTCTCAATTTCCCATGTACATATAATTTTTATGCGCCGAGAGGATGTGGACTACTGGGGGAAATTAATTAGAAGATAATTCATTTCCCCGTACCCACTAATGGCCCCAATCAGTTAATTTTGTTCTTTAATTTTATACTTTTATAATTGTCAATATGCGTGGAAAGTCCCTTGAAATGTCTTAATGGTATTATTTAAAAAACCCATCAAATCCAAGTTCCAAGTTTACAATACTCAGTGATATTCAGTCAGTCTTGACAACTTAATATTAGCATTATAACATGGATGAACATTGAACGCCTAATTTAGCTTATTAACAGTACCTCCTTATTAACTGTAGTAACAAATTATATATAAATCTAAATAACAAATTATATGTCACGTAGCGGTTAGCACTTTGTAACTACAGTAGTTATATGGGCTGGACTCATAGTACGAAGTCCTTATACACTATGTGAGTTAATATTGGAAACCAATGAACTACGTTTGATGAGTTTTAGTTCACAACTATCTTCAACCAATTTTTTTAAATACAGCTTAAATGGGATAGGAAGTGAAGTTTAATTTAGTTTTTTAATCGGATTGGAGTACAAATCACATTATGACCGGTTAAACAATATGATGCAGAAACATTCACCTGTTTCAAATATTTCAAAACTCCTAAATTTAACACAGAGAATTTTTTTATGATATATTGGGCTATTTCTACGTAAATAGGAATATAAATATTTTAACAATGTACAGGTACTGTCAGATAACGTCACATTTCTAAACGTGAGACGATCACCATCTTAGTTTCCGCATAACCATAATAGTTAGAAATGTAGGTAATCTAAATATCGTGAAAAGAAGAATTTTGAGTCACCCCGTCACAGAAAGCTGCAGTTAAATAACACTGTTCTGTTTTATTTTGAAACTACACGAGTTAAATTATTTCTTTGTCCAGGTCATGGTCTACCTATGGTAAATATTGATCAAATTCTTCCCGCCGTTTATGTGTGATTGAGTAGCTAACAAACAAACTTACAAACTTTAACATTTATTGCAGTAGCTGGGCATGGTGCTGATGCCTTAATAAAATTAAGGACTGTTTATATTACCTGAAACAAAATAATTACATGATTAAATATTGTAAAATAGAAGATTTTATTACACGGATTACTATTTTTAGTAAACAGCGAGTGGCGAGGGAGCTTGCTGCGTTGCCGTCTCTATATTATTACACGGTGGTGATTATGGTACGAGTATAGCCCCATTTAATCTTCGGAGCTTCAAGGAAGAAACCTCTATAAAAATTCCCTAATGACCTGAAGATCGTAGCTCTTCACTTTATTAACGAGCCAGTGGACGTGGAGCTGGTGCAGTCGTTTCCCACAGTTGCATGTAACAATTCTTTAAAATATAACCGGTCAGGTGCGAGTCAGACTTGCGCGCTGAGGGTTCCGTATAAAACTGCTCACTGACGAAGGGGCTAGTCCACAAACTGGACTGGCCACATGAACCTTGGGGCCATCGGTCCATCGCAGTGCGCAGTTTTTTTTATTTTTTTATACCACTCAGTTGGCAGACAAGCTCACGGCCCACCTGATGGGAAGCGGTTACTGTGGCCTATGGACGTGCGCAACACCAGGGGCGTCACACTCGAGCTGCCGACCCTGCAAAAACCTTCTAATGCCCTTCTTGAAGAACCCCATATTGTAGTCGCTTGGGAAAACCACAGCAGGGAGATCATTCCACAGCCTGAGGGTGCGCGGAATAATGTGCCTTTCATACCTAACTGTACGCACCGTTTCCGGTCGCAACGTGTGAGGATGAAATCCGTCTGTGGCGAGCGGTGCGATGATAGAATGTGGCCGTGGACATCATATCATATAATTCCTCTGAACACACCCCATTATAAAGGCGGTACAAAACGCACAGGGAGGGAGGCGAAATCTCTCCTAAGGTTAAGAGGTTCTACACTGCCTGTAAGTATGGGATTGTCGACGATCCTCTGCGCCCGTCTTTGTACCGAGTCGAACGGGTCAAGTTGGTATCTAGGTGCTCCGGCGAAAAGGTGACAGCAGTACTCCATCTGGGGTCGGACTTGCGACTTATAAAGAAGAAGTCTTTGCTCCGCAGTGAAGTACTGCTTCGCCCTGTTGAGCACTCTATAATTGCAAAAGGTGGGACAAAACACACCCCGAGAAAAAAACAAAAAAAATGTCGGAATGGAAAATAATATTCTAATTTGAAATTATTGCCTTGGAAGATGGGTAGACCTTTGGTATGGGACGCATCGTGCGTCGACTCGCTTGCGCTTTCACACCTTCCAAGCACAGCGGATATGCCGGCGCTGCTGTTGCACCTGCGGAAAACCTCAAACAGCGTAAACCTAGTAGGTGATTATGTTTTTGAGCCGTTTGGGGTTGAGACACTGGGGTCATGGGGTCTAATTGCCTATTTTGTCTACAAAGATTTGGCAAAGCGACTGCTCGACGCTACCAAAGTGACCAAAAGGCTGGACTTTATCTTGCACAAAGTATTACCATTGCCATTCAACGTGGCAATGCCGCCATTCTGAGAACATTACCAGTCGGTGATGATGCGGAGGAATTCTATGACGCATGTATGTAAATATATATCTGTCTTTTGAAAAACTCTAGGAGTCATTATATAAATCTGACCAAGCGACTCACAGTTTAGATTACAAAATATAGACAACCTCTCATAGTAAAAAAATAGAACATAATGAAATAAACAAACATAACATAAACTCACGCCTATATCCCCGAAGGGGTAGGCAGAGGTGCTAGCACCCACATTTCGCCAGTTTATGTTTAGGTCCCAATGTAATAGGTGGCGAGCCTATTGCCATTAACCTGGCACTTATAAGCCTGCGATAAATTTAATACACACATAACTTCGAAAAGTCATTGGTGTGTGCCATGGTATAACCTGGGATCGAACCCGAGACCTCGTCTCAGCAGTCCATTACCCATACCACTAGGCTACCGCGGCACCCAAAGGAAAAAAAATCTATGTTAATAATCGATTGCACTAAGAACTTCTAATACCGATTTCGAATTAAATCTGATGAAAAATATTTTGCAATATTTTCATCAATTTAGGGAATATTTGATAGAATATTAAAAAAAAAATTTTAAGAATATAAACGCCAAGTTTTAAGTTGATTAGACCAAGAAAACACGTTGTTTCATACAGACTTTGCAACCCCTTTCAATTCAATTCAATAATATATATATATATATATATATATATATATATATATATAAATATATATAAAAGCAGAAACTGACTGACTGATCGATATACGCACAGCTGAATCAGCTTGTTCTAGATCCATGAAATTTTGCACAAATATTCCTTAAGTGACAGCTGTCTCAGTAGGTGTGCACTAACAAAGGATTTATGAAAATTCAATCCGTTAGGGGGTGAAAGGGGTTGCAAAGTTTTGTATGAAACAACGTGTTTTCTTGGTCTAATCAACTTAAAACTTGGCGTTATATATGTATATAGATAGAAGATAAATAGACTAACGGCCCGGGTCCCGGCTTCGCCCGGGAATAATGTATAAATAAACCCAAAACCTAATTCAATCTACCGACGCAAAAAAAAAAATATACCATCTTTGAATCGTGTTATATATCGTGTCCAAATATATAATAAAATGTTTCTTATTCTCGCTTTATATTTATAGATTTTTTGTGAGCTGCCCTGTTGCAGTGGAATATTTGATCGGTAAATGTCAGACGACTGCATAATTGCTGTCTATAATAGTGACTTCTCTAATCGCTGCTTGCTAACCCTTCCATAACCCCTTCTGCCGCCATCGCAACTGTGATTCGCAACTAGTTGCGACGGAAGAGGTTTTTACCTTTGAACATAAATTGCTTGTGTAAGGAGGGGTAACTTGGAGGTTTAACTTTTACGATTTCTTAAAACAATAATAAATTTCATTTCATTCATTCGTTGTTTCCTGTTACGGATAGGAGAGTAACGTGATGAGGTGACGACGTTGTATTAATGGCGCAAGGAGGCGCTGGAGCAGTGCCACATACCGGGGCCTCGAGAAGTCAAGGCCCAGCTATTCCAGCTCCGCCAGGAACTCATGGAGACAAGGGAGGTGCGACTTGAGCAACGCGATCGCGGCTAAGTCCGTCGGGAACCATGGGGTTATCCTTTCGAGGGCGTACCCGGGGTGAACGGCAATGGACGCTTGGGAAATACACCGAGTGGTTTTAGTCGTTTCGAGCATACCCACCTCATCGTTGGAACCGGTGGGGTGAAGCCCGTGGGGGTTTCCACAGGTAAAAAAAGCCTGGTAAGGTGATATATCAGTTAATATATAATAAATAAAATTATTAATAATGAAAAATAGTAGATTGTTACACAAGGGTTGAAAGTCAGCCATTTCACCCGAGATATTTCTGGCGCTCGAACGAAGTGAGAGCGCCAATAATTCGAGGGTGAAATGGTGACATTCACCCGAGGTAAACACTCTACTTTTCATTTCGACTATGTGAGGAAATGAAAATACTACTATATAAATTATATACTGTTGAAATAGATTATAAACAATAGCTTTTGCCTGTTCTTTAATCTCATCGGGAGTTAAATTAATATCCAAGTCACTAGTATCACTTTCTGAAACCATTTTAAACCACAATTAACACACGGTATTTACTTATATTTAATCTCGTTTTCCCGCTATTTCTTTAGCAAACTTAAATTGTTTTTTTTTTGATTCTGAAAAAAAAAGTTATAATTCACGTACATACTGCCTAGAAAAGGTTTGAAAATCGAATCTATTGGTTACATTGTAATCGAGTTGGTCACGAGATGTGCAACTAAGCAGCCATGTAAAAAAAAAATCATGATACAAGGCATTATGACGTAACTTATTATCATGGACTCCATGGCAAAACTTAAAATAAAAAAAAAAATACTTTTCCGCCCTAGGAATGAAATAAGCTACTTTCCACCCGGCTAGATAGCCCATGAAAACTAAACTTTCCGAGCAGGAGATGTTTTTTTTTTGTATTTTATTGCCTAAAATCATAATGCTAGTCTGTAGTGCATTTGTTTAAACAGATCACATTAATAACATTAATTTAAAAATTAAAAAAGCCCGACATAAATATATTTACAACTAAGAACCTTCTCGATCATTTCGGCATTCGAACAAAAGAATCCGCATCAAAATCGGTTCATCCGTTCGGAAGCTACTACGATGCCACAGACAGACACACACATAGACACGTCAAACTTATAAGACCCCATCACTTTTTTATTTATGGCCAACAGTATGGAGCGAAGATGTAGCTGTTTACAATGTTGAATGGAGTAATAAAATGAAAGCTGCTTATAAGGAATACTGCGTGCCTTTCTATGTTGATTTTAGCTTATCTTTAATATTAAATTTTTGACTTTGACTCGACGTTTTATACGTTTATAATAATTATCTGGGAGTCTTCAAATAATGCGTAAAAGTTTAAATCTTGAATAACTGTCTTTAAATTACAATATGAGCTTTAAGAACTTTGATACTATTTACGAATTGAAGCCGTTAAAAAACCATACCAATTTTATAAAAAATATTTTTTATTTAACAAGAAAGTTGTTTTGTGCTGCGAGTTCCGATTTTAAATCAGGAACTCTTCAGCGAACATAACATAACATAACATACAACCTATATTATTAGATGTGATGAAGAGTAGGGTTCCCCAATCAGGTATTGAAATTGAACAGATTTCCCATTGTGTCCTACTAAAATATGACCGAAAATTGACGCAGACAATATCGCTGTCGACTATTGAATAAACTTATCAAAAACTCATCAAAAGCCAGTTACGCCTAAGAGACCAAACGTAAAGCAAACCGAAACGAACAGCAACTTAGTATAATAATTTACCAGCCATCGCGGAAGGGTGGCTGATGTATTAATTCTCTTTGTAAGTCTTAATGACTATTAGTAGTTTCTCTAATAAAAGTAACAAAGAGAAATAAATCTTGTGCCCCGGGAGAGTGCGCCGTAGTTACCTTGTACTGCTATTGTAACTGTATTTTCTTGGACGACAATGTTTGGTCACAAAAAAGTCGTTTGTTCGTAAGTATATTAACTGACATATTCACTTTTTAAGTTAGTAGTTGAACATACACCATAAAACCAGATGGCTAAGTGTAGTTATAACTACACTAAGAAGTCTGATTAAACCAGGTCTGCCAGAACAGCATCAGACATTTGATCTTCTTTTTTCTTCAAAGTACACATTATCAAAAAGAAAACAATATAATAAAGTTGTTAAAATTAGATTCCATCATCAGGCAACAACTGCTTAGTGCGAAGACTGAAACGTAGTGAACACCACATTAGTTCATAAGGATTCATCTCTCATGAACTATTGTGGTGTTTACTACATTAGAGAACTATGAGGAACAAGTGTTTAAGTAACCTCATTAAATTTGCATGTTCAGTAGAACATGTAAACAACGTTTTGACCCTAATCGCAACTTAAAAGTTTATCATTAACATAAAAGATATCAGAACCATAACCGAGAACACATACACAAACACAAGTTCGTATTCGTGCATGGCTGAACAGATCCGACAGTCAGGCACCGCCTTAATAAATGTCGGGAAAAACTCCATTTGGAATTATTTATTCTGTATTTTTCTATCTAGCACATTGCGTATTATAATGCTTCAAAATATAATTGAACAGTCACTTGAAATCCAAGCACATTAATTGGCATCAAAATGTATCAGAACAATCGTAGAACGTCAGGGTTGTCGAAAACTGCTTAACTGAAATGCAGTACTCTATTAATTATGTTATTCGAAATATGGGAATAACTGAAAGCTCACCCGTGATAAAATTAACATAATCACCAGTTTCTTTCTCACGAAGAAAGATGCTTCGGAGGACAACTTCGACTTAGTACCCTAAGGAAGACCAACACCTCGGCCATTAAGGTGGGGGTATATTTTCATTTTTCTTATAGTTTTGGGTCTGAGCACAAAGAACTGATTATACTAGACCGAATAATTAAATGGGTTATCAACGCATATATAATTAGAGATCACAATATAAATAATTTGAATATTACAAACTCAACTAACGATTTTTATTAACTAAACTATTATTTTAATTAGATCATGCACCGCTAACGCGTTTATTATGTAAAATCGATTTGTCAACGTATGCAAATTATAAATTATTTTGATAGACAACTATTAAGTGGCAGCCCTATACATAACATTGTACGGAGACAGGGGAGCGCACAAAACCGAATGCCTTAATTTAATATAAGTCAATTTGGGCCAATTTAATTCCACGTCCATGCAGTCGCTTTACGACTGTACATCATAACATGTCTATCCCTTTCACACTCATATGTAACTATATAAAGATGTTGCATGTTTTCCGGTAACGTTGGTATTGAATTACTAACAAACAAATCAAATTCCATATTTATAAATTGATGTTTGACGTGAGTATTTCCCTGGCACAGAGTATTGTGGGAAAACAAATGCTAAGTATATTTCTTACTTTAGGGCCGCACTAACGGGCATCGTCAATGCTCATTCTTGCTGATAAAATTGTCGTTAATGTTCCTTGAATTTCAAGAAAGATGAATGTTGATGCTACTACTCTGTATTTGATGAGTGTAATTTTTTATTACATGAAATATACTCGTCGCCAAGCATTATTTTGCAATCATCGATACTATAATCGGTACGGTACATGTGAAATTTAAAATACATACCTGCCTATGATATATATGGCGGCCTACCTTAAACCATTTAACCACTGGCCTAAGCTTATGCCACTAAAATCTTTACATCCACAAACGAAGACTTACTAATAAAATTCTTGCCGTAAATAAATATTTAGTTTTACAGTAATAATAAATTTAATATTCTGTATAATTAGGTACATAAAAGGAACTGCTTAGTTTAAAATTATTTTGCTTACATTCCGATCTATATTATTGCTTAAAGTTGTCACTTCAAGAACTGCTGCTGCCCTTTTTTTTTCTCTTTTTTTTATCGTGCGGAAATCCCTTCGGATACCCCCCCGTTGGTCAGCGGGGGCGGTTATGTCGTGCATCGACTAAAACCGCACGGTGTCCCAAGTACCCATTGTCGGGCACCCCGGGTAAGCCCTTGAAAGGATAACCCCAGGGTTACCGGCGGACCTTGGCCGCCAGCGCGGCCTCGAACGTATAATTTGCCTATAATTGTTTTTACAACAATAATTGCGAATGCTAAATATATCTAATATAACCAGGCTGACTTTATTTGAATATAAATCACTTTTTGTTATTTTTATATGTATTTTTTTTAAGTTTATTATGCGATTTTTTTGTAAAACTTAGTTCATAAGAATTACGGATGCGATAAGGTTACAAAAATATAATAAGGTCTTTAAATCTAAAAACGACTACTAAATCCACTTCAATGTTTATGAGTTGTTTTTTTATTTTGAACAAACAAATAAAAACCTTCAAAGGAAGATACTAAATTAATGACAGGTATTGGCAACATTATACCTATAAAATGCTCATTTTTTTCAGTTAGCATATAAATAGCTGTCCTACTGCCAAGTGTTGCACTTCTAAAACTATCTCAAAGTATTTATTACGTACCGTAACGTGGCTGTTTTAAACAGCCCGTTAAATGTGATGGCCATCAGAGTCATCGGGGGGTATCGCACGATCTCCGTCGAGGCGGCATGTCACCTAGCCAGGACCCCTCCATGGGACCTGGAAGCGATAGCCCTTGTATCGTTGTACCAATGGCGCAAAGAGGCGCTGGAGAGGGGCCATAGGCCGGAGCCCCGAGAAATCATGGCTCAGCGGTCCCAGCTCCGCCAGGAACTCATGGAGACAGGGAGGGTGCGACTTGAGCAACCAAGGTGGGGGAATTCACCATTGCGGCGGTGAGGCCGATCATAAAGGAGTGGTTGGAGAGGCACCACGGTACCTCTCCTACCGAATGTGCCAGATAATTACCGGATCCGGGTGCTTCGGTAAGTATCTGTGGCGCATCCACCGGGAGACAACGCTGCAGTGCCAGCACTGCGAGGATCCTGGCGAAGACACGGCGCTCTACACGTTGGTGGAGTACCCAGCGTGGGCGATTCAACATCGGAATCTCTTTGCGGTCCTGGGCGTGGACGTTCTCTCTCTGGAGACCATGATGAGAGCCGTGGTCTCCGATGGCAGCAAGTGGCACGCCGCTGCCTCTTTCTGCGAGCAGGTAATGCGAAAGAGACGGCGGAGAGGGAGCGGGAGAGACCCTGCTCCCCCCCCTCCCCCGAGTTTCGCAGTCTGCGGCGAGGGCGCCGCAGACAAGTCTACGCCCGGGACTACCGACCTCCATAATCGGCGCCTCAGGACGGCGGTTGACAACGTACAGAAGCAGGCCAAAACGGAGGCATGCAGTATGTGTCCTACACCCTGCCAACTCACCGACGCGCGACCCCACCAGGTGAGGCCGCAAAGTCCGCCGGTAACCCTGGGGTTATCCTTTCGAGGGCTTACCCGGGGTGCCCGGCAATGGACACTTGGGGAGGGCACCGTGTTGTATTAATCGGTCCGATTCCGACACGCAAACCCCATCGTTGGCACCGAAACTAAAAGACGAGGTATTTATTGGTAGCCGAAAATATTCTTCATTGGTTAGGTTGTACTAACATTAATTCTTAAAATAATCCTATACATCAACATGCACATATTAAAAATGCGTGTATCTTTGTGTGAAACGAACGTTTAAATCGGTATGATAGCAAATACATATATTCAAAATATTTGGAAGGAATCAGGTTTCTAACGTTATTCCTGATGGCACAAGTTAATTTTTTACTCAAGCCATCGTATCTGTACACACATGGATACAATAAGTATTTGACTTTGACTTAATTTACACATAATATTTAGTAGGTACTAGTAAAGTAGCCGATGTTACTCAGGGATAATGTAGGTAGGATTCTAATGGTGAAATAAATTTTCTAATCGGTTCAGTAGGTAGTTACAGAGTTAGTGGATTACAAACAGACAAGTCTTTCCTCTTTATAATATTAACATTATATTATGTGTGATTATGTATGAGTTACGATGGCTTATGTTAAAAAAAAAATTAGAAACAAAACGAAAAAAGGGTTGCCAGTTCGGTTACTAATACTATGGAAACGTATTTGATAGGAACCATTCGTTTAACTAGTTTTGTGTTAATATTAGGTAAGAAATATCTTAAATCTACAACATAGTACTCGTTACGCATCTGATTCTAAATTCAAATAATAAAATTGTAGAATACAAAATACAATTTATAAATGTTACTCTTTTATTCGATCCTAAATTACACATCCTGTCATCAATCAGATGTATTTTGACAATTGCAAATGAACGCTTCGCGGTACATTTACCAACTCAGTGTATCAACTCCGTTACTCAATAGTATTAATAGACAATATTTGTCTGAGCAGACAGTAAGTGGCCCTTTGATATATTGTTATTCATATGATGTTGTCTCTAGTACGTCTTAAGAGTTTGTTCACTGGAAGTTAGTTTGGGATTGACATGACTACAATGTCAGTAATATTTTGATGCAAAAGCAACAGCAATTGAAATACCACGGTTCGTGTAACTTTATTGTTGTTTTGTTTTTTTTTTATATTTAGGACACGTCAATTTGGCTTCACTTCGCCTGATGGTAAGCTGAAGGTAAAGTCTCAGGAAAGAGGATCACCATTACATACACGTACCATGTTAACAACAATGGTGGCACTCAGCTTGACGGCCTCATCAGAAGAGGATTGTCGTCGCAGCACCGCGTGACGCCCACCGGTCCCACTAGTGCTGCGACCACAATCCCCCTGCCCGGCTATGCACTTGCTGACCCCTGAACGCAATCAAACCGAAATTGGATTACTATGGAGGGTTTTTCGCAATCGTGCACGGTGGTACCCACCCGACCGAATTTTGTGACAATGGAATTCTCCTCGGATACTCCCCGGCCGGCCAGCGGGGGCGGTTATGTCGGGCTTGAACCGACTAAAACCGCACGCCGTCTCGGGTCTTCAGACGCCGCAGGGTGTAAATTTTAACGTTATAACGACGGTATAAAATACATTATTTTTATAAAAGTGCTTGCGCACCATTGGTATGTCCAGTCCATATATAATTTTAGGTATTCATTTATAAATTCTTATAAATAATGTGTTTGGTGGAGTGGTGGTATATAAAAAGCAGATGCAGTAAAATGAGAGTAGGGGTAAGGTGTAGAGGGCCCAAGCCAACCTCAACTGCAAGTATTGACTTTATCACTCAACTAAGGCGCAGGTTTTCCTTTGAGGGTAAGGAGGTCAGACAGCAGTGACTCCCGGAAAAGGCAACACACACATCAGAAACAATAAGCGGTCTTCGGGTTCCAACGCGCAAACTCTGAATGCAACTAGGAAATCGCTATATATGAGGATGATGGTGAAGGGAAGTTACTGAGTGTTTAATGTTTAGTATATTTATTCTATTCATTTATTCTAATTTTGATATTATGTATAATTTTATAATTTTAATTTTTATTATAATTGTGATGATGGATTTTGATGTGGAATATGAATTTATTTGATTCAATTTTCGATTTGAATTTATTACTAACATTAGTGTAAGACATTGTTACTAACATATTTATGGATGTACAATCCGAAATAAATGATTTTGATTTGATTTGATAATAATGTAGGAAGCAATATTCTTCGTGAGAAATAGGTACGTCTTGAAATATAACTAGAAGTTTGCTTACCCCTCCAACTTAGCTAAGAGTTATGTTAGAAATAAATTCACGTCTGTCGTTAACTGCATGGTATTCACTCAATCAAGTTCCGACAAACTAATGGTTCGGTGCTTTTTCTTTCCGTCAGGTTGCACGGCAGTCCAATTGATAACTAATTGTGTATTTACGACTTTGTATCAAACTAATTTCGGCAGCATGCCGCAGACGTAGCAGAATGTTGTTTTTCTACCCTTACAGACCCATCTACCTTTGCCTAATATTGTCATGCTTAAAGAATGCCAAATAAAATGCCTTCGGGTGAGATTTATAGAGTATTTTTTGACTTTGCTGAGCCTTACGATATAATCGGTAACTATAGTGCAATCTTCGAATATCTCGAAGTTCAAGCATAGCAAAGTGTAAGTTCAAGAAACCGGCGACTGTGTCGTCTCGTGTATTTCAAAAGCTCAGAATAAAAACCAACTAAAATAACGAACCAATCTTTTCAATAGCAATAGTGGTGTTATCTATGTAATGGATTTATTTTACATTCAAGAAATTTGAATAAATAATGTGGTATGACTTTATTGATTATTTAAGCAATACAAAACGTATTAAAACATAAAATAGAAACATCAGATAGAATATTTATTAACAAAAATTCAAAACGATCTAGAATTATCTATCAAAGTTTTGCGATCCGTTTCTATTGTATAACTTGTAAATGACCTTGACAATTCTCTTTTCTCCTTTTATCACATGAATTTGTCCATTTATTTAAATGATGATTACATATATCTATAAAATATTTCTGATAAATAAGTACAAAGATATCTTTACTTATTACTATATATACTTTTAGTTTAATTTGAAGAAATTTTAAGACGATAATGCTTGAAAAGGAATCCAGGTTTGTATTTTGACATTGCAAGTTTTACCACATACTTAGCATAATATTATGTGTATAATTCTATACATTTCAAAACGAAGTTTATTCTCAGCTTTCAGAGTCTTTCTAAGATTTAGAGAATCTTGGAGTGTAGTCATAACGTATGTAAAAAGGTGTTGTAATATCACGGTACGATGACGAATCTCGTTAACGCGGGTGACAGTTCAACTATATGTACCTATTTTTCATGTACCTATGTAACGACATAAGTACATACCGTCTAAATAAAAATGGTATTCATTATTTTCTAATGTTACTAGCTGATGCCCGCGGTCCGTTTTTGGTTATATTGTAACGTTGTGGATTTTTATAAATCAATTAAAATTATATCAATAAATTAATCGATATTTTAGTATGTTTCGATAACTTGTTACTATTTATCTATGGTTGTGCGAGCGAGATTGGACAACACTAGTCCAGTTATCAACTGACGGCTCTTATATCGTTCCTTTCCTTAGCAACCTTCGCCGAGGAAGGTCACTTTGACCCCGTGGCCAACTGCTGTCGGCTCCGGGTAAGTTTTGAGATCAACATTTCCTACTTCTTTCTACAGGTGAAGACCTTCCAGCGGTGCAGCTTATTGCCTGCTAAAATGCATGGCTATATATATATATATTTTATTTTACTGTGTGCTATTTCAGCCTACCTATTTAGTGCCACGAGGCCGATGACCCCTACGGTCAGAGGTCGCGGCACCAGCTTGTGCTGCCTATTATATTCTTTTTAGTTATAGCTTCTAGCTACGCTGCATTGCCGCTGGGAGATTCTCTTCACCTGCTATTTTAGCGGGTCACTTGGACGTAATCACCTAGTGACAAACTGACCCGCACTTTTTCTATTTCCAGGGTCTTCGCACAGGGCTTCGCACCATAATGGCGGTAGCGAGGCACACCAGCGGAGACCCTGGCACGCCGGCAACATCAGCCACGTGTCCACTAGCTAAGTGCATACTACCATCCTTGCACAACGGACCGAACAACGCCACGGCAGAATATTTATTACGAATCCATTCCCTGAGATTCATTATTTCCAATACCTAATATAAATGTATGTAACGATCTCTTACACCGATTATAATCTAATATATTGTAATCGACCCTTTTATTTCTCTCTGCTCGCCCTAGTCATAATTACATCAAGCAACTCCAATTTAAAAACCTTCTATAAAAACATCAACCGTTACAATATCTCCGGTTCTACTTAACCAATTGCATCAAGCATACGGCAGATTTTAAGTCTGACCAACACCTTTTTAATAGAAAAATCTGCATCTAAATCCGTTCAGAAGTTTTTGCGTCCATTGCGAACAAACAGACAAGAATTCCAAAAATCGCTATGAGGGTGATGAATGGTGATTTGAATACGGTTTTTATTTCATAGTCTAAAACACTGCGCCCGGGATTCTTGTTTTTGTCACTTCCTGGTCCATTATATTCTAAACCTGAGACATGAATGGATTGGTAAATCTATATTAATATTATAAATCCTCGACATTGGACATACCAGGATACATGGACTGGAAAAATTGGACAATCAATCAATTAGCCTATTGCAGTCCACTGCTGGACATAGGCCTCTCCCATTTTACGCCATAGCACCCGATCCTCCGCCTTGCGCATCCAGTCTATCCTAGCTACCTTTTTCAGGTCGTCCGTCCATCTTGCTGGGGGACGTCCCACCTTCCGTTTACCGATTCGTGGTCTCCACTCTAGGACTCGTTTGCTCCATCGGCCATCGGTCCTTCGGCAGATGTGGCCAGCCCATTGCCACTTCAGCTTGCTTATTCTGCGAGCTATGTCGGTGACTTTGGTTCTTTGTCGGATGGCCTTATTTCGATTTTTATCCTTCAAAGAAACCCCAAGCATAGCTCGCTCCATAGCCCGCTGCGCGACTTTTAAGTCGTGGACAAGCCTCACTGTCAATGTCCACGTTTCGACACCGTAAGTCATGACAGGTAGGATGCACTGGTCGAACACCTTTGTTTTAAGGCATTGCGGTAAAGGGGAGGAGAAAACCCGACGCAGTTTGCCAAATGCTGCCCAACCTAATTGGATCCTTTTGGTGACTTCTTTCTCGAAGTTGTTTCTACCGAGCTGGATAACCTGCCCAAGTTAGACATACTGTTGAACAACTTCGAGTGTCGACCCTTCGATGGCAATCGGCCTCGGCGTGACATGTTCGTTGAACATAACCTTGGTTTTGTCAAAGTTCACACCAAGACCGACACGTCGAGAGGCTCCATTTAGGCTGTGCAGCATCTCGCCCAGCTGCTCCAGCGACTCCGCAACTATGACGATGTCGTCGGCGAACCGAAGATGCGAGATTTGTTGGGTGATTATTCCTCCGTGGTACGTTGGATTTCAAAATTTCTTTTTTTGATCGACTCCACTTTAAAAGTTACGCATTATGGCGCCAAAACTGTGTGTCTAACCTTGACCATCATAGCGAATTTCTAATTACATAGCCTATGCCCTTCCCATCAGTAACATCTTTGCTTGTGTGAAATTTCATTAGAATCGTTTCAGCCGTTTGGGAGGAGAAGATGGTCTAACGAAATACATGAGTCGTCTAAAAGAGAGCAAAGCTTTGACGAGCTTCGCTCATTTATTGAAATCATAGAACAAATAATCTAAATATCCAATTTTAATAACATTCCAAGCCGATAGCAAATTCTAAGTTGTCTTTGTTACATTTTAAAATAGATAGTTCATCTACACTGGAGTAAGGGTTCCTCGCAGCTGATTGGCGATCTCATTAAAACCAGGAAGGAGCCAGCATCGTTTACTCCCCTTTATGGTGCCTCAAAAGTGCTCTTTTCATCTTTTTTATTTTCTATTAAAAAGTAAAATTATACAGCGTAAAAATATTTTTATTTTAAGTATAACCAAGATTGGATTGGTGATTTCTTCAAACATCAAAAGTGTTTCTCCTTGTAACTTATCATTAACTAGTTGTTGCCCGCGGTTTCGCCCGCGTGGAATTCTGTTCCCGCCCCGATTTTCATAGAACCCTTTTCCAGGGATAAAAAGTAACCTATTCCAGAATATAATCTATTCCTGTACAAGTTTCAGCCTGATCCATTCAGCCATTAGAGCGTGATTGAGTAAAAAACATCCAAAAATTTTCACAAACTTTCACATTTGTAATATATTAGTAGATTATTAGTAGAATTCCTATTTAAGAAAAAAAATGGTATTCGTTTTCAATCAACTAATGAGAACGGCAGTGGCATGGTATGGCATGATGCCATGATACTTAACCATAGATACTTATGGACAAGGGCACGCCGCAATAGCGGCGGTAAGGCCCATCATGGAGGATTGGCTAGAGAGGCGACACGGAAGCCTCTCGTACCGACTGACGCAGGTGATCTCCGGGTAGGGGTGCTTCGGGGACCACCTGCATCGGATCAGGAAGGAGCCAACGCCTGAGTGTCATCACTGTGACGCGAGCGAGGACTCAGGGCTGCACACGCTGGCGGACTGCCCGGCGTGGGAGGCGCCGAGGCGTGACCTCGTGGCAGCCATCGGGGTGGGAATCCTCTCGCTCGGCAGCATGATTGCGGCAATGGTGCGGAGCGCGAGCGCGTGGGTCGCTGCCACCTCCTTCTGCGAGCATGTGATGCTCGCGAAGGAGATGGCGGAGTGCGCCCGGGAGAGCCTTAGAACTCTCCCGGCCCGCCGAGCCCGCAACATGCTCGCCGCGCGTCGCAGGCGACTCAGGCGCCGCAGGTCGCTCGACGACCTCCGTCCTAAATGAGCGCAGGCCTGGGGGTGGCAGGTGAGGCCGCCTGTCACCCCAGCAAAAGCAGGCCGGGACAGTGGGGCGACTAGCGCCCCTCCCCCAAACCGGGACAAGCCGGGGACACAGTGGTTCCCAAACCCGAGGGAGCTATCTCGAAACTCTCGAACCTTACACCCCAGAGTCTGTAGACACGAGAAAAAAAATGGTACTTACTTTTGGACAGGGTACACGCAATCTATACCTGCTTAGAAATATTGTCTACTAGCTGACCCAACAGGCATTGTCCTGCCTTAACTATGAATATTAAATTTGGTCATAATTATCATCATCTTAGCGTGGTGCCCGGTTGCATCCGAGGCTTATACTTCGGAGCCCGGGGTCCGCTTACTCCTTCACCTCCTATTGGTTTGGCTAACACTGCTTTTATGGGAAGGACTGCCGTCTGACCTCCCAACTCCAAAAGGAAAACCTACACCAGGGCCTCGTCCGTTAATCAGCAGTTGTAGCAGCTTGCAGGGTAGGTTGGCTCACCCTAATATTGAATTTCGTATAAAATATAAAAAAAAAAAACAAAAAGTCTGTATACCTGTGCTTTATGATATACAAAATTCTTATTCTTTATTTCCGGGCGCGTATTTAAATAATTTTGTTGGTATTCCGATAAAGGAACAGGCGACATACAACTAGCCATGTGAAAAACATGCATTTTCACTATGAAAATGGCTCCAATTACAAACTACTGACAGATATGTCTAACGCCATAAGTTTACATTATAAAAGTAAATATTATCGTATTAAGTTTTCTTAAATATTCGAAGTTTCTGCACAGTTTTCTTTTTTTATGTAAGAACCTTCTACGAAGTAGAAGAAAATACTTAAAAAAAAGATGAATGAAATCGGTAAAGCCGTTCTCAAGTTATAGCTTGGCCAGGAGAAATAGAGTTTCATTTTTATCATATAGATAAAGTGAGAGCCCCAAATAACCATTTGGGGCTCTCACTTTACATTAAGTTATTATATATAATATATAATAATAATTTAATTTTAATAATTAATTTAAATATTTTAATTTAAATTTAATAATTATATAATTTAAGGGGTAATCTTCGAAACCAATGGACTTATTGAAAAATTCTTTCACCATTTGAAAGGTACGTTATCCCCGTTGGACACAGGTTATATATTTGGAGAGGAATTCTTTGAGGCCTAAACTTTTTACTTTGGTTTTAACTGTACATACTCCCTTCCCTTTTGTGTAAATATTTTAGTCTATAATGTTCTTTACAAAATTAATTCGTATTGCTTTAATATATTATGTGACTTAAGTTAAAAAAGCTCATATGAATCGAAGCGAAGCAAAGGTGGGTTAGCAACCCGCTTTTGCGCATTGAATAAAGCTCAATTTATGAGGTACAATTATCGTATGCAATCGGATTTGACTTGATGATGATAATGAACGCGGCTTAATAAATAAAATCTAAGCTGAAAAAATTTACGTTTCGACAATTCTTCCAATAAGTATAAGCAATGCCACGGTAATTTTCACTTTAGGTTGCCGATATAAATAGTATTGAATAAGACGAACCCACCTGATCCCAGTGGAATAAGAACCTTTACTTATTGAGTAATTTGGCCAATTAGATGGGTTGCCCCCTCACCCGCGTCACTGCGCAATAAAATTTCCCCTTTAATAAATCACATAATCAGTTACAAGTATATTCTTATGAATGGCAGTCTTATGAGTATCTTGACAACTAGATATCGTCCAATACGTTTTATTGTAAGTGCGACGTAATTGACGTAATTTAAGGACTAGGCTCGTGAAGTACACGTGTTATCTCAGAAATCGGAAATACGTTTAACATTATTATAAAGCGTGCGAAAATAATACAATACGTAGTAGATACTTTAGAAAAGAGAAGAATCGCCCCGATCCCAGCTATGGCAAAGAGGCTTGAAATCATTTAGTAAAATAATATTATATCTACTCTGTCCAATCAATTATTTTACTTTTGACAGCTCAGTTCTTCATTAAATTGTTATGTCCTAATGCATAGCCTATTCAATTTCACATAACAACCGAATACAGTCGGTTGTTATGTGAATGAAGTTCAAATGATGAAGTTTTTTATACATTGCAATCAATTTTATACACTGATATTGTATTTTTTCTCGATGTTATATTTTTTTATAAACTTCTTTCTGTATACCAGGTGTACAATTGACTAAACTAATAATTAGTAACGATTAATTATGCCAATCTATCCGTGCGTCACCACCGATTTTCTCAGGAAGGGTGGACCAGTACTGAGTCAGTACGATAAAAACATATCATCATCATCAACCTCTATTAGTCCACTGCTGGACATAGGTCTCCCCTAATGAGCGCCATAGCGCCTTGTCTTCAGCTTGCCGCATCCAGCATCTGCCCGCAGTCTTTCGCAGATAGATATAGGCAAATTTAAATTATCGCGATAACCAGTAAGAACCAAAATTTAGCTTAATTTTCAACTTTTTTATTTTTCGAAATTTTTTCCTTTACTTCTGTTGAAAGACCTTACATTTAACCAAAATTGACAATTCTAAGTCAACCGGAAGTACCCTAGAGGTTTTAGGTATATACCTATATCTTGTTCCCGTGGACTCACGAAATTTGGCAAAATGCAAGGTCTTACAGCACAAATAAAGGAAATATTCCAAAAAATAAAATAATCAAAAATTAAGGTACATTTTGGTACTTACTTTTACTTTAAAACTTTAATCCCTCAACACAACTTCAACATTTTGGTGCTTTTCATTTTAAAAGTTGATTCAACAATCCGTAACTACAAAGGCAAGGCTAGAAAACCCAGTAAATGTAAATAAGTGTAAACGATTACTTACGATTTATTGATTTGCAGCGAACATATTCAATTTCAATACTAGATGCGGAAAAATGTAACTGCTTTTATTGTGCGAGTGCATTATTGTATAGTAGCTGTTGCCCGCGGCTTCGCCCGTGTGGAATTCTGATCCTGTTCCTGCAACCCATGGGAACACATTACCGGGATAAAAAGCAGCCTATGTGTTATGCTACTATAATCTTTTCCTGTAACGAATTTCAGCCAGATCCGCTCTGGCGTTTTTGTGTGAAAGAGTAACAAAAATTCATATATCCATACTTGCAAACTTCCCCGTTTATAATATTAGAAGAAAGTAGGATAGGAAGAATTATAATGTACCCAAGACATTTAAAGCATTTTAGTAATTTTAATGGTTTATAAATGGGGTAGATACATATAATTAGGCAGTTTTTATATTTCAGGCGCGTATTTTCAAGTTTACTTTTATGAATAAATGTGAAATACGTACTTATACTATTTATGATGAATCGCTCAGCGTAGTAAAACACACGTCCTTTATTACTTGCTTTATTCCGGTATAAAGCTACCTACATTATGTTACAGTTACGTTCTGAAGCCGCTGATAAAAGTTTAATAAATGGTTGGATAGTTAGATTATTAATAGTTAGTTAGATAATTTATATATTGCTACTATAAAATCTAAGCGCATGGTAGTGCGCAGGCAAAGTTCCAGCAACAGGCCATGCGCATGCCGTGCACTATTTACACGAACCGTTTCGACCCACTTTTGACCCCCCTGTAGCTCAGTGCCTATTGCAAGTACAGAAATAAAATTGTACCTACGTAATCATATACTAGTACTAAAGCAGTATGCCACATTTCTTAGATATAGCTTCAGTAGATCCTGAAATATGATCCTGTGAATATAGCTAATTTTGGCACTGACAGACTCACTGACCGGTAATCAAAACCTTTAGGCCACCAATTGTCCTAGCGTTATGCAATTTGGCACACAGATCGTGTGTTTTATGTAGATTGACAAAAAATTAAGAAATTTAAGAAATCGGTCAAGCGTGAGTTTGCTCAATGTAATATCGAATTTTTTATAAAAATATTTATGAACCAGTGATACAATGAGAATACGAAGAGGAGGGGGGGAGGAGAGGGGGAGGGGGTATGAAATATATGTCATAAGAAATTTAAGAAATCGGTCAAGCGAAATTAAGGTTGGTTAATTTAATTATATAAATAATACATTTAATCATACAATAATTCAAGTATTACGTACAGCACGAAAACCTGCAAAGTTCAAATTTAGAAGTATTATAATTTTAGATATTCTACGTATTTTCACAACTATACCATATTTTAAGTTGGGTGTATGGTAAAGTGAATTTCGGCCAGATGGAACGTTGACGTGAATACGGTGGCGGGTACTGGCTGGATGCGGAAGGCGGAGGACTGGGTGTGGTGGCGAGTCATGGGAATGGCAAATGTTTACCAGGGGATCAGGATGTTGATGAAGATGATTATGAACGATTTTAAAATGCATCTAAACTTGGCATTGGATTGGACCCTTTTTAACAGGTATGTTTTTGGTGGGATATAACTAACAAGATACTAAATGACATGAAACAAAGAAATAGTAAAATATACATCGTTAATATTCGGGCGTTGGAGTGGAGCATTGCCTCACCGAATGGCAATGCTTTTTATTTGAAAGGCGACAAGACCAGCCGTTAGTTCACGTGAAGCATCGATCAATCATTTTGTCGGTTCCTTATAGATATTACGAGTGCTAAAAGTAAAATGATTATTTACTTCATGCCTATGGTTCTTGATAGCTACTGCATCGTGTTTACGTTTTTATTAAAGGTAAGTTGTGAATATCAGTTGAGTGTCATTGATTGCATATCGACCAAAGTCATTGAATCACGATTTTAGAGACATAACGATACATTACCATCGTTAAAATTGTACTGGCAATGATGACTAGATTATTTTCTGAGACCTTAATTATTATTTTTTTGTAATAAGAATATTAGTAACCCAATTGCTATGGCAGAAGGCACGGTGCCGTCTACACAGTATCGCGGGGCAAATTTTGTTTGATTCTGGCATTTTCGAAGGAAGAAGCATAATATTTCGTAAACCTGGTTCAAGCTAGAAATGAACGTGCAAGGACCACAAAGGAGCAAAATTACATAAGTAGATGCACATCTATATATATATATATATAATAAACTCGTATTAGTGATGACCGCTTATAACTCGGGAACGAATTTTGAATTGAAATTTTTTAATTTTTCCCCACGTATACTTTACCAATTTATGTTTTTTTTTTTTTGCCGAAATTCCCTAGTTTATCCCACTACCAGTCAGTGAGGGTAGTTATGTCGGACTCGGACCGACCAAAACTGCAAGTCATCTCGGGTCTCTAATACCGGGGTGTAACGTGCCCAAGTCAGGCATTTCTCTCGCATTCTGGCTGACCCTGGGCCATCGGTTTTGAGATGACCCTCTCGACCCGAAATAAATTCTGCTGATAAGGTAACCAACTTAGAATCCTTAAAACCTTAGAATCATATTAAGATTCTAAGGTGGAACAAAGTTTACCGGGTCAGCAAGTAGACTGGTAAACAAATTTCCGGTAATAATAAAAATAATTGTAGTTATTTGGGGTCTCACGAATAGGGATCCAGCCACAGTTGCCTTTCTCGAATTTTGCAAACTCATAAACCTGTAGCGCCTGGTCTAAATAACCTCCGTTTTAGAAATCGGTTTGTAAAAGCCGCTCCATCTGCTCTGTTCTAAATCAGTTCAAACGGCGATAATGTGAGATTCAGACTGGAATAAGAACTGGGTCGGTCAGTCGGGTCAGTAGAGTAATGAAGATTGGCGGACATAACGGCAAGAGATTGGCACAGATAGGAATAGCACTGCAGGGAACAAAACTTATAAATTGATGTACAATATGTACAAATACTTAATAATTTTTTTTTTTTTTTAGGTCACGTCAACCTCCTCAACCCGTCCGTCAACCCTTCACCTCGCCTGATATAATATTTGTTAGCTTTTTATGGCCTGAAATACCACTAATTATTATTTATTAGTCATGCTTTGTTCTTCAAACGAAACGATACATATATCTACTAGACGAAATAAATCTAATAATTTGCTACCTACAAAAAATCTTCGAAGTGGACTTTAAGCACTGTAATTTTTCACGATACTTATAAAAATCACATTCGACCATATAGTGGTATTAACGCGTTCCAAAACTAGCTGGGAAGCACGCAACAGCTGCTTGGATTAATTTCGTCTGGCGAATAAAAACGTCGGATATTTTTTCGTTCTGTTTCTAAATTTAGAGAAGCATTCGAAGTGAAAACAGATTCATGAAGTAACAGTTCAATCCAATATTTGCAGGGATAAAAAATTACTATGAACTTTACAGTGTCAGCATTTTTTGCAAAAAATTAAAGATGGTCTCAAATAATAATGTTAATATTATATGGGCTTGCAACTGCAAGGAAATCGCGAGGACTTAGTACATTGAAATCCGATGTATTTCCGACTATCACAAATGTAATAACGTTGAAATTTATGCATCATGTGACGCAAGAAACTCAATATCAACGTCTCAAGGTCTTTTCCATTTCAGCCAGGTCTAAATAGGTCTTAAAGTAACCTTTTGTTTATTTTAATGCTATAGATCTTTTTTTAAATTTCGACTTTTGTGGAGATGAAATAGGAAATGATAATTCGGATGGACGTCGACGCGCGATAACCAACATTCACGCGGGAGGAGCCTCGGGCAACAGCTAGTATAGAATAAATATAGAACTATGTACTTACTTCTGCTCGCGTCTTCGCCCGAGTGAAATGGTGATCCCGTTCCCGCAACCCACAGGTACCTTTTCTCGCCCTATATAATTGTCACCATTACATACACGTACCATGTTAACAATGGTGGCACTCAGCTTGACGGCCTCATCAGAAGAGGATTGTCGACACTCACCGGTCCCACTAGTGCTGCGACCACAATCCGCCTGCCCGGCTATACTCGTACTCATCATCATCATCATCAACCTATTCTAGTCCACTGCTGGACTCCTATGCTATCCAGCATCTGCCCGCAGTCTTTCGCACATCGTCATCCCACCTGGCCGGAGGGCGTTCTACACTACGTTTGCCGAGTCGCGGTCTCCACTCAAGAACACGTTTACCCCAGCGGTCGTTGGTTCTTCGCGAGATATGGCCGGCCCACTGCCACTTCAGCTTGCTTATTCTTTGAGCTATGTCGATAACCTTTGTTCTCTGTCGGATGTATTCGTTACGAATCCTATCCTTTAGAGAAAATCCGAGCATAGCTCTTTCCATAGCTCGCTGAGCGACTTTGAACTGTTGGACCAGCCCTACCGTGAGTGTCCACGTCTCAGCTCCGTAGGTCATTACGGGTTGGACGCACTGATTGAAAACTTTCGTTTTCAAACACTGCGGTATGGATGACGAGAAGACCCGACGTAGTTTCCCAAACGCTGCCCAGCCTAGCTGGATCCTCCTCTTGGCCACCTTCTCAAAATTGTTTTTACCCAACTGCACAATCTGCCCGAGGTAAGTGTACTCAGAAACAATTTCAAGAAGGTGGCCATCTACGACGACCGGTCCTGGATCAATGTGGCCATTAATCAAGACTTTGGTTTTATCCAAATTCATGCCAAGACCGATGCGTCGCGAGGCTGAAGCTAGGCCGTCCAGCATCCGGGTTAGCTCCTCTAGCGACTCCGCCATTAAGACTATGTCATCAGCGAATCGCAGGTGTGAGACGTAGTCGCCGTTTATATTTATGCCCTTACCTTTCCAGTCCAGCGTCTTAAACATATCTTCCAATGCGCTCGTGAACAGTTTCGGGGATATGACATCCCCCTGTCTCACTCCTCTGCGTAATTGGATGGGTTTAGACTACTGACCCTGTACTTGGACACTCATAGTGGCGGCTTCGTAAAGGCATCTCAGCACCTCGACATAACGATAGTCTACTTGACATCGCTGTAAGGATTCCGGAACAGCCCAAGTTTCGACGGAGTCAAAGGCCTTTTCATAGTCCACAAAAGCGAGACACAGGGGCTGATTATACTCTTCGGACTTCTGTACAATCTGCCTAACTGTGTGAATGTGGTCTATGGTGCCATATCCTCCGCGGAACCCAGCCTGTTCCGGTGGCTGGAACTCGTCGAGTCTCCTGGCGAGACGATTCGTGACCACTCGTGAAAATAGCTTATAGACGTGGCTCAGGAGTGTGATTAGTCTGTAGTTTTTAAGGAGGGTCTTATCACCCTTCTTAAAGAAGAGAACAACCAAACTCCCACTCCACGCCTTAGGAGTTCTCCCACTGTGAAGGACGGCATTGAAGACTTTCTGTAGCTCCTGTATGACAGGAGCTCCTCCTGCCTTCAGAATCTCTGAAGTAATTCCGTCCTCACCGGGGGCTTTTCCATTTTCAAGCTGCTTCAGAGCTAACACGATCTCGTCTTGACTGATAGCAGGCAGTTCGTCAGTATAGTGGCGTGTCGAGGTGGCTCTGGAATCATGGTCGTCTCGTCGAGGGCTGGGAGCATGTGCAGTATACAGACGGCCATAGAAATCCTCCATCTCGGCGGAGATCTCCGGCTTCGACAATACGGTCCTCCCGTCATGCGTTATGAGCTTCGTCAGATGGCTCCTTCCAATCTGCTGAGTGAATAATTTGGACCCTCGGTTTCGCTCTATCGCCTCTTAAATGAGGCGTGTGTTGGAGCTCCGAAGGTCGCGCCGTACCATCTTCGCAATTTCCTTGTTTAGTTGTGACCTGTCTGACGAAGTCGCTTGGGTGGTTTCTTGTCTTCTTGCCATCAGTCCCAGAGTCTCATCCGAGAGTTTGGACTTCCTGCCAGTACGCTGTTTTTTGCAGAACTTGATGCCCTCGTCTCTCAGCGTTTTGACCAGTTTGTGTAGGGTCTCGTCATCGTCATCAGTGGGTTCCAAAGCAACAAATCTTTCCCCGAGAAGCTGCTGGAACTTCTCGGTGCCCGCCATGATTTGGGTTGGGTTAGGTCGGAGCGTGGACATCATCAGACGGTTTCTTTCAAGCTTTAGGTTGATATTCAGAGAGCCTCGGAGCAGTCGGTGATCAGATCCGGTATTAAACCTGTTGATCACTGAGACATCTCTGAATATGTGCTTGCTATCCGTCATGATGAAGTCGATCTCATTTTTTGTCACAGCGTCGGGGCTTTGCCATGTCCACTTCCTTTGAGGCTGTTTCTTAAAGAAGGAATTCATTAAGAATAGTCCCTCTTTCTCAAGGAAGTTGACAAGCATTTGCCCCCTTTGATTCCTAACTCCATAACCATGCGGGCCTATACGGAATTCGTACCCAGATTGGGTACCCACCTTGCCGTTAAAATCCCCCATAACAACGTTGAAGTGAGCCTCAGTGGTGTTGTGCAAGGCTTTGGATATGTCTTCATACATATCCTCCACTTCATCATTCGAGTGTGCCGAGGTCGGTGCGTAGACCTAAATTACCTTCATGCTATACCGCTTAGATAGCCGAAGGATCAAGTACGCTACCCTGTTCGACACGCTGGAGATTTCTTGAACGTTGCTAGAGAGGGCCCTATTGACGAGGAAACCTACGCCACCCTGGGATGTTTTAAAGTAGAGAAGATGGCCCGAGTCAAGGGTTACGGTGTCCTCTCCCTCTCTACGGACTTCGCATAACCTGAGAACATGCCATTTAATGTTCTCTAACTCCACTTCCAACTGCGCTAGATGATGGTCAAGCCTCAGAGTGCGTCCGTTATACGTAGCCAGGGTCAGTTTGTGAAGGGTTTGGTAGCCTATTGTAGCCCGGGGATTCTTAGCACCCCCTGCCCCGCCGTTACCATGGCTACCATGACCAGGGATAGCGAGGCGGCCGGGAACTGGAGGCCATAAATGAAGAGTACTCGTACTACTGCCTACTAATATTATAAATGTGAAATTTCGAGAGGATGGATGGATGACTGGATGGATGAATGTTTGTTATTCAATCATGCCAGCGCTTCATGAGGGCGGAACCGCGTGCACCAGCTAGTTTCATGATAAAAGAAATGGTTGATTGATAGAAATAGTGATAAAGTTTATTGCAAATTGATATGAATGATAGATAATTTGAGTACGTATTAACCGTAATTCGGATGCAAATAGATCTCATGAATATTTGAAATATTTATGTGATTGACGCTACTTCAAATACTGCGACATATAACCGGTTGGCCCGTAACTTATCCGTGAGATGTTCATGTTTACAAGAGTGCCAAAATATTGGATACTTGGAACAAATGAATCCACCTGAAAAGTCAAAGACTCGTCTCTATAACAACCGGGGCCATTTTTATCACTTTTGGCATCGGATACCATCCAATGGGTTCTCACGCCAGTGTTTCAAGTTCAATGCACATTATAATATATCGATCGATAAAACTAGAATGAACGTGTCATTCTAGATTTATTTAAGAAATTAACTATCACTTGTAGTATACTAGAATAGACTATGCAGTAGAATAACATAACATAACCTCACGCCTGTATCCCATAAGGGGTAGGCAGAGGTGCTAGCACCCACGTTTCGCCAGTTTTATGTTTTAGGTCCCAATGTAATAGGTGGCGAGCCTATTGCCATTAAACGGGCACTTATAAACCTGCGATAAATACACACATAACTGCGAAAAGCATCGAAAAGTCATTGGTGTGTGCCTTGGTAATACCTGGGATCGAACCCGAGACCTCGTCTCAGCAGTCCTTTACCCATACCACTAGGCTACCGCGGTTGCAGTAGAATATATTGAAATAACATGCATTTTGAAATAATCTATGTTCTTTATAATGATCTTAAATTTTTGTAAAGTCTTTAAACCTAGAATAGGCCAGTGACGTGGATTTTGGCCAAAATACAGTGATATAAAAGCAGACCTACGTGCAATAGTAAGATAAAATTAAGTTAGAAACGGGGCTAGCAGCATAGTTATAGTGTTTAGATTCAAAAGTTTCAAGCTTCCTGTTCATTTTTATTTATAAAATTGAAGTATGGAAATTAGCCAAATAAAAATAAAAAATGCCCGCGGTAGCCTAGTGGTATGGGTAATGGACTGCTGAGACGAGGTCTCGGGTTCGATCCCAGGTTTTACCATGCCACACACCAATGACTTTTCGATGCTTTTCGAAGTTATGTGTGTATTTATCGCAGGCTTATAAGTGCCCGGTTAATGGCAATAGGCTCGCCACCTATTACATTGGGACCTAAACATAAACTGGCGAAATGTGGGTGCTAGCACCTCTGCCTACCCCTTCGGGGATATAGGCGTGAGTTTATGTTATGTTATGTTATGTAAAAATAAAAAATTTATTTTTCAAAACATTTAAAACACACATAATCTATCAAATCAATCTAAATGGTTAGAGCCCTTATCAAAAACTTATAATGTACGTAAGTATTCCTGTAGGTATATATACAGTATGTAACAAAACTAGTCTGCCGATCCGTTAAGGTTTAAGTATATGAGTCTCAACATTAGGTTCTGTTTATGTAATTAAATAATTAATTTAGGATAAGTTACCCCACCAAAACTGCAATGAAATTTAGGTTGATGCGGAAACTTACATGGCAACACAGGAATAAACGACGACTATAACTTTATGAATAAACCCTAAAAATTAAAAAAAAACACACAAAAGAGGGTGCGGGGGGCGGTATTGTGGGCCGCCGCCAAATATCGTTGGATATCTACTATGTGACGTTGCCACATTCTTAGATTTAGGGAAGGTATTGGGAAACTATGATCTAGGAGATAGCATATAAAATTCCGATAATACATTTATGTTCATTAATATATTATTTTTAATTACATATATGGTTAATAAGAGTTAATAAGAGGCACAGGTATACTAAACACATATTTAGGATGCCTATGTGACTCTTATCGATCGGACACTAGTTTTTTTACAGACTGCATAAAGGTGCGTTGGTGTTCTGTCTAAAGAACCGTTTTACGTACCTTCCTTGTTGTGAAGGAAAGCATAGCCGTAGCGCAGAAATAAGCCCACAATATTCGATATTAGGTGCATTTGCTTTATACAGTAGGTAGGCAGCTATGTTTTACCCTTGATCTTATATAACGTGGTTAACTATGAAATTTAGTACACTTACTAAGTAATGCATATATGGGAATTAATGATATAGGTACACAACACACTGGAGTGTGTGTTGGGTAACCTCCTCGAGTGTCGCTCCGATTCCGATCCCGCTGCAGTCCGGGGGGAACGGAATCGGAGCGGCCGGTACACCCTGGGCGGCGGTCAATGGCTTCCCCTTCACCCCTTCATAGGGTTGGCATAGATCGTCGGCCAATACCCAACGTGGCGGGAACACATCGCTCTCCGTACTCCTCTGCTTTCAGAGGAGACAGGATGAGCGATGCTGTTAGTGGTGAGATGGCCCAGGGTCAGCCGGGGTGCGAGGGATATGCTCTATGGGTAACCTTACACCCCGGCATCTGAAGACCCGAGACGGCGTGCGGTTTTAGTCGGTGCAAGCCCGACATAACTGCCCCCGCTGGCCGGCGGGGGGGTATCCGAAGGGATTTCCGCACGATAAAAAAAAAAAAAGGTAAGTACACAACACAATCCATCTAAACACTAGCTATTTAGGAAGTATTCATAAATGAATGAAAATGAAATCCGATTCAAATAGTGTTTATTTAATATGAACTCTTCGACTGTGAAGCGTGTTGCCCCTTAAACCTAGTTGGGTCTCTTAATTTCCTTTTCCTGTTATCACTTATCACAGTTCGGTACAATTCTCAGAATATGGAGGTCCACCCACACGTATGGGTCTGATGAAAAACATTTTTGAGCTTCAGTTCTAAGTATGGGGAACCCCCTAAATTTATTGTTTTTTGTTTCTGTTTTTATATGAAAGTCTTAGTGTGGGTATGCGGTACATTGACTTACCAAGTTTCAACACCATAGTTCTTATAGTTTCGGAAAAAAGTGGCTGTGACATACGGACGAACAAACAGACATGACGAATCTATAAGGGTTCCGTTTTTTGCCATTTGGCTACGGAAACTGAAAAGAACTGTACACCGTGTTGTTGTGTGATTTTTTCCAAATTCAATTAGATATTAACTAAATACACTTTCTGGAATAACATGTTTTGTTCAGGAGCATACCCTTTGACCAATAACGCTTATTGGAGATTGTGGTTTCAAATTCAATCGCAAGCGAGTCAGAACAGCATGATAGAATTTAGATGAACTCAAGTATGTACACTCAGCAACAAAAGTAATATAAATATAAATTTATTAAAAGCTAAATAGGTTTTTATGTATCATTTTTATTTTTCTAATCTGAACACAACTCAAATTATACTGGTGGTTATACTACTACTCACAAATTATGCGTTTTTGGTTGCACCAAAAGTTTGGAAAGTAAAAGTCATCGTGTATAAAGCTAAATTAAAAAGTTTAAAGTATTCAGTGATAGTTATTTTTAATACCAACTACTAACTGACATACACCTGTAACACTACTCTGATGTTACCCTGCCTACAGAAGAATAGAGGCAGAAAACGAGGATAATAGCATGAACAAAACGAAAAGGGTTAAGTTGGTTTAGGCAAATAGAACGAATGAGTACTAAGCGATACACCAAGTATATAGGGCAAATGTGAGTAAATGGGCAGGCATGCCGAGGTTGACCTCTAAGCACTAGAAACCAGCGAGCTTGCATGAAAAGTTTAATGACAGTAGAGGAAGCACAGTGTATAAGGACAGAAGCAGATGACGGGTTGTTGTCTCTGCCTACCCCAGAGGGCAAACGGCCTGAGTATATGTATGTATGGAAATAAAGAGAGTGAAGCCTCTGGTAGTCTAACAAACCATATAAATTCAGCATGCTACTTGAATTCGATGTTAAGTCGAGACAGTCCATTCGTGGTGGGATAATCTATTACGTTTTAATATAGATCTATTATATAACCTTATGGCAAAATTAGAATTTGTTGAGCAAATTTCGCCGCTGACTGTACAAACTAGGAGCGTACATACTAAATCAATTCAAAATTCGATCTCTGAAATAACTGTGCCACTTTGATGTAGGTCACATATTGCGTCACTAATTGTGTAACTACCCTGTCAAACAAGTATGAATTGTTAACGTTTGAGATTGAGATCCTCTGACGTTATCAATTACTGTTAATGCTAAATGCGTGTATGGTAATCAGGTAGGGGATTTTAGATATTGAGTTGAGCTTTGACTTGAATTAATGAACCAACTAATGCGATAATTGTGTGAGGAGAATATCTGTTAAACATGAGGTCTATTGTTCACGAATTGAAAGGTTTTTTGAGAGTACAATATCCTGCTCTCGAGAACAGATATTATCTGTCACACACTTAAATTCCACGAGGGCAAAGCCGCGGGCAACAGTTAGTTTCTAATAAAATCTGATTAGAACAAACACTTTTAATATCACTACAACGACGACCTCTATAGCGTAGTGGTAGAGCATTCGACTGCTAAGTCAGAGGTCGCGGGTTCGATTTCCGCTCATTGCAAATATGTATTTTTGAAATGTTCTGGGTGTTTCTATGTGAAATATGTATTTAGTTACAAAAAATAAAGTATGTTCATCCGCATACTAAAACCCTTATGACAAGCTTTGGTTAGTTTGGGTCTAGATGGTGCCGTGCTGTGACTCTAGATGTTCAAACTAAGTAAACAAACTAGAAAGTCAAGGAGTTACCCACCAGAATGACGTGAAGGTCAAAAGCTATACCTACTTTGTAAGAACCTATCTTGGAAATTAGGTAAACAAGTTTATATTTTGATGTGTCTATTGTGTGTGTGTTAGTCAAGATGTCTTGATGACTTTACTACAATATCAGTCTATAAGGCTGATCCGACTAACCGCAAATTGGTAGTCGAGCAACCGAATGTAGCGATTACGCATATCCTTGTATAAAATGTTTGTAAACATTTCAGTTATGAATTAACGAAACGGGATGCTGCCGAAATAAAATATTATGTCGTAAAAGTTTCCATCGAATTTAATGCTATTCTTATTTTATAAGAAAATGAAAATAAACGACTCGCAAATAGCTAATAATCTCATCGCTTTGTCATGTGTCGGATATAAATAAAATACAATTTAGTAAAAATGTTTTTATTTATAGGTCACATCTGCCTTAAATGTTATGCATACATTTTTATACCTATTCATGCATCAATTGAATATTCCATTCCATTCTTACGCACGTAACGTTTTGGTAATAAGTTCATTATTCGTACCCCACTGCCACCTACACAACAATGATTACTGAATGGTGATAATCAAAGTTTGATAAAACAATAGCTGACCCCGGCAAACGTTGTTCTAAACCGAACGTTAGTATAAAAATGCAGAAAGAAATGTCATAGTGACGCGAAATTTCACATCAATGGACAATGGTTAAATAATACTATTGTCCATACAAAAATATACAAAAAAATCATTAACACATGCAATTGTTGGATGCTTTTATAATGAAACTCGAGCAGGGTTATCACACAGTATATATTATCACAGAGCTCCGATCTTTACAACTGTTTCCAAAAGAATGGCCATTTTAATCCAGCTACCCTCTTTATTGTCTTATCTTACTTACTTGTCGAATCAAGACTTAAGTGTTGATTAATTATATTATTACATGCAAAATTCATTAACAATGATTATGGTATCATTATTAAATTTTAGAAATAATTATCCTATTCTTTTAATTAATCTAGAAATAGGAATAGTATAGGAAGTACGTCATAACGTATGGCGACTAGTTGTTTGGGCTTGATAACACAATATAATGAACATTTATAGTTTATAGTCAACATAGAAAACTTTTATATTGATATTTGATCGAATGTTGGACGCAAACTGTACAGCTGTCAGTTTAATAGGTTGACGTGGTATAAAGTATACGAAGTTTCTTTTCTATTACATCGAAAAACATATTTCTTGACTTACCTATTAATGTTTGGACTAACACTAATGGCTCAGGTCCACGAATATAGAACCGCATCGTTAAAGGGACCTAAGGAATTATGACAGTATGATTGACAACATCCCGTTTCGGTAATAATAGCATTGCACTGTAGATACATCAATGGCCGTTTGCTTGCCAAGTGAGGGGACAAATGGATGAAAATCATATGACACGCCCATTGAACGCAGATGAACTAGGTCCTCCTTACAACAGAATCTATTCTATTTTATGATGTTGGTTTAGATCAAATTATTAGGCCTGATTTTCATGTCTTAAGGAAAAGACCTTAGTTTTGGAATTCAGTTAAGCTTGCTGCTTGGTCCATCAAGTTGCCTACACTCCGCTGTAGGCAACTTGATGGACCAAACATGCGCAAAAAAATGTTTGGTTATTATTTTAATATAAAATCTGAAATATAAATAAAGTGATGAAATGAATTCTCAAAAATTATGGCTACACAATGCTAACTGTTGTAATTAATTTCAAATTTATGAAAGAAATACATTAAAGGCTGGATTTCGCCAACAGTTCCTACAACTGCGATCAAGGTGAACTTAATTGCGTTACTACATTTTACTCAATGAATTTCATTGAGTAACACGTTAGAACTCACTTTAGCTAAACGGTTTTTCACTGGTGAAGTCCAGCTTAAAAGAACAAAAAAAAATTATCAAAATCGAGCACAATATGACAGAGCTGAATTAGCAGATGGAAAAGAAACGAAATTTAATACACAAAATTATATAATTGAATTCTCGATCATTTTAATACCTTAATTGAAACATTAATGTTCCCGTTATTAAATGAAAAGTGAAAACAACAGCTGTCATCAGTAAATAAATCGTTTACAATTTTAAAACAATGTCGGATAAAGCTGATATATGTATATATAGTCGAAGAATATTTTTCTTCTGGCAACAACATGAATTATACATATTTAACTGGTCTGTCATCTCTAATGACTGCTTTAATATTATTATTTACGTCACCAATAAAGCAGTAGGTATGTCTGCACAATAATACTAACTATTTAGTAATCTGTGATAATACATAATGTATCAGGTACATCAGGTGGATGTACCATCAATGATAAAAGTTGAATACTAAAATATTTACAAACCTTTTTAGGGTTCCGTTGCCAAATGGCAAAAGACGCAACCCTTATAGATTCGTCATGTCTGTCCGTCCGTATGTCACAGCCACTTTTTTCGAAACTATAAGAACTATGCTGTTGAAACTTGGTAAGTAGATGTAGTCTGTGAACCAAATTACGATTTTCACACATAAATAGAAAAAAACATCAAATTTTGGGGGTTTGCCCATACTTAGAACTGAAACTCAACATTTTTTTTTTCATCAAACCGAGTTTGGTATCTATGGATAGGTCTTCATAAATGCTATTGAGGTTTCCAATATAACTTTTTTCTAAACTGAATAGTTTGCAAGAGAGACTTCCAAAGTGGTAAAATGTGCCCTGTGCAAAAATACGAGAATGATAAAACTAAAAAATAATAATTGGTTTGAACGATTGGTTTAATACGTCATAAATCGTAAACCGCAATTTACCTTTCATTCAATCAACTCGAATATAAAAATTTAAAAAAAACGTTATGTTATTTGCTGCTACGGGAACCCTTCATGGGCGAGTCCGACTCGCACTTGGCAGCTTTTTTTACATAGCCTAAATGGGCCAATAAATGATCTATAAGTAGTTTTATAATCTCCAGCGGACGAAGTTAATATATTTGATGTTTAGTTTATTGTTTTATGAAAGGTTTAAGAGCTAAGGGTATAAATTATTAATTAGAATTTCATAAATTAGAATTTGTTACGCTACATTTTTCGTTGACTGTACCTGACACATGGGTTATTGTGCAGATATGCCTGTGACCTGTAGGTTACAAGGCGCAATAAACCATGACAAACACATAGCTTACAACATCTTTACAACGTAATATCGTAATTATTAGTGACGTAAGTGCGGTGACGAGTGTTTGTATGTATGTGTGTGTGTAAGTGGTGCGTGCCTCCTGCCAAACCGCATTACTGTGCTTACTACTATATGATACTGTTATGAAACGTAGGGACATTGATTCCAGCTTTCTACGTAGATACATACCTACGTCCCTATACATATAGCATTATACCTATTTTGTGTCAACTAAGTTTTTCGTGTGTTAGTTCAACGAATCGATGTCGGTCGACGCGTTATTACTTACACCCACTCAAACAAATTGTTTTTCTACTATTAAGGAATATACACATGTATTTAACTATATATTGTTTCGGTGAATAGTGATGTTAATGCTTTCGCAGGAAAAGTGACACATTTCGACTTAAAATAATTTGATAAATTACTGAATAGCATAGTTAGCATTTGAGCAACAACACGGTTAGCGAATGCCAACTCAGTTTGCCTATAGTTTTATTGCGATACTCATGCCAAGTCGTAAAGATGGTAACAAGATCGAGTATACAATAAATCGAAACTGTTAGTGCTACTCGATAAACTTCGCAAGACATGCATTGGGTGTTGAACTGCTGACGAGTACCTTTGTTTAGTAGTGTGTAGTGCCCAATAGTGCGGGACAATGGGCGGATTACATCACTAAAATCATTGAATTACGAGTAGTTTGCCAGTTTACGTCCCAGTAATTTTAAATTACTAACGAATTTTGAGTACTTGGGGTCTTATAATGAGAAATATACTTACTTATTGTTTTTATGCGATTTTAAAATATTTTTGTTAGACATTATGTTGACTTATTTCGACACTTCGAACAGCGAGTGATAAAAAATGAAGTCACTTTTCATGTTGGTGGTTGTTCAAGCTTCTTGTTGCCAAGTCTTGGGCATAGAACTACTCTGTCGCGACCATAAGTAAAATGACCATACATGAAGGCATCTAACGAAATAAGTGATATAACACTAACTGGAAAAACAGGTTTGACTAAACTTGTTGTAGGTATAAGAAGAATGGAAGCGTTTTATTACAAGCTTTTATTTAGTCTCACCTGTCCCGATGTTTGTCATCAAATCTTGGAAATTAAATTAGATGCACTTCCTGGTTACCGATTGAGCTGAAATTTTGCATACATCTTTAGTTTGGAAGGCCATGGAGCTCCATGGCCTAGTATGGATTTCTTCCGGTAGGGTTTAGACCGAACTAAGTGTCTTGTGCCGTCTTCGGGTCAGATTGCGGGATAAATGTGTTTTTTGGAGCCGATTGCCCGAAACTTCGGTCAGCAACTTACTGCGGATGTTTCATGGTTCGCCTTACTGATTCAGGCCCATGACCTCAAACAGAACAGTCGAACATATGAATTGACGAAGACGAAGAACTCTGGATGAGTTCTAGAATTATTGGAATTTTGTACATTAAACCATACGGTAGAAAAAGTTTGAAGAATTTTTAGTAATATATTGAGTCAATTTAGATAATTGCAAACTTTTTAACCGCTGATCTAACACATCAATAACTTAAATAAGTTAGCTAATAAAGTTACTGTTCTACTATTATATGATATAAACATTAATGAAATATATATAGAAATTTTGAATAAGAAGCAATTCGAATTTCAAATGGTTTTAAATTTGAATCTAGTAAAAAAACATCAATAACCGATAGCGCACAGTTTGTAATAAAATAAACTTTCAAATCGAAATCCGCAAAGGAACATTGCAAGCAACAAAAGCTCGACTACAAAGAAATAACTTGGTGCAGGAGTAATCCTTTTAACAATGGGGAGACTTCCGTTGTTTACTGTGTGGCTTGCATAGGGAATTAATAAGAAAGTGTACCTCTACAGCTAAGAAAAAGTAAAAATAGAAGAATAAGTGTGCTGTAATGTAATATATTTTTGTTTTGTTTCATTTTATAAAACTTCAAAACAAAAATACAACAGCCCAGAGTAGATAAAAAACGACCAACAAGAAAATTATTTTGACTATCCATTGAAATGTAAAAAACATTAAGCTTAAGCGTGTAAAAGTCAGAGAACGACAATTTAATTTTTTGGGATATCTAGAGGGGGTTGGTGTAAAGTGAAATCCAAGTTAGTGGGGTCGCAAACCCTTTTCCCGCGGCCGCCGTCTTGAAAAAGAGGTGCGAATGGTTTTAACGCTACATCGGGCAAACTATGCATCGCACAGAAAATTTGTAAAAGCCGTTTTGTTGCAAATTAAATTCTCCACAACTATGAATCCGTGACTTTTAGTCTTAGAACCAAAGGTAACAAGTTATTATTTAAAATAGAAAAAAAAATTGGGAGAAATTTTTCTTTCAATCAAATCAACCATTTTAAATTTTTTTTAAATGGTTTTCTAGTGTGTTTAGTGACCCATCGAAATAATCAGGACCCAAACCAAGCTTGTAGGTGAGGTTTCACCAAGCCGGTATACCTTTTTTTTTTGATACCCCCCCGCCGGTCAGCGGGGGCGGTTATATCTATATCGGTCTTGAACCGACTAAAACCGCTTGCCGTCTCGGGTCTACAGACGCCGGGGTGTAAGGTTGCCCATAGAGCATATCCATCGCACCCCGACTGACCCGGGGCCATCTCCGGTTTCGAGATGGCCCCCTCGGGTTTGGGAACCACGGTGTCCCCGTCTTGCCCCGGTTTGGGGGAGGGGCGCTAGTCGCCCCACCGTCCCGACCTGCTTCTGCTGGGGTGACAGGCGGCCTCACCTGCCGCCCCCAGGCCTGCGCTCATGGAGGACGGAGGTCGCAAAACGACCTCTGAGTCTGAGTCGCCTGCGACGCGCGGCGAGCATGTTGCGGGCTCGGCGGGCCGGGAGAGTCCTGAACCTCTACCGGACGCGCTCCGCCATCTCCTTTCGCGAGCATTACATGCTCGCAGAAGGAGGTGGCGGCGGCCCACGCGCTCGCGCTCCGCACCATTGCCGCAATCATGCTGCCGAGCGAGAGGACTCCCACCCCGATGGCTGCCACGAGGTCACGCCTCAGCTCCTCCCACGCCGGGCAGTCCGCCAGCGTGTGCAGCCCTGAGTTCTCGCTCGCGTCGCAGTGATGACACTCAGGCGTTGGCTCCTTCCTGATCCGATGCAGGTGGTCCCCGAAGCACCCCTTACCGGAGATCACCTGCGTCAGTCGGTACGAGAGGCTTCCGTGTCGCCTCTCTAGCCAATCCTCCATGATGGGCCTTACCGCCTCTATTGCGGCGTGCCCTGCGTTTGGTCGGCCAAGTCGTTCCTTCCACTCCACCACGATGGCCTGGCGGAGCTGGGACTGCACGGCCTCGATTTCTCGAGGCTCGGGGTTCCGTCCCTACTCCCGCGCCTCCAGGTCCCATGGCGGAGTTCCGGCAAGGAGACTCGCCGCCTCGAAGGAGATCCTGCGGTACCCGCGGATGACCCTGATATAATGATGTGCTTTGGGTGCAACCAGGATTTGGACTGGAATTAATAATCGGGTTGGGTTTGCTTTGGATTTCAAGGGAGTGACTGCCGTTTAACCTGCGCCAGAACCTCGTCGATTAATCAGCAGGCATACCAGCTTGTAGGTGAGGTAAACTTGGGCCCCGATTATCTCTATAGGATCCAATACACCATAGAAAACCCTAACAAATAAATAACATTTGAAAGTACTCGTATTTTATTTAGTTTTTTAATCCGTGCGGAAATCCCTTCGGACACCCCGCCGGACGGCGCGGTGGCGGTTATGTCGGGCCTGAACTAAAAACGTGAGACGTCGCGGGTGTTCAGTTGTAAAGTGGCCCATAAGGCATTTTCCTCGCACCCCAACTGACCCAGGGCCATCTCCGATTCCGAGATGGATCCTTCGGGTTTGGGAACCACGGTGTCCCCGTCTTGTACTTGAAAAAGAGCGCGCAACAGACCGCCGCCGCCCCAGCCTGCTTCTGCTAGGGTACCAGGCGGTTCCACCTGCCACCCCCAGGCCTGCGCTCATGGAGGACTGAGGCCGTTAAGCGACCTCTGACGTCTGAGTCGCCTCAGACTTTGCGGACCCGCCCCGCCCCCTCCTTCTCGAGCATTACGTGCTCGCAGGAGGCAGCAGCAGCCAACGTGCTCGCGCTCCGCACCATCGCTATGAGCAAGACGTTGAGCGGGAGGACTCTCACTCCGAGGGCCGCCATTAGGACCGCCTAGGCGCCTACCACGCCGGGCAGTCTGCCAAGTAAAGGGAAAAGTCCGAAAACAGTAAGTAAATAAAAAAAAAGCTGTAGTCGCATTTTTGCTTGATTTATTTAGTTACATACTAAATAAATCAAACAAAAATGCGACTACAGATTTTTTTTTTTTTTTTATATCCGTTCCGTCAATTGACTGATGGTGAGAAGCTAGGTTGATTTTCAAAAGATATGGGCCACTATCCCAGATGCTGACGATCCTGAAATGGTAGCCCCTACCTTGACGGCCTCAAAAGACTTGTTTCAATCCATCAATTTTAGCCTATTGCAGTCTACTGCTAGATAAAGACCTGCACTAAAGCACCATATCCTTCGCCTTCAGCATGCAGTCTACCGCTACCTTTTTCAGGTTGCAGTTTATCTAGCTGAGTGGCGTCCTACCATCTGTTAAGCGATTCGCGGTCTTTCCTCTAGGGCTCAATCGTGGCCATCCGGCTTTTGGCGAGCCCAAGGTAACTTCAGCTTGCTGCCAGTTATTATTTATAATTAAAGCAACTTTAATTTTGTCCAGTCGCGATGGCAAGTAAATTGACTTTTCTATAAAATTACGCTTTCAGCATTGCCGTTTATGATTTTTGAAATTCTTTTTGAGAATTTATTAAGTTATGTATGTTACTAACAATATATATATATATATATATAATAAATATAAATACATTCCATATTAAATAAAAAAATGAATATAATAATAATTTTCAATAAAATATGGAATATAGTTATTTGCTTTGACTGTGAATACTAGATAGACTGATAAAGTTTTACCTCCGTACATTATTCCCACACAAACTTTCCTTGCATTTGGCTATAGAGCTCATCTGTACCTTCCCGTATGTTAAACTTCTCAAAGAGTCATCCCGTCATGTATGCAATTCGCCAACGTCTGGCAGAGCGAAGACGACCATGAATCCACTCGAGCGGTCTACATGTGTGAAGCTGCAGCAATATATTTCACGTCATGGCTTATTAATAACGTCTACAATACTATCCTATTACATTACATAATTTATGGCCCAAATCCTACCGTACCAGCGTTTCCTCTCAAGATTAAAGTAAACGCGAGATGAGGGCAATAACTAATACCTACTAGGTTTTTCTTATAAGTTACACATTTGGATTCCAAGAGTATACTAGGGTGCGATATCTATTATATTTGTATTGAAAGAGAAGAATTGCGTTTTTTTGCTACAGATATTATGGACCAAATAAGTACTGGAACAGGACGATTTATAGAATAAGTAGGTGTTTATTAAATAAAATTACAGTGAGGTTTTCTGTATATCGTGATAGTTAGTTAAGTTATTATTGCAATAAAATTATGTATACATTGATTCTTATTCGTACATTTCTAATCACAGGTATTACGAAATTTTACAAAACGCGACAAAGTGTTTGCATATATACCTTTTTTTTTTTTTTTTTTTTTTATCGTGCGGAAATCCCTTCGGATACCCCCACGCTGGCCAGTTTGCATATGTTTGCATATATACCTACAGTTTTTAGGGTGCCATACTTAGAGTATACATAGGGTTCCGTACCTCAAAAGGAAAAAGCAAAAACTTTTCGCTAAATCCAATTGTGTACGGAACCCTTGCTAAGCGATGTGATTTCTATAGATAATGCCCTATTAAACAAGTAATAACTATGTAGATACAATATCAATTAAGATCTTGACGTCAAATGTAAGTGAATTGATCCAATAGAATGACATTATTAGAATAAGTAGGTACTTCTGTAAATTACATTTATGTGTACATTCACGTGTACATTTTGGCACAGTTACATTACAATTATTATATTCAACTTTGACATTTTTACAACAACGTCCTGTCGCGTCCACGTTAGTAGGCCCTGCCAGCTCAATTGGAAAGCCGGTACTTAAATACTCGCTTTACTTCATATCGACTTCAAACACAAGTACTTATGCCTCTGTGAAAGTCCTTACCTCCCTTTTTTTTCCTCTTTTCTACTTCTTCTCTCCTAGTGCTAGTCTGCTTGAAAATACTTAGCATCAAGTTGTCAGTGTGGTTGTTTAAATAATAAAACTTTCATTAAATAATAGGAAATTTTGTAATGATTTAAATTCAATAGAGACCGTTTATGCCACTATCTCATTGAAGAGTTTGAAGATGTACAATTAATGTATTTACGATTCTACAATACACTTATTATACAACTTTAAACCGAAAACATTTTCAACAAGACCGACTTTAAATAAACTCGTCTAACTCCAAATAACAAACGTAACAACTCCTTTACGGGCCAGTCAATATTGCACGAGTATTTTTGCCGAGAGTCGAGTGTGGCAGACAGCTCATCTGGAAACAAATCTTCGACCCGTCGAATCAAGTTTAGTGCCGCACTAATAGCTTGCCCTTTCACAACAAGATTAATCTTCTTGATTGTGGATTGGACTTGGATGGTATGAGACGCTTTTCTTTACTTCTGGGAGGCATATACTTGAAAAATACATCTTATGAGATGATCTTATCCATAAAAGGATTTTTGTTTGCTTCATGATGCAAGAACATACTTGAACTATTTAGTATTTAAAGCCTGATCATGGTTCGGGCTGAATCTAGTAAGGGTAAAAAATCAAAATATTATTCGTCTATCTATACTATTATAAAATTGTAAAATCTATACATTAGAGATATTTAAAAAAAACTTGTGTTATTTTAAATGAGCGATTCTGAACACATTTTCTTATTTGTTATTTGTTTTCCTGTTTGTTCGTGATGGACGCAAAAACTACTGAACGGATGCTGATGCAGTTTTTTAACCGACGAAAAAACATAGGAGGTTTTCAAGTCAACGCGTATATTTTTTTATGTATGTTCACGCATAACTTTTTACAGAGCAGTCCGATTTTGATAATTCTTTTTTTATTGGAAAGAGTATACCCCGAAGTTGGTCCCATATAAATTTGAAAATAAAAATCTAACCTTTTAAGGGTAGGAAAACAGGGATGATTGATTGTTCACTCACAGATTTTATTGCTGAGTTGAGTAGTACAATAAAAGTAATAAAAAATTAAGCATGTAGTAATTAGAGCATTATAGCCACAAAAAAAAATTAAATAAAAATGTTTTAACAAAAATTGAAACCGCCGAAAAAACTGTAAAGCAAATAATAATAAACCTTTTTATTGAACCTTAATAACTAACTTCTTAAAGTAATGAAACTATATCTAAGTATATATTTTTGTAAATAGTTGAGTTTTTAATTAACCTTTATAACTAAGTACTTAAACTAATGTAAGTATAGCTAAGTAATTTTGAGTCGGCGCCAAACAATCAATGTACAAAGATCACTAAATTACAATAAATTTAACGAAATAATCAAATCTAACTACCACTCGCAACGACGTATGCCCTCACGTGTGAGCCCGTTCGGGTTGTTGTCTCGTTGACATTAACTTCGTGAACGCTCGGCATTTTTCGGCGAAGGGGCGTGTCGCGTCGCGCTGCCGCCGCGCATTAAGCTTTACGTAATGAATCAATTACATAGCTTGTTTGGCGCCGACTCAAAATTACTTAGCTATACTTACATTAGTTTAAGAACTTAGTTATAAAGGTATATTAAAAACTCAACTATTTACAAAAATATATCCTTAGATATAGTTTCATTACTTTAAGAAGTTAGTTATTAAGGTTCAATAAAAAGGTTTATTATTATTTGCTTTACAGTTTTTTCGGCGGTTTAAATTTTTGTTAAAAAGTTTTTATTCTGTTATAAAGGTCTTGATCACACTTAAAACCTGCCGTATATATAATTTCAACTGGTTACGTAGAACCGCAGATAAGACTAAAAAACGATAACCGACCTCTGCGCGGACGGAGCCGGGGGCATCAGCAAGTGTTAAATAAACTTCACGGGTGTTCGTACCCTAAGGTTAAAGTGGTGTCCGCTGACTACGAAATTCTATCTTAGCAACGACTTATTTTTTCTTTTTACACGTGTAGTTTCACCACCTCACCGGAGCTAACGATGATGTACGTATGTTGGAATCTAACCGAATACAATTACACGGTGTTTCATGTCATCTGCCTTTGTTGCTGGAGAACCAGGTACACCTTTAGATACTTGAGGCCCCAACTTACATTTGCGACCCCGATGTGTTGTTAGGGATTAAACCTATAGAAAGCCTAACCTATAGACGCCCTATGTCTGCACGATGGTTAATCTGAACCGTCACCACTAGGCCCACGCTCATGATGGACGAAGATCTCCGCCACTTGGTGCGCCTTCTGCGGCACGAGAGAGTGCTAGACCTCTCTGGTTTCTATTCTAAGCTACTGTTTTTATAAAATTGTATGTTGTGAAACAAGGTCTCTCTTGGGTGATCAAAGAGCTATGAATGTTAATGACTTCATAATTCCCCACACAGCAAAAAACAACATGACACTAAACTTCACTATGTCAGCACATACGCTTTTAGGAATTTGGAATATCCCGCCCGCTTGCGGGACATACTGGCGCCTTACCACTGCACAATACAGTTCAGATGAGGGAGAGAGATGGCATTATAAAACGTGTATAGCACGATGTCCCTCCCTCAATCGTGCACATTCAGGAAAGTATTTCTGTTTATGTGCCAAATTTCATTCCGATCCGTTCAGCTGGTCTGGTGTGATTGAGTGACCAACATCCATCCATCTAAAAGTTCGCATAAATTATAAAAGTAGTTTAATTTATAATGGTACCCTATTGAGATTTATTTTTGTAGATTAATTATCGTCAATACGTGACTTACCAACGTTAAAACAATAACGACGGCCAGGTTAATTTTAAAAATATAAACACTGAAAGTTTTTACTGCACATAATATAGAAAATGCAAATTGTGTAATAAGTTAACGTAGTCGAGTGCGTCCTCCTTACCACTAGACTTGTTTTTGTAGTCTATGGTATTTGTATTTCCAACGTTCAGGATTGTAATGCACTACAATAACTAAAGAGAAAGAATAAATGGAAGTGCTTTATTTTATTTTTTTGAGGCTCCGTTAAAAAGCTTTATGCCAAACAATAATAGCAAAAGCTTTTATGCAATTAAATACAGCTCAGTGATTTAAAATATCATACAAAGTATTTTATTGCATTCGTTGAGCATCGCCGGCAACATTATGAAATTCTTTATTTTAGTGTTTTGCAGTATTTTCGCTATCATAAACATTTAAGATGCCGGCGTTTCTTATAGGGAGCTTGTATACCTGGAAAGCTTGCCGATAGTTTTGAAAATCAGAAATTTTATAGACTAGCTTTTCGAATTCGTAAATTTGTCGCTCGCGCCGCTATACAATATTGGAACACTGGTACCTTAAAAGTGTCTGTACATTGGAGATATTAGAATAAATACTTGGGTTATATAAAATGAACGATATATTTTTTGGAATTCTACTTAATACCTATAATTCTAGTACGAAAACAACTATTCTGTCATACCGTTTTTTTTTCGTGCGGAAGTCCCTTCGGTGCCAGCGAACGCAAGCGGGGGACCCCCATCTCGTAAATCCTTAGGGTACAAGCATTGTTGGTATTGATGTTAGCATACTAGTACCTTGAAATAAAACTATTTTTAACGGATTCTATTGCGATTTATTTAATTTGTTATTTTATATTTTACATTGATCCCGACGTAAATAACATCAAATAAATCGCAATAGAATCCGTTAAAAATAGTTTTATTTCAAGCTAGTACCTTGAAATAAAACTTATTTGATGTTATTTACGTCGGGATCAATGTTAAATATAAAATAACACTAAATAAATCGCAATAGAATCCGTTTAAATAGTTTTGTTTCAATGTGTGACATTCGCGTAAACTTTCGACAATATCATAGTAGTACCTTTTTATTCGTGCGGAAATCCTCTCGGATGCCCCCTCGCCGGCCAGCAGGGGTGTTTATGTCGGGCTTGAACCGACTAAAACCGCACGCCGTCTCGAGTTGGCTCCTTCTGATCCGATGCAGGTGGTCCCCGAAGCTCCCCTTACCGGAGATCACCTGCGTCAGTCGGTACGAGAGGCTTCCGTGTCGCCTCTCTACCCAATCCTCCATGATGGGTCTTACCGCCGCTATTGCTCAAGTAGTTCCTTCCACTCCACCACGATGTCTTGGCGGGGCTGGGACTGCACGGCCTCGATTTCTCAAGGCTCAGGGTCCCGTCCCGGCTTTCGCGCCACTGGTTCAGTTGCGAAAGGGCTCTAGCCTCTAGGCCTCATGGTGGAGTTCTGGCAAGGAGACTCGCCACCTCTAAGGAGATCGTGCGGTACCCCCTGATGACCATGTTGGCCATCACCAGATGCGGAGCGCGCAGCATCCGCACACTTCTGGCCTTCAGAGGTTCCGCCTATAGCATACTAGTACCTTTTTTTCGTTCAGATATCCCTTTGGATTTCCCCGCCGGCCAGCGGGGGCGGTTATGTCGGGCTTGAACAAACTAAAACCGCACGCCGTCTCTGGTTTTAAGACGCCGGGGTGTAAGGTTGCCCGTAGAGCATATCGCTCGCACCCCGACTGACCCTGGGCCACCTCCGGTCTCGAGATGGCCCCCTCAGAGCATACTAGTACCTTTTTTTTTTTTTTGTGCAGAAATCCCTTCGGATACCCCCCCGCCGGCTAGCGGGGGTGGTTATGTCGGCCTTGAACCGACTAAAACCGCACGCCGTCTCGGGTCTACAGACGCCGGGGTGTAAGGTTACTCATAGACCATATCCTTCGCAGTCCGACTGACCCTGGGCCATTCGCAGTGTCCCCTCTGATAACAGCAGAGGGGTACCTGGAGCGACCACGCCCCCCCGCGGGCCTTGCAGGCCCGCCATACCCCGACCCCCTCGTGCAATGGGGTCAGCTGGCCCTGTAAATGGCCGGTTGGTCTGACTCTTGGCCGTTGACGTTGACGCCAGCTACTCCAGAGGAGCAATTAATGATGCGTCATCGCCCACGTTGCCCAGGGTGCACCAAACTTGGAGGTGATCCAACCAGTCGCACCCCAGCATACTAGTACCTCAAAACTACGAGATGCCGTATTAGAAAATTCGAGTGATACTCGGTCGCCTTGGTAGTGGCAGGTACTTGTTATAAAATGTAATGTGCTTTACATGACTCAAAAATATATATATCGATACCTACATAGAACGTTTTTTTATGAGTCAGTTGAAACTTCATTAACCTCTAAATAGGTAAAGCAATGTTTTTCCCCGAGTCTTCGCTCGCGTCGCAGTGATGGCTCTCAGACGTTGGCTCCTTCCGGATCCGGAGCAGGTGGTCCCCGAAGCTCCCCTTGTCGGAGATCACCTGCGTCATTCGGTACGAGAGCTCGCCTCTCGAGCCAATCCTTCATGTTGGGTCTTACCGCCTCTACAACGGCGTGCCCTGCACTTGGTTGCTCAAGTCATTCCGTCGATTCCACTAGGATCGCCTGGCGAAACTGGGTTTCTGGGCCTCGATTTCTGAAGGCCCCTTGCGCCACTTGTAAATCGCTGCAAGGGCTCTCGCCTCCAGGTCCCAGGGTGGAGTTACTCGAGAAGGTGCACCATCAAATGCAAAATCAAATTAAGAAACAAAATTACATACATCTTTTTATTTTATTAATTAAATATTCACCATCCTCAGAGCCTTTTCCCAACTCTGTTGGGGTCGCCTTTTCGATCCAACTACGAAGCGGGCCCAACTTCGATATTTTCCGTGAAGCGACTGCCATCTCACCTCCACAACCCATTGGCGACCTCGAAGTTTTTAGTAAGACCAGTTTTCCGACTTTTTAGGCCTCAAACTACTGAATTACTATTAATTATAGATTTAGATCAGAAAAAGAGAACATCTGGTACGGGACTTGAACCCGCGACCAGTCCTTCACAGGGGGAATGCTCTGACCAACTGAGCTACCTAGACACGTCCCAGATATTCGAAATGCTTTGATATACTATAGACGTCTCGGGACAACGCTGGAGCCATATACCGTAATTCTTGCGAACTACGAAAACAATTAATGATTTTACAATCATTTAAAAAAAAATATTTTGATTACTCCACCGCATTAGTTCAATATTATTGACATTAATTAATGAAATATTATTGAAGTTATACTTCTTATGGCGCGTAAAGGAAAAATGATGATAGTAAATTTATACGATGCAAGCGCACACCCTCCCGATAAACCAACACCATGAAGTTAGAAAACCGGCACCCTGAAGTTAGCTAGTCAATATTTTACTTTCAGTACGTTTGAACAATGTACATACGTACGGTATGTATTACTTATTTACATTATAAACTAAAATATTGTTTTACATTATTGTTTCTACAAACGTAAAGTTATTTTACAAAGGATAAAAAATTTAAGGGATTTTCAGAAAGATTTTTATCTTGTTACGCCAAAGAAGTATAACTTCTTACGTGCGTACATAAGTACACACACTCTTTTTGTACAATTGAAAAAATATAGACCCTTAAGTATGAAGGGCGACAATACAGTTTGTGTAGTGTATAACGATTAATGACCCAAGAACGGCTTGGTGCCGTAAAAGATGACATACGTGTCAATGATTTTACTAGTAGTGGAGCCATAGACCGCGTGAATTGGAGAAGAAAAAGTAGGAAAACGGAGCCCAGGCTCTAAAATTGAAGCTTTGAATGCTTTGAATGCAATCATTGAATGAATTTAACGCTAGGATGATTATGATAGGTGCATAAATGACCAGCTAAGAAAACAATTCATTCAACAAATACAATTATTATTCTATAAAAAAACTGTCAAAATTTCACTTTTGACATAGAGCAGGATACAAGTTTTCGAAAGACAGATTTAAAAATAAAGCCTGCAATAAAGTTAAATGGAAAAGTTTGGTCAAATTGACAGTGTTGAAGGGACCGACCCGAACGAGGTTAATAAAATCGGTTTGTGTCATGGAAGTAAAAGTGTTACATCTCTATTACGCCTATAATAAAATAACTTTATGCTAAGCTTTGTATCAGAACTCGAATTATGTCTTGTCTTGTTTGTTCCGAATTATTTATTGAACTCCTAATTGAATATTGTCACAGATGAAATTTTAACGATCATTTTTATATTACTAAGACGCAAGACAAGCTTAGGTAAAACCCACATGACCATAAACGAATGATATCATATATAGCATTTAAAAACCCCATGTGGCAGTCCGCCTTGTCTTCTCCATACGAGTACCAATCCCGTTTGCAGCTAAAACTTGATCTTTTGAACTCGAGCTCCGCTCTCCTACTTCTCTTTTGGTGTGGTTTTTGGTCCCAATCTGTATTCTGAACAAGGTTGAAAACCTCTTTTAAGACTTCGTGGTGTTTTGTTAATCTAACAACCGAAAAAATATTTCCAACATTTACTTGAATGTTGGATAACCTGACTAAACAGGGATTATTTATTTTAATACCAGCGGCGTTTGTTCGTTCCCGGTGTTACGAACACAACACAAATATATCTATCAATCAAGCCGTTTTTAGTTTGCGTATAGGTAGAAATATAGAAATTATTTTTAAAGTTCCGTACCGCATTTAGGTGCCGGGCTAAAGAAGCATTTTAAACCCGCAGGTTGTACAGGCGTGGATGTATACTTATTTAGAAAGATATAGTTAGATCACAAGGTTTATTCACTCAGAATAAGGTAACTTGAAGTAGGTAGGTACAGTACAAGACAGCCGGAGCTGCTCGGAGGAGTTGTTAGCTCCCTGTTCCCAGCGCGGGCGGTGGAACATGTTCCACCGCAGATGACTCCGCCTCGGTTGCCAATGGTGCCCGACGTGGTTGACGACGACGTGCCCGAGGTCACTTGGGTAGAACTAGAGCTGGCGGTGAGAAGGCTGAGAGCCAAACGCACCGCCCCGGGACCCGACGGCATTCCAGGCCGAGCGTGGGTCCTAGCTCTAGTCGACGACGCTCTCGAGCCCCGACTGAGAGGGCTTCTCAGCGCATGTTTGGAGCGGGGCCAGTTTCCGAAATTGTGGAAGACGGGGAAACTGGTCCTCATCCGAAAGGAGGGGCGCCCGGCGGACTCACCGTCCGCCTAACGGCCCATAGTGTTGCTCGACGAGGTGTGCAAGCTCTTTGAAAGAGTAATTGCGAAGCGCCTCGTCGAGCACCTCTCAAGAGTGGGGCCGGACCTGGCGGATGGCCAATATGGCTTCCGCCAGAGGCGCTCCACCGTGGATGCCATCATGCGCGTGAGGGCTCTGGCGGAGGATGCAGTAGCCCGGGGTGAGGTGATGTTGGCGGTGTCTCTGGACATCGCTAACGCGTTCAACACCTTGCCCTGGAGTTGCATTAGGGAGGCGCTCGTGTATCACGAAGTGCCTCTCTACCTCCGCCGCATAGTCGGGGCGTATTTGACGGAGAGAGCCGTCTTCTACCCAACCGTGACCGGTCTCGGCCGGCGTGAGATGTCGTGCGGTGTTCCGCAGGGATCGGTCCTGGGGCCGCTCCTGTGGAACATCGGATACGACTGGGTGCTTCGCGGTGAGCTCGCAGACGGTGCCGCCGTCACGTGTTACGCGGACGACACGCTCGTGACGGCGTGCGGAGTGACATACCGCGAAGCGACCCTGAAGGCCACGACCGCGGTTGCCCAAGTCGTGGAGCGGATCCGGCGGCTGGGTCTCGAGGTGGCTCTGCATAAAACCGAGGCCCTGTTCTTTCATGGGCCTCGGAGCAAGCCACCTGAGGGATCCAGTCTCATCGTGGGAGGTAATCGCATCGGCATCAAGCCCCAAATGAAATATTTGGGGCTCGTGCTCGACGGCCGATGGGACTTCGGAGAGCACATCCGAAGTCTGGCCCCCAAACTGAAGGGCACAGCTCTCGCTCTGGCGCGGCTGCTGCCCAACATGAAGGGGCCCGATGACTCCTGCAGGAGACTCTACGCGGGGATCGTGCGGTCCATGGCCTTGTATGGGTGCCCAATATGGGCGGAGGCCCTGAAGGCCGGAAGTGTGCGGATGCTGCGCGCTCCGCAGCGAGTGATGGCCATCAGGGTCATCCGCGGGTACCGCACGATCTCCTTCGAGGCGGCGAGTCTCCTTGCCGGAACTCCGCCATGGGACCTGGAGGCGAGAGCCCTTTCGCAACTGTACCAATGGCGAAAGGAGGCGCGGGAGCAGGGACTGAACCCCGAGCATCGAGAAATCGAGGCCATGCAGTCCCAGCTCCGCCAGGCCATCGTGGTGGAGTGGAAGGAACGACTTGGGCGACCAAGCGCAGGGCACGCCGCAATAGCGGCGGTAAGGCCCATCATGGAGGATTGGCTAGAGAGGCGACACGGAAGCCTCTCGTACCGACTGACGCAGGTGATCTCCGGTAAGGGGTGCTTCGGGGACCACCTGCATCGGATCAGGAAGGAGCCAACGCCTGAGTGTCATCACTGTGACGCGAGCGAGGACTCAGGGCTGCACACGCTGGCGGACTGCCCGGCGTGGGAGGTGCCGAGGCGTGACCTCGTGGCAGCCATCGGGGTGGGAGTCCTCTCGCTCGGCAGCATGATTGCGGCAATGGTGCGGAGCGCGAGCGCGTGGGCCGCCGCCACCTCCTTCTGCGAGCATGTGATGCTCGCGAAGGAGATGGCGGAGCGCGCCCGGGAGAGGTTCAGAACCCTCCCGGCCCGCCGAGCCCGCAACACGCTCGCCTCGCGTCGCAGGCGACTCAGGCGCCGGAGGGCGCTTAACGACCTCCGTCCTCCATGAGCGCAGGCCTGGGGGTGGCAGGTGAGGCCGCCTGTCACCCCAGCAGAAGCAGGCCGGGACGGTGGGGCGACTAGCGCCCCTCCCCCAAACCGGGGCAAGACGGGGACACCGTGGTTCCCAAACCCGAGGGGGCCATCTCGAAACCGGAGATGGCCCAGGGTCAGTCGGGGTGCGAGGGATATGCTCTATGGGCAACCTTACACCCCGGCGTCTGCAGATCCAAGACGGCGTGCGGTTTTAGTCGGTTCGAGCCCGACATAACCGCCCCCGCTGGCCGGCGGGGGGGTATCCGAGGGGATTTCCGCACGAAAAAAAAAAAAAAAAAAAAGGTACAGTACAAGAAAATTTCAAAGGAAATTCTATCACAGGAAAGTTTGTTTGTTATTGGGATTTCTTCGGTAACAAGTAATAAAAAAAGTTTAAAGCAAGCAAAAGTTACCTGGACGCGCCTAGCAATCAGGACTTTGAAAAATTAATCTTTTAATTGAAAATATGTTACTATAAGATCCAGGTTTTAAGGATTTAAGGATTTCTATGGTTTGCAGATACTACAAACTAGATGAAACGAGACTGTATGGATGACATAAGTCCATATTCGCTGATCCCTTGCATACATTCTCCAATATGTTCTCCAACACTTGCAAAATCATTTTGGGAGGAGTTAGGAAGTCGATAGATTAGAAATGTAATGTTTCTTTTGCGGTTTTATAGGTATCTAGAACTGCTTGTCTTTAGGCGGCTTGTGCCTGATAAGGACATTGTTGTTGTTGAAGGCAATGATTTTTGATATTAGGTCGTTATATATGCGCGAAGCGACCCTAAAGGCCACGACCGCGGTTGCCCAAGTCGTTGAGCGGATCCGGCGGCTGGGTCTCGAGGTGACTCTGCATAAAACCGAGGCCCTTTTCTTTCATGGGCCTCGGAGCAAGCCACCCGAGGGATCCAGTCTCATCGTGGGAGGAAATCGCATCGGCATCAAGCCCCAAATGAAATATTTGGGGTTCGTGCTCGACGGCCGATGGGACTTCGGAGAGCACATCCGAAGTCTGGCCCCCAAATTGAAGGGCACAGCTCTTGCTCTGGCTCGGCTGTTGCCCAACATGAGGGGGCCCGATGACTCCTGCAGGAGATTCTACGCGGGGATCGTGCGGTTCATGGCCCTGTATGGGTGCCCAATATGGGCGGAGGCCCTGAGGACCAGAACTGTGCGGATGCTGCGCGCTCCGCAGCGAGTTATGGCCATCAGGGTCATCCGCGGCTACCGCACGAAGGCGGCGAGTCTCCTTGCCGGAACTCCGCCATGGGACCTGGAAGCGAGAGCCCTTTCGCAACTGTACCAGTGGCGAAAGGAGGCGCGGGAGCAGGGATGGAACCCCGAGCCTCGAGAAATCGAGGCCGTGCAGTCCCAGCTCCGCCAGGCCATCGTGGTGGAGTGGAAGGAACGACTTGGGCGACCAAGCGCAGGGCACGCCGCAATAGCGGCGGTAAGGCCCATCATGGAGGATTGGCTAGAGAGGCGACACGGAAGCCTCTCGTACCGACTGACGCAGGTGATCTCCGGGAAGGGGTGCTTCGGGGACCACCTGCATCGGATCAGGAAGGAGCCAACGCCTGAGTGTCATCACTGCGACGCGAGCGAGGACTCAGGGCTGCACACGCTGGCGGACTGCCTGGCGTGGGAGGCGCCGAGGCGTGACCTCGTGGCAGCCATCGGGGTGGGAGTCCTCTCGCTCGGCAGCATAATTGCGGCAATGGTGCGGAGCGCGAGCGCGTGGGCCGCCGCCACCTCCTTCTGCGAGCATGTAATGCTCGCGAAGGAGATGGCGGAGCGCGCCCGGGAGAGGTTTAGAACTCTCCCGGACCGCCGAGCCCGCAACTTGCTCGCCGCGCGTCGCAGGCGACTCAGGCGCCGGAGGTCGCTTAACGACCTCCGTCCTCCATGAGCGCAGGCCTGGGGGTGGCGGGTGAGGCCACCTGTCACCCCAGCAGAAGCAGGCCGGGACGGTGGGGCGACTAGCGCCCCTCCCCCAAACCGGGGCAAGACGGGGACACCGTGGTTCCCAAACCCGAGGGGGCCATCTCGAAACCGGAGATGGCCCAGGGTCAGTCGGGGTGCGAGGGATATGCTCTATGGGCAACCTTACACCCCGGCGTCTGTAGACCCGAGACGGCGTGCGGTTTTAGTCGGTTCAAGCCCGACATAACCGCCCCCGCTGGCACGCGGGGGGGTATCCGAAGGGGTTTCTGCCCGATAAAAAAAAAACTTAAAAAAGTCGTTATAGATGAAATTGCCGTTTTTCTTGAAGAAATTGGAGGAAACCCAATTTTCAGTTCTAACATTTTTGCAATTTTTTTAGGAATGACAAATCCAAATTTTATGATTTTCATAGGCAAAGACCTATTATTATTATACTTGAAGTTACTAATGACCGACATACATTCTGTCAAGGACTTAGGGATTCAGAAGAAACTACTTCAGATAAGATTGTGTCCTGCTTTGGTATTGCTCTATTTTTACTTTCCTCAATATCCGTTGAGAAAGACGCGAAGACTCTTAAACCAAGCAGCTTGCCACTTGAAGTAACTTCACGTAATTGTCTCTTATTTGACTAATATTATTCTATTGTAAATTTAGCTAGCGGCACATTTTGTTGAACACATTTAAGTGTTTGCACTGTTTTGTACTAATAGCGAAGCCAACGTTGAGCTGCTTTACACCCACATCGAGTTTATGGAGAAGTGGACATTCTGGCTGGAGACTCCATGAGCTGGCTTTACCATCGTAGAGGCGCTCCAGGTGCTCATTGTCGAGTGGGCAGGGCGGCAGCATGGGATCCTTTCATTTCGACTAATACAGGTGTTTTCCGGGCACAGCTGCTTCAGAAAATACCTGTTCAAGGTTTCTAGAATTGAATCGAGTTCTGCCTCACGCCACTGCGACTGTAGCGAGGACTCGGCGCAACACCGAGACCTGGGAGACGCAACAACGAGCCCTCGCTGCAGTCATAGGGGTAGCAGGCGGAACTCTCGCTTGTGGCCTGAGAATTGCACCGCGGTCGCAATCCTCTGGAACGGATCATCGAGGGAGATCCCCTTGCTGCTCCGAGGCGCAAGTATCTGAGTGTGGCTGCGAGTGTGAGGGACGGGGCTAGCCCGCCATCCACCGTTCTAGCCACCCGCTAAGAGGTGAAATCCGTGTGTGCATAGACGTCGCCTAGTTAATTTTCATAGTGCAAGTGCCCGAGACACACTACGGCTATAGATGTATTCTTGTATAGTGTGAGCCAGACAAGCCGCAGAGTATGACACACCGTAGGGGTTATATCGTGTGAGAGCCTCACATAACCGCGCGGCCTCCCCACTCACCCTTCCGATCCAGAATAACACGTGCTGGACTGCCATCCCGAACTCAGCGGTACAGTGCACCCTTCCTTTCTTAGTCGAACGATAAAGAGCTACATATAATACGCTACCCGCACATGTGTTTCCTTCTTCTTATATTCCCGGACTCTTCAAGCTGGGCGTGAAAAAGCATCTGTTGAGGCCATCTATGTAGCGACCATCATTTTAGGATCGTCAGCATCTGGGATGGTGGCCCGTATCTTCTGGATTTCAACTCAGCTTCTAACCGTCTAGCGGGGTACAGTCAATTGACGGACTGAATATAAAAAAAAAATACATAGGTACACTTTCCACGTGGGCAGAAGCACGAGTAACAGTTTGTATAATTATTTGCCAAAGTGAGTTTATTAGCTGGTGTTATTTCACGCAAAAATAAATTTGTCTGATATATTCCACATAGGTAGAGTATGACCGGGATTGGGATATAAGGTTCGTTTTGTTTCAAAAATAGGTTTCTGTGGGTCGCAGGAATGGAATCAGTAATCCGCGCGAGTGGGGCTGCGGGTAACACCTAGGGATAAAATATTGATGTAATTCTTATTTGAGTTTGTTACACACAATCTCTGACATATTCGTAGTTATCTGGAAGACAGAGTGAAACTTGCGTCGAAAAAGCTCGGTGTAATTCCCCCAGTTACGTAGGTGAAGCTCATCGTCATTATGTGCGTTCTATGTTTGTTTGCCACCTTTAATAATGGTATTAAAGTTTATACTAATTTTATTTTTAAAGTATTCTAACGAGGTGTACAGATTTACAATCTCAAAACAATAATCATTTATTTCTGTTTATAAACACAGATATTAGTTAGAGTTATTCGAGCATCGTTATTCGTACGTGTATAATAATGAACGACTAAGAGCTTGCGCGCACTCTACTTTTCTTCGCTTAGGTTGGGATCAACAAACGATTTAAGCTGGATCTCACCTGTGAAAATCAGCTTAATTGAGTAACTTAGTTTTACGTTTTACATAATGAAATTCATTTAATACTGTGTGTGTGTGTAGTTAAATATGTGCCAACGCAGTTTAAATTAAATTAAACACGCTTATATTCATCGGTGAAATCCAGTCAGATATACAGGCCTCGAAAGGTAAATTATCTTATTAAATTATTTGTACAGACTTAAAACAAAAAAAACGGTAGCGGATTATGATGACGTCTTTCAGCAAAACATACCTCTCATTTGTTTCATTTGAATAGCTAACTTTTGCGAGAACTAGATTTCAACAAATAGTAGTCAAGATCATGCATCATGCGAACAATGACAGTTCTAGATGCGCTGGTCTCACCTGTCTTACAATGACGCTCGGTGAATAATTGACTTCGTACGCATAATTTAGAAAATCAGAAGTTATAAGAGTACTTACCAATAGTTGAATAGACTTCACTTTTAGTTTTGGATGAAGGACAAGTGCAAAATGTTTTCTTTAATGACAATATAGCTATTACGTGAAATTTTGAGACATATGTGGCTATGGATTTAAGCGTGCATTTTAAAGACGTTACATTAGATCTTCATTCTTGTATTAAGATTTCCAATTAAAAAAAACACTTTAATTCGAAACATAAATTCATACCAGTCTTCATATCAACAAAGTGTAGGTACTGTCGATTGACCTAATTGAGTCACATCACAGTAAGTATTTCTGTACCATATAGCGCTCAGAGACCTTGAATTGGTTAAAACCAAGAGTGTGACGATTTTTAGAAGTGAAAACATTTAATTGACTCTAAGCTGATTAATCTGAATCTTTTTACTGATGATCTTAGTTGTAAGTTTTCCACGCACTAAATAAATAAATATAATACATTTAAAAATTCTAGGATCCTGTGACAAAGAAAAGAATGACCTGCTATTCGAATTGTATGTTCAACATACACGTTTTATATTCGGACGTGTAGTTTAAGTGAAAGTATACCTACATATAGGTAATTTGTAATAAAATATAGTTTTCACAAATAATCAGTTATATACTTAATTGACCCGGATACATTAAGTTATAATATCTTCAAAATCTCGACGCAACAGCTTAAAAATAAAAACATTTTTTTCAGGGTGTCATCTTACGCGCTGCTCTGTGCCATTCTTATATTTTGTATAACTTCTAAGTGATTATGACCAGTAATCATGAGGAATGGACTCAGAAGTTTCCGAGGAAATATTTTTTATCATAGATTACATTAAGTCGACAGAAAACAATCTATCAATTCTTCAGATCTTTTCCTCGCGTATAAAGTAGTTCACAGAGAGAGAAAACTACAATATAATATGTTTACTTAGACAACCCTCAAGAAAGTTGCAAGCCTTAGCAGTAGCCACTTTTGAAATATTACTTAATGATGTGCAGCGGAGATACCCAAACAACCAGCTCGTATACGCACCATTACAATGTCTACAATTGCTAACGTGCTTTGTATACTTTAAGTATAGAGGCGGATAACTAAGTATAGTACTCAACCGTAGAGAAAAGTGTGCCATGGATGGATACAGAAGACTTCCTTATTCATATTTGAAATGCATTTGAGTGATTTATAGATATAGCAGTAAATTTTATGCTGAGCATGAACACTGTTCAGTACGAAAACTGATCAGCGTACAATGTATCCTTCACATAAGAACACCGTTAGCACGGGATTAGCTACTTTTAAAACACAAGCCACTATAGCACCCACCCGTGAAGAGCGTTTGAATCTTGCCTTAGGTCGTTGTTATGGGTGGGCCTACGGAAGTAACAATATGGTGTTTTATTGTCCCTTCGGTGGTGGTAGAATCTTTGCAAAACCACTGCAGGTTTGGCTGTGCCTGTAGTGTTATGAGCCGAGGCGACGACGCGGCATCCAGTGCCTTTGTTCGCATCCAAAGGATGTTTCTTGGTCAGCGCAGACGAGATATGACTGAAGGTTGTTCGCCGCGGATACTATTAGAGGATAAAGATGGAATTAAATTAGCGTTACGACTTGCCAGTTGTTTTAAATAATATTTGTCAAACTATCTTTAGAAAACGAGAAAGAAAGAGAAAGCAATCGATTTATTATTTCCAGATCCAATCAAAGTATTCACGGGCACTTAATGATAGCAAATAAAAGGAGACTCGATGTTTGCTACGTAAATTATTCGACCATCTCAACTTCCAGCAACAGAGAAGAAATCGTCGGAAAAACCTATCAAAACTTTAGAAAATTCAATAAGGGCACTTGGAAAGTTTGTTACGGGAAGTAGCAGGAGTATTTTTATGAAAAAAAAAGAATCTCAATTTGTGTCGCCAGTAAATAAAAATAACGTGCGTACCCTCAAGGCTTCACTGGAAGAATCGAGTTTGTTTGTTAACTTAGTCTGATGATGTCCTGTTAAAAGTATGGCGATTCATTACCATCACAAAAAAGTATTGTAATTTTTGCGGAAACCAGGTTACCCTTCCTTAGTTACCTACGGCAAATGCTATAACAAATGGTCATTTAGTTCAGGTTACTGCCACAATTAAATGTATAAAGGAATTTTAATTCAAAATTTCAATAATTTTATTATAACATGATTTATTTGTTATTTTTTTTATTTTTGTTTTTTTTACGGCCTCTGTGGCGTAGCGGTAATGCATTCGACTGCTAAGACAGGGGGCGCGGGTTCGATTCCCGCTCAGTGAAAATATTTGTGTGAATAAATATGTCTATTTGCATTGGTCTGGGTGACTCTATGTATAATATGTATGTATTTACAACAACAAAAAAAGTATATAAGTATGTTTATCCGCATTCTGGAACCCATTACACAAGCTAGTTAAACTATGCTTACTTTGGGTCTAGAAAGCAATGTGTATAATTACGTAGAATATTTATTTATTTATTTTAAGTAGGTGGTGTAACCTTTTAATAAATTACCTACTAGCAGCATTTTACGCTACTGGTAGTTTAGTTTATAATATTGGTGTGCAATAAAGTTTATTAGTAATTATCTCAGGGTACTTATCTATTTAAACTTTGTACATTTTATACAACAGTTTGTCAATGTACCTATCCATGACACATCAGGATTCCCGAAAAACTGTTCAATACCTTCGAGGCCGCGCTGGCGGCCAAGGTCCACCGGTAACCCTGAGATTATCCTTTCGAGGCCTTACCCGGGGTGCCCGGCAATGGACACTTGGGCAGGACACCGTGCGGTTTTAGTCGGTTCATGCACGACATAACCGCCCCCGCTGGTGGGCGGGGGGGTATCCGAAGGGATTTCCGCAAGTAAAAAGGCTTGATGCCCGAACAAATAATGGGACTCAAGCTAACGTTGCCTGCAAGTCCACCAGCTAATTAACGGCTGAGGCACTGATAGGAAGGGGTGAGGGGGTAAAAGCCAAGATAAGCCAAATCAATTATGGAAAGGAGGAGAAAGAGTGAGCGGGCGCGGAGCTCCAAGATTAAAGCACTCATTACCTAATAGTTGGTACAGATGAATTACTGCTTAGAAAAATCAACCTAATTGTACGAGTTAGATGAGTACTTGTCCACATGATCGACCGCTGCGTGTAAATATGTATGTTAACGCTCAACTGTACGGTTATTATTACGTTGAAGGCGGTTGGCTTTTCAGTTACGTACTAGTAACCGTTGTGATGCTAGGGCATTCGTATTTCTGAATAAAATTGTAGGTACGTACGTGTCTATTCAGATAACAAAGTATACCTCATGACATATTTAGATACCGTTAGCTCACGTGACATTCGTCATCTTATATTAAAAAGAAGTAGGGGTATCTTGTTACAGTCTCTCAAAATTAGGCCAATTAGCCTATCGAAATGCACCGCGCCGTTGCAATCAGGTTATAGATACCTAACTGCCTACCTAAGATTTCTTTTTTACGAATGTATTTGTTTCTTGTATTATTATGATTTGTTTCTATGTTAAAGATTAGGCTGATGGCCTTGTGACAAAGTATCCTCCTGCGACTAAACTGAGATTATACCAAAACTGGACTGTATTTTTTATTAACAAAATACCTTATTTTCGGTCCATTCATAATTCATTCTCAGTTCAATCACATTTCGGTTTGTGATTGGTATAAGTACCTACGAGAATTGGCCGTTTGGTGAAAACCTTGCATGCAACCGGGATCATCCCTAGGAAGATGATGAGGGCTCGAACAAATAAACACACATTTAAAGTGTTTAATCAAATCAGAAAACGCACAGTAAGCATTGGTAAGCTAACATAATATGGCACATAATAATCGTCCAAGCAATATTAACATAAAAATTGTACATATTATAGCATTGCATATCATTGTCAAATATTACAATACGTAATTAACATAATACTTTAAATTCGCTTGGTAATAATAGACGCGAAAATTGTTGCTTGACAATTCTCAATATTTGTTTTGTTTGTTTACATGAATTGTGCATCATCTATCTACTACATCGCGCGCGTAGCGTTACAAAAGATGTTGAGTTTACTTAAAATTTCGCAGCAATTCGAGACAAAACTCATATAATTGTAACTTTCCCAACCACGCAATAAAGTGCTGGTAGCACTAAGAGTCAATAAATAAATATTGCCACTCGCAGTCATCTCAACCCGCGATCCAAGTCGTACTGATCTCTTGAATGTCTACTCATTCCTATTGACAGGTGACACATAATATGGATTGATGTCATTATCAGACGTCAAATTCATCGAGATTTAGCACCGACTTCAACAAAAAAAGTCTTATTCGCATTTTTACCTTTTGAATTAAATCTGTAATTCAGTTATTTTTCACTTTTTAGTCCGTTCCTGGATTTTGAAGTCAGTTCTATTCTTTCTATTAAAAATATTTATTTCTACGTTTTTAGAGAGCGATATTGATACCACAGCTCTGACAGTAGTATTTTTACATATTGTGTAAAATGATATTGAACTTGAAATAAACTCTGATTATTTGAAACAGATTTTGACAGTATAATTGACAGTACTTTTATAAGTTTACTAATAATGTTTTTTGCACATATCACCTAAAACATTAAAAGATTATATATAAGAAAGTTATAAAACCGAGTAATGTAATCCACATTGACCGTCGTACCTTTTTTTTTTATAGTACGGAAATTCCTTCTGATAACTCCCCGTCGGCCAGCGGGGGCGGTTATGTCGGGCTTGAACCGACTAAAACCGCACGCCGTCTCGGGTCTTAAGACCGGGGTGTAAGGTTGCCCATAGAGAAAATCCCTCGCACCCCGACTGACCCTGGGCCATCTCCGGTTTCAAGATGGCCCCTTGGTTTGGGAACCACGGTGTCCCCGTCTTGCCCTGGTTTGGGGGAGGGGCGCTAGTCACCCCGCCGTCGCGGCCTGCTTCTGCTAGGGTGACAGGCGGCCTCACCTGTCACCCCCAGGCCTGCACTCATGGAGGATGGAGGTCGTTAAGCGACCTCCGGCGCCTGAGTCGCCGGCGACGCGCGGCGAGCATGTTGCGGGCTCGGCGGGTGGCCGTAGTACCTATCACTAACAGAGAATATTTAGGTAAGTGTTTGATGCTATTTGTGTCCATAATATTATAGTTCATTCGAATTGTTTATTTAGTCATATACATACACATGGAATGTACCACAAGACACATAGTCTAATCTAGGAATCTCATTATCATATTTGTTAGTCTGAAACTAAGTTAAGTTGTCTGCGACCTAAGCGGTATATAAAAAATTGAGAGTAGCTAACCCAGCAAAGTTATATTCTATAAGTTCAGGTACAAACAGCAGTGTACAAACTTCTAAATCGCAGAAAGTTCTGCAATAAAACAGGAGAGACGGCCAGACTACAAAATACAATTAGGGTTTATTTTAATAAGCACGCTTGTTTCAAAGCTTGTACTTACTCATTCAAGCAAAGTTGTCTGAAGGACGAATAGCAGCATCACAATTGGGTGAACGTACCTGAAAAGCAAACAAAAATATATGAAATGAACAGAATCACTGTAACAAGCGGTTTACAAATAAATTGGCAAGAATGGTTCGTTTATAGCGTCAGTTAGGAAACTGTAAAGACTTCGAGGAATACCTGTCAGAACTGTAAAGATTTTCAAACCCATAAAGAAATAGTGTTCATGTGACTATAAGAAGTTGGCCCCAATATATTTTTTTATAGTAAAGCAAAGTCGCTTCTCGTTGTCTGTTCACTAAGATCTTCTAAACTAAACGATTTTAATGCGGGTTTCATCAAAAGATATAGTGATTCAAGAGGAAGAATAATATTAATAGTCTGATACTGTTGTGTTAATTTATTGAAATATGACTATGATTGTTCAAGGTGACGGAAGAAATTAAGCCGACTGAGAGCTTCAATCGAATACGCTGCTTAATCGCTTTGAGATATAACAAATAATATAATTTATGCTCTTTTATGGGTCTACAAAAAGTCCGCGATAGCATATATCTGTCTCTTAAGAATAGCTTGCCATAGACGAATATACTATTACTTGTTATCAAATTAAAAACTTATCTCACCCTGAGCATTTCATATACATAATTATTGCCTTTTACACCGCATAATTTCATTGAATATCTTTAGAAAATTTCGTAATATTAAAAATGTCTTGCAACAAAATTTAAGGGTTCGCGCCGGTGCGGCGCGGTGCTGCAATCGGGTCATACGATTTCTTTTTCTTACGAATTTATTCCCATGCGAAGCCGGGATCATGGTCGCCAGTTGATATCACACTGGTCATAACTTCAGCCCCTTTTTCAAGCGACTTCAAATAGGAGGAGGTTCTATGTTCGTCTTTATCTATGTTTTTTTTATGTCTGTCCGTCGATATTTCCGTCATTTGTGAACTGATTTATAAAAATATTTTTGCATTGGGTTTGATACAACTCCAAGTTGGTCCCATATAAATCTTATTAGTATTGGACGTAGAACGCCGGCGATGCAGCGAAAGACTCCGAAAAATCAAATAGAAAATGTGAAATTAGCGTAGGTCAATTAAGTCAAATGTCTTTTGTTTGTAATAGTGAAATGAGCAACAGAAATAACGCCATTGTGTGAAAAAGATTTGTTTTGAGATGCTCACTCACTGGGAGCATTCACTTGTAATGTTTACAGATTCGAATATAAGATACATTAGTGAGGGAGTGGTGAGAGGAGAGTGGAGTAGAGATTGAAGAATAGAAAGTGAACAGTGGACATTCGATAGTGGATAGTGTAGTGGAGCGGAGAGTGACACTCTAAACTAGACTACCTTTTAAAAAAAGTCTAGATTTAACCTGACGGCACATAGAACACAATTTCGAAATTCAAATGAAATAGTTTTAGAGATAGTTTAGTTTACTGAGATGAGCAACAGAACTAACGCCACTGTGTGAATTCAATAGCAAATTAAAGATTTGCTTTAAGGTTCTCCCACAACGCGAGCATTCGCCTGTAATGTAATGTTACAGATTTGAAACTTAGATACATCAGTGAGGGAGAGGAGTGGAGAGGACAGTGGAGTGGAGTGGAGTGGAAAGTTGATTGTAAAGCGGAGAGTGGAGAGGAAGAATAATCCCATCATACATTGTAATGTTATATCTCAGGAATTAGGAAGCTTATTCGATTGAAGCTTTCATATTTCAACAAATTAACACTATATTTTCCTACATTTTCCTACTGACTCTATCTATTGTTGAATATCACATTAAAATCCGTTGCGCAGTTTAAAAGATCTAAGCGCTAAGCATCCTGTTTGGCGTTGCGGTAGAGCGTTCGACGTTACTTATTAGGGTTTGCGAGTTCAATACCCGCTCAGTGATAACATTGTATGCATAATATGTCTATGTGTATTGGTCTAGGCACATAATAGTATTAGTTCTGACTTAGTCTAGGTGTTTTCATCTAAGTTGTGTATTTACAACAAAAAACGTATTTAAGCATATTCATCCATATTCTCTAGGACCCTTTTTTTTTTTAACGTGCGGAAATCCCTTCGGATACCCCCCGCGGGCCTATTCCCTAATATTTTGCAGACAGCGACAGCTGCGCAGCTGTGGCGCAGATACGGCACGATAATGGCAAAACGTAAAAAAAAAATCATATTCTGTAACGATATCGTCTGCTTGTCGCTCGCCTGTGGCTAAATGCACTTTACTAGCGCCACTAGCAGTTTGGTAGCAATAAATGGTACTAAGTTATGTCAAAAAGTTCAAATCAAACACATGTTGTGAAGTTTAATTGTTTACGATTGAAAAAATGGTCTCAAGCCAATAAATTACGATTTAAAGGCCCTTTAAATCGTAATTTATTGGCTTGAGACCATTTTTTGCCTTGCTGACTCTTTAAAGAGTCAGCTAGGCAAAAAATAGCGTCGTCGCAAGGTTTTTTCTATAAGTAGTGTTGAAGTTTGAAGTGCTGCCGAGTGAGTTTGTTTTGTTAGTTTGTGCACCACCGTACGAAGCTAAAGATGTAAGTAAACTATCTTTTCTGTGTTCTACTTGGTTTTAGTTACTTTTATCTAGGATTGTGTTTGGTTTTATGTTTTATATCATCTAGGACATGTTACAGTTCACTTAAAACAATGTTGCCTTTTGTTTCAGTACAAATGGAACACAGGGTGTCAAACGCTCAACTTGACGAGCTGTTAGAGTATTTAACAGCTCACCCAACTTTGGCCAAAGGTGTTGGGCTTGGGGCGAGGTCAAAGGAGACAATAGATAGAGAGTGGAGTGGCCTTGCCGACAGGCTCAACGCCCACGGTACTGGGGCGACTAAAACTAGCCTGCGATGGAAGAGAGTGAGTCCCTTCGATTTTAGAAAACTTTACAGTGCACCATTAACCTAATGCTTCCATTTGGTGGTGGGTTTAATATATATTTTTATTTTAGTATTGGGCTGATATTAAGCATAAGGCCAAGGCCAGGGCTTCACAGAGGAGGCGGGACGCTACCCAAACTGGTGGTGGTCCACCTAGCCAAGACGACTTGTCAGAAGTTGACAAGAAAGTCTTGGCTATCATTGGAGAGGGTGCTGTGTTTGGTGACACTCAGCATAGGGTACCTGTGTTTGTAAGTAATTAATGCTTTTTATTCACAAGCTTTTATCTATGCTTTCTTAATAGTATTGGTGATTTAAATTCTCAAATACACAATGTTTTAGAATGAGTCACCACTGCTAATAATGGATATATATTGTCACTATAGGTTTACCACCAATGACTGATTACATGCTAGAATGATACAATAAATAGATGTATGTAACATGTTCATTGCTAAAATATTAATCATATAACCGGGCGGTAGACTATAGCCCAAGCTCCCTCATAGTAAGGGAAGGCCTGTGCCTTGCAGTGGGATTTTAAAAAGGCTGTTATTATTATTAGTTATACTTATGATAGTAGGTCTTATATAGATCAAAGTAGATAATATAAGCCGTCTATAGAAATAACGTCCCTCAACGAGCTATGGAACTGCCAATGCTTGGTGTTTCTTTGATTGATTGATCTAAAACATATTACTGCTAGCGGCTGGATGAGAATAAAATGGCATATTCTGGGAGAGGCCTATGTCCAGCAGTGGACGAATCTAGGCTGATGAATTGGATACAAATACTATAAATATGAAAATTAAATACTTTTTATATGTTATAAATTGTAATAATACTTAAATAATTTTTTTTAGCCTTCACAAAACAAAAGCGAACCCTCTCCAACAGTGGTCCCAAACGAGATAGTTCAATATGAAGAAGTAATTGTTCAACCAGGTAATAAATTTAAATATATATTATTAATGGCAATATGCTCACCCCCTATTAAGTGGGACTAAATTACAGATTGGTGAAATGTGGGTGTTAATTCACCTCTGCCTAACCCTCCGGGGATAAGGCGTGATTTTATATTTATGTATGTATTATTAACATACACATACATGTTGATAAGGGAACGTTGTGGTGTAGTAGAAGATGTAGTGACAAAGATAGAGAAAGGGATGCTTAGATGGTTCGGACACGTAGAAAGGATGAGTGAAAGTAGATTGACGAAACAGATTTATGAGGCGAGAGTGAATGGGCGAGTCGGTAAGGGGCGACCTAGGCGAACGTTCCTCGATCAAATCGAAGACGTATTAAGGAAAGGTCAGGTCAAAAGTACCCAGAACCGACGCGCTTGTATGAAAACGCTTATGAAAGTACGAGAAGCGAAAGATGTGTGTCAGGATCGTAGCAAGTGGAAAGAAGTGGTCTCTGCCTACCCCGATGGGAAAAAGGCGTGACCTTATGTATGTATGTATGTACATACATGTTGTTACTGAAAGTGCCATGTCATTCACAAGTCTCATAGATACTGTCATTGTTTGTTTAAATTTTGATTTTCTTTTTCTTTTTGTACACTTTCACAAATGAATTATTTTCTTTCCAGGTCCAAGTCATCAAAATTCACCACCTGTGTCACACACTTCTTTTATATTGAACTCTCCTTCTACAAGGGGACAAACTGCCTCACTTAGTAAGTTTTTTTAAAGTTTTAAATAAAGTTCAAATTCAAAAGAGCTTCTATTTACGCAAAAGTTTGATTTGGTTGAATATACAATAATTTTATTTTCATTTACAGGGAGCTCAGACATTGGATTCACCCCCCATCCAGCTGAAGTGCAATTTGTATTAACTGGTGTGTATTCTTTTTTTGAAAGTCCCTTAGGACGTTTGTTAATAAAACAAAAGTTGGTTGCATACATAATTTTGTTTTCATTTACAGATAACTCGGACATTGGGCATGCACCCCGCCCAGTTGAAGAGCAGTTAGTACTTACTGGTGAGTATTATTTCTTTATAGATTTATGACTCTTTGACTCTCTATATGACCGTATGAGTATCACAAAAGTGATTAATGGGTTAGAGTTATCATCATTCGGCCAAAAGACCTCCACTGCTGGACATAGGTTGGTCGGTCGTCAGAGCCTCGTCAGTTAATAAGCTGGATGTACCACGTGCAGGTTAGGTTGACAATTAGAGCTGCTAGATGTGATGTGCTCTCTTACATCAAATCATACATAATTAGCTAAAAATACTTTATGCCATAGGTGCAGAGAGCCCTGTGAGCCGTCCATCGGCTGTGAGTCAACTGCGACGTCGTCGCAAGTCAAGTGAGTAATAATATCAATGTTTTTCATTACAATAATGACAGCCTACACATAATAAAACAGAAACGAAGGATCACTACAACGAAAAATATTTTATGACTGTATGGGAATCAGAAAATTTAAGATATTTTAAATTTTGTTTGATGCACCATCAATTGAAACCTTGCTACTGTTTTACTACGTCAATTTTCGCGAAAGACGCGAGCGAAGCCGCTAAATAAGATAGTTTATGTTATTAATTTAATAAAAAAAAGTTCATATACATTCATATTTAGCTGAACATACTTTATGCTATAGGCGCAGACAGCCCTGTGAGCCGTCCATCGGCGCCGGCGGCGGCGGTGAGTCACCTGCGACGTCGCAACACAAGTGAGTAAAAATACCAATGTAGTTGATTGAATTTGTTGAAACTTCTAGATGGAACTTCATTTTACTACCTTTATATATATGAAAAACACATACTTTACAAGTTCCACATTATATTTAGTTTTGTCACTGTTTAATATTTAATTTATAATACCTATTACATGTTTCGAAAAAATCATGAAATCAATCAAATCATGTGTACCTGACGATGATTTTTCGAAACATGTCGTAATATTGTAAATTAAATATTAAACAGTGACATAACTAAATATAATTGTGTGGAACTTCTAAAGTGTGTGTTATTCATATATATAAAGGTAGAAAAAAATCAATGTTTTTCACTAAATTAATGACAGCCTACACATAATAAAATAGAAACGGAAGGTCACTTAAACGAAGCATATTTTTTGATTGTATGGGAATCAGAAATTGTAAGATATTTAAAATTTTGTTTGAAACACCATCAATTGAAAACCTTGCTACTGTTTTTTACTACGTCAATTTTCGCAAAAGACGTCAGCGATGCCGCTGAATAAGATAGTTTGTTATTAATTTCAGGCAAAACAACGAAAGTTGACTCGCAGTGGGTCGTGGATTTGGAGAGAAGGAGGGTGGCGGCGGAAGAAAAGCTCGCTGACGCGGCCATGGTCATGGCGGAGGCTGCGCGCACGCAGGCTGAGGCGGCGCGCACGCAGGCTGAGGCGGCGCGCGTGGTGGCCGAGACAGGCCGCTTACACGCCGAAGCAATTAATAAACTTGCAGAGGCTTTAAATAATTATTTTAATAAAAGACAATTATAAATTAAGTATATTTTTATTTCATTTATTTTTAGATAAGGTATATCAGGTTGTTAACTTGCGGTGTCGTACAAGGCGACTAAGGGACCTCCTTTTTTTAATTTGGTTAAAAACAAGGACTCATGCAAATCAACTTTTCTAGGAAAAGGAACCTAATCATGTTCTATATATCTTTAATTCATACATACATACATACATAAAATCACGCCTGTTTCCCATATAATAATTAATTTGTTTAATTCAATTTATGAAATACCCTTTATTGTACTATTTTTTACAGCACATTAATGTGGTTACTGAAAAATATGCAACAGGTAATGTACTACAATGTAGGCGGTTTTTTTAAAAAAAATATTAGCAACCGATATCATCGAAATTACCTTCCAACTAATCTAAATTGCTTGTGCTAGGAGTGGGTTCACGTCGGAGTGTAATGGCCAGGATTCGAACCCGGGACCTCTCGATCGTAAGGTACAAACAAAATTTAAAACGTTACGACTACTTAATTATAAAAATCGAATTAATAAAAACACTTTCTTCTTTGAAAATATGTAAATAAAAACTCTAGAATGAAAAAATCTAAATAATTAAAATATGATATAAAAAAAATTGCTTAGCTTCGCAACAGACATGTTAAGATTTCACAAAATTAAATGAATTAAAATACTTTAGTACGATAAGATACATTTGTATTCAGGATTAGGGAGTAAATGGTGTGCTCAAGAAGTCTCGACTAGGTATGTCTACCACTCCACAATCTTTGCACAATAAAAGAACGTTGTTGACGACCACTCTCCAGTTGTTGATGATCATCCATTACATTGGGTGGCTCTACATTGGGAATTTGTAATCTTAAATCTTCTTGTACATCATCACCTGACAACTCTGGTACAGGAAGGTGGTGGCGGTTAGCAATGTTGTGCAACACAGCACATGCATTGATGATTTTAGCCACCATATGGTGATCATAATGCAGTACCCTATGTGCCAGTAAACATCGCCAACGAGCTTTCAACACCCCTATGCATCGTTCCACTGTGTTCCTGGTAAGGCAGTGAACATTAGTGTAATGTTCCTCTGCACTACCAGGCTCAGCATTTACAATTGGTGTCAAAAGCCAAGGCCTAAGCGGGTACCCAGAGTCACCTAAAAAAGAAATTAAGAATAAGTAATGTTATGTGGTGACATTTTTTTACTGTTCAAAACCATTTTATTTGATTTACAGCTCATGATAAGTCTATCTGTCTTCCTGCAAAAGCTTGGCATCAGGGTCCTTATTAATATAACTTTAATAATTAGAAGATTTTTACAATGAAAAATATTTAACTTGAACTAAAAGGAACATAAATAGATTTTATTTCTTAAAGGTCTTAAGTTTTTAGTAATTCTTATTGTAAATAAAATCATGAATGCCCCATTAAGCAACCATCTATACAATCACCACAACAATGAAGCTGTAGTAGTTGCCCAGGTATTTTCCATAAGTTAGGTATAATTATTATTGTAAATAAAATCATTAATGTAATACCTACCAAGCAACCATATACTTTCACCACTACGATGAAGCTGTTGTAGGTGCCCAGGTATTTCACTCTGCCTCCATATATAGGCATCATGTGAAGCTCCACCAAATGATGCGTCTATACTTAATATATTTAGGTCACTGTCACAAATCTGTAATAAAGTAAAGTTTTTAAAATGATGAGTGTAAGTCAACATTTACAAATAAATTTAGATGGAGAAACAAAATATTTCTTTGATTCATCATCATCATCATCAGCCTTTCTACGAGCTATGTGGCCAGCCCATTACCACTTAAGCCTGCTAATCCTGTGTGCTATGTCAGTGAACTTAGTTCTTCTACGGATTTGCTCACTGCGAATCATATCATGTAGAGACACTGAGCATAGCTCTCTCTCCATGGCAGCGTTGCTTGCGTACAAGATTATCACTGCGATCACCAATCTGCCTGCCAAGCGTGGTGATTATGGCAAACACCTCATGACGAGTCTAATTAAGAAATGGCCCCCAGTTCTTTGATTACACAGAATAAAAAGGTTAGTGAGATGAACTTACTATTTGAATGTTCCTGGAATGGTAATGCTTCCGATTAAAAAATCGCTCTTCGTGTTCGCTTGGCCGCACTAATGCTACATGTGTGCCATCAACACAGCCAAGACACCCAGGAAACCCAAATTTATTAAAAAATCTGAAAACAATACACAGAATAACATTTTTGTTAAAAATTGTTTTCAGTGTTGCTTATAAATCTTTAAAAAAAATACTTTACTATAAAGAAATTAAGTTCACAATTTGTTTTTATGAGAAGAATACAATGGTTATTTTAGATAATTAAATTAGAAAAAATACCAACCCATTTATAATAAACTGTCTTTCTCTCCTTGACTGAGGAAACCGAATATATTTTGTTAACATTGTGTTGCTGTTCAGTGCCATTGTTACATCTCGAATAGCTCTAGAGACACTAGTTTGGCTGAGTGCATGTAGATAGCTCATACCAACTGGTTTTTGGTATGAGCCTGTTGCATAGAATGAAAGTGCTGTTAATACCTGCAATTATAATTTGATTTGTCAGGAAGGTGAGAAATAAACTAAACTAAATAATTGAAAAATAATATATTTTACAACTACAACTATGTCATAATGAGTCATACCAATACTTATGGATAAAGAGTAGAAAATTTTAAATTTATAATTTATAATTTGTATAAATACTTAGTTCTATGTTTACGTACCTACTCATAGATAAATACTCGTAGTTATACAGAAAGAAGCTGAATAGCTTTTATTAGTGAAATTAAATACGTACTTTACATTCTACGCTGAGTTTCGTTCGTCTTCGAGACCGAGGTAATAGAGGCGCCACTTCATGGCACAGTTGGATGAACAACTCTTTAGAGAGCCTATAGTGCTTTTTAAACTCGGTATCAGACAGCTCTAAAGGTGTAGATTCATCTCGAAGACGACGTCGTAAGCGGGCGTTAATAAGTTGCTCACCTCTTCTACTCTCAGCCTCTAGAGCTTCCATAATTAGGAGAGCACGAGCCATGACGAATAAACCTAGTTACACAAAATCACTTCACTTTATAAAATGGCACATGATTGTAAATAACTAAACTAAATAAATTTTGTATCTTACCACTTTCTAAGCCACAAATTAATGATATTCTGTTTTAAATATCTGAAACAATCTCTAAGCAGACGCGTTGCAATCACTTAAACACTTGTCGCAATTTGACAGTTGTTTATGTTCGCCATCTGCTATTTTGTTGCTGTCGTGTTGCTGTCAAAAGTGTTAGGGAATACCAATTTCAGTGTTTTCTACTGACAATAATGCATATTTGTTTTAGTTTATCGCTTAGAGAGGGCAGCACTTTTGATTATTGTTGTCTGCAAAATTGTCGCTAATAGGGAATACGAAATTGAGTTTCGACAGCAGATATCGCGCAATTTTCGACTGTTGCTTATCGTCTGCTAGATAGAGAATCAACTCGCCGGCCGGCCAGCGGGGGTGGTTATGTCGTGTCTCGACTAAAACCGCACGGTGTCCTCCCCAAGTGTCCGTTGCCGGGCACCCCGGGTAAGCCCTCGAAAGGATAACCCCAGGGTTGCCGGCGGACTTTGGCCGCCTCCACGGCCTCGCCCGGTGGGGACGGGTTTTATCCCGCTTCGGTGAGTTGGCAGGCGTGTGTAGGGCACACACGACACGCCTCCGCCACGGCCTGCTTCTGTAAGGACGGCGAGTCGGCCAACTGCCGTCCTCATGCCCCGATCATGGAGGTCGGTAGTCCCGGGCGTAGATGAGTCTGCGGCGTCCTCGCCGCAGACTGCGAAACTCGGGGGCAGGGTTCTCTCCCGCTCCCTCTCCGCCGTCTCTTTCGCGCGCATTACCTGCTCGCAGAAAGAGGCGGCGGCGTGCCACTTGCTCCCGTCGGAGACCACAGCCCTCACCATGGTCTCCAACGAGAGAACGTCCACGCCCAGGACCGCAACGAGATCGCGGCGTTGACTCACCCACGCAGGGCACTCCACCAACGTGTGGAGCGCCGTGTCTTCGCCAGGATCCTCGCAGTGATGGCACTGCGGCGTTTTCTCCCGTTGGATGCGCCATAGACACTTACCGAAACACCCGTGTCCGGTAAATATCTGGCACATCCGGTAGGAGAGGTCCCCATGGTCCCTCTCCAACCAGTCCTTCATAATCGGTCCCACCGCCGCAATGGTGGATTCCCCCCACCTTGGATGCTCAAGTTGCACCCTCCATGTCTCCATGAATTCCTGGCGGAGCAGGGACCGCTGAGCCCTGATTTCTCGGGGCTCCGGCCTATAGCCCCGCTCCAGCGCCTCCTTGCGACACTGGTACAGCAGCGCAAGGGCTCTCGCTTCCAGGTCCCATGGAGGGCTCCCGGCTAGGAGCTAGGATAACTCTGACGGCCATCGCCTTTTTTTCTCTAGCACCCATAGTACAAACTATGCTTGGTTTGGTATATCCTAGAATATATTAGGTCCTTATATATGAAATTGGCGTTTTGTCGTACTCGCCACTTTGATCTCAAATATCTCCTCTTTGGTTAGGAATTTCAAATTTATACAGCTATTTACTTATGCTTTTGTGTTTTGAAAATCGAAATTAATTTGTTTTCTCCTCTTTTGGTTTTTTCTTTGCGTCACTCAATTTACAAAATAGAAAACTTGTTGAAATAGCGCGTTATTGACGAGTACGAGTTCCATCGTGGCACCAGTGCTGCAGAAACGGCTCGAAGGATTAATGATGTGTATGGCGGCAATATAGATATATGTGTATAGAAAATACAGTGCGTTTTTGGTTCCAACATTTTCGTTCTGGAAATTTCGACCTGCAGAACAAGCCCCGTGGACGGCCGGAGACCAAAGTTGTTAATAAAGAATTGAAGGCTATTGTGGAAGCGGATCCATCGCCAAACACGTCCGAGTTAGCTGCAGGCTCCGGTGTTAGTGATAAAACTGTTTTAATCCACTTGAAGCAAATTGGGAAATTGAAAAAGCTTGAAAGGTGGGTACCTCATGAATTGAGTGCTGCAAACCGACAAACGCGCGTCGACTGCTGTGTTACATTACTCAACCGGCACAAAAATGAAGGGATTTTTAATCAAATCATTAACTGTGATGAAAAGTTACTAAAAAAATTACTTGTGAGCGTTTGGTGGACTGGTGCCGGTTTCGTTCACTACAGCTTTCTTAAATCTGGCCAGATGATTACGGCGAATGTCTATTGTCAGCAACTGAAAACCATTATGGAAAAGCTAGCTGCTAAACAACCGAGGCTGGTCAATCGCTCTAGTCCACTGCCTGCTTCAGGACAACGCTAGACCACACACTGCACTACAGATGGCTACCAAATTACAGGAGCTTCAATTGGAATGTCTAAGACATCCACCGTACTCCCCGGACCTTGCTCCAACAGATTACCATTTTTTTCGAAATTTGGATAACTTCTTGCAAGGGAAAAAAATCAACTTCCATGGGACAGTCCAAAGCGCCTTCAAAGATTTTATTGATTCCCGCCCGAATGGTTTTTTTAGTAAATGGATCAATGAACTACCTATGAAATGGCAAAAGTGCATGGATAATAATGGTACATACTTTGATATAAATAATATATATATTTTTTAAATCGACTTTATGTTCCGCCCTTACAATACGCCAATTTCGTATGACCTAATAGAATATATAAAAATCGATACCGACTACAGGAACTTTCTTCATCTTAATTTATATGGCGTGAATTCCTTACTTTATAGACTAGTATATGAAGTAGTGTTGAGCTGAATTCATATCGATTAAATCGATAAAAACAAGGCATCGCCACTCGGGGCGCCACACGCCGAATCTGACGCACGGTCGTCCCCAACGCCATTAATCAAATCACAACTATGCGGTTTAATGGCAGACTAATTACAGTTTGCGCGCGAATCACCTTCACATACCGTCGCAGTAATTACTGCATTAACTCGACTGCGGAAACGCTTAATACAGGATAATGCTGATTACATATCGCAATGCGGGTGCTAACCGAAAGTTTGCCCAATTCGGCCGTCAATCAAATGTCGATCGCAACATCAGCTATTGTCATGGCAATACGAGTGCTTTGCCTAATGCATTGTTATCGTACTGAATCTGAGAGCCATTCATTGTGGCCAAGCGTACCCGTGGGTAACTGAACAATTTCGCTTTCGGCTACCTACGTCTGAATAATCTGATGAATACATAATCATCACGTTACGATCCAATATCCTTAAAGTTGGATACGACATTAGATTCGGTCACAAATGTCACAAAAGTGTGCTTCGAAACTTCTACTCTTTCATATAGTGTCATTACAGTATTTACATTACTGATAGATTATGTCGCAAATACTCTGATCGGAATCGAAAAGTTCGACGATATTTCGAATGAAAATGAAATGTTTCAATGTTTTCCGTTAGATTACCGACAGCACTTAGGTTGTTATTAATACACAAGCAGCCAGCCCTCGCTTCACTTCGGTTTACACAAGCTATCGTAATTCACACATCTATACGGCAGGCGAAGCAAACGACCCGGGACCCGGCTTCGCCCGGGAATAAATTCGTAAAAAATGACCTTATAACCCGATTGCAGCGCCACCCGGAAGGTCCAATGGTATATATAAGATAGCTATAAGAAGCTTTAAAATTGCATTTCGTGCTTCTTACTTCGAAAATGACGAACTTTTCATATAACCATTCATCACCTATTTTACCCCCTTGTATAGTAGTAAAATTCTGACAACGTAGGTATTGTATGAAATTTCATGCTTTTAACTTCAAAGGACGAACTACTCATACAAAGGACAATGCCCATGTCAGTATGGAAATCAGTTGCACACTTTTTTTTGCTATGTCACATAAGTATAAACTGCATTAAAAAGCCTGCATTAAGTATTATCTGAAATATAAACGCATTTTGTAACAGAACTTGGGGTTATTGAGAAATTAAATGATTACAACGAGAAAAACAACAACAAGAAGAAAATATTGTGACACTGACTGTAGAACTGACGTTTGAGTTTTCTTTTGGAATGTTTTAAGACAGGGATACCATGTATAAATTAAGAGAAAATTACCACTGAAGCATACATTATTTTACAACTTTAACTGATTATCACTAGTAAACTACGAATACATACACGAAATATTAAGATTACATAACTGCAATATATTTGAATGTCACATTGCGAATTATTATCACGTATTATTATTAAACCATATTATTTTTAAAAGATTGGTATATGTGCATTCTACCACCAATGGTTTATTTTATATAACGGTAACAATTAAATTAAAATGGAAACGATTAGTCATTCAAGTTTTATATCTTTATAATTTAAATTCAAACCCCAAGTTCTATAGAAGCGATTTAGTGTTGAAAAGTCATACTATAATCAATATTATTTTTTAACATTTGAAATATTGACGCGAACGTCTAAAAGCGCAACCAAGAATGGGCATTCTCCTTTCAACCCTTATTTCACCCTCTTAGCGATAAAATTTTGAAAAACTGATACACGTATTCATTCATTTGTAACCAGAAGCAGGTCTATGAAATTTCGAGCTTCTAGCTTTGAAAAGGACGGAATTATTGTTTACATTACATTAAATACAAACGGTCATTACTTATTAGGTCACCTTAGAAGTGAAATTTTCAAAAATCCTTAATTAGTCGAAATTTCAAGTTTGTTAATCCACTGGTTTAGGCTCTGCGTTGATGAATCAACCAGTCTGTCAGTCAGTCAGGACAAGTAATTATATATGTATAGATAGATTATAAAGAGGTAAATATTTGAGGTTGTAGGCGGTAATCTCTAGTTCTACAGAAACGATTTTGAAAATTCTTTTACCAATAGAAAGCCATGCTATGCCAGCTATGTCAATAAAGGAACATCTACCTTTCAAATAGTGAAAGATTTTTTCAACAAGTATCCCGAAGATTACCCCTTACATACATATTTTTAGATTACGACATGTAACATGCGTTTAAATATATAATTACATCTATAAACTTATTGTTATTTATCGATACGAATACGTCACTAGGCAGTAGTTCAAGAAACGGAATCTTATACTGTTCAGTGCTCTCTGCGGACTCATAAACGAGGTGATAAAATTCTGCCACCCCACCGTAACGTTTACCTCTGAATGCCTTTTTAGGGATATTTACTCACGATCCAGGTGAATATATTGAGTCTCAGGTATAATATAGCTATGCTCCAAAGATTCCGATGAAGAACTTATACAGACAATAATCCTATATCGTAATCCACTTATCATATCATCTTAATCTTTGATTACTGTTTAGCTATTTCTTCGGTGGGGTCAAGCAACGGTGCCGCGAAATTAACATGAACGCGCCTTGCACGTACATTTTGCGTGCGTTAGCGCCTGAAACAAATAGGCATGCAAAGACCAAGATATGATCTATTTCTGGCAATACTCATACTCAAAGCAAATAATCATTCTAATAAATTAACCCGCCTCTCACAGCGCCCGGTGCGAAGGTGCCCATCACAATGGCAGCATTGCACCGCCTGGATAGCGATGGCAAACCTTTAACCTAGATACGAGTCGAAGCGTAAGGCACCTATTAATTTCTACGTGGGGAATACTGCTACGTATGGCATCTCCGACTATGAGACGATAGCCGGAGACTATGTGTGAAACTCTACCATCCGGTACCCAGACGGGCATACCTACTGAACTCCACGGTGTGCTTCATCAGGTTATTCAAACGTAAGCTGAAAGCGAAATTGTTATGTTACCGATGGGCACGGATACGAGTATATGCATCGATTTGGCCACAATGAATGGCTTTCAGATTCAGTACGATAACAATGCAAACGGAGGTATTTTTTTGACGTGACAACGTCTTATAATTCGATGGAGCTGGCTACACGCACGAAAAAACATGACGTATGCGGCGTTACCTCGTATGCGGCGTTACCTCGCTCTGAGGTGTTCCATTTAATATGACGTTGTCACGTTCAACTATCGTCAGTAAACCGACTTTACAGACAACCGGTTTTTTTATTTAGAGCTGAAAGTGAAATTGTTCTGTTCAGCGCCTTACCGGGGGGAAGGTCCTGAAATTATACAGGAATACTTCTATGGCGACGCCCCTACCGCGTGCCCACTAGCGCGGGCATCTGCACCTTTAATACTCTCGATTGAGCTACGTCCTGGCACAAATGGCCATTACCCCTTCGCGGGTGGCTAGGTCGGCGGGTGAAGGGCTACCCCCATCTCTTACACCCAGCCATGCTTAGGGCGGCATGAGCCGCAAATATTTAATATATTAATAATTCTAATATTTCTCAGTCAGCCAGTCAGCCGGAACAAGTAATTATATATGTATAGATATCAAGGCTTCGATCAACAATACCAACTCATTGATCGAAAATCAAGGATCAGTAGGAACACGCCTAATTCTAAGTTACATGTATTTCAACAACAATCCTCAATAGCAAGTGTCTATGTAACGAATACGAGTACCATTTGTAAGTATTGGCAAGGTAAAATTTCATCAAGCTAAACAAAGAGAGGAAACCCCTACCAATCTACTAATCTTGTAAAAGGTAATAATAGAGCTATGTATACTTATCAACAAAACAAATCACAAAGTTACACGATGTAACTCGTTTATTATTCAATTAAAAAAAGCCATTAACGAAACCAAATCTAATACAATTTTCACGCAACGCCAGATATAATCAGACTTCAATCCGATATGAAACGGAAAGTGTATATTAAGGGAAAACAATTATATACTTGGTACAAGTCACGCTGAAATACGGGCTGAATTTGTCAACAATTTATACTTTAGAGCAATTTTTATTTTCGCAGAGCATACACTGATCAAATTGATGAGGTATTGTAAAAAGGGCAGGTCTTGTATGAAAGGTTTAATGACAGTAGAGGAAGCTCATGAAGTATGTAACAGAAGTAGATAGCGGTCTTTTTTCTCTGCCTACCCCGGAGGTAAAGATACGAGAGTATATATACCTATGTAATTTGGTAATGTGGAACGAATAACCCATAACCTTGCTCAGCAATGCACAGAAAAGACGCGGCGAGAAGGCCTATATAAAACTTATCTTGATGTCCTGACGGCGCGATGGATAAATTGCCACCCATAACGATTTCGAGGAGGCAACGCGCTCGTGTCTAGATACTAGATACGGTGCGGTAACCGCGTATGTCATTAACCGCCATAACCCTCTAAGGGCGCCACAGGCGCACCCTATTCTTGGTAGTAAATGCCGCCACCCACACCGTATAGCGCCATTGAACAGACCCAGTGTCAAGCAATACTCGGTTCCCTTAGGTTGGGCAAGAGCCGACTCAGTGTAAACGCAATGCCGACGATTTTCGGACCGTGCTGCATGAAGTCCTCGTCGAAGCGCCACTTCCCGTCCCAAGTTAGGCCCAGATACCTCATCTGGGCCTTGATCGTTACAAGAACCGAGCGGACTTCTATCGACGCACCGAAGGGTGGACCACGACGGGGTCCGTGGAATATCATGGCCTCTCTCTTGTTCAAGGCCCCCTGTTAACCCGCCTGGGCTACTTCCCCTGGTGGCCAAGCGTGCTGCCTCTTCTAATGATGAAGTTCGACAACCTTATTTAAAACGATCCCCCGTAGGCTGTGACGAGCGTGTCGTCTGCATAGCAGATGGCAGCCAGTCCCCGGGGACCACGAGTAGCCCAGTCGCACCTGATGTTCAACAGGAACGGTCCAAGGACCGACCACTATGGGATACCGAACGACATGGGCAAGTTCAACAACCTGGTCTAATTACAGAACTTCGATATCGCTAGCAGGTTGTGGAGGTCAGTGTGTAGTACTCCCTTCGCGGAAAATATCGGCCCCAAAATATCAAAAAGACGACCCCAATTAAGTTAGGAAAAACTCGGACGATGATGGACTATTGTAACGCACGACGCTTTTGACAGACTACAATTAATATTATTGATGAAATAAACTACGAGTTTATACCTATATACTGCAGCACGTTCAGTCAGCCATAGGAATTTCGTTCTAAATTTCTCTGAGGCATCTAATTGAGTTATTAGACTTCGCATCGGCAATAATTTAGATAATTCGCACTGTCACGTAGGCGTTAATTACGATAAATGCGAGCTTATATAGCTTAGTTTGTGCTCACTGCACTTACAACAAGCAGATTTACATCGTCTTGAAGCTGTGAAAAAAGGAAACTTGTAAGTCAACTCAATCAAAAGATAAAGTTGTTTTTGCAGCATATTTAGACAATACCTTTTTTAAAGATTTAGATCGGAAAAAGAGAACATCTAGGACGGGACTTGAACCCACGACCAGTCCCTTACAGGGGGAATGCTCTGACCAACTGAGCCACCTAGACACGTCCCAGATATTCGAAATTCTCCGATACATTATTACGTCTTAAGGTCGTTCTAATCTTTAGAAAAAAGTAAGCATACAAAATGCTTAAAAATTTAATTGAATACCTTTTTTTTCGTGCGGAATTCCCTTCGGATACCCCCCCGCCGGCCATCGGGGGCGGTTATGTCGGGCTTGAACCGACTAAAACCGCACGCCATCTCGGGTCTTCAGACGCCGGGGTGTAAGGTTGCCCATAGAGCATATCCCTCGCACCCCGACTGACCCTGGGCCTTCTCCGGTTTCGAGATGGCCTCCTCGGGTTTGGGAAACACGGTGTTCTAAAATAATGATACCGATTTGAGAACATCCCGATCGTTAGTAATAAGGACACGTACGTAAATAATAAATCAGTCACACACACTAGTCCTCGCTCGCGTCGCAGTGATGACACTCAGGCGTTGGCTCCTTCCTGATCCGATGCAGGTGGTCCCCGAGGCACCCCTTCCTGGAGATCACCTGCGTCAGTCGGTACGAGAGGGTATCACTAGTACCCATATCACTAGCTAGAGTGTGTGAAAATCAATTAATAGTAAAAAATAATAATTAGAGATCCGATTCTCAGCACTCCATGGATTCACCGTGCGGTCGCCGGGTCCATAGCGTGGTACAGAGAGGAACACCATGACGGCGACTGGGACTTGCGACCCAGATGTAGGTTTAGGGTGGCCACCTTGTGATGCATCAGCGCTCACCTCCACCGTCAGTAGTGTTCCCCCCCCTACCTATCCAAATTTGGTAAGATCCTAACAATGCCGCTTTTGATATACGTTTTAATAAAGAGCTTACTGAAGCTCTTGGCAATCCGAGGTCTTTAAGTAAGTTGTACAGGGATTTAGCTGGAATCCCCCTTGCTCCTACTTCTACGGCATAGAGTTTAACCACGTAGCCGTTTTTGGTTAACTCGTTAGTCAAATCAAAGTATTTGTTTGTCTTTATAGCATGGTCTTTAGGTATATTAGTTTCCCACGGTACTGTGAGTTCTACAAGCACTGCACGCTTATGCGATCGTGAAAAAAGGAATATGTCGGGTCTGGATGATGAGGCACAGACATCCTCCGGTATCCTATAGTGCTTCTCATACGTGTCTACGAGTATTGTCCAGTCAACGGCAGCTATCAAAATTGAATAAGGCTTTTGAAGTGATTTCTTTGAGCAGCCTTCCTTTACAAACGCAATGTCATTTCTTTGGTTTGTGGTTAATCCTTTTTTCGCTCTAGCTACCGCCAAACTTACAGCCTCACGTATGATTTCTAATACCTTATCATGACGGCGCGAGTAATGACCCCGGTCTAATAGCGTTTTACAACCCACTAGTAGGTGCCTAGCCGTACCAGTTGCTTCACCACATGAGTTAAACAAGCTTTTAAAACACGTAGGTACACTAAATTTTCCCGGGAGAGATTTAGAACTCTCCCGGCCCGCCGAGCCCGCAACATGCTCGCCGCGGGTCGCAGGCGACTCAGGCGCCGGAAGTCGCTTAACGACCTCCGTCCTCCATGAGCGCAGGCCTGGGGGTGGCAGGTGAGGTTGCCTGTCACCCCAGCAGAAGCAGGCCGGGACGGTGGCTCGGCTAGCGCCCCCCACCCAAACCGGGGCAAGACGGAGACACCGTGGTTCCCAAACCCGAGGGGGCCCTCTCGAAACCGGAGATGGCCCAGTCAGTAGGGGTGCGAGGGATATGAATGTCGATTCAGGTCACGCTTATCATCAGAACGGAACTAACATGGAAAGTAACAAAAGAGGAAGCAAGGTTAATTCTACTTGCGAGATTTGACCTTCAAAAACCAACTAACAGACATAGTGCTTCTTCTCTTCTTCTTACATAAAGCTTCTGTTTTTGCGGAAATTGTGGTTCAATTGTAATTAACATGCAAAATCTTTTTCCGTTTGCGTCATATCTGTTAAAGTGTATTAGAATATTTCGAAACCTTTTTACATATTATATTTTTCTGAGCTTTTGTTTACAAACGGTAAGCATCATGATAACGACGATTTTGCATTCTCATCTAGTACGTTTTTTCCGTTTGTTATTGTCCGTTGTTGAATCGTTTCTTGTTTTTTAATAATTATTAGATCTACTTTGGAGTTACATTATTTCGTTAGCTGGAACCGTTCTGAGTACCTACTGGGTAGACCAATGTTACTTCGTTTAAAAAGCGCACGCGAGCTACGAGCACGCTGCTTCGTCCAGTCCGTTAATAGAGTGATGGGCTGAGTAGTCCGGTACCATCATGCCATTACATTGATTTTTTATATAGCACAGAAGGACATTATGTTCGACCTTAAACTATTTGTACAACTACATTCTAACGACTAGGTATCTACAACTGTCGGGGTGCGAGGGATATGCTCTATGGGCAACCTTACATCCCGGCGTCTGTAGACCCGAGACGGCGTGCGGTTTTAGTCGGTTCAAGCCCGACATAACCGCCCCCGCTGGCACGCGGGGGGGTATCCGAAGGGATTTCCGCACGAAAAAAAAAAAAAAGAAGGTGTCTAGAACTGTCTCGGTAGCACAGAGGTAAAGAGAGCGACTGCTGTCAACGAGGTTCCGGGTTCGATTACTGGATCGGATAAGATTTTATTAAGTTTTTCTGTACCTTTTTTTTTTTTTTTTTTTCGTGCGGAAATCCCTTCGGATACCCCCCCGCGTGCCAGCGGGGGCGGTTATGTCGGGCTTGAACCGACTAAAACCGCACGCCGTCTCGGGTCTACAGGTGTAAGGTTGCCCATAGAGCATATCCCTCGCACCCCGACTGACCCTGGGCCATCTCCGGTTTCGAGATGGCCCCCTCGGGTTTGGGAACCACGGTGTCCCCGTCTTGCCCCGGTTTGGGGGAGGGGCGCTAGTCGCCCCACCGTCCCGGCCTGCTTCTGCTGGGGTGACAGGTGGCCTCACCCGCCACCCCCAGGCCTGCGCTCATGGAGGACGGAGGTCGTTAAGCGACCTCCGGCGCCTGAGTTGCCTGCGACGCGCGGCGAGCAAGTTGCGGGCTCGGCGGACCGGGAGAGTTCTAAGTCTCTCCCGGGCGCGCTCCGCCACCTCCTTCGCGAGCATTACATGCTCGCAGAAGGAGGCGGCGGCGGCCCACGCGCTCGCGCTCCGCACCATTGCCGCAATCATGCTGCCGAGCGAGAGGACTCCCACCCCGATGGCTGCCACGAGGTCACGCCTCGGCGCCTCCCACGCCGGGCAGTCCGCCAGCGTGTGCAGCCCTGAGTCCTCGCTCGCGTCGCAGTGATGACACTCAGGCGTTGGCTCCTTCCTGATCCGATGCAGGTGGTCCCCGAAGCACCCCTTCCCTGAGATCACCTGCGTCAGTCGGTAGGAGAGGCTTCCGTGTCGCCTCTCCAGCCAATCCTCCATGATGGGCCTTACCGCCGCTATTGCGGCGTGCCCTGCGCTTGGTTGCCCAAGTCGTTCCTTCCACTCCACCACGATGGCCTGGCGGAGCTGGGACTGCACGGCCTCGATTTCTCGAGGCTCGGGGTTCCATCCCTGCTCCCGCGCCTCCTTTCGCCACTGGTACAGTTGCGAAAGGGCTCTCGCTTCCAGGTCCCATGGCGGAGTTCCGGCAAGGAGACTCGCCGCCTCGAAGGAGATCGTGCGGTACCCTCGGATGACCCTGATGGCCAGAACTCGCTGCGGAGCGCGCAGCATCCGCACAGTTCTGGTCCTCAGGGCCTCCGCCCATATTGGGCACCCATACAGGGCCATGGACCGCACGATCCCCGCGTAGAGTCTCCTGCAGGAGTCATCGGGCCCCCTCATGTTGGGCAACAGCCGAGCCAGAGCAAGAGCTGTGCCCTTCAATTTGGGGGCCAGACTTCGGATGTGCTCTCCGAAGTCCCATCGGCCGTCGAGCACGAGCCCCAAATATTTCATTTGGGGCTTGATGCCGATGCGATTTCCTCCCACGATGAGACTGGATCCCTCGGGTGGCTTGCTCCGAGGCCCATGGAAGAACAGGGCCTCGGTTTTATGCAGGGCCACCTCGAGACCCAGCCGCCGGATCCGCCTAACGACTTGGGCAACCGCGGTCGTGGCCTTTCGGGTCGCTTCGCGGTACGTCGCCCCGCACGCCGTCACGAGCGTGTCGTCCGCGTAGCACGTGACGGCGGCACCGCCTACGAGCTCACCGCGAAGCACCCAGTCGTATCCGATGTTCCACAGGAGCGGCCCCAGGACCGATCCCTGTGGAACACCGCACGACATTTCACGCCGACCGAGACCGGTCACGGTTGGGTAGATGACGGCTCTCTCCGTCAAATACGCCCCGACTATGCGGCGGAGGTAGAGAGGCACTTCGTGATACACGAGCGCCTCCCTAATGCAACTCCAGGGCAAGGTGTTGAACGCGTTGGCGATGTCCAGGGACACCGCCAACATCACCTCACCCCGGGCTACTGCATCCTCCGCCAGAGCCCTCACGCGCATGATGGCATCCACGGTGGAGCGCCTCTGGCGGAAGCCATATTGGCCATCCGCCAGGTCCGGCCCCACTCTTGAGAGGTGCTCGACGAGGCGCTTCGCAATTACTCTTTCAAAGAGCTTGCACACCTCGTCGAGCAACACTATGGCCCGGTAGGCGGACGGCGAGTCCGCCGGGCGCCCCTCCTTTCGGATGAGGACCAGTTTCCCCGTCTTCCACAATTTCGGAAACTGGCCCCGCTCCAAACATGCGCTGAGAAGCCCTCTCAGTCGGGGCTCGAGAGCGTCGTCGACTAGAGCTAGGACCCACGCTCGGCCTGGAATGCCGTCGGGTCCCGGGGCGGTGTGTTTGGCTCTTAGCCTTCTCACCGCCAGCTCTAGTTCTACCCAAGTGACCTCGGGCACGTCGTCGTCTTCCACGTCGGGCGCCATGCGCAACCGAGGCGGAGTCATCCGCGGTGGAACATGTTCCACCGCCCGCGCTGGGAACAGGGAGCCAACAACTCCTCCGAGCAGATCCGGCTGGAGACACCGGGTTAACGGCGGGGCCTTGGGGCGCAGCTTGCCCCTCACCATCCGGTAGGGCCGCCCCCAAGGGTCCCGCTCCAGCGTCTCCAGCAGCTCACGGAAGGCGTCCCGTTTGGAACGCCTTATCTCCGCTCGGAGGGCTCGTCTGGCCTCCCTGTATCCCTCGTACAACTCCGCCTCTCGGGCCTCCGCATCTGCGGGGCGGCGACGCCTCCTACGGAATCGGGCCCACCGGCGGTGCGTGATCACGCAGCCCCGTCTGAGCTGCGCGATCTCCGACGACCACCAGTAGACCTGACCCCTCGGATTATAGGGCGGAGCCCTAGGCATCGCCGCGTCACAGACACGGGTCATGGCCTCCCGGAACCACTCCGCCTCATCGTCTATGCTGACAGGCCTGTCCGGCGCAGGGGCCCAGGCCTGTACGATGGCGGCTTCCAGGAGGAGCTCCCGATCAAGTCGCTTAAGCGCCCAACGTGGCTCGGGTGGAGCCGGTGCAGCCGGCGCGTCGCTCGCAGGGGGGGACACGTCAAACCGAATGTATCGGTGATCCGAACTTGTGTCCTCCCCCAAAACGACGCGCCAGCCCTGAACACGTCGCGCCAACGAGGGGCTCGCGAACGATAGGTCCACGATGGAGCTACCCCTCGAGGTCACGAACGTGTCCACGGCTCCCCGATTTAGGAGGACTAGGCCGAGTCGTGCGGCCCAGTCCACCACTGCCCTGCCTCTATGCATACGACCAGGCGTTGAAGTCCCCGAGCACAAGGACCGGACGGGGCTGGCAGGCATTGACGACGACGGCCAGCTGACGGAGCCACTGCTCATATGCAGCTTGGTCTCGGTTCGGCGTGATATAAGCGGCCACGACCGCTATATCCCCAACCGCCGCCGCCACGCAGCCGGGTCCCCTTGCAACGACGGCAAGAGGGGGGCTGCCGGCGGCAGGGTTGTGCACCAGTGCCGCCGACCCATCCAGCGCGGTTTCCCAGGTAGGCCCGAGGAACCGGTGGGTGTATGGGTCGGCGACAGCGGCGACATTTATGGCCCACTGTGCCATGCTCTGGCGCAGATCCTGAGCATGGGCACCGTGGCCAACGTTCACCTGCAGGATGCGGAGTTGAGGATCCATTATGGAACCCCCATCTCCGCATCCCGCTGTGAACTGGAGGCGGAAGGCCGGCCTCCCGGCTTCGGCTCCCCTCCGGCGCAGGCCTTGCTGCCAACCCTGTGGTCGGCTGGCTTGCCTCCCGCTGCACACCTAAAGCAGTGCAGCGGGGCATCGCACGTGCCGGCCTTGTGACCGGGTTGGCCACAGCGGAAGCAACGGTCACCCGCCGTCACTTCCGCCGTGCAGTGCACCCCCACATGGCCCACCGACAGGCACCTGAAGCACCTGGCCGGTCGGGCCTGCAGGAGCCGTGCCTGCGCCCTCAGGAAGCCTCCCACCAGGAGGCTCCGCCCGTCTGCGACCTTTTGGGCCGCCGCGATAGGGCAGCCGACAACTGCTGCCCCCTGTCCACCGCGGCCGAAGCGTATAGCTCCGGCTTTTACTGTGTCCGGGGAGCAGTCAACGGCCTCCGCCACGGCGAGCCTAAGCTCCTCAGCCGTGACGGAGTCGTCCAGGCCCGTGATGCGCACTTCTGCGCATTTAATGGGCCTGGACACCCGGACGTCGGCTGCGTCCAGCGACTCCCTCAGCCGAGCCGCTAGGGCGTCGGCCTTGGGGCCACTGGCGGCGCCAGGGACCTCGAGAAGTCGGGCTCCTGTCCGTGTGCTCTTGCACCGGACGCCCGGGATCTCGAGGGCCTTGAGGTCGACGTTGGCCTTCACCTTGGCCAACACCTCGGCATAACCCATGCCTCTCCCCGCAGCCTCCGCCGTCAGGGTGACGACGACGGCCGTAGTGCGGGGGGCACGGAGCTTCCCCGGCGCTGCTTTCGCGGCGGCCGCTGCCCTCCTGGCCTTCTTGGCGGCCTTCTTTGCGGCCTTCCGCCTCTTTTTGTTGGCTCCAGCCACCTCCCAACCCCCTTCCAAGGGGGTTCTAGTGGGGGTTACCGGAGCCGCAACTGGGGCTGGGGCTGGGGCCTGGGCTGGGGACGTCTTCCCCTTGCCCTTGCCCTTCCCCTTTCCCTTCCCTTGAGTGGGAGCGGGGCCCTGAGCGGTAGCGGGGCGACGAGCCGGCTCCGGCCACTGCAGCCGGGCGGGTATTACCCTTCCGGGCTGCTACCGCGTAGCCGGCCACCGGTGGCGCCAGAGGCGGACGGCGGATGGAGTCCACTAAGGCCTCCAACCGACTCATCATCCTCTCCTCCAGCGCTCGAGTAGCAGCTACCCAGGGCTCCTCCGGTGGTGATTGGGCCGGCCGCCGCACCGATTGCGTCGGCTGCTCCGCCTGCGATGACTTCGCCGGCACCGGCTGCGTCGACCGCGTCGATCGCGTCACCCGCGCCGGCGGCTCTGGTTGCGCCAATTGCGCTGGCTGTGTCGGCTGGGCGGAGCTCGCCACCAACCTCTTCAGCTCCTCCAGAGCTGCAGCTAGCCGAGCCGTCTCTCGACGGGACTCGGCCAGCTGTGAGGCGAGAGCCTCGTTTTCGGAGGCGATGCCGAACACAATGTTCAGCATCTACTCCTGCTGAGGGTCCGGGGACCCCTGGGACGACGCAGCCACCTTCTGGAGTCTCTCCAGGAGTGACCGCGTCTTCCCGCACGGCTCCGACACCGACACCGCCGAGGTGGAAGGCCTCGGCGGTGAGTTTCCCACGGCTCTTCCAAGAGCAGAGGGAGCTCGGGTGGATTGTCCAGCCCTCACGCCACCCCGCGCCCCTCGGCGGCCCGCAGCCACCTTGGACGCCGGCTTCGACGCCTCGTCGCTGCTGGAGGAGGAGGTCGTCCCGGTGAGGGTAAAGTCCTCATCCGACACGTCCTCCCCCGCCCGAGCCTTTGCGCGCCTCCTGCGCTTGCGGGTCCGCTGCACGCCCAGACCCACTGGGCTGCTCGCCCGGCTTCGCTCGTTGGCGGTGTCGAAACTCTCCGACACCGCCGAGGTATTTGGCGTCACCTCCACGCTTCCCTGCTGCGCGACCTCCGCGCAGACTCCGTCATTTTTCAAGTCCTTTTTTTCCTTGCCCTGGTTGTTGTGTTGTGATCGATCCGTTGATTTTTGTTTGTTGATATTTATGTAGTCCATAGCATATCCCACGAGTATGGGGGAAAGGTGGTCCATCCAGGCGGTGCCCCCTGCACCTGGATAAGCCTATATACTATGGAGGTCGGCTGGTATCCATAGGTTTTTACGACTTGGCTGTCGGGTGTTATAGACTTTTCCTTGTCGTGGGCCGGCCAATAAAGGCAAGCCCTCCGGTCAGCAAGTTCACGGCGTACCCTTCTGGAGCCACCAGTCAGGTCGTTGCTGATCACCTGCCGATTACGGAACGCGAGAGGATGGCTAGTCCTCTCTCACCGGCGGCGGCACAAGTGCCCGTCGGCCCCTGCGTTAGCAGTGGGCCAACCCGCCCCTGGATCCCCCAGGACCCTATGGTGGCCTCAGCCACAAACACCATCGCTCATCCTGTCTCCTCTGAAAGCAGAGGAGTACGGAGAGAGATGTGTTCCCGCCACGTTGGGTATTCGCCGACGATCAATGCCAACCCCATGAAGGGGAAGCCATTGACCGCCGCCCAGGGTGTACCGGCCGCTGCGATTCCGTTCCCCCCGGACTGCAGCGGGATCGGAATCGGAACGACGCTCGAGGAGGTTACCCAACACACACCCCAAGTTTTTCTGTACCTAGCAAAAATATCAAAGCGAAAGACTGTCCAGTTGACGGCAATTACTTTTCGGCTCGTACTTCATTACACAGACAATATAACAAATAAATAAACTGTAAACACCTAATACGAAGTAATCCCAAGGATTTTTTTTGTACAAGCTATTACAATTTCCCTAAAGAAGGTGGTAATCGGCTAGTACCTACCTACGCTGGCGTGAGCACATATTCTAAAAGACTAAACGATCTAAACAATCTAGGAAGAATTTTAAATTGCGGTAGGATTAAAAGCACTTACGCTAATTTTAAAGTGAATCTAAATGCTCGTAATATAATATTGATAAGAAATTAGCATACTGTCCACCGGGAGCAAGCCAATGCATACACATTCAATGTTGCTGGATAATGAAAATTAATAAATTTCATGGATACTGACCACTTCACAGGCGAATTAGTGCGGGCTAAACAGGTGCGGGTTTGCCCACCGAGCTATTATGCTAATAGGTGTACAACGTATGCGCAGGTAAACACACGTAATTAAAACTCATGCATAATACAATGCTGGCTGCAAATATATTATTCAGATTACGAAGCGGCCGAACTTATCTGACCTCACAACCCATTGGTGGTATAGAAGTTCAGTAATTGGAACTGTTGTTTTTCAGGGCTCCAACTAGCTGCAACGACTGTCATAGATGTTTGGGTGGCAACCGAGACCGACGCGACGGCTTAACGAGCTCTCCGAGGCACGGAGGGGTCTCAATATGTTAAGAATGATTTATTTATTTATATTTCTTCCACTATCTTTACAGGGTATCCCCCAAAACAATAATAGTCTTACAAATAACACTAACAAATTACACATAATTAATAATACATAGAAAACACAAAAAAAACTTTCAACTAAGCAAACCAATGATGATGATGTCAGTCATCCTAAGACTGACCTAGCTAGGATTGCTTGACTTTGCAATGTGTGAACTCGAGTACCACTCAGCTATTAGTTGTATTGTAATATTAGAAAATATATTTTTCTTACATTTTTCTCTATGATTGAAAAATAAATAGGAAACTACCGTACAGAAAACATCTCAAGTTTAATAGTTACTCGGTAGTAACTGTGACGGCATTGATTGAGATTCCGGGTTCAATTCCAGGGACGAGCAGAGTGCTGGTGGCCTTTTTTGTTTGAAAATTCTTAGCACGAAGTCTGATAAAAAAATCTGGTTGATGATATAGCGAGTTGGCAACCTGTCCAGTTATGACGTTAACTAACTTGAAGTAATGAAATTAATTATGTTATAGTGAGTAAAAAATACAAACCATCATATGAAATCTCTAAATTCAATAGAGTTATTTTCGTAATGTATGAAAGGTAGTTAATAATATTAATTAAAATAAATAAAATGTATAATTGAGATTCGTAAACTTTTGATAAATTAATATCTTCACAAGAATCGGGCGGAGCTTATTTCGATGCTATATATTATTATAAACCTCTAATTCGAGCGAGTTCTCAATGGTATCTGTGGCCTGTGGTACAGTGGATGTATAGTGCGACTGCCATTCCATTCAGAACTTGGTCCCTTTAAAGTTTTCCTTGATATGAAACTAGCTTTCCGCCCCAACTTCGAACAGGATTCTGATCAACCCATATTTGATGCCCTTGATTCATGAGCTTGATACATCCTGATAAGTACACATGTTTCATATCAAGGGTTTCTAAAGGTTGAATTTCTCAAAATCCTTTAGCGCTTACTTAGGCCCATAGTAAGAACCTACTGTCATAGAGTTATTTCGGCTCTGCGTTGATGAGTCAGTCACCTATAAAAGGCTTTCTAAAAAATTTAAAATATACCGATTAAATAAATAAATAACTTAATTCATCTCAACAAAAAGTGATACTGTAGCTGTAAAAAATACCTTAATTTTTTTCGGACTTCAACTCCACGGGCCACAGCTAGTACATGACATAGAACTCTGCCGATTAACTTCAAAACTATATATATATAAATACATATTTTACTATCCTAAGTTGTTTCGATTAAAAACCAGCTACTAGCGCAGCAGATCTTAATTAAAAACACTGTATAATAGCGAAATAGGCAACTTACAATGAGTAGAGATACTCAATGAAACAGTTTTAGAGATAGTTCAGTTTAGTGAAATGAGCAACTGAAATAACGCAATTGTGTGAAAAAAGATGCTTGGTTTGTTTAAGATGCTCATTCACTGCGAGCATTGACCTGTAATGTTTACATATTCGAACTAGTGGAGAGTAGAAAGTGAAGAGTGGATAGTGGAGTGGAGTGGAGTGGAGAGCGGAGTGGAGTGGAGAATGGAGTGGATAGTAGTGTAGTGTTAGGTTACTAGTGACAAAGCACGAATGAATAGGAGCCCTGCGCTAGAAAGCACTAAGCTAGAAAGTAAACCTGACCTGCAAGCTGGTACTCCTACTAATTGACGGAGAAGGCTCTGGTGCAGGTTTTCGGGAACAAACTTGAGATTTTGAGTTACATTCACTAAAAAGTGAGAAATAAACCATTTTCATTAAAAAAATTAATAACTTAAGTCTTCAATAACCAAAAAGTCACTGAAAATTGAAAAATAACTGAATTACAGATTAAATTCTAATGATTTAACACTTTAGACTTTTCTGTTGAAGTCATTTATAACCCAGAAATAGAAACCCCCGGTGGCTTTTAATTTGCAGAAAACTATATCCAGCAGTACAGCAACAGACTGCAATAGGTTAAAATTGATTGTTTGAAATGTATTATCCTTAAAAGATAGATCCAAACCAAACTGTATCAAACTATTAATATTAACCACCTTCTGCTTGAATTACTCTATCAGTTGATGAAAACCGCATCTAATTCCGTTGGGTAGTTTAGAAGTTCGCAGCGAACAGATACCGAGAAGCGACTTTGTTTTATACTATGTGAAGATATTTAAACAATCGCAAGAGAATCAAAACCTTATAGGGTTACTTCTCGTTGGGCTAGAGTCATGATATTATGTAGAAAGTAGTCTTCTAGCACAAGTAAAGGTAAAAATCCGAAAACCGTTAATACATAATGCTGTTACCCACATCACAAAAAAATATACCTGCATGTCTATCTGTCAACAGTAGAAGCTTTACAGCAACGTTAAGTTCGCCTTTCAATCCAGTTCTGTACGGAACTATCAGTGCTTGAGTTCAACTCGTACTCGACCAGTTTTTCTTTTCCCAAAGTATGGAGCCGTAAAAACAGCTCTCGCAATTTTCCGGCGATACACACATTTGAAACGTTCAATCACCCCAATCAATCAACAAAATTTCACAAACTTCTTACTCTTCTCTTGTTCATTCACAAACCTTTGATCCTTAATTACATCTCCTCAAGCCGAAACTTTCCGAAAACATCGAATCGCCAAACAAGAAAAAAATATTCACAAACTTACTATTGCAAAACACTAAGATTGAAAACTAAGCTGTGAATCACTTACATCACTACATCCAACCCACGGCTCTTTACGTATGTACTGTAGTGTCCGGACCTCGTTCGGCACACTACGGTTCGATTACCTGGCCATCATGTGTCAGAGTTTAAATAAAACTATTGTATCAATTTAAAACTTTGAATTAGGAGCGTAATAAAACAATCGCTGCCTGGACTTTCAGGATCTGAACGGGCCTGGTGGAGCCGTTCCGATTGAAGCTGAGAAAAGTATCCTGGGAAGAACCCCGTTTTAAGCCCTATCCTTGGGCCGAGACCGCGATATACGTCCCAGTCCGCTATTTAAAGTTAAAACAACCGCGTAAAGTCCCTAATAATATAAGTAGGAAGTGCGAGTGGTTAATAAATAAATAATATCTTTTCCTATTAACTTGTTATAATTTCATCACTTCATACACGTGTGGTACCCAACCCCCTGGGTGCCACAGTACATAGTTACAGTCCACGTATAATAATCACAGTGATCACACCGACATTCTGGATGATGCAGTCGTTGTCGACATCAGATATCGGTTCAATAAAACATAAATCATTTGAGCACCCGTATTGAAAAGTGTGCGGTTAAAAATTTCAGCGTGTAGGTATTATTTACGAAGGGCAAAAAAACCCGTGTCAAAAACTTCTTCGTTACATGCGTTTATCAAACAAACGATAAAGCAACAAACATCTCAACGCGACCGAAAACAATCGAGTACTTCATGCACATTTTGCAGGCGCGATAACCGCAAGCATATCGAACTCCGTTTATAAACAATTTTAATCGCCGATTGTTCCGCCTGTTGGTTACCACTTGCGTCAAGTCATTGTTCGAGATGAAGCTCAAGAAACTCTTATTTACAACTGCCACTAGTACACTGCGCGCATTGTTCACAGATTGAAAATCTCACTAGGAAGCCAGCAAGCAATGTATAAGTGTCAGAGGATAAACGGTCGCGTACAATCGTACTACAGAAGCGGATTTGAGCGCGAAATGAAACTTCCCAGAATACTTAAGTGAAAAGAAAAAAAAACTGTAAGAATAGTTTGGTGTCAGATGCAACGACGACAGTTCGTGGTACGAGTCTGTTTGAAACTTTGCGTGGACAGCTCCAGCAATTGTCGTCGAAGTTACTCGACTTACTTATATTAAAAAAAGATTATTTGAACTCGAAATAAATAGGGTACATCCATTTTACTTTAGGTATTTGTTATAAATTCTATCATAATAGGTATTCTTCATAATTCTTAGAAAAAGTAATTATAAACGACTCTCTCTGACCCTTTTGTGTGAATGCTTTTTCTATCCCTTACCTTTTTAGGTAGATTTCGATGAAATCGATCTACCTATTGGTTTCTTGACTACTGTCGAATTTTAAAAAAAATCTTCATAGGAGGTCTAGTTATGACCCCCTGAGTCCGAAATGACCACTGGTCAAAAAGTTTATATATAGGTATATATATGTATGTATGGTTCCACTTCCCAAAATTTGCGGCACTCTCACGGTCGCATTTTTGCCCCGATCGCTTTCAAACTGCGGTCAAAAATTGCTTAGGTGTAAACTTAGTTAGTTAGTAAACGGGTGGAATCCGGCTTAAGGGGACGGGACTCACTTTTTGTGAAATCAGTTTTTTCTCAAAATTTCACGTTCCATGAAAGATATTGGAACCGTTCTAATTTCCGTAATAAACCGTAATAAACCGTTCTAAAAGCCGCGGCAGCCTAGTGGTATGGGTAATGGACTGCTGAGACGAGGTCTCGGGTTCGATCCCAGGTTTTACCATGGCACACACCAATGACTTTTCGATGCTTTTCGAAGTTATGTGTGTATTTATCGCAGGCTTATAAGTGCCCGGTTAATGGCAATAGGCTCGCCACCTATTACATTGGGACCTAAACATAAACTGGCGAAATGTGGGTGCTAGCACCTCTGCCTACCCCTTCGAGGATATAGGCGTGAGTTTATGTTTTTTAATTTTATCCCATAGTATACATGAATACCAACAACTTTTAATTACAAACCTATAAGATTAAAACTTTAACTAAAAGTGGAGGGGGGGAAAACCAAAATTTTTCGGGTAAAAAATCATAACTTCTAACCGGTGAACATTCTTGTAGTCGGAAACATTTTTAATCGATGGGCCATTTTTAAGTCTAAAATAAATGTCTGAAAAGTTTTTCGCTAAAAGTTAACGTTTTCGAGAAAAAAAAATTAAACTGTTTAAAGTCCGTAGTTCTCTATATAAAATAATATTAATTGCTTCACGAAATCTACCTGTGCGTTCCCCCTGCGGGCACGGATTTTTTATAAACCATTACGCAAATTATTCAATCTTTTATTGCATTGAGAACTAAACAGAAAATGTATGCCTCTGTGACGTAGCGACATTAGTACTTTTTTTATTTTTTTCGTGCGGAAATCCCCTTCGGCTACCCCCCCGCCGGCCAGCGGGGGCAGTTATGTCGGGCTTAAACCGACTAAAACCGCTCGCCGTCTCGGGTCTTCAGACAACGGTATGTAAGGTTGCCCATAAAGGATATCCCTCGCACCCCGGCTGACCCTGGGCCATCTCCGGTTTCGAGATGGCCCCCTCGGGTTTGGGAACCACGGTGTCCCCGTCTTACCGCGGTTTGGGGCAGAGGCGCTAGTCGCCCCGCCGTCCCGGCCTGCTTTTGTTGGGGTGAAAGGCGGCCTCTACTGCCACCCCCAGGACTGTGCTCATGGAGGATATCGCCTCAGGCTCGTTAAGCGACCTCCGGCGCCTGAGTCACCTGCGACGCGCGGCGAGCATGTTGCGGACTAAGCGGGCCGGGAGAGTTCTGAATCTCTCCCGCTCCGCCATCTCTTTCTCGAGCATTATTATTATTACGGCGGCCCACGCGCCCGTGCTCCACACCATTGCCGCATTAATGCTGCAGAGCATGAGGACTCCCACCCCAATGGCTGCCACGAGGTCACGCCTCGGCACCTCCCACGCCGAGCGTGTACAGCCCCGAATCCTCGCTCGCGTCGCAGTGATGGCAATCAGGCGTTGGCTCCTTCCTGATCCGATGCAGGTGGTCCCCGAAACTCCCCTTACCGGAGATCACCTGCGTCAGTCGGTACGAGGACTCCTACCCCGTTGGCTGCCACGAGGTCACGCCTCGGCACCTCCCACGCCGAGCGTGTACAGCCCCGAATCCTCGCTCGCGTCGCAGTGATGACACTCAGGCGTTGGCTCCTTCCTGATCCGATGCAGGTGGTCCCCGAAGCTCCCCTTACCGGAGATCACCTGCATCAGTCGGTACGAGGCTTCCGTGTCGCCTCTCTAGCCGATTGGCTAGCCCATCATGGAGGATTCTCCATGATGGGCCTTACCGTCGCTATTGTGGCGTGACCTGCGACATTAGTACTAGTGCATTCGACTGCTACGACAGGGGGCGCGGATGCAAATATTTGTGTGCATGAATATGGCTATTTACATTAGTCTTGGTGTTTCTATGTATAATATGTAAGTATTTACAAAAAAAATAGTATAGAAGTATGTTTATCCGCATTCTAAAACCCATAACACAAGCTAGTTAAACTATGCTTACTTTGGGTGTCTAGGAGAGCGCTGTGTAAAATGTCGTACAAAATTTAATCTTTTACAAGCGAAACTTCAAAATTCTGGCCGATTAAATAAAAAAAATGGTAAATATATAATGTGGCAAAACAAGTCTCATTTATACTACTTATAAAATTGAAAATTAGTTGTGTCTGTACATTGGAGAATTGTTCAGAATCGTAACCCAAGTTGGATTACGATTCTGAACACAAACATTTTTTTTTTGTAATACTTGTCTGTTTGTTCGCGATGGATGCGAACACTACTGAACGGATTTTGATACATAATACAATTCAAAAGATAGTCGCGCTCTACCAACTCACCGTAGCGGGATAAATCCCGACCCCACCCGGCGAGGCCGCGGTGGCGGCCAAAGTCTGCTGGTTACCCTGGGATAGGGATAACCCTTTCGAGGGCTTACGTGGGGTGCCCGGTAATGGACACTTGGGGAGGACACCGTGTGGTTTTAGTCGGTCCGATTCCGACACGCCCATCCCATCGTTGGCACTGATAGGGTGCCCAGGGTTCCCACAAGTTAAAAAAAAAATGGTAGTCACGCTTCAAACTTTGCCAATCTTGCTGGAATTTAAATTATATTTTTATACTATGCTCCCATCGCATAATAAATAAAACAAAATAAAGGGGGATTCTTATAAACGAAAATATAACTGTTCTGTACAAATGGTTGTTTAGTACCCTGTTATTAGTACGTATTAGACACAACCAAAAGTCAATGTTAAATTCACTTCAAAGCAGAAATCGTTTATCCAAATTTAGGTCATGCTACTTTCAGGGTTCGGTTTTTAAGCGGTTATGACGTTTTAGTCAGTTTATTTTGATTTAAAATATGGCCGCCGCGGTACTCAATGCGGTATAAAGTGAGATTTATGGGGAATGTGAAACAGTTGTATTTGTAGGCTGAACTCTGTACGCATGGAGGCACTCAACAGTCGTAGAGAATCTTCACTGTACTCCATTGAAAGATTCCAGAGCACTGTCTTTATTTTATAATAGAGAGAGACTTGTTGCTCTCGCCACGTACTCGTGGTGGCCTGTGATTCACGAGTCGCACTTCAGACACGTTAGGCAACATTTTGTTGGCAATGCTTTTGTTCTATTTGCACAATTTCTGGAACAGTGAATATTTGCATTGTGTGGTTTAGAGGTTACACAATTTTGATGCTATACCTAACATTTATCCAATGGATCTTGGAATCAATAAACGTTCAAGATATCGTCGGCATGTCGTAAAGTAGGGCATTTATGGCACTCAATAATCGTAAATAACGAGAGTAATATTGGCGGTACTCTCATAATAATGAGTATCACTACTGGTATAAGTGGTAGGTAGTTAGGTTAAATTAACAAGATATCGAAATGCAAGCTGCCTGTTCAGAAAACGAGTGTTTAAGTAGTTTGTCAACCACTGGCTGTACATAGAGGAGTGTTCTTCCTCAGACTTATGTATGGCAGTGAATGTTCGATGTGGCAGAAGGAGCATGAAAGTAAACTAAATGCTGTGGAAATGAGAAGTCCGAGAAGTATAGCTAGAATTAGATTGATAAGGTAACGTTTTGATATGGTAGAAGATGTAGTGACTAAGATATAGAAAGGATGCTTAGATGGTTCGGACACGTAAAGATGAAGCAGGAAACAGATTCATGAGGAGGGGGTTAATGGGCAACCCTGTAAAGTTCGACCTAGGTGTAGTACGTATCCACCAGAAGACATCTCGCGGTGAAATATCGCTGTACGGCTTTGCGCCTTAGACATTTTCTAAATATAATAAATAACTCGCTAGTTGACGACCTCTGTGGCGTAGCGGTAGTGCATTCGACTGCTAAGCCAAAGGTCGCGGGTTCGATTCCCGCTCAGTGCAAATATGTATATTTGCATTGGTCTGGGTGTTTCTATGTATAATATGTATTTATTTACAAAAAAAAGTATTTAAGTATGTTTATCCGCACTCTAGAACCCATATGACAAGCTCTGCTTAGTTTGGACCTAGATGGCGTTGTGTACTTTGTCGTAGAATATTAATTTTATTTATTTATTTTATTTAGAAAATGTCTGGAACAGTCTCCTCTCTCAATGTCCAGACCCGGGTTTCACCGTTTCAATTCTATAAATTTGTAACAAGTAGAATTCCTGAGACGATAACCATTGCAAGATAAAGAAAAAAGATAAAAAAGATAAAAGATAAAATAAAAGAAAATCCCTTGTATTCGGCTGAGCTCGTCTCAGGAATTTTTCTTTATCTTGCAATGGTTCACCCCAGCACGAATCTATTACCGAAAACAGCAACTCGATAGCTCATCTCCTTCATACCCAAAACCGTGACAGAAAATTGGCAACGACGACGTCGACGACGACAACTCGATAGCAATAGGGCTTTTCTAAAGAAAATCCCTAAAAAAATGACCTTTTAATTCGTAAAAAATCCTATAACCCGATTGCAGCCCCGTCTACCAACGCAAAAATTAGATTAAAACCATCTTTGAATCGTGTCAAAACTTGACCTCACTCGATGTAGATTTATTTTCATTTTTTTTTATTTCATACATACTCGTATACAGTCTGTAACAAAACTAGTGTCCGATCAATAAAGGGCTTATAGGTATCCTGAATACATAACTATACAATATGTAACAAAATTAGTGTCCAATCCGTGAAGGTGTATATATTAGGTTCAATATTAGGTTCTGCTTATGTATTTGTATTCGCTACGTACTGTATAGAGATTAGTTGACCCATCCCAGTTTCGCACCTAAAAACTCCGTAATAGGCCTGTAACTTCATTGCAACGGGTCTAATTATTACCTATAATCTTATAAGTTATAAGCTGACGAAGTTTTACAGCAATTCCATTAACAGCACATGAATATGAATACACCGCCAAACTTAGGTTTTTATATACATATTAGAGATTGTAAATCAGTGTCAATGAACGCTGACTGTATACCTGCCTGCATAGCCTTGAACTTTGTCCCGCAGTGTATAGTCACACTTCGCCATGTGCCCGTGCAGGTATGTTTAGGTTTTGCGGATATATATTGAGGTGACTATCGACCTAATAGAATATTACTGAACGCATAACCATATGTTAGGGTTCCGTACCTTTTTTTTTTTTTTTTTTTTTATCGTGCGGAAATCCCTTCGGATACCCCCCCGCCGGCCAGCGGGGACGGTTATGTCGGGCTTGCACCGACTAAAACCGCACGCCGGGTCTTCAGACGCCGGGGTGTAAGGTTACCCATAGAGCATATCCCTCGCACCTCGACTGACCCTGGGCCATCTCACCACTAACAGCATCGCTCATCCTGTCTCCTCTGAAAGCAGAGGAGTACGGAGAGCGATGTGTTCCCGCCACGTTGGGTATTCGCCGACGATCAATGCCAACCCTATGAAGGGGTGAAGGGGAAGCCATTGACCGCCGCCCAGGGTGTACCGGCCGCTCCGATTCCGTTCCCCCCGGACTGCAGCGGAATCGGAATCGGAGCGACACTCGAGGAGGTTACCCAACACACACCCTAGGGTTCCGTACCTCAAAAGGAAAAACGGAACCCTTAAAGGATGACTTTGTAGTCCATCTGTCTGTCTGTCAAGATCTTTTTCTCAGGATATAAATCGATATTCATACCAAATATTTAAGTCAGCAACGCCTTGAAACTGTGAAAAAAGTCAAACTTCTATGCTTTTTAATGCCCGCTTAAAGAACCCATAGGTATAGAAAGATATGTGTTGATATGTATGAAGCGAGGAAGAATATTACATACTCTCATTGTACGTGGATCTATTGTAATGTAATATTGTATTTGCAGACCAGTAATGAAACTGTTGTTTAATCGGCACTCAATCGTTGTTTAGCTGTCTCTATAACCTCTCTATTGACCCGATGTCGGTTACACTCATCAGGGCTCATAAGGGCTACAAGTCAGCGTGCTTCTTGGAAGGTGACCGCTCTGTCGGGACTCGGGACTCAAGACTCATCAACTTCAACGGTAATCTATCCCGAGACAGTTGCGAATAATAATTTACATGCGGATATTCTGAGACGTAACATGAATTCGTAAACAATTCTATTGTTTTGATTTGGATTAATTACATGAACACTGTTAATAAAGTACGGGGTCAATTCCTTGGGACCGGTAAGTATTTTTGAGATTTTCTGTTAAGAAATGGTGGCAACAGGTATATGCCTTATTACGTGTAATAGATACACTACCAACATGAACACCCCTTTTTTTACGTGCGTAAATCCCTTCGGATACCCCCCCGCCGGCCAGCGGGGGTGGTTATGTCGTGCATCGACTAAAACCGCACGGTGTCCTGCCCAAGTGTCCATTGCCGGGCACCCCGGGTAAGCCCTCGAAAGGATAACCCCAGGGTTAACATGAAGATAATAATTTTCAATTATTTATGCTTGCTTTTATTATTTAAATGTCAAAATCTTTAGACCAAACGGTATGGTATCTATTACAGGCATCGACTAGTATGTTAATTACTCTGTGGTTACAGGTCAAGTTTGTTTTAATTACCGAATGTTAAAGAACCGAAACAATGCCTTCAAACGTTAAAGTTATAATCACTTAATGACAGATTAATTCCTTTTACCAACTTAAGCCGTTTATAACCACCGTTGCGACAGGTTCTTAAAGCTATATCGGCCACAGTGCAAATACTTTCAGTATCTATTCTCTATAATCTCTATAATAAATAATATAAAACAAATCTTAGTGTCAATAGCTGACGTTCCTATGAAAGCTAAGACCCTTTGATCTTGTTTTGCACACAACGTAACTATCGTCTTCAACCCGAAACTTGACTCTTGTTCGTTCGAGAATAGGATTTACTTTTGATTGGGAATCGCACAGTCGATTACGGCTTTACGAGTTTTCATTAAATTAAAGGATTGTCTTCAAATGTGGGTAGTTGCTAAGTTATTGAATGGAAATTGATGGGTCTCTTAACTCGGGACATGATATTGAATATTTGCATATCAGATGAAGATAAACACATCACTGGTTGTAAACAATTAGTGCGGGATGTGAACAGTAATACGTATATATCTCATGGGTCGGGAGTGTTGTTAATACATGTTTTGTATTATGATTGTGATAGTTTTGAGTTGTATAGCATTGTTCGTATTAGCCATATCCCGAATATAATTCAAATATGTTCGATTGTTAGGCTGATACACATGATTTTAAGACGAGTATTTACTTGTCGCGACAAATGTTGCACATAATTATAAGTAATACATACGAATAGTCACGCCTGTATATCTATGTTTTTCGCCCTCATTTTTCCAGCTTCGATTTTGGACGTTACTGACCAACTAGCATTAGTTCAATAAGCTTTTATAAGCGAAAGGTTTTATAAGCGCTTATTGTTGTAAAACACCCAGGCTTTAGATATAGATAGGCTATATATGTCAATTATTATTGTAAAGGAGTAAAATTGAATATTAAGATATTCAATTTTACTCCTTTACAATAATAATTGAACTTAAAACTTACTTAAAATTAAATTTTTTACCGCAATTTAATACATCTTAATCTAACACAACAATTCTCGGCCTAAGCTCTGTGTTTCAAGCGCGAATAACAATGCGAATTCAAGTGGCCCTGGGGTCGAGTCCGCCCTCCTTGCTATACATGAACAGTCTGCTGAAGGAAGGAACATTTAAAGATGACAGCACTCTTGAAGAGGTACATACATATCCGACAATAGCAGGTGCGACCATTTCAAATATCTCGGAGGAAATAATATGATCGCCTAAAATTATCTTTAAAGACGCTCTTGTACGTTCTCGCTCAAGAGTCGATGCTACTTTCGTATCTTGGCCAAAATTGTCATCTAAAATTTTCAGCAAGAAAAATATTAACGATAACACGCTAATCAAACACTGCAGCACCACAGAACTTCACCATTCGATTTTCGTCAGTCTTTTTTCCGGTGTTGAAAGTGTTTATAGGCCATAGAAGTTTGTGGAAAACAAACACTACCGCTGGAGAATGTCGATAACCTAAAGTTTGTTGTGTATGTAAATTTTGAGCTCTTTTTTTGCTTCCTTATAAGACAAAATAATAACAAATGACGATGGTGTTTGAAAAAAAAAAACTAGGTGTAGATATGATTATGGAAACAGTGAAATAGCATTTCAACGATGAACGTGGGCAAGTAGGTGATCTCTAATATTATCAACAGAATTATATTTATGAACAATAATGTTCCCACAAACAGACAATAGCATAACACAAATTCTTTGTTGTTTAAATTATCTTTTGAACAGATATTTATATAACAACGAATGCTATTTTAAACATTTCCTGTAATAACTGTTATAAAACATCTATTTAAATAACTGTTGTTTAAAATAACTACTGACTTTAATATAGTTATAATAAAGCGGACGGTAGGTAATCAAGCGACGGCTTTGTCCAAACTGTCAGCTTATCTGATGGGAAATTAATTACAGCTGCTATCAATCATGAGACGACAAACTGTTTAAATGTATTCATTGGTATGACTATAATATCGTTGTTGAACCAACAACTGAACGACTGAAGATAATACTGATAATACCTAATAGCATACTTCTAGTTTGATGAAGATGATAGATTTAACAAAAAAAAAATGCTTTAATTTTTTTTTGGAGCAAACCGTTTTTAATAAATAAAACGAAGAAAGCAGAGGAAATTAAGATTGATGTGAAAAATGTAGCCAAGTCTTTTTTATGTATTTAGTATAGAGTAAGCTTTACCAAACGCGAGACGTATTTATTATAAATGAAAATGTTAAAGCAAAAAAATGAAAATAGTATCTGTTAGTATATTAAATTTGTGTATAACGTCGGTATAGCGAGACATGATTTATCGCTTTGACAGGAAAAACCGTAAAAATTGCAAGAAACGGACTCTCCACGTCAGTTATTTATTACGCATATTAAAATATTACATGTAAGGCTATTAATTGGCTTAGATATTATTCCTAGACACACACAAATTATCGTTTTAGTTGTCATATTACTACAGTTCATACCAGTTTTTATATATTGAATAAATCACTTGTACTTTTCCACAATTATTTATTTATTTGAACCTTACCGGTTTCACCTTACGGCATTATCAAAGGTCTACAATGTTTTAAACTAAAAAACTACTATATTTTATGTGTGGGTACTTTTAAAAAAGAGTATACCAGCATCAACTTTTTTCCCCAAAATTTGGGGAAAATTTAAATTTTCATAAACGTAATTATGTTTTGTAAAATAATTTATACATTATAAAATTAATTGTATTACAGTGAAATGTCAAGGAATTATAATTAAATTAAATTAAAGTAATTGTCAAATCAATGATGTCAAATGGATTACATACTTAGATTACAATATATAAAAATGTCAGTTACAACAATAAATTAAGATTACAACGAATTAATAACAAATAAATAGGTATGTATATGTCATTATTATTGTAATAGAGGTTTTATATAGTTTTTGTTTTTATTACGAAGTAAACAGTAATAGTAACTAAGTAAGTACTTTGTAGATCTTCGGAGATACGTATAAAACAAAAAAGCTCACGTGAATGTGTGTCTGTTCAGGGTGCATAGTGCATTGAGTGACCTTATCGACCAAGAAAATATTATCATATAATGTTCTTCAGAAAAATCACCTTTTTAGTAGGCAATTACCGCCAAGTACCATGGAATTAATGTTGTTATTATAACAACCGAAAATAAATATACGTTTGCTTCAAATACACTTTATTTCACATCTATAGCCACCTGGATGAGAGACTAGGGAACAATATTTACTGGTTCCATAAAAAAATTACAATAATATAAGAAATAATAAAATAAATATTATTCAAGACTTAGCTTAGCGCATGAATGAACATTGTGTGAAAAAGGAGTGAACTCATAAAATTTAGCCACCTCACTCAAACCGGTCATCAAACTAACTAGTCCGGTTCATAACTCAAGCTCAGAACTATCCACAAACATTTTTATTTCGTGAGTTGGCAGCAATAATTACTAATTGCCTGTCCGCATTTTGTCCACGAAAATGTATAGATATTGTCTGTCATTATCTTTATTCTACAATATGTTTCTGGTTGCTTTTGTTTTTAATTTTGACGTCCATGTATTATCTGCTTGGCGGATATAGCGAATTATTATTATTGAAATAAGATCATGCAGTTGTATGTGTTATTAATCAATCAATCAATTAGCCTATTACAATTCACTAGAGGATATAGGCCTCTCCCAGTATGACTTCTATTCTATACTAGACAAGTTGTTTGGAACAAAAGTTATATCACGGTTTCTGGGTGAGGCAGCTATGAATTTTGATTTCGAATTTGAAACGGGACGCGCAAACGAAACTTTTCAATAGAAGCTTAAATATAATACTTAGTTGGCGCCACGAATGTGACTGCTTGATTCACAGATTGAGCATTGTTTCATTAAAAAAGCACGTTTCATGGCAAAATGCCAAAAAGTACATGCATCAAAAACGCAGTAGGTATATTTCTGTGTATTAAATCTTCCTCTGCATATTCCTTCTGAAATATAAAGGTTTGTATAAAATAATGTAATAATTTTCTCAACAATAAATCAATACGCAATATGTTCAACAGTAAATCCGTACCATCAATGAGAAATATCTTGTGCTTGATACACCGATATAATATGTATTTGGAGTTGGAGAGATCTAAGGTCCTAATAAATTTACACTAACAATAATAAACACATCCATCACGTATGCATAAGCTATCGACATGAACGTCCCGAAACAATTGAACGGGATACTAGAAATAATTTACGACCAATTGGCATTATACTGTTTTGATTGAAACTAATGGTATTCTATATTGGTCGTTCATTTGTGAAACGAGACTATTTAGTCGGAATAGTCTGCCAGAAATTAGTCTTTAAATAAGCGTCTCACAATATTGGTTTGCTTGTATTACATACATACAGTCACGCCTCTTTCACATTCGGGTATGCAGATACATGTTTCAACTTGCTACGATCCTGACATACTTTCAAAATGTTTTTCACACATGCTCGCCTCATTCCAGTTTACGCCGCTTGTGCTTTATATATACTTTAAAAAATATATTTAGTCCACTTTTATACTACATAACCGCCCCCGCTGGCACGCGGGGTGGTATCCGAAGGGATTTCCGCACCGAAAAAAAAAAAAAGGTACCGAGGTATTTAATATTAATACATAGGTATAAATACATAAGACTTTCTTCTCTTTTCCACTTTCGAGTCACGAGTCACGCTGATGTTTTGTTTTATGTCATGAATCAATTATTATTTCGATATTGAATTCATAAGTTTAAAATTATTCTGTAGTATGTAATGTTTTGATAGTTCGCATCATCACAGCGTAAGTCCCGGTTGCATCCAGAGTTTGCTCTTTGGAATCTTGGGTACGTTCTCCTACTGTTACTCTTGATTTAAAGGAAACCTACGCCAGACCTTCCGTTAATCAGGTGTACCAGCTAGGAAGTGAGGTTGATTTGTATCCCAAATATCTTAGTGGTGCCCCATACACCCAAGTGTTTTGCGTTATATTTTTCTAATTAGATACTAATAAACATATCTATAAGCGTCGAAAAGAAAAGCGTTATAAGTTTTACACACACACCATTGATGAAGTAACATTTTAGATTTAGGTATTTACTGTTGAAGACATGACTCCTATATCAAAAACACCATGTTACTACGAGCCATAAACCCTAATGGAATATCATGAACATATAATATCTTCAGAAGTCCTATTGATTGACTTCAATATCCACAATTCTCTTGGAGCCATAACACAGTCGCACGCTGTGTATAGTTTGACTCCCAGACCATGAGCCTCAATTGGTTTATATTGGCTGACGTAAATACGGCAATATGGTGCGTTACTCAGTGGGTGTTCTGGTGTTATTAATGGCAGCATCAAGCTATCAAATTAATTTGTTTGAAATTATTATGCTTTCAGTGGGTGGTTATTTGAACCACACTGTATAATTTTAAAATACGAACAATCAAACAAATAGACTTTTCACGGTGTACGATTAACCTTTTACCTTCTACATTGTAGCAGCTATATTTAAATAAACGTATATATATCCTTGGTCTATCGGAGATTTCTGGATAGTTTAAATTTATGTACACGTCTTATGCTAACACGAACATAGAAAATGGTGGTAGAAATTTGATGACACAAATTTGTCACAAAATTCGGCCGGGTAGGTACCACCGTGCACGATTGCGAAAAACCCTCCATAGTAATCTAATTTCGTTTTGATTGCGTTCAGGGGTCAGCAAGTGCATAGCCGGGCAGGGGGATTGTGCTCGTAGCACTAGTGGGATCAGTTGGTGTTACGCGGTGCTGCGACGACAATCCTCTTTTGATGAGGCCGTCAAGCTGAGTGCAACCATTGTTAACGTGGTACGTGTATGTAATGGTGAACCTCTTTCCTGAGACTTTACCTTCAGCTTACCATCAGGCGAGGTGAAGTCAAATTGACGTGTCCTTTATATAAAAAATCCGTTCCCGCAGGGGGAACGCACAGGTAGATTTCGTGAAGCAATTAATATTATTTTATGTAGAGAACTACGGACTTTAAACAGTTTAATTTTTTTTTTCTCGAAAACGGTAACTTTTAGCGAAAAACTTTTCAGACATTTATTTTAGACTTAAAAATGGCCTATCGATTAAAAATGTTTCCGACGGCAAGAATGTTCACCGGTTATGTTTTTATGTTAAGTTATGATTTTTTTCCCGAAAAATTTTGGTTTTTCCCCCCTACACTTGTAGTTAAAGTTTTAATCTTATAGGTTTATAATTAAAAGTTGTTGGTATTCATGTATACTATGGGATAAAATTAGAACGGTTCGAATATCTTCCATGGAACGTGAAATTTTGAGGAAAAACTGATTTCACAAAAAGTGAGGCTCTACCGTCCCCTTAGGCCGGATTCCACCAATTCACGAACTTAAACTAAGTTTACACCCAAGCAATTTTTGACCGCAGTTTGAAAGCGGTCGGGGCAAAAATGCGACCGTGAGAGTGCCGCAAATTTTGGGAAGTGGAACCATACATACATATATATATATATATATATATATATATATATATATATATATATATATATATATATATATATATATATATATAAACTTTTTGACCAGTGGTCATAACTAGACCTCCTATGAAGACATTTTCTTTAAATTCGACAGTAGTCAAGAAACCAATAGGTAGATCGATTTCATCGAAATCTACCTTTTTTTTTTTTTTTTTATCGTGCGGAAATCCCTTCGGATACCCCCCCGCGTGCCAGCGGGGGCGGTTATGTCGGGCTTGAACCGACTAAAACCGCACGCCGTCTCGGGTCTGCAGACGCCGGGGTGATAGGTTGCCCATAGAGCATATCCCTCGCACCCCGACTGACCCTGGGCCATCTCCGGTTTCGAGATGGCCCCCTCGGGTTTGGGAACCACGGTGTCCCCGTCTTGCCCCGGTTTGGGGGAGGGGCGCTAGTCGCCCCACCGTCCCGGCCTGCTTCTGCTGGGGTGACAGGTGGCCTCACCCGCCACCCCCAGGCCTGCGCTCATGGAGGACGGAGGTCGTTAAGCGACCTCCGGCGCCTGAGTTGCCTGCGACGCGCGGCGAGCAAGTTGCGGGCTCGGCGGACCGGGAGAGTTCTAAGTCTCTCCCGGGCGCGCTCCGCCACCTCCTTCGCGAGCATTACATGCTCGCAGAAGGAGGCGGCGGCGGCCCACGCGCTCGCGCTCCGCACCATTGCCGCAATCATGCTGCCGAGCGAGAGGACTCCCACCCCGATGGCTGCCACGAGGTCACGCCTCGGCGCCTCCCACGCCGGGCAGTCCGCCAGCGTGTGCAGCCCTGAGTCCTCGCTCGCGTCGCAGTGATGACACTCAGGCGTTGGCTCCTTCCTGATCCGATGCAGGTGGTCCCCGAAGCACCCCTTCCCTGAGATCACCTGCGTCAGTCGGTAGGAGAGGCTTCCGTGTCGCCTCTCCAGCCAATCCTCCATGATGGGCCTTACCGCCGCTATTGCGGCGTGCCCTTCATCGAAATCTACCTAAAGAAAAACCTAACTATGGGATTCTTTTTAAATATGAAAATGATATTGCGAACTAAACTATTACAAAGGCATTATTTGCATGTTTTTTAACAGTTTCGACAGTAATTGAAGGGAATAAAGGACCCGTATCATCAAACATAATAATTAATCATTTTAAGAACAATCACAAAAATACTTCAAAGCTAAAATATTCGCATAGACTGTTAAATCTGTAAATAGAACTCAAAACGTGCCAACTGCCAATACAATAACTTTGCCCACTTAAATTTTGATCACCTGTAGGGGAACAGGCTACTAGCCTATGTAAGAATACTAAAGGCTGTGACATATCGATAAATAAATAATGTCAAAAAGTGACTGATCTATCATTGTTGAGAAGGGGGTGCCGCCCATCCCGACATCTAAAGGGGATATAATAACCAACTGTAATCCCCTACAAAGTAGATATCTCCTTAATAATCAATTCGTTCTCATCTCAGAATGAATGTAGGGAGCCCCTTCGGTCACTGACGCCGTTCAATTTTGACGAAAAGTTAATACGTTATTGTCTTCTATTCGTTGTACTAGCAATTTTCAATGGCTTCAGATTGAAATATTATTTTATCTCTTTGAACGTTTAGCTCGAATAGTAAACGACCAATTGTAAAGGTTTTATTTAGTATTCGTACGTTTTTAGTTCAAAAATTATCGTACATTTTATTTAGTTCAATAGTTCAATTTGTTCAAAATTTCCCTAATATATTTTGTCAAAATCTCTCAAAATGTCTTGTCAAATCAAAGAAAAGATTTTAAGACTGCGCGAACTCACACCACTGTATATACTAGGCCGAAATATAAAGTTGAACTCAGTAGGTGAAGTGCAGAGATTCTTTAATAAATATTTAGAACCCAAGGGTTTCCCCACCCGTACAACTTTCCCCAAACGGTCTATTAAAATCTTTACAGACCAATTACAAAGAATTTTTAAAGCCCCATAACAATTTTCTAACTTGTAATGATATAATCGGTCTATAAAGAAACAATTTTCGTGGGTGTCCTTTGAATATTAATTAAGAATATAACTTGCTTTAAGTATGCACGATTTCTTACATAACTTTTATAAAGAAGCCCTATATTTGATAAAGCTTGTTAAAATAAAATTATTTAAATTAAAAAAGTGCATTATTAGATTGCGATGTGTAAATTGATGGATTTAATTATTTATTACACGTGTACAATGTTAAATGTTAAAGGTGTACAATAAACTAAAAAAGTCCCGACAAAATTTGGTAACATACCACAAAATTTGGTGACAATTACCTATTCGTTATTCTGATCCAGGCGTTATTCTATATTCTTGTATGTTCGTTGATAATGTGACACAGGGATAATCTTGTAATGTGTAATAAAAAACCGGTCAAGTAAGAGTCGGACTCGCGGACTGAGCGTTCGTACTGGATTAAGGGGCGAACTTAACGTTGCTGTAGAGCTTCTAGATTTGATAGACAGACATACAGATTATTCTAGCTCAAATTGGTTTTGATGCCAAAGGCAAGTGTACACTTAAAATCTATACTTATATCTATATATATAAGGTATCACAAAATTAGGTCTCTGAATTTGGTGAGACGACTTGGTATCGATAAAAAATGTATTTGAAACAAAAAAAATATCGGGTAAAAACAAAAAAAAAAGAATATAAAGATAAAAACTAAAAAAATGAAAAAAACATCACCAGCGACGAGCACACGTGACGCTGGTCGCAATTTCGTAATGTTTAAATTATTGATTTAATGTATTATTTTAAATAATGAAAAAAAGCATTCTGCACTTCTCCGCCATATACTCGTAAGCTATAACTATGCCAAATCTCACACTTCTCCGTCCGCGCAATTTCGTAAAAAGGGATGTAAAGTTTTCCCTTCACGTATTTATATATAGATCTACATTCGCGAAATAAATTCAGCTGATAAATAAGGTAACCAACATAACTTGATTCTAAGGCGGAACGAAGTTTGCCGGGTCAGCTAGTATTATTATAAAGAGAAAGGCCGAATTTTGTGAGTTTGTTTACTATGTTTGGGGTAATCTTCGGAACCACAGCACGTCTTTGGAAAAATCCTTACACTATATTTGTAAGATACATTATCCCCGATGAATACCTCCTCTTCTGACGAAGGGTTTACGCCCACAGCCATCGGGAAGAGGAGGCGCCACCAGAAAGCCACACCGGCGGCGCTTCAAGCGATAACGCTGAAAGCCATACCACCACTAGAGAATCTTCCAGCTCAGGTCGAGCCCACTCAAGGGCCCTCGAACATCCCGGCCCTCTAGGAGCCCAAGCCCCCATCCCGGTATTCGTTCATGACAAGGACCGGTCGACCGCCATCTCAGGCTGGTGTTACGACCAGCACATCCAGTTCATCTCCGCCCGCTCTACCCCTCAGGGTATTAAAGTTTCGGTTTCCTCGTCCAGGGACCACCACGCATTCACAACCCCCCCTAAAGGAACGGAACATTTAGTTCTATTCCTTTACCCTTCAGGAGGATAAGCTTCTCAGCGCAGTTATGCGCGGAATTCCGAAAGAGGTCTCTTTACGAGATCTCGAATTCACTCAAGGAGGATCAAGGCATCCCAATCCAAAGCATCCATAGGATGATTAGGGGTAGGACACACGAGCCCTATGATATGGTTCTCGCGACCCTGGACCGCTCCGAGGTCAAGTACCTAGATGACCACGCTACAACATAGTGCAGCCGTTCGAAGGATAGGAGACTCTGCTCGACACTACCTGCGTGCGTCCGAGGCGGCCAAATGGGCCACCCCGTGAATGGCCCCAGTAATAATTCAGCAGCAGCCCAAACCAAGGCCGCTCAAACTGGGGACTGACTCTGACTGGGAAAACTAACTCTAGGCGTGTTGCTTAAAATCAAATTTAGCTGAGAGCCCTATGAGCTCGCCACACTGCCCGCATAAGATTGTAGAGGCCTATCGGCCAATAACCCACCAAGACACAGAAAAATATGTATAATGTGTAAATTACGACGGCTTGAGTAAAAATAAAACTCATATAAACCGAAGCGAGGGCGGTTTGCTAGTAAAATAAATAAACTAACTTGAAAACACGTAGGTATCCAGTTGCTTTGCCGATATATCGCGCTGAAAATAAAAACAAAATTTTACTTTTGCTAAAAGCAATCCGAGAGTTTCTTCAAATTGGTTAGTTCCATTTCAGCTAGATTTCAAAGAAATGTTATGAGTTCAACCCATGGTTCAACCATTGGTTTGCGCGACAGCTGACAAGATCTCAACTTCAGATACGATCTAAAGTCGTCTCAATAACACCTTTTGTTTGTGACTCTAAACAAACGATGGCTATACCTCTGCTGATTTGCATGATGACGAGAATTCATTTGTATATTTTCCTTCTTTACTTTGGTAAGTGGAATAAATTTAGCTCATTATATTAAACAGACTTATTTGCGCAAACGTATCCATTTTGAAGAGGATTTGTGTAAAATTTGATTTTTTTATTAGTATAATGTTATAAGTTTGACTTGGTTTTCAATGCAAATTTCTGTACGGGGAAACTGAAATTCACCCTGCCCACACCAATATCCAAAAATTATGTTCAGTTTACCCAGAAATTATGTTCAGATTGTTTTTCCTTTAATAAAATTATGTGTGAATAATGAATATTCTGTTAATATAAATTCATAAAAATTAAACAGAAATAAAGAATTTTACCCGCCTGTGGACTATTTTATACCATTCAATAAACAAGGTCATGGCCCACCTGGATCTGAACAGGTACAGGGTAGTACTTTTGTTTATAGTTCTTCACAAGAAAGATATAAAAATATTTTTATTTTTATGGAATCTGTGCGAGTTTTCATCGTTGGTGCTACGGGTACTTGTGATTCAGCCCATGTCGCGGTCAGAGTGGGTGGTCGGGCAACAATACTTGAAGGAATCGGCTCCCGGTTAACACTTATTGGTCCGCATGTTTCAATTGATTCCTTAGCTTGAGAATGTAATTTCTGTGAAATGCTTCTTTCTGTGATTAAAAGAAGAAAATAATCCGGCAAACAGAATCAGTTATATCCAAAAAAATTCAGTTCGGGGTCGGCCTGTAATAAAATATACTAATTCATCTAATTGATGGTCAACCAATCAAACATATCAATTATTTTATTTCTTTAACTAATATTTAGGTTATTTAATGCAGCGATTAGCTTACTCGTCACTTTATACCTTGTAGTTTAAAAAAAATTGAATTAAGTATAATTATTTCACAGTATTTCGTAAATATTATTTAAATCCGAAAAATCCAAGATACAGCGCAATGCTTTCATCTTATCATCATCATCACAGCGTTGGTCCTGGCTGGATTCAAAGCTTGTACTTTAAAGCCCAGGGTACGCCCTCCTACTCTTTCACTTGATTTAGCTTCATCACCATGATCATCTCAGCGTTATCCCGTTTGCATCCAAGGCCTTTCGCTTGATTTGCCTTTGAAAGTAAGAAAGAAAGAAATACTAATTTATTGCCGAAAATGCCGCAAGTCACATTGACATGCAAAACAGAGGGAGTGAAACATAGGCAGCATGATTGCGGCAATGGTGCGGAGCGCGAGCGCGTGGGCCGCCACCACCTCCTGCGAGCATGTAATGCTCGCGAAGGAGATGGCGGAGCGCGCCCGGGAGAGATTTAGAACTCTCTCGGCCCGCCGAGCCCGCAACATGCTCGCCGCCTGTCGCAGGCGACTCAGGCGCCGGAGGTCGCTTAACGACCTCCGTCCTCCATGAGCGCATGCCTGGGGGTGGCAGGTGAGGCCGCCTGTCACCCCAGCAGAAGCAGGCCGGGACGGTGGGGCGACTAGCGCCCCTCCCGCAAACCGGGGCAAGACGGGGCACCGTGGTTCCCAAACCCTAGGGGGCCATCTCGAAACCGGAGATGGCCCATGGTCAGTCAGGTTGCGAGGGATATGCTCTATGGGCAACCTTACACCCCGGCGTCTTAAGACCCGAGACGGCGTGTGGTTTTAGTCGGTTCAAGCACGACATAACCGCCCCCGCTGGCCGGCGGAGGGGTATCCGAAGGGATTTCCGCACGGAAAACAAAAGGGAGTGAAACATAAATATAAAAAACATAGAATATTAGTTTACAGAGCAGAACAGAGTCAAAAAAACAAATAACATTTGTCACAATGCAAGGAAGGCCGCGTCCCACGGATGCAGCTATAGGAACCGAGTTCAGCATTGAAGAGCAGTTAGTTTTATATTCCCCAGAAGACAAAGTTAATATTAAGTGTATGTTTAAGAGCTAAGTTGATCAATAAATGAAATTTTTAAGCAACTTATTTCGTTGACTGTACATTCAACCATAGTCCGTTCACTACATTACCCAACATTGGTAACTACTGATTTTGACTTACAATAAAGGATTACCTTTCTACGTACCCACCTAACTATAATCTACACATATAATAAAATCGTAATGAGGTGAAAACTGTACATTGAGTATTTTTCCAAAAAAATAATTGATGTGTGCTCTAGGAGTGATACCGATGTGATTTTTATCTTTTTAACATAACATAACATAACTTCACGCCTGTATCCCCGAAGGGGTATGCAGAGGTGTATTACACACCCACGATCGTGGGTGTGTAATACACCTCTGCCTTTATCTTTTTGTCTGCTTTTTATTATCGATGTTCGACTATCACTTGAAAACCGCTTAACATATTCGACTGAAATTTTGCATGAACATTTTCAAAGTCAAAGTCAAAGTCAAAAACCATTTATTCTGTATAGACCATTAATACGGCACTTACAAAACGTCAAAAAAAATGTTTGGCAAATGGACCACCGGTTCGAAACGCGGCCCTGTCCTGAGAAGACTTTTTTTTTGGTCTATTTACAAACATATTTACTTAACCTAAGTACAATATTTCGTTTGAGTAGCATAGAGAGAGAGAGCAAACAGTTCATATCCAAGCTAGTTTGTCGTCTAAATAGTCTTGAATTTTATAATAGCCTTTTAGGCAGAGTTTACTTTTAATTTGGCTTTTAAATTTATGAAGAGGTATATTCTTCATTTCACTAGGAAGCTTGTTGTAGAAGCGTATACAGTTACCCTGAAAGGAATTACTAATCTTGTGGAGTCGACTATTACAAACCACAAGATTGTTTTTATGTCTAGTATTTACGTTATGTATGTATATCACAAAGCCTTAAAAAATTGGAAATATTTCTTCTAACATACAAAAGATTTTCAAAAATATATTGGGAAACTACAGTTAAAATGTTTATTTCTTTGAACTTTTCTCGGAGGGATTCTTCTAAGGCATGGTCATAAACTGCGCTGTATAAGGTGTCAAAAAATTAGGTCATGAATTTTGTGAGATGACTTGGTAACGAAAAAATATGTATTTGAAACAAAAAAAAAATATCGGGTAAAATAAACTAAAAAATATACAAAAAATGTAAAAATTAAAAATTAAAAAAGAAACACCACCAGCGACCAGCGTCACGTGACGCGACGAGCAAACGTGAAGCTGGTCGCGATTTAGGTATTTCCCACACATCCCGCTTGGAGAATACTGCGCGGAGGACTGCACGCCTACCACGTGCGTCACGGGCTCTTCGCGTCACGTGACGCCGGTCGCTGGTGGTATTTTTTTTTTCATTTTTATATTTTGTTTTTTTTTATTTTTTTTTCATTTTTTATTTTACCCGATATTTTCTTTTTTGTTTCAAAGACATATTTTGTCGATACCAAGTCATCTCACCAAATTCAGAGACCTAATTTTGTGACACCTTATATATCATCATAGGAGCAGTAGATCAAAATCGGTTTAAACTATTATTGATGACAACTTTATTATTACAAGGTAGATCTTTGTGAAACAAACATGGTGAAAATCTGGACTCATCACCACCTTAAAGGTGAATGAGCAGTAAAATGAAATTCTCGAAATTCCACAGAGTCACCCACGTATAAGATTAGAGACGCATAAACATTTCATAATAAATATCATCACGCTATTATAATAGGTCTTTACCTATGAAATTGCCGAAATTTTCTTACAAATTCATGAGTTCGTTATTCCTGTAATTTAATACTTAGCTATTTTGTTTTATTTTGTTTGAAAGTTGATTCCAAGATTTTACAACTCTGTATTAAACTTTGTTTTTATTGGTCGCTTGATAAATTAAATTCGATCTTCAAAAACGGTACTTCCTAAATGCTATCCATTTTGATGATAAATTTCGTATTACGTAACAGCTGTCACTTTTCAAAAAGTTGCTGTTTGTTAGCTTAATGTTGTCTCGTTCATACACAAAAAAAACATAAAATTTGGATTTGTCATTCCTTAACAAAATGCAAAAATGTTAGTACTGAAAATTGGATTTCCTCCAATTTCTTCAAGAAAAACGGCAATTTCATATGTAACGACCCTTTTTTTTTTTTTTTTTTTCGTGCGGAAATCCCTTCGGATACCCCCCGCGTGCCAGCGGGGGCGGTTATGTCGGGCTTGAACCGCCTAAAACCGCACGCCGTCTCGGGTCTACAGACGCCGGGGTGTAAGGTTGCCCATAGAGCATATCCCTCGCACCCCGACTGACCCTGGTTCTCTCCTCTCCTCTCCGGTTTCGAGATGGCCCCCTCGGGTTTGGGAACCACGGTGTTCCCGTCTTGCCCCGGTTTGGGGGAGGGGCGCTAGTCGCCCCACCGTCCCGGCCTGCTTCTGCTGGGGTGACAGGTGGCCTCACCCGCCACCCCCAGGCCTGCGCTCATGGAGGACGGAGGTCGTTAAGCGACCTCCGGCGCCTGAGTTGCCTGCGACGCGCGGCGAGCAAGTTGCGGGCTCGGCGGACCGGGAGAGTTCTAAGTCTCTCCCGGGCGCGCTCCGCCACTTCATTACATGCTCGCAGAAGGAGGCGGCGGCGGCCCACGCGCTCGCGCTCCGCACCATTGCCGCAATCATGCTGCCGAGCGAGAGGACTCCCACCCCGATGGCTGCCACGAGGTCACGCCTCGGCGCCTCCCACGCCGGGCAGTCCGCCAGCGTGTGCAGCCCTGAGTCCTCGCTCGCGTCGCAGTGATGACACTCAGGCGTTGGCTCCTTCCTGATCCGATGCAGGTGGTCCCCGAAGCAACCCTTCCCTGAGATCACCTGCGTCGGTCGGTAGGAGAGGCTTCCGTGTCGCCTCTCCAGCCAATCCTCCATGATGGGCCTTACCGCCGCTATTGCGGCGTGACCTGCGCTTGGTTGCCCAAGTCGTTCCTTCCACTCCACCACGATGGCCTGGCGGAGCTGGGACTGCACGGCCTCGATTTCTCGAGGCTCGGGGTTCCATCCCTGCTCCCGCGCCTCCTTTCGCCACTGGTACAGTTGCGAAAGGGCTCTCGCTTCCAGGTCCCATGGCGGAGTTCCGGCAAGGAGACTCGCCGCCTCGAAGGAGATCGTGCGGTACCCTCGGATGACCCTGATGGCCAGAACTCGCTGCGGAGCGCGCAGCATCCGCACAGTTCTGATCCTCAGGGCCTCCGCCCATATTGGGCACCCATACAGGGCCATGGACCGCACGATCCCCGCGTAGAGTCTCCTGCAGGAGTCATCGGGCCCCCTCATGTTGGGCAACAGCCGAGCCAGAGCAAGAGCTGTGCCCTTCAATTTGGGGGCCAGACTTCGGATGTGCTCTCCGAAGTCCCATCGGCCGTCGAGCACGAGCCCCAAATATTTCATTTGGGGCTTGATGCCGATGCGATTTCCTCCCACGATGAGACTGGATCCCTCGGGTAGCTTGCTCCGAGGCCCATGGAAGAACAGGGCCTCGGTTTTATGCAGGGCCACCTCGAGACCCAGCCGCCGGATCCGCCTAACGACTTGGGCAACCGCGGTCGTGGCCTTTCGGGTCGCTTCGCGGTACGTCGCCCCGCACGCCGTCACGAGCGTGTCGTCCGCGTAGCACGTGACGGCGGCACCGCCTACGAGCTCACCGCGAAGCACCCAGTCGTATCCGATGTTCCACAGGAGCGGCCCCAGGACCGATCCCTGTGGAACACCGCACGACATTTCACGCCGACCGAGACCGGTCACGGTTGGGTAGATGACGGCTCTCTCCGTCAAATACGCCCCGACTATGCGGCGGAGGTAGAGAGGCACTTCGTGATACACGAGCGCCTCCCTAATGCAACTCCAGGGCAAGGTGTTGAACGCGTTGGCGATGTCCAGGGACATCGCCAACATCACCTCACCCCGGGCTACTGCATCCTCCGCCAGAGCCCTCACGCGCATGATGGCATCCACGGTGGAGCGCCTCTGGCGGAAGCCATATTGGCCATCCGCCAGGTCCGGCCCCACTCTTGAGAGGTGCTCGACGAGGCGCTTCGCAATTACTCTTTCAAAGAGCTTGCACACCTCGTCGAGCAACACTATGGGCCGGTAGGCGGACGGCGAGTCCGCCGGGCGCCCCTCCTTTCGGATGAGGACCAGTTTCCCCGTCTTCCACAATTTCGGAAACTGGCCCCGCTCCAAACATGCGCTGAGAAGCCCTCTCAGTCGGGGCTCGAGAGCGTCGTCGACTAGAGCTAGGACCCACGCTCGGCCTGGAATGCCGTCGGGTCCCGGGGCGGTGTGTTTGGCTCTTAGCCTTCTCACCGCCAGCTCTAGTTCTACCCAAGTGACCTCGGGCACGTCGTCGTCTTCCACGTCGGGCGCCATGCGCAACCGAGGCGGAGTCATCCGCGGTGGAACATGTTCCACCGCCCGCGCTGGGAACAGGGAGCCAACAACTCCTCCGAGCAGATCCGGCTGGAGACACCGGGTTAACGGCGGGGCCTTGGGGCGCAGCTTGCCCCTCACCATCCGGTAGGGCCGCCCCCAAGGGTCCCGCTCCAGCGTCTCCAGCAGCTCACGGAAGGCGTCCCGTTTGGAACGCCTTATCTCCGCTCGGAGGGCTCGTCTGGCCTCCCTGTATCCCTCGTACAACTCCGCCTCTCGGGCCTCCGCATCTGCGGGGCGGCGACGCCTCCTACGGAATCGGGCCCACCGGCGGTGCGTGATCACGCAGCCCCGTCTGAGCTGCGCGATCTCCGACGACCACCAGTAGACCTGACCCCTCGGATTATAGGGCGGAGCCCTAGGCATCGCCGCGTCACAGACACGGGTCATGGCCTCCCGGAACCACTCCGCCTCATCGTCTATGCTGACAGGCCTGTCCGGCGCAGGGGCCCAGGCCTGTACGATGGCGGCTTCCAGGAGGAGCTCCCGATCAAGTCGCTTAAGCGCCCAACGTGGCTCGGGTGGAGCCGGTGCAGCCGGCGCGTCGCTCGCAGGGGGGGACACGTCAAACCGAATGTATCGGTGATCCGAACTTGTGTCCTCCCCCAAAACGACGCGCCAGCCCTGAACACGTCGCGCCAACGAGGGGCTCGCGAACGATAGGTCCACGATGGAGCTACCCCTCGAGGTCACGAACGTGTCCACGGCTCCCCGATTTAGGAGGACTAGGCCGAGTCGTGCGGCCCAGTCCACCACTGCCCTGCCTCTATGCCCCGTCGCGCCCCTTTCGTGTCGGGAACCCCAGGCATACGACCAGGCGTTGAAGTCCCCGAGCACAAGGACCGGACGGGGCTGGCAGGCATTGACGACGACGGCCAGCTGACGGAGCCACTGCTCATATGCAGCTTGGTCTCGGTTCGGCGTGATATAAGCGGCCACGACCGCTATATCCCCAACCGCTGCCGCCACGCAGCCGGGTCCCCTTGCAACGACGGCAAGAGGGGGGCTGCCGGCGGCAGGGTTGTGCACCAGTGCCGCCGACCCATCCAGCGCGGTTTCCCAGGTAGGCCCGAGGAACCAGTGGGTGTATGGGTCGGCGACAGCGGCGACATTTATGGCCCACTGTGCCATGCTCTGGCGCAGAAGATCCTGAGCATGGGCCCCGTGGCCAACGTTCACCTGCAGGATGCGGAGTTGAGGATCCATTATGGAACCCCCATCTCCGCATCCCGCTGTGAACTGGAGGCGGAAGGCCGGCCTCCCGGCTTCGGCTCCCCTCCGGCGCAGGCCTTGCCTCCAACCCTGTGGTCGGCCGGCTTGCCTCCCGCTGCACACCTAAAACAGTGCAGCGGGGCGTCGCACGTGCCGGCCTTGTGACCGGGTTGGCCACAGCGGAAGCATCGGTCACCCGCCGTCACTTCCGCCGTGCAGTGCACCCCCACATGGCCCACCGACAGGCACCTGAAGCACCTGGCCGGTCGGGCCTGCAGGAGCCTTGCCTGCGCCCTCAGGAAGCCTCCTTCCAGGAGGCTCCGCCCGTCTGCGACCTTTTGGGCCGCCGCGATAGGGCAGCCGACAACTGCTGCCCCCTGTCCACCACGGCCGAAGCGTATCGCTCCGGCCTTAACTGTGTCCGGGGAGCAGCCCCCGGCCTCCGCAACGGCGAGCCTGAGCTCTTCTGCCGTGACGGAGTCGTCCAGGCCCGTAATGCGCATTTCTGCGTATTTAATGGGCCTGGACACCCGGACGTCGGCTGCATCCAGCGACTCCCTTAGCCGAGCCGCTAGGGCGTCGGCCTTGGGGCCACTGGCGGCGCCGGGGACCTCGAGAAGCCGGGCTCCCGTCCGTGTGCTCTTGCACCGGACACCCGGGATCTCGAGGGCCTTGACGTCGACGTTGGCCTTTACTTTGGCCAACACCTCGGCATACCCCATGCCCCTCGACGCTGCCTCCGCCGTCAGAGTGACGACGACGGCAGTAGTGCGAGGGGCGCGGAGTTTCCCCGGCGCTGCCTTCGCGGCGGCCCGGCCCTCCTGGCCTTCTTGGCGGAATTCCGCCTCTTCTTACTGGCTCCAGCCACCTCCCAGCCCCCTTCCAATGGGGTGGAGGTAGCTGGAACCACGGCTGGGGCTGGGGCTGGGGCCAGGGCTGGGGACGTCTTCCCCTTGCCCTTGCCTTTGCCCTTCCCCTTACCCTGAGCGAGAGGGGGCTGAGGAGCCGGGACCGGCAGAGTCGCACCCGCACCCGCGGCTGGGCGGGTAGGGCCCCTTTGGGCTACAGCCGCGTAGCCGGCCGCTGGTGGCGCCAGAGGCGGACGGCGGATGGAGTCCATTAGGGCCTCCATCCGACACATCATCCGCTCTTCTAGCGCCTCCACATAGGGGAGCCAGGACTCCGCCGACGGTGCCCTCGGCTGCGCCGGCCGCACCGACTGTGCAGGCTGCTGCACCGGTTGCACCGGCTGCTCTGGCTGCGCCGACTGCCTCCCCGACGAGCGAGTCACGCGCGCCGTCTCCGCCGGTTGCGCCCGCTGCGCCGGCTGAGCCGGGCTCGCCATCGCCCTCTTGAGCCCTTCGACGGCTGCAGCTAGTCGAGCCGTCTCCCGACGAGACTCGGCCAGCTGCGCCGCCAGGCCCTCATTCTCGGAGGCGATGTCGAGCACAATGCGCAACATCGCCTCCTGCTCAGGGTTTGGGGACCCCCGGAAGGACGCGGTCACCTTCTGGAGTCTCTCCATGAGTGACCGCGTCCTCCCGCTCGGTTCCGACACCGCCGAGGTGGAAGGCCTCGGCGGTGACCCTACCGCGGCCCTCCCAAGAGCCGAGGGGGCTCGGGTGGATTGCCCAGCCCTCACGCCACCCCGCGCCCCTCGTCGGCCAGCAACATATGTAACGACCTAATATTAAGGAATCGGGCAGCATTGATTCCAATGTTACATATATTATTTCGAACGAATTGTCAATGTAAAACGAGTGCATCACATCACCTCATCATTAAATAAAATAACTTAATACTTACGTTTTAGTATCAAAACTGCAGAAATAAACAACAACAACCTTGATCTATTCCGCACTTAACGCGTCCGAAGTCGCGGACAACAGCTAGTTTAAACTATAAATCAATATAAATGAAATTAATAAAATAATTTAATTAATTTAAATGAAATTATAATAAAAAGAATTGGTTACAATTGTCAAAAATATGTAAATATTATATTACAATACCTATATTTAATTCAATACTCAATAGGAGTAATATATAACTAAAGTTGTACTTTGCAAAATCAAAGTAAAAAAATAATCATGTAGACACAATTAGATAATAGATATGTCCCTATTATTAGTAGTTATGTTTCACTTGCTCTGTTAAGACATAACTCATTAGTTTCTTCATAAAAGACGTAAATGATTTGCGGGAGCAACTGTCATCTGATCCCGTATCTCGAGCGGAAAACCTGCGCCAGAGTCTCGTCCTTCAATCAGTGAGGTTTGCTGTAAATTCGATTTAACCCTACTCACCATGTTACCCTGCAAACCGAAGCAATAACCTTACAGATTTGCGATCCACATATTTATTTTGGAGAATATGTATAACAATAAGCAGAAGTTGATCGACAGAACAGTCGAAGGCACAATGAACCGCAATCAAAGTTGGTGAAACTCACTTCACCCGCTTACCTACCGCTCCAACATTGTTTGAGCGCATAAATTTATGGTAACGTTTCTATGTAGTTAGATGGCATTTTGCTATGAATACAAACATTTCATGTGTGACGGTAAAACTTTCGCTACTGGTTTGTCAAGTTAAAATGATTAACTCACGGCCACCGGCCTTTAAATATACAGAAAGATAAATAAGCACAAACTGACAAAATTCTTTACTGCAAGACTAGATATCAATTAATGATATCTTTCCGACTGAATAATTTATTAATTATACACATCATTATGTAAGCTCTGCTTTCACTGCTCGGGGTAGAAGGACCCTCTCACTCAAGATCTAACTGAACTGAAGACTGTTCTTAAAGTCGTAAGAACAGTATGGTTTTTGGTAGTGTTTTTTTTAATAGTTTTCTTACCGAAGATTTTGTCGTTTTTCTTTTTTCATTTTCCCTATTTTCCCGTTTGCAAGTAGCAAAGTACGGTTGACATTTCGGGTGTTACGCACTTTCGTAGGCCACGGTGACAGCTTCAGGTAGACCGGGATCATGTTCTTATTTGCTACATTTAAAATAATAACAAAACAAGATATTTCATGCCTATTATTTCACCCCTTTCAATATTATGATAAATGATACAACGGGTATTATATTAATGATGTTAGTCAATGATTAATTTGGAAAGTTTGGAAACTGGGATTTTCAGGTGCTCAGATGTAAAAGGCGTATTAGATGTCGGAAGTTTATTCTGAGTCATTCCACGATATCAAGTAATTAATTAATAATAAGTTACTAGAAATATTTCAGTTACAGAGGACGCAGTCGGAAATCCTTTGCCGAAAATGCGACCCTAACTTATCGAACTATTAATTTTATACTATTATTTTTACTTTCTACGCCGATTTTTTACAAGCTTTTATTATTTAGGTGGGAAGGTATTACTTAAAATGCACATAAATTCAAAAATAAATAATGATACGATAAAATTGAATAATAATACAAAAAAGCGTCCGATTAATAACTAAAAAGCAAGACGTGAAATAAACGACGCGACGTGGGCTAGATTTTCAAATTCCAGAATAAACTTGCTTAAAATGCAATTCTGTCACTTAGAATTTCCTAAGGAAAAACTTTAACAACACTTTGTCTGACTTGGGCCAATGCCCCACGACGTCGTGGTCGTCCTCACGATCGAACGCAAACATCGCGCAACCTTGTGCCGGTTGTGACACAAGACCAATGAGAAAAAAAAAAGAGTATTATGTATTTGTTTCGATTTTATATTTAACTAGCTGGCCCTCCCTGGCTTCGGCCATGTTGTATTTAGAACCCCCGTTCCACCCCTTTAACCCACATATTTATATGGCCGTAATTTTTTTCATAAAATATATGGGAATATGCGGGATTTGTTGACAATTATGATTACTACTCCGCTTTCTTGGGTAGTAGCATGATGATATGACACTCACAAATAATGTGGCTTTCTGAATTAAATTTTTAAGCATTTTGAATGCTTACTTTTTCTAAAGATTTAGATCGGAAAGAGAAATCGAAATGAAAAATCGAATATCTGGGACGTGTCTAGGTGGCTCAGTTGGTCAGAGCATTCCCCCTGTAAGGGACTGGTCGCGTGGCTTTCTATTGTTAAAAGAATTGTAAATATTGTTCAGTACAACCTCACAAACTGCACCACCTCTTTATGATATTAGTTTAGATAGCATACGAGGGTCAAACTGAAAGTTCTTAGAAAATCAAAAACTGATTACATTAGCCAGTTATTAGTTTTATTATATCTTTTCAAAATATTGTCCATTCACGTCAATACACCGCTGCATGCGATGGAACCACTGGGAAAAGCACTTTGCCCACTCGTCCTTAGGGGTCTCTTCAATGGCATCGCGATACGCAGCCACCGCTTCTGCAGCATTCATAAACCGCTTCCCTTTAAGTTTTTCTTTAATTTTTGGAAATAAATAAAAATCACAAGGTGCGAGGTCGGGGCTATACGGCGGGTGACCCAGTAATTCAACGTTTGATGTCGCCAAATAGTCGATCGTTCGCTTGGCGGTGTGCGACGAGGCGTTGTCGTGGTGAAGGAGGATCCTACTGCGAGGTCGTTTCTCTCGAACTTTTTCCAAGACAAGTGGCAAACAATTGGTAGTGTACCATTCTGCAGAAACTGTTTTTTGATCCTCTAACACAATTGTTACGAAATGACCTATCCTTCCAAAGAACGAGGCCACCATTTTTTTTCCCGCACTTCGATCTCTCTTCACTTTAGTTGGCAACTCCTCGAAAGGAAACACCCACTGAGCAGATTGTCTTTTGGTTTCAGGATCATAACAGTAAATCCAGCTTTCGTCACCTGTTAGTATGTCGAACACAGCATTAGAGTCACCTCCGTTAAATCTTTCAATCATTTTACGGCACCAATCCACACGATGGAGTTTTTGAGCCTCAGTCAAATTATGAGGTATCCACCGGGCGCAAAGCTTCCTGACCGCTAAATGTTCGTGGAGGATTTTGTGCACTTGACTCATACCGATGCCTAAGCTTGTCCGAATCTGCTGATAGGTCACTCTTTTGTCAGTCTCTATCATACGCCGCACAACACAGATGTTATTTTCAGTCGTCGCCGTAGAAGGCCGTCCCTCACGTAAATCATCAGTGAGATTAGTGCGACCACGTTTAAACTCATTAAACCAGTTGTAAACAGTCGCACGAGATGGGGCTTCATCGTGAAAGGCCAATCGTAGTCTATCATAACTTTCTTGTTGACTTAAATGACATCGAAAGTCATAAAAAATCATTGCACGAAAATTTTCTCGTGTTAAATTCATGTTAACGTGACACAGACAATTTTCAATTTGCCGCCAAATCGTAAAACAAATGATAAATGAATGAAATATATACTCAGTAATATTGGCAAAGAGTTCTATTTTCAAATTTTAGAATTATTTTTTTATTATATTGTTTATAAGTGGCCAGTTCTAAGAACTTTCAGTTTGACCCTCGTAGAAATATAGATATACATTGAAGTATAGATTGAAGAGGTATTCAATCAAGTTTTATAATTATAGTTTATTAAATAAAACTTATAATTACAGCATGTTCCTCTTATTACAACAATTTTAATGAGTTAATTAAGATTGTATCAACAAGAGGAACAGTTACAACAAAGATACTGAGCCGTAAAAAGATTTAATATACCTATCCAATCCATGGTTTTTATGGCTATTATATGGTAAAATTGCGTTATTTATCACTGGAGCTCAATCAATAGTATAGATAAGCAGTTCATTGTTCCAGTGCAGAAATAACTAAATACATTATAAAACAAAGTACTACGCCGATACTGTCTGTCTTTCTGTTCGCGATAAACTCAAAAACAACTGCATCGATTTTCATCCTGTTTTCAACAATGGATAAAGTGATTCTCGAGAAAGGTTTAAGTGTAAAATTTGTCAAGTTTTTGAATATATTGACTAAAATATAATGATATTTGTTAAAGGTAACGGAAAAAAATAAGCCGTCTGAGCTTTCAAGGAAAACGCTGCTTAAACCCTTTGAGATATAACAAAATAATGTATGGTGGAACTGTGTATCTTATATATAGGTTGTGGTGGTGGAATAGGGTCTCATGGGTAGCGAGATCCGGATCAGAATCCCACGCGGGTGAAGCCGCGGGCATCAGCTAGTTATTTATAAACTGTTAATTTTGCACTGGAACTTCAAATACTATATCATCTAGGCACATATACCAACAACTACGTCTGCCATAGCAGACCTGCATTTCCATAACGTACTTCAATTTCACTAAGCAATATTTGTTGAGAATTTCTAATAAGGGTAGGTATTCGCCCGCTTATGCAGAAGTTATTATATATATAATCTATGCGGATTACTGTGATACTAGCTAATATTAATTTAAAATTAAATTATTAATCAAAACAGCTTAGTGATGAGTGCTTCCAAGTTGAATTAATCCTGAACTCGCATCCCTAGTTGTAAGCGCCAAGGGAGTCGTTTCGGAACCTGGAACCGTCTAAATCTACACCCGAACTATAAGTACACGTAATTGGAAGGATGAAGGATGGAGTTATGGTGTGGTGTAGAACATAAATGTATACCTATATAAAATTACTCCCTATTGATAAATATGTAACGTACTCAATATTAATTAACAAGAAGTTTACAGTGTAAACTTCTTTAGATTACACTGCAGATATAAAATAATTAAAAAAATATACAGCTATTGTATTATAACTCCAACTAGTTAATATGGTGGCCTAGGAGATCAGTGCGAAGAAAACGGAGGCAGCGTACCGACCCACTCCTCGCTGTCTCTTCACATCCCCTCCACAGTCCACAGCCCTCCACTCATCAGAGAGACACGTGGAGAAACTAAATAATCAAAACATGACAGACTCCCGCCTCTGTAGAACATCAACCGGAAACATGAATGCCTTTCCCAAAAGAAGCATGAGAGGCGTTGCCACTTCCATTATCCAGATTTTCTTGCCCAGCATCTCTGACTGGTTTTTGATCCGATGTTCATTTTCGCACTCGTGCGATCGACATTTATTGAGTAGTAGTCGTGCCGCGTTCGCGGTGTTAAGTGTGAGAGAATGTCTATACCTCTTTCTCTCTGCAGGTGGCAATATCCATTCCGATATTTTACACGCCAGGCGTAACAGTAAATATCATCGCTAGTACAAAGAAGGATGTTTTGCCGTTACAAACTCCATGCGTATTAAATAAATTGCAGCTGCGGTAGTTCTTATATATAATGCTGAAAGGATCAATGAACTTATCGTTGGTGTTTAGAGCCGCCAGACCAGCAAATAATATCTAATCGATTGCAGAAATATAATTCCCGTAAATATAATTATAATGATGATGAATTGTGTAAATTCTCCTCTGTCTTCCCCTGGGAAGTGCAGCTGTGACTATATTAAAAAATACAGTAGTTTTCTTATACTTCAATAGTATAAAAACGTAGATATCCAAAGAACATTCTAGAGCACAAAATAGCGTAACAAATTGATAGTTTCTGAGGCTGGTTCAATTGCCACAATGAATTCGACCTCGGACCATCGGGACCGGGGCGTAGGTCCGTCACCGATTAAGATACCCGCATGATCTAGCGTTGTGCATTATCCAATACTGCATAAGATGCGCCAGGATGTATCAGTTGATCCCAGTTCCCATGTTTTGGAAGTGGAAGTGGAGAATAACGTAATGACAATTTTGAATATGGTTTTGTGTTGTGTAGGAATGACAAAACAGTTATATTATAGTAGCTATACAATTAGGTACATTCGATTACTAAACTTTCTAGTTATAATCGTAAAATATACGATTATACTTCGGCGTGATAGAATTACAGCTTAGATATTAGTATGTAAAAAATGTTAAAATGCAAATAATGTTGAACCGCGCCCGCGGGCCGGCGGGGGGGTATTCGAAGGGATTCCAGCACGGGAAAAAAAAAAGGTACTCGTATATGATATTTCTTTCTTATTTATTAGTTGCCAGGTGTGCCTGCGACTTCGTACGCGTGGACTAGAATCTGGGTTTCATTTTTTTGCACCGCACACTTATTCTTATTTCAAAAATAATGGTGGACTAAATACGTCTTACAATAATATATCAGCTATGTTTCAGAACAAATCCCGTCAACATCGGCCCAGCCACTTGGGAGATAAGCCGGAACAGACAGAAAATTTTAAAAATTGTAAGATCGATATAAGTGTATATCGTACTTTTTACACTTATTTGTATTTATTAAATTATTTTAAAATTCTAATAGAAACTATTTTTCTTTATTAGTATAGTTTGATGCTGGCGACCGTTGTTTATTGCAAGCTTGTATCTTACTTGCTCTATTGTTTCGTGGTAATGGTCATATCTTGGAAACCCAATTAAAACCACTTCTGATGTTGGACTGGATTCAAATTTGGTATACATACTTGTGTTTTTCGGTGACAATGCGATAATATGGTATTATGAAGCTGGTCTGATAATGGAAAGATAAACTAATTGAGTTTAGGGTCCGTTGTTTTGTCTTGATATATGCTCTGATGCTACATGAAATCCAGGGTCCGAAGATGGAGACGCTACCGTCTCCATCTTCGGTGTAGACTTCTAAACTAAACAAGATAAAGCTATTTTTGAGTATTTTAATTTCTCTTGTTATGCACATACTAGAAAGCTAGTATTTTTAAATTAATACATTTTTTTTATACTTCACACCTCTTTCCCTTCGGGATAAGTAGTCTTTACACACTTCACGAATTGCTTTTACTGCCAATATCTATATGCAATGTCAATATAATATTACATTTTTTTGACGAAATACATACACTAAAGGTAAAGGGGGAGGGAGGGATCATAAATACACGGGGCACATAGATATTGTACTTATATTTAAAAACTGAAAAACGCTATGCAGTCTTGAACGTCACTGGAATGCTCAGAAATGCACAAGAATAACAGTTATGACACCACTTGCCGCCAGTTAGCCGTTGGCCTTCAAGAACTATAAACGGGTTTGTACTGCCGACTGCGATCGTGTTTTAGCACTATCTTATTAGTTGTTTTTGTTATTTTATTTAACCAAAGGTTAGTGAATGTGTGAATACTGTGGAACACGACTGGGTGCTGCGCGGTTCGTTGCTCGAGGGTGTCAGCATAACGTGTTATGCTGACGACACCCTCGTTATGACGCGGGGAGCAACGCACCGAAGCGCGGCACTAAAGGCCACGGCAGGGGTTGCTCAAGTCGTGGGTCGAATACGGCGGCTGGGACTCGAGGTGGCTCTCCACAAATCCGAGGCTATGTGTTTCCACGGGCCTCTCCACGGTTATGCTGGTTCCCTCAGGTGGCCCACCTGCGGGAACCAGCATAACCGTAGGGGGCGTAAGCATCGGCATCGAGCCCACGATGAAGTACCTTGCGAGGACGCCGCAGACTCATCTACGCCCGGGACTACCGACCTCCATGATCGGGGCCTGAGGACGGCAGTTGGCCGACTCGCCGTCCTTACAGAAGCAGGCCGTGGCGGAGGCGTGTCGTGTGTGCCCTACACACGCCTGCCAACTCACCGAAGCGGGATAAAACCCGACCCCACCAGGCGAGGCCGCGGTGGCGGCCAAAGTCCGACGACAACCCTGGGGTTATCCTTTCGAGGGCTTACCCGGGGTGCCCGGCAACGGACACTTGGGGAGGACACCGTGCGGTTTTAGTCGAGACACGACATAACCACCCCCGCTGGCCGGCGGGGGGGTATCCGAAGGGATTTCCGCGCGTTAGAAAAAAAAAAAAACCTACGGCCTACCACGGCGCGCAATTATGCAGTTCGGTTTGGGGCAGCGGTTCAGAGGGTACGAAAATGGAGCATGTACCAAAGTACCCTCCGGGTGGGGCAGAAAGATGCAAAGACATTTTTTGTTTAAAATCAGTACATCATTATGCCTAGTCACATTTAGCGGTTATTTCATATCAAAAATTAAACTAACATATTAGCTAATGCACACGCCAACAAAAGTTCACATATGATGCTTTTCATACATTATAAAAAAGGTTGATTTTTTGTGATCCAATGATCCCCATCACCCCCTACATGAGCAGCTACAGATGGAGACTGTCGCAAACGATTGGTCACGGACACAGATAAAAACGAAAAAACCGAGTCAAGTGAGGTTCGATTACTTCACTCTTTTGTACAGCCTTGGAGGACGCGACACTCCTCGTAAGTACTGTTTCGACGTTATGATGAAGCTGAACAATTGTTTTACGAAGTACCGTTTTTTTTTCGTGTTGAAATCCCTTCGGATAACCCCCACCCGCCGGCCAGCGGGGGCGGTAATGTCGGGCTTAAACCGACTAAAACCGCACGCCGTCTCGGGTCTTAAAACGCCGGGGTGTAAGGTTGCCCATAAAGCATATCCCTCGCACCCCGACTGTTTTACTAAGTACCTATTCATCATATTCGTTTTCGTATTGTTTTAATTTTCAAAACTTGGGAATGCGTTAATAAATCTAGGTATCTAGGCGTCTGTAGACCCGAGACGGCGTGCGGTTTTAGTCGGTTCAAGCCCGACATAACCGCCCCCGCTGGCACGCGGGGGGGTATCCGAAGGGATTTCCGCACGATAAAAAAAAAAGGTATCTATCTAGGTAATATAAAGAAATTCGTGTCACAGTGTTGGTTATCTACCAGGGTGCGAGGGAAATGCCTTATGGGCCCACCTTATACCCCGGTCTGAAGACTCGAGACGGCGTGCGTTTTTAGTCAGTTCAGTTATTTGATAGGTCTAAGAATAGGTCGTTCCTAAGCTATTTTTATACCCCTAGGTGATTGGGATCAGAACTTCGCGCGGGCGGAGCTGCGGGTTAACAACTAGTATATAAATAAAAACATATCACCTAGGCTTTCATCATGTAGGCTTTCGTCTCGGGGTTGGTAAGTCAAGCGGTAGTGGTTCCCATGTAAGCCAAACAAAGCAATATAAACCGGCCAAGTGCGAGTCGAACTCGCCCATGAAGGGTTCCGTAGAAGCAAGTAAAATTTCTATATTTGAGTTAATTGAATGAAAGATAAATTGCGGTTTACGATTAATGACGTATTAAAAATTTAGTTTTATCATTCTCTTATTTGAGAAGTTACAGGGGGGGGGGACACATTTTACCACTTTGGAAGTGTCTCTCGCGCAAACTGTTCAGTTTAGAAAAAAATGATATTAGAAACCTCAATATCATTTTTGAAGACTTTTCCATAGATACACGTATTATATAAAAAATATTTTTTGGACTTCAGTTCTAAGTATGGGGTACCTACCCCCAAAATGTATTGTTTTTTTTTCTATTTTTGTGTGAAAATCTTAATGCGATTCACAGAATACATCTACTTACCAAGTTTCAACAGCATCGTTCTTATAGTTTCGGAAAAAAGTGGCTGTGACATATGGACGGACAGACAGACAGACATGACGAATCTATAAGGGTGCCGTTTTTTGCCATTTGGCAACGGAACCCTAAAAATGCGGAGCAGGAGAAAAAAAACTTGTTGCTCGGATGAAGACGTTTAGAATTGCGAATCCCTATAAGTTCCATAGCAATAGACTTGAAAACTAGTAGGTATTTATCTCGCTTTGATCACAAGTAAAACATTTATTATCAAATAGGGTATTTCTATACAAAAGCCTTATTAAATATTTATGAACTGTGATGAACGTGTTACGAGACGCTGACAGCACACCTATTAGAGTGTATGAAAGAATATAAAATGCAATAATCGTAAAATAAGCACTTACGCTGATGGTATATAATATTAATATTGCCTCTTCTTGGAGTCTTAATTCTCATCAACGGGATTATATGTGCAAACAAACAGTATTGAATTATTTATTATATAACGGGAATGGCTGAAATTGAAGAATAGTTCAAACACCTTCAAAATAACGAAACGATAAATAAAATAAATAAATAAATAAATACTCTACGACATTCTACACGGCGCTTTCTAGACCCAAAGTAAGCATAGTTTAACTAGCTTGTGTTATGGGTTCCAGAATGCGGATAAACATACTTTAATACTTTTTTTTGTTTGTAAATACATACAGATTTACGATCATCAATCAAAAGAATTTTATCTTAATTTCGGTGTAGGATGATGACAGTTTACGATCAAAATGGAATCTTAGATCTTTTTCATTTATGAGAATAAAAAATCACATGAAATTCTGTTTTATATTTACTAAATCCGTGCCCTGACCCGGTGCAATATAGCACATTACCGATGGAGTTTTCAAAAATTTTCTTTCATACAAACCTTGTCCTGACAATAACGAACCCAAAAAAAGAATTACCGAATCTGGTGCAGTCGTAAGTACATATATATCGGCGATTCATCTTCATTTAGACTGGTAGTTGCCCGCGACTGCACCCACATGAAATGTAGTTCCTTTGATTCTAAGTCAACGGGAACTATCATATATGTTTTCGACCCATATGCAACCTATAGGGTACTTCCGGTTGACCTAGAATTGTCAGTTTTGGTTAAAAGCAATGTCAAGCTCAAGTAAAGGAAATATTCCGAAAAATAAAAGTTATAAATTAAGGTAAATTTTGGTACTTGCAAGTTTTCGCGAAAATTTAAATTTGCCCATATCTTTTTATTGTGTTGACTCAGAACCTTGATTTTTATACACCTAATATGGTCTATAGACCTTAGTATCTGGTATAAATTTCAACTTGCTAGGTCCACCCATTCCTGAGTAAATCGGTGGTGACACAAGGACAGACAGACAAGAGAGTGATCTTATAAGGGTGCCTTTTTTGCCTCTTGAGGTACGGAACCCTGCACCCCGGCGTCTGTAGACCCGAGACGGTGCGGTTTTAGTCGGTTCAAGCCCGACATAACAGCCCCCGCTGGCCAGCGGGGCGGTATCCGAAGGGATATCCGCACGAAAAAAAAAAGAAAAGGTACGGAACCCTTCAAAAGAATTATTCAATTTGGTGCAGTCGTTCAGAAGTTATGCGCTTTATTACATACGTTTCAGAGATTGCTTTTAAATTTGTATAGTTTGATTCCAAACATGTTAACTGATATTGTTCGACACAGCAGTTCCATCCGTATTTCCAATATCAAAATGGTTTCTCATTTCTTTTCACCATATCTCGTAACCCTAATGTGACTCATATTTTACATACGAAATTGTGTACACCCAGTGCATCTTTACGGATAATTTTTCACAGAGGCAGTCCCCTTAACCACCCATGATGTATGACCGGCCCCCGGCCCTTTGACATCCGGTAAAAGGCACGTCTTCGCTAACTGTGGAATTATTTCTAAGGGTCGCACCCACTTTACGCACCGTTTACTGTTCTTCAATTATGTGATTTTCTATAAGTGGTCAGCACCTTCTTTCGTCTTTTTTCTTTTGACAAAATTGATAACTTAGATTTTTGATATAAAATTATGTTTTGATAACGTAGTGTAGATTCACCGATTTACGATCCTTAGTGTAGTGTACATATATTTTAAATGTGGTCTTTAAAATAGGAATAATATATCATAAACGATGGGTTGGTATTTATCCCATATATTGTTAAAAACACGTGTCACATTGTTTATTATATCACATTGTTAGTATTTTTTTATTAACACGCTTTTGTTAGATTTGTATATATAAATATGTTTGTTGGTTTGTATGATTCTAATAGCTGATGCCCACAGCTCCGCCCGCGCAGAAGTTTTGGTCATATCTCCGGTTCTACTTAACCAATCCAATATACGGCAGATTTTAAATCTGACTAAGAACTTTCTAATAAAAAAACCGCATCAAAATCCGGTGAGTACTTAGTGTTCAGTATCGTTCATTTTACATAACCCAACACGAAACAAAATCAGAAAGGTTGTGTGAGACTCTTTCTTTATGAGCTATTGCGACTAGTGTTCATGACTTAGCTACGACAGTATGAGGTATAATGATCAACGAATCCCACTCATTTGGATTCGTTCGGTGGGTGTGTACCGATATAACCGGTCAAACGCACGGGTCGAAGACCCTCGCCTTCAGGCGTTGCTTAACAGAAATATTTTCACACAGTTCAGTGTTCGTTTCCACCTTTGAGTTATTTTTGCACTTTTATCAGCGTTCTGATTATTTTTATTGCTAGTAAAATTTCTTATGCTGATTTTACTTGCTTCGTGATAGGTTTATTTCTAGGTATCACGAATGCAATCATACTAAAGGCAATACTCGTTAAACTCCTTACCGTGGCAGAGCTTAGAACCCTATGTAGGTGACAATTTGCGAAATAACCTCTGCAGTATCAGCAAAGCGGGATAACATCGAGTCTCTGCGACAAATGAATCGCAAAAAAAAATTTCACATGACCAAAACGACTCATTTCATTAGTCTAAAAGTCTCGCAAGGCCAGGTCAAGAGTACCCGCAAACGGCGTGTATGTATGAAAACAATTAGTATGAAAGTAAGAGAAGCGAAAGACGTATGCCAGGATTGTAGCAAGTGGAAGGACGTGGACCTGCCCCAGTGGGAAAGAGGCGTGAGGAGAGACATGAGTTTCAAGTACTTATAGCCAGGCCATGCTTTTTGTTAACCTCCAAGTGACTGCCACATGCTTGTTTGCTACCTGATAATATTAAGAAAAAGGAAATTAAACGTAGGCAACGTTTATGACCTTTTATCTTATACTATATCTATAAGTACCTTTTTTTTTTTTTTTTTTTTTTATCGTGCGGAAATCCCTTCGGATACCCCCCCGCCGGCCAGCGGGGGCGGTTATGTCGGGCTTGCACCGACTAAAACCGCACGCCGTCTCGGGTCTTCAGACGCCGGGGTGTAAGGTTACCCATAGAGCATATCCCTCGCACCCCGGCTGACCCTGGGCCATCTCACCACTAACAGCATCGCTCATCCTGTCTCCTCTGAAAGCAGAGGAGTACGGAGAGCGATGTGTTCCCGCCACGTTGGGTATTGGCCGACGATCAATGCCAACCCTATGAAGGGGTGAAGGGGAAGCCATTGACCGCCGCCCAGGGTGTACCGGCCGCTCCGATTCCGTTCCCCCCGGACTGCAGCGGGATCGGAATCGGAGCGACACTCGAGGAGGTTACCCAACACACACCCCTATCTATAAGTACCTATATACAATAAGTCGCTTTAAAATTGTAGTATGAGCACTACAATTTTAAAGCGACTTATTGTATATACTTATAGGTAAACACCTTATTACGCATTCCATTCTATAAATATATTACACCCATTTCAAAATGGAACAACATATAGGTGAATATGAGACACAATCCCCCATTTTCGCCGAGACATACGATGTCACGTGACATGATACAGATGTAGCGGTGAATACCGTCTCAATAATACGTGATCAATTGTACAATTGTCTGTTCCCGTCCTCTCGTAATATTACGTCTCAAGGTGGCTCCAGACAGATATTTAATGTACTTTTCCTTAACAATATTCTTTATGTGGATCGTATATGATTATTGTAAAGCTTTCTACATCTATTTATATATCAACTACATAATGTCAAGCAATCAAAGATAATTTTGAAATTACCACGATCAAGGGCAGGCATAGGCTAGTATTGTTAGTTTCGGCTTTAACACTGTCATAAACATTGTTTAAATGTAAACCGCTTAGAATAGCCCGTTTGTTTACAGAAACAGTCTGGCATTTCATTGTAAGACCCTTTCAACAATATAATACGGCCATCCTCATCACCCCGTTACATTTCAAACTGACATCAAAAAATACACAACCATCGCAAATAAATTCCCCCTTTATTAGAACGGTTCAAAAGACACATCAACTCAACAACCGTTTTAATGGACATAAAATTCAATTGGGACAAGCGTATTATAGCGTTAAACATCAAAGATAGTTACGAATAAGCCGCAAAGCGTGATAATGTAAAGGTCCAGTCGTTACCCAACGGAACTCCAAACAGAGCAATGGGCCGCGATATGAAGAATGTTTCTCCTCACAAACTTTCCCTCATTACAAATCTACCCTCACTAATGACGACGGCGAACCTTTTTGCACGATACTTGGCCATTCGTCTTCCAACGGGCGACGTGAGCAGACGATTCCACATGCCGTCCGCCGTCAGAGCACTAGATAAATGGATGGAACTTTTCATTACAACACACCTCTCCTAATAAGGTCGACAAGGTCAATTTTACGTAGGTACAAAGATTAAACCGACCTCGAGAGTTGAAATAATCCTTGAACCTAGCCATAAAACAAAACGATAGATTAATAGTTTTAGAAGACCATCGGGGTTCAAAATAATAGGAATAATGTCAAAACAAATTATTGACCTCTCGATTACGATTACGGAGCTATTTGGGCCGTCATTCACGAACTTTTCTTCACAATCAAAAATTTAAATGAGTTTCCCCGTTTCACGAGAAAGCGTATTTTTTTCTTTTAATGCCATTTGGGGATGGTATTACTCTTAAATGAATATTCATTCGGTGCGAAATCGTTTAAGAGATAATAGATTGAGGTTCATATTAGGTTCGCAATGAATTATGATTCTTCGTTTTGTATGCGGGAATTCAGTTGTTGGATTCGTTTAAATGATTAATTGTTTTCCACGGCGATTACTTACTAATTGGTGGCTGTGATGAAAACCTTACCTGAAAAGAAAAAAACATTGTAATGAATGTATGGTGCTGAAGAGAAAATGAGAATTAAATTAGGGTGGATTATAGTTGCTAGTTTTGATTGTAATAGGAACCAATAATATGCTGAAATTAGTTACCACGTGTTTGCACTAAGTTGCATAATACTTGGTATAATATTGTGTAGGTTTAGTAATTTCAGAGATTCCTTGATAGGTTATATACTTACAAGAATACGCTAATGACTTGCGCAGACCAGGGACTTTTGTCAGCGTGTTTTTTCGTCCTTTAATAACGCAATAAAACGAATTAAAACTACACCGTACGGAATACGCAATGCAACCGAGGAGACCGAACTGGACAAAGGCACGGGGAAGTCCCTGAAAAAAAATGAAACTAACGTGACTAGCCCCAGTATTCTTTTTGAAAACTTCTCCTTTTTCCTAAACTTCATTTGAATATCAATAAAACATAATCCCAGAAAATTTGCTTCAAAAGCTTGCGCTTCACTAAATTTTCGAGCAAGAAATGATCGGGCGCCGGCGGTGTGTATTGCGACCGTGGTACTTTATCGGTGGGCATTGTATTCAAGATTCAGGGATTTACGTCCTCTGCCGACAAAAGTCCCTCGTCTGCGGAGATCATAAGAGTCCAAAAATGTATGGCTAAGTAGTCTAGTTTTCTATTACTCGTGATAGGAAACCCCCTTATCCAAAAACTCAATTGCAGCATGTATTTTAAATATTCTTCTTCAAACTTTGCAAATTAAAATTGAGTAAGAGATACAATTATGGTTTAAAGGAAGGAAGGTTTTAAGAAATTACTCGTTCGAATGTTAAGTTATAATAGTTACACCAGATGGAAGATTGTTTTGTCATGGTAATGGTATTTTCATCTCTCCTGTTCGGAAAGTATAATTGTCATGGGTAGATAGTCGGGTGGAAAGTAGCTTATTTCATCCCTAGGGTGGAAAGTATTTTTTTTAAAATTTTAAGTTTTACCATGGAGTCCATGATAATTTAATTAGGTGTCATAAAGCCATGACGCTTTTTTTTACATGGCCGCCGCCTAAATGCACATCTCGTGAGCAACTCGATTACAATGTAACCAATAGATTCGATTTTCAAAACTTTTCTAGTGTTGGCAGTATTAAAAAAAAAACACTTTAAGTTTGCTAAAGAATTAGCGGGAAAACGTGATTCAATATAAATAAATACCTTGTGTTAATTGTGGTTAAAAATGGTTTCGGAAAGTGATTTCAGTGACATGGCTATTAATTTAACTCCCGATGAGATTTAAGAACAGGCAAAAGCTGTGGTTAATAATCTATTTTCAAATTGTTCTAATTTTACTTTAAATTTTAACTGATAATCAGTATACCCATTAAATGTGTGTGTAGTATTTTAATTTCCTCACATAGTCGAAATGAAAGTAGAGTGTTTACCTCGGGTGAATGTCACCATTTCACCCTCGAACTATTGGCGCTCTCACTTCGTTCGAGGGCCAGAAATATCTCGGGTGAAATGGCTGCCTTTCAACCCTTGTGTAACAATCTACTATTTTCTTTCGGTGCCAGTAAATTGAACTACATAATTATATTATTCATTATATAGGTATATTATTATTATTTTATGACCAAATGTCTATCGTAACAACTGAATAAGATATGTTCAAAATAAATACGCACAATGAATCTTAGTACCTACGCGAATTTCTATGTGATTTCCCGGGAGGACACAGAAAATTCAGCTTCGCATGTAGAAGAGACCGTAACTACCGTCATAACTAACTTGCTATTGTTGTATGTAACAGTTTTCAATCTTGAACAAGTTATATCATAATTCAGGCACACGAGGTGGAACTCCAGGTTAAACTTCCACCACATAATCCAAATCAAAAATACCTTAAATGTAGTTAAACGGGATGACCGTAGCACGGTCATTCAAGTACAGCTTTTCAACATGCCTTTCTTCCGCAATCTACGACTGTTTACTAGGGAAGAATACGAATTTATAAATCGAAACTTAAGCATGTTTAAAATTAAATAAAGTTTAGAGTTTATGAACAACCTTCGTCAATGTCATTGTTATGAACTTTTAATCGGTTCTCACCGTTAATTAGATCGACTTTTTAATGAGACGCCTACTTGCTATTCAGGGCACTCTTTCTTTAAAAATAAATGATTGTAATACTTGTTATATTCCAATTTTAAATCATGGGCGTTATATATACTAACCTTATAAAGAGGAAAGATGAAACTACTGAACTGATTTCAAAAATTCTTTCACCATTAGAATTTTATCCCTGAGCAACATGGGCTACTTTTATCCCAATATTCCTACGGGATGAGGACTTACGTGGGTGAAACCGCGTGGCTATGCTGATCCTAGTATAAAAACGGATCACAAAATGAGTTCTCAAAACAGAATAATACATACTGAAATTCGAAAGATTTTGTCAATTAAAAAACAACGTAAGATCCTCTGTTATTTATTATTGTGGTCAGTAGTTATAATAGACGCACATCTCCGTGGCAAATCCTCTGGCGGCCGCGTGTCGCCGGTTGATAAGCAGCCGATGGGCTAGAACGCTGGGGCTCCAAGTAATATGCGATAGAGAATCAGATGTATTTTTATTTAGTAAGCTTGCTAAATGTGTTTTTAATAACGTTGTTCTTGTTCTCACGAATAATAACTATATTCTTAAACAAAGCACGAATAAATTTAACAATTATATATGTACTTAACACGTTTACTATCAGCATTATCTCCAGCTGCCGAGAAGAGATTTGTCGGATAATTCGGAAAGAGCATTTTCTTTATAGTAAAGTCGTAGCTCCTTGCGTGATGTTATGAATATTGCAATGAAATCGCTTACTTATTTTTCTTTGAGGTAAATATCGAAATACAAGTTCGTAATTTGAACTGACAGAATAAAAAAAAATATTGAGAAAAAATGTTACTGGTAAAATAAGTAGCGCAGTATTAACAGTTTATAACTTGTACTGTGTGCAGTCTGCGACGACGACGCTTAATGATGATAGCAACACACTGTTAACTAACCGTTGACCAACGACAGTTACGCTCACTGTGTACCCTCGTCTACAGAACCACTAACATTTTAACTTTTGTATAACGTGTAGGTATGTACGTTTTTTTACTATCTTCTTTATATATAAAAATGAATTGCTGTTCGTTAGTCTCGCTAAAACTCGAGAACGGCTAAACCGATCTGGCTAATTTTGGTCTTGAATTATTTGTGGAGGTCCAGAGAAGGTTTAAAAGGTTTGTCATCGATTGAGGCAGTACGAAGTCTGCCGGGTCAGCTAGTTTAGAATAAATTATGTGGGCTAATTAAGTGGTGAGCAAAAATGTATTTAGGAGTTTGGATATTGTTTAGTAAATGCAACCCGGGGATCCTGGCAATGGACACTTGAGGAGGACATGGTGTTTTAGTCGGTCCGATTCCGATACACCCATCTCATCGTTGGCACCGATGGGGTGGAACCAGTGGGGGATTCCAGACGTAAAACAAATTATAAAACATACTACTAGACTGTACAAAACAAATAATTTGTATCGAGTTTTTTTTTTTCTTTTGTGGCGATTTCGATGTTTTCGCCAATAACTCGGGTTATAAAGTTTCGGCTTGAGCTTGGCTCAAGGTACATACCTACACTACTTTATTCCATACATTTTACCCTTGTAAAATTAAGTGAGTTCTGGCGACAGTGGCATCTTACTCTAGACAGGTGTCAAAATTCATTAACACGTCCCGTTCTACATTTTTGATCTGAACAGCTTGTCTAGTGGTATTCATAGAAATCATTGGTTAAATAGCTTAAATATGTAACTGGAATCGCAGTGCACCATCCCATGACAAAGAACATCTATATTTTACAAACTCTTATCTAGCGTGGGTATAAAACCCGCGCCCTAAATATCTATAGCTAATATAATAGAAGAATAAAAACTCATTGAATGTATTTACAAGACAAAAGAGTGACAATGATGAAAATTTTCAATTAAAACAAAACAAGTGGAGGGGTATTGTCACGCGGCGCGGGCTTGCGACAGTTAGGAACGCTTGCGATTGTTGCGAATGGCGGGAATGGTGCAGCGTGGCGGAAGTCCGGCGCGCGAGCGCCTGTTCTGAAGCCGGCATCGACACCATGGCCGCTCCTTTCCACGCTAATGCAAATGGGGAATAGCGCGGTTCATTCACGCCATTAAGTTTGGAATGGCCGAGATTACAGCGAATGATATCATACGGAGGGACTGCGAGCACGTTTGAATGAGACACAGAACATCTTGATAAATAATTGGTCATTCATTAACTAGGTGTATATAATATGTATGTGTAAATTATTTGTATTCAATAATTCAAGATAATATAAATCATTTTTATTGAATATTTTAAATATAGGTAAATGACGTATAATTATTTTTGTAATCATCAGAGAACAAATTTTATATTCTTCAGTTTTTGTTCATTGTTTTATATACCTTTTTTTTTTTTTTATCGTGCGGAAATCCCTTCGGATACCCCCCCGCCGGCCAGCGGGGGCGGTTATGTCGGGCTTGCACCGACTAAAACCGCACGCCGTCTCGGGTCTTCAGACGCCGGGGTGTAAGGTTACCCATAGAGCATATCCCTCGCACCCCGGCTGACCCTGGGCCATCTCACCACTAACAGCATCGCTCATCCTGTCTCCTCTGAAAGCAGAGGAGTACGGAGAGCGATGTGTTCCCGCCACGTTGGGTATTGGCCGACGATCAATGGCAACCCTATGAAGGGGTGAAGGGGAAGCCATTGACCGCCGCCCAGGGTGTACCGGCCGCTCCGATTCCGTTCCCCCCGGACTGCAGCGGGATCGGAATCGGAGCGACACTCGAGGAGGTTACCCAACACACACCCCTCATTACCTAAAGTTTTGAGTTAAGGTGGTCGGTAACTCTTAATAAACATCGACACGCACGATAAACACGTTGACCTCCATACGTCAATATTAAGTATTTCATTTTATCAGTAACACATTCAAAGGCCTTATTCAATCACATCATAAAACGTGACATCATCTCAGTATTCATAGCTCGGCTACAAATCTACAATACGATACAAATCTAGCAGACACTCGCCAAACACAGTAGTATCTCCCCCTCGTTTCCTGCATCGTAAGTAACACACGTCTCGCTTAAGTCCACATACATAAATACTTTATATACAATAATAGGATTTATCGCTATGGAAATACAGTAAAAAATTCCATGACTACAACCATGTCGGAATCGGGACCTACTACAGTAAGCGTCAATCTACCGAGAGGGAACGCTATTTCGGTCTGTATGGCATACACAAGCGGTCTTTGAAATTTTAATCGTTACATTCACCCGATGGCACACTAGGCCGGGTGTTACCCATGTTCATAAGCTGCCTTGAAAAATGATTAAAAATGACAAAATGTAACAAAAATTTTGGTTACAGTTCATGTCGAGATGGTGCGGCAAAATGCATTAAATAATGTTGGACAATATCATAAATATCACGAGGAAACTTTTTTTTTTTTTTTTATATTTAGGACACGTCAATTTGACTTCACCTCGCCTGATGGTAAGCTGAAGGTAAAGTCTCAGGAAAGAGGGTCACCATTACATACACGTACCATGTTAACTAATAAGTATTTAACAAACAGTATTGGTAACACCGGTATATCGTCCGAATCAGGCATTCACTTGTCTTTCTGGTATTTAGGTGTAGGTTTGAGTTAAGTTTTGACCAAGTTTAAGACCATTTGCCAATATGGTCATTTTGATTCTGTGGACCATTTGTAGAATTGGACAAAATAATACGGGTCATTTTGGAACTCTAGATGATTTGCCACTATAGTCAAGTCTGTCAACCACACGGTTCTTTGTTGCAGGTTGTACTAGCCTAGATCAATTCACTTGGTCTACATTTAAAACCAAAGCATTTACCAATTCAACATGTTTAGGAAGGCTTTTTACAGCGGAACACGTTACGACGCCATTTTTGCGGGCCTGCTAACAAACAGAGTTAAAGGAGTTCAGTAGTACTACTATTCTCGTTTCTCACTCAGACGAGAGAGTTCACTTTGGGTTTGTTTGAAGGCTCGTTATTGGCGCTATCAGCCGCAATAACCCAATCACGAACGGTATTCGCCTCGGCCGGCTACATTGGCCTCCGGTAAGCTGCCCGACCTAATCCAAAGTCAGTTCTCTGATCTCTGAGATTCTACACCGATTTTTGAAGTAAAGGTAAACTTTAGGCGCATTGAGCACTTATTATTTTGTTCTGACCTTCATGAAGTATCGAACTGATATATAATGAAGATAGATGGCTCTGTAAATATTTCCTGAGGAATCAAAAAATACACACGTAATTTTCAAGTTTTTCTTCACTTCTGTCGACACTCTTGGAGTGCCAGGGTTTTTTTTATAAATAGCACTAGAGTACAGAGGTCGTTTAGTCCTCTCCAGTGTCCGGTTGGGCAGTAGATTCTGCAAATTAACTTTCTATACTATTATAAGTTACCAACTTTTACGATTGGATATTGGGTTAGGTCGTGTTACAAGGGCCCTTCATCACTATTTGATACGAAAATTGGATCCCTGCTTAGCTTTGATCCATTTGAACAGAGGTTTCTATTAGCGTCACAGACGAGTAAACTGAAAAAAAATGGTCGAGTGTGAGTACTGAAGGTTATGTATGTATATGGATTGAGGGACATACTTAACGTTGCTGTTGGAAAAATGTCGTACCCATACATCGATATAGGTCACGATCAGTACAATTGAACATAAGTTTCTACCACCGGGCCATGTCCAACACTACACTGCAATATGTAATTTTTTTATGATGTTAATAATAACGTACGGACAGCCAGTTTCTTATTCGTCCAGTTCTTTTGTCTAGTAATTTAGACGCTGGATCGAACTAATAATATATTTTGGATGTGTGTTTGGAGCCCGTTAATAGGACCACAAGACAGAGGATGTCCACATGTCTCGTCATCCCCCTTTATTGGCGATTATATCCTACTTTCTACATTAGTGATATTTCACATTTGTGATATTAATCACAAATGTGAAAGTATGTGGAGATATTTTGATGTTTGGATGTTTGTTACTCAACACGCTCTAACGACTAAACGAATCTGGGTATTTGTTACAGGAATAGATAAGGTAAAGTCTGTTATAACATATATTTTTATCCCTAGAATAGGTTCCCATGGGTTGCGGTAATGGGATCAGAATTTCACGCAGGTGGAGCCGCGGGCAACAGCTATTTTTTTTTCCTTCCATAACGCTAAAAGCAATAATAACTTAGTTATGATTATAGGTAGCTATTTTTTATCACAGTTTCGGGGCAGTAGTGGGCTGTCGTAACTTCGCATTTTCACTCGATTTTTCTCTTGTGGATTTTCAAATAGTGAAAGGACTACCCCTTTTTTGTCCGTGCGGAAATCCCCTCGGACCGTTATTTTTCCCATTTACTTACATTTATTGATTTGGAGTTTAGTAACTCTTGCATGTACCTACCCAAAACTAATTTAAACACTTAACTTTAAAAAATACGTTGAAATGTAAGATAGATGTATGCAACATAATATTTGGATAGATAAATTCCCTGCTTGGTATGGTGTATTTATGTATACCCTATTATCGGAAACCGTTGATCCGATTTTGATGGGATCTCACGCTCCGGAAATATGGGCTCCATTCAAGGAACGCAAGGGGGAACTGTGTCTACACAAGTATGTTGCTGTTGATACCTACAGATATAATTAATATTCTCCATACGTTTACTAGATGCTGTTAAACTGAATGTTTTGCTGCAACGATGGCAAATAATCATACGACTCACTTGATGGTAAACAATATCTCCTCTTCCCAAAGAACTCTGAAGACCTTATTCTCGAGAAGGAAAACGATACCATGCCAGCAGTTTAAAGAGACGCTTTCCCAGCACCAATGAAGCGTAGGCTTGCCATGAAATGTACATCCGAAGTTGCGGATCGAAGTTTCGGACAATTGGTACCATGAAAGGCATTTATCCCGCAATCAGACCCTTTGGCACGTGACACTTCGTTCGACCTAAGCCCTATCAACCAATCCGAACCAAATCATGATACTTAAATCGTTTTTCTTTTTTTTTTTTCGATTATGATGTACTTGTAAATAAACGGTTACTCATAACATTTACTATCTAGACCTTGAGGCCTCTGTGGCGTAGCGGTAGTGCATTCGACTGCTATGACAGGGGGCGCGGGAGAGAACCTTGCCCACCCGAGTTCCGCAGTCTGCGGCGGGCCCGGGACTACCAACCTCCATTACCGGGGCTTGAGGACGGCAGTCGGCCGGCTAGCCGTCCTCACAGAAGCAGGCCAAGGCGGAGGCATGCCGTGTGTGTCCTACACACGCCTGCCTTCTCACCGACGCGTGATCAAACCCGACCCTAAAGACGAAGCCGCAAGTGTGGCCGAAGTCCGTCGGGCCCTGGGGTATTCTTCCTAGGGCATACCCTGGGTGGCTGGCAATGGGCGCTTGGAAAGGACACCGTATGTCGGTTCGACACCGACATACCCACCTCATCGCTGGCACAGGTGGGGTGGAGCCCGTGGGGGTTTCCACAGGTAAAATAAAGCACTCGCTGCACTACGTAACACTAATTTCAATAAACTAATTCAAAGGGCTTAGTTCTTTAAGTCTTCTTACTATGTCCGTGGTGTCAAGGAGCTGGACATACACATGATAGTAGTAATTAAATCATTATTATTCATTAGTATTTAGTGCGGGCCCTGTTCGATCCCCAGTCGCCTCGGGCACCCACCTCTGACTTTTCGTAGTGATGTGTGTATTAAAAATTGTTAATTATCGCTCGCTTAGTAATGTGCCCGGTAGACGGTAATAGGCTCGCTCCTATTACATTGGGACCTAAACATAACTGGCGAATCGTGGGTGTGTAATACACCTCTGCCTGCCCCTTCGGAGATACAGGCGTGAAGTGATGTTATGTAATGTAATAAATACTTGTCTTGAATAAGGAATACGCGGAAAATAGTGAGTTTATTACCAAATTAATATGACTAAGAAATGTTTCAATGAATAGAGATACACATATTACATGCACGAGAACAAAATAAAAAGATGTAGCGTAATCTATGAAAATAAAAATGCTCTAAATAAGTCATGTATCGCATTGAAGTGAACAGTCAACAAATCTGAGCGCCTGAATTCCATTACACGCCCTTTTTAACGAATATTAACCTCACATGACTTTGAGACAAAGGCACGAGTAATGCCACAAAAAAGTTACAACAGCGCACATAAACATTCCCCGAAACATTAAAAAAGCCACAGTATTATATCATTCAGGGCAAAAAGAGGCGTCAACACGCAACGCTAATTCCAATGAGTGGCCAGCTCTACTACTCGTCGCGCGTGTAGGTCCTGCTTTAAAATTCAAATCTTATTTAGATTCACCCCCTGGCTTGATGTCCACGAAAACGGGTCTTAACTAACAGTGAAAACATTCCGCCGTGGGACTATTTTCGGCGCCCCTTTAGGACTGTTAAAATAGAATGTTCAACCCTGAATATAAAATTCAATAGATATAGTCGTAGTTAAGTTAACCTATTTGACGTTAAGGTGGAACTAAAATATATGGCAAACGACGATCTTTATTTATAATAAACAAGTAAATTTATATTTAATTTCACTTGGCCCACTTTTAGGACCAAGTCTGTCGAGACTCAATCTCTCGTATTGATCACGTATTGAATCTTTTCGATATGAAAAGCATATGAAACAACGCTTTTTTTTATTCTAGGACAAATTACACAACGTCATCTAGACCCAAACTAAGCAGAGCTTGTCATATGGGTTCTAGAATGCGGATAAACATACTTAAATACTTTTTTTTTGTAAATAAATACATATTATACATAGAAACACCCAGACCAATGCAAATATACATATTTGCATTGAGTGGGAATCGAACCCGCGACCTCTGACTTAGCAGTCAAACGCACTACCGCTACGCCACAGAGGTCGTAAAGTCAGAGGTTTCAAATATCATTTTGGTAATGATGATGAATTTCTTATGTTTACTTGGGTAGTCTTGGGTAGTTTAGTTGGGTCTCCAGTTTTTCAACCATATGCCAGCTTATTGGTAAGCTGGCATATGGTTGAAAAACTGAAGACTGGCAGTTTTCTCGCGCAAATCATTTGTAGGTAGAACGAGCAAGCTGACTGGACTGCATCCTAAACCAGGGTGTACAGGCAAGGAGACCTAGTTTATTAACATTTTTAAATAGATTTAATCTAATTTTTATTCTGTATTGATATCGTATCCCAGTTGTTAATAATTGTTTATTTCAATTTAATTATTTATATTTGAAGTAAATGGTAGGTTAATATTCTGTGAATATTTCAAACGTCTACCTGTTGCCTTTAATAATTTCGAGTAAAAAAAAATTACATTACTTGTATGAGAGCCTCCCATTTATTTTATTCTGTTTTTAGTTATTGTTGCTATATCGGCTACAGAAACACATCATCTGTCAAAATTTCAACTTTTTAGCTATCACGGTTCATGAGGTCGTTATCACGGACGGACGGACAGCGGATTCTTAGTAATAGGGTCCCGTTTTACACTTTGGGTACAGAACCCTAAAATCTTAAAATTCATCAATTTGTGACGGTGGTTTTTTTGCCTTTTCTTTTTGTGGTGTTTTTTTTACATTTCAGACATTAGCAGGAACAAATAGTCATACAGACAAAATATTTAAAAATTAAAATTTTGTGTAAGTATATACATACATATGCGTGTACTAGAAACTGGTATTTTAATATTACATAAACACTTCAATGTTTTTTTTTATTTGTAGAGATATATACCTACATGCAATGCTATTAATTTACTCTTACCTAGACCACTTACTAGAGCCGTAGCTTTTGAAACCCTATCCTAATAATTTAACAAGTATATAAATAAACAATTCTGTCTATTAGCGTATCTTGTATATCCACTGTGCATTTAAGCTAGGCAGTAATTTAACATCGTGTCGGTTGACATGTTGACAGCGACCAATCCGATTCGCCAAATAAATCATTATACGGTGGAATGGAGCTCCAGCAACTCTCAATTTCGGAACATGGAATGCTACATGTCAATCGTATTGGAAATTATAACATGGAACATAATATCATAAGTAATAATAAAATACGCTCGTCAGCTTCAGTGGAATAAAATCATTTATTTCAAGCCTTAGGACGCATTTAGGGTTCTTTTTTTTACGTGTGGAAGCCCCACAGGCTTCATCCCATCAGTACCAGTGATGAAGTGAGTATGTCGGAATCGAACCGACTAAAACCACACGGTGTCCTTTCCCAAGCGTCCATTGCCGGCACCACGGGTACGCCCTCGAAAAGATAGGTTTCCTAGCCCCAGTGATTTAATTTTTAATTTTATGTAATGTATGTATACAAATAAATAAAATTGAAGTGCCTGTTTGTAATATTAAAATAACAGATTTTTAATTATTGTACATGAATGTATACACGTACATACATAAAAAAAAAACAATTTTTAACATTTTTGTCTATCTGTCTTTCTGTCTTCCTGTCTGTTTGAAAGAGGTAGTCTCTGAAACTGCTGGGCCGATTTTGACGGGACTTTCACTGGCAGATAAGTAATGTTACAAGGCGTAACATAGGCTACTTCAATTTTTGAAAAATAATTAGGGTTCCGGGCAACAAAATTAAAGCCCTAAAAATCGATATAGGAAGTCGCGGGCACAGATAGTAATTAAATAAAATAAGAACATAAATTGCTAGTCGTTGAGTAATTGCAATACAATAGATTAAAACTAAATACATAAACAACATTGCTGCATAATATAGGTACTGTAGTTTTAAGCTGGATTAACGGTTTAGGATTTAAAACGGATTTAGGGGCCAACCGATGCACTACAATACTGAGCCGGGTGACCTGAGAAACTCCTTTTTTGATCATCACGCAGAGTTTAGTTAAAGTACCTACTTAACTAAAACTCTTAATTCAATAGTACTACTACATTAAGAGGAAATTATAGAATCATTCTTTAAGCAGATTTTTGTGTAAGGCAATTATTTGGTGAAAAATAAACAGCGTTATTATGTCCTACCGTTAATGTTGATATGTTAATATCTCTTAATACCCGAATACACGGTGTGGTCGAATACTGCGCAAAACCCCTAAGCTGTGCGATTAACTTAGATCGACCCTGAACCTGACTGTTTTTTATATTCCCATCTAATATTTATTTTGTACAAATGACCTAGTGCAAAAGTCAAAAACTAAACCCAAGCCAAGTCTGCGTAATTTTTATTATTTCATACTTCCAAGCTCTTAGTAAATATCGAGTTTAAGAAGCAGAGTGTTCAGTTTCGTACGGTTTTTGAGAGTGCCTCTTCTTTCCTCTCTGCGGGTGGCAACGTGCAAGTGACATCTCTGATATTGTAAGTGTCAATAGGTCACGTAATTTCTAACGATTAACCGTGCTCCGATCAACCGTGTGCTTGTTTTGTACCTTAATAGTATGAAAAATAGATGCATCGATGACCTGGTTAAAGTGGTCGTAGTTAGATGGGATCGGCTTTAGGGAATTTCTTATGAATTTCCTATAGGAAAGATAGATAAGCAATGATAAATAAAAAGGCCATTTTCATAAAATCTTGTTAACAACATTTTTAATGTTATGCTAATTGCCGACAGCAACATTATTTCATCAAAGAAAGTTTTAAAAACAAGCTTGTTTCATTTTGTCATTCACATTAAAAGTTCTTGATGTTTTTTCACTTCAAATTAAGTTAACAAATAAAATTAAAACTTGCAGAAACAAGTTAGAAGAAAAACCACAACCGCAAGGTTGTCTGATTACTTTTGACCTGTCACCAAGCCTGAATAAATACTTCTAGCCTCTACACATCTACATCTTTTATAAGCGCTGTATTAGTCTAGCCGACAAGTTGAAAATGGTCTAAAATAGAGATACTGCTCTTAAAATTATGTGTGAATGACGCCTAGAAAAATGTGCCAAAAACTTGTATTAGCGCATAAACAATTCCTAAAGTTAAAAAAATATCTCATATTTTTAAGAAATTTCAAAAAAAAGATTCTTAAAGAGGAGGAAATTTCCCATAAAAAACCTCCTAGTCTCCCGGAACTCTATCTCCATTTTTTATTAATTTTAATTTAACGCTTAAAAAGAGATTCCGCTCGATATTTGTTCGTTGCGCGCGCGGGGTGAAAAGTAAGGTAATGAATGAATTTTATTGAAAGTAAATTTTTCAAAAAAGGTAAACCATTGTTAACTACCAAAATTTTTCATTTTTCATTGTAAATGAAAATATATATTGTTAAATAATTGTCGTAGAAATTTTTGGCTTTTCAGAGCCTTTCTTATATACATTCTTCATAAGATCACGACATAAAAGTAAAAAAAATATTCATAATTTGTTAATAATAATTTTCGTTCTTGAATAATAATTTCAGTTTTCTCTCTAATAAATAACTAATATACATACTGCATTATTCACTGCATACACTAAACATTAAATTATAACAATTCTCAAGTAACGTAATCATTTAATACCTATTTCTTGCAACAGTAGCTCACTCGCAGTGTTCAAGCATAGATAAGAATTGTAAGTACACGTTCAAGGAGGCCCGAGCCAGGCCTCCTTCACTCCATATACTTGCGCGCTATAATTACCTACCGCCCGGCCGAGCGGCCTCGGGCCGTTTGCGGACCAAATTTCAGTGCGGTTTTCGCTAGCGAAGCGCACGCACGCTGTTTAATTTTAATCGCTCCGTTCGTACGCGTACCTACGATGCCGTCTGGTGTCTTATGTGCTGTAGATGGGTGCAAATCAAGTAAAAGAAGGAATTAACACCTAACATTTTTCCATTTACCTATCAATGAAGAAAGGTAAGTGATAAATTATTACTGTTTTTGTCGTTTCAAAATTATTTTTAAGAGGTCTAGCCTATATGATATATGATACATGATTAGCTTGCCTTTCAGACACAGATTTACATATTTTTGTTACATAGAAACGTCATGCTTACCTTAAACACTATTTTAACAATGTGCAACGTTTAAAATTATTAATAAATTGATAAATGTTAATAATCATTCAATGTATTTATTAGTATTATTTATTCATAATATAAAATTTTAGGATTGCCTAGTTTGGGATCTATTATAAATTCGTCATGTCTGTGTCATTCTGTCCGTCTGTCTTATCTAGGTACCCATCTCCTTCCTTAGACCTGTCCAATTTTTTTATTTTTTTTTATTTTTTTAGGCGTGAAACATGGGCTGAATTGATTGGCAGGCCCGATTTAGCAAGGCCAGACACCAAGCCAAGAAGTCATTATGTGTGTTGTCTTCATTTTGAAAAGTCGGTGATTATTCATTAACCACAATTACGATTTGACGCTTTGCCTACAAATCTGCTGCCATCTCTACCAACTACTTCAAGTGCCAGTACTGAACCAGAATCTAAGGAAATATCGACACAAACCAAATATTCGAATATTAATATACTATCAGCCATTACCATCAAAGGTGCAGATACAAAATTTATTAGATTCAGGATTTTTTCTACATTAAAATTTCATAACCGAGAATTTAGAAAGGGTAAGAAATTTATAAAAAATTATATAAAATAAAACACATGTAACTTTTAAAGATTTTTTATTTATTTTACCTACACACTGACCTCTATAATTATGTTTTATCTAGATGTATTGCACAGTCAGCACCAATTTATAAAAAAATATTTTATAAACGATCCAATTTAAAACTAGGTGCCACCTAGTCAGAAGTAGTCAGAATATATTCAATAACATTACACAAAAAGTTATGTTAATTTGATTTTATCAAAGAGGCAGCCCTGCGATTGCTGTGGGATCGCGCGGTGCGAAGCAATCTCAACTGTACGCTTAAGCATTTAGGCACATTTTAGCATGCAGTGGTTGCTGACGCGACGGAGTAGTCTATTATAGCAGTAGGTATTGGAATTTTTCTACTGAGTAAAGTATCTGTTACGTAGTAACTATTTAGTAATCTGTGCCCGAGCATCAGATTCCGCCGCAAGCGATCGGTTTATAAGAGATATTTTTTCTCACTCTTTACCCTGACTACATATTTCTGTGCTTTTTCCTTTAACCTTTATCGGTTAAATTTTGGGAGTACCTAGCCCACTATAAGTCACGCACGCGCCCGCGTGTTATTTATGGCAATATGAAAATAAAGGATAGGTAGTAAATATTTGTATTGATGAAAGAAAGAAATCAAACACATTGGCATTTCATTGATCATTCCCGCTGCCCTTGTTATTAAACCGTTGTTTTGTTTGAGTAATTAGAATATTGTTATTATAGTTTTTGTGCTGTAATTCTGTTTTAGTTAAGTTCGTCAGAGCTTTGCTCTCTTTTAGATGACTTATGTATTTCGTTAGACAATTCTTCTCCTCCCAAACAGCTGACCCGATTCTTATGAAATTTCACACAAGCAAAGATGTTACTGATGGGAAGGACATAGGCTATGTAATTAAAATTTATTATAAACGTATTTATTAAAAATAATCACCGAACAAAATTTTCAAAATCTGTGTCCGCAATGGAGGTCAAGGTTAGGTACACAGTTTTGGCGCCAAAATGTAACTTTTAAAGAGGAGTCGATCAGTAAAAGAAATTTTGAAATCCAATGTATCATGCAGGAATAATCACCAAACAAAATTTTCAAAATCTGATTCCGCAAAATTGACAGCTCAGGTCAAATTACACTGATGATGGTTATCAGTCGGGGAGCTTCGCTCAATTTTTACAGCAGCAGAATGTATTGCAGACCCATATATCTTTTTTTTTTTTTTTTTTTTTTTATCGTGCGGAAATCCCTTCGGATACCCCCCCGCCGGCCAGCGGGGGCGGTTATGTCGGGCTTGCACCGACTAAAACCGCACGCCGTCTCGGGTCTTCAGACGCCGGGGTGTAAGGTTACCCATAGAGCATATCCCTCGCACCCCGGCTGACCCTGGGCCATCTCACCACTAACAGCATCGCTCATCCTGTCTCCTCTGAAAGCAGAGGAGTACGGAGAGCGATGTGTTCCCGCCACGTTGGGTATTGGCCGACGATCAATGCCAACCCTATGAAGGGGTGAAGGGGAAGCCATTGACCGCCGCCCAGGGTGTACCGGCCGCTCCGATTCCGTTCCCCCCGCACTGCAGCGGGATCGGAATCGGAGCGACACTCGGCGACACAGCGAGGTTACCCAACACACACCCCACAGACCCATATATCTAGTGCCTAAAAGATTAGTATATACCTACATAGTGTAATAGTGATTTGTATATTGAGCAAATAGGTACGTATATATTGGGGTGCGACTGGTTGGAACACCTCCGCGTTTGGTGCACCCTGGGCAACGTGGGCGATGACGCATCATTGATTGCTCCTCTGGAGTAGCTGGCGTCAACGTCAACGGCCAAGAGTCCGACCGACCGGCCCTTCTCAGGGCCAGCTGACCCCATTGCACGAGGGGGTCGGGGTATGGCGGGCCTGCAAGGCCCGCGGTGGTGGTCGCTCCAGGTACCCCTCTGCTGTTATCAGAGGAGACACTGCGAGCGACGTGTTGATCCGAGGGGATCAGGGGACGGGTTGGCCCACTGCTAACGCAGGGGCCGACGGGCACTTGTGCCGCCGCCGGTGAGAGAGGACTAGCCATCCTCTCGCGTTCCGTAATCGGTGGGTGATCAGCAACGACCTAACTGGTGGCTCCAGAAGGGTACGCTGTGATCTTGCTGACCGGAGGGCTTGCCTTTATTGGCCGGCCCACGACAAGGAAAAGTCTATAACACCCGACAGCAAAGTCGTAAAAACCTATGGATACCAGCCGACCTCCATAGTATATAGGCTTATCCAGGTGCAGGGGGCACCGCCTGGATGGACCACCTTTCCCCCATACTCGTGGGATAAGCTATGGACACAAACATACATATCACAAAAAAATACAACGATCGACTCAACAAAAACAAAAACGGCACGAAAACGGACATCGAGAATGACGGAGTCTGCGCGGAAGTCGCGCAGCACTCAGGCGTGGAGGGGACGCCAAACACCTCGGCGGTGTCGGAGAAATTCGACACCGCCAACGAGCGTAGCCGGGCGAGCAGCCCGGCGGGTCTTGCTGTAAAGCGGACCCGTAAGCGCAGACGGCGCGCAAAGGCCCGGTTGGGGGAGGACGTGTCGGATGAGGAATGCACCCTCACCGGGACGACCTCCTCCAGCAGTGACGAGGCGTCAAAGCCTGCGTCAAAGGTGGCAGCAGGCCGCCGAGGGGCGCGAGGTGGAACGAGGGCTGGGCAATCCACCCGAGTCCCCTCGGCCCCTGAGAGGGCCGCGGGCAAGTCACCGCCGAGGCCTTCCACCTCGGCGGTGTCGGAACCAGGTGGGAAGACGCGGTCTCTGATGGAGAAACTCCAGCAAGTGACCGCGTCTTTCCGGGGGTCTCCGAACCCCGATCAGGAGGCGATGCTGCACATTGTGCTCGGCATCGCCTCCGAAAACGAGGCCCTCGCGGCGCAGCTGGCCGAGTCCCGTCGGGAGACGGCTCGACTAGCTGCAGCCGTCGAGGAGCTGAGGAGCGGGATGGTGCGCCCGACTCAACCGGCGCAGCCAGTGCAGCGAGCGCAACCGGCAGAGCCAGCGCGCATGACTCGCTCGTCTGCGAGACAGTCGGCGCAGCAGCCGGTGCAACCGGTGCAGCAGCCGGCACAGCCGGCTCGGCCACCAGCACCGCAGAAAATACCACCGGCGGAGCCTTGGTTCGCGTACGTGGAGGCGCTAGAGGAGCGTATGATGAGTCGGATGGAGGCCCTAATGGACTCCATCCGCCGTCCGCCTCTGGCGCCACCAGTGGCCGGCTACGCGACTGCAGCCCGGAAGGGTAATACCCGCCCGGCTGCAGTAGAGGCTCTGCCGGAGCCGGCTCGTCGCCCCGCTCCCACTCAGGGCCCCGCTCAGGGCCCCGCTCCCACTCAGGGGAAGGGTAAGGGGAAGGGCAAGGGCAAGGGGAAGACGTCCCCAGCCCTGGCCCCAGCCCCAGCCCCAGCCGTGGTTCCGGCTACCTCCACCCCATTGGAAGGGGGCTGGGAGGTGGCTGGAGCCAGTAAGAAGAGGCGGAAGGCCGCCAAGAAGGCCGCCAAAAAGGCCAGGAGGGCCGCGGCCGCCGCGAAGGCAGCACCGGGGAAGCTCCGTGCCCCTCGAACAACGGCCGTCGTCGTCACCTTGACGGCGGAGGCAGCGTCGAGAGGCATGGGGTATGCCGAGGTGTTGGCCAGGGTAAAGGCCAACGTGGACCTCAAGGCCCTCGAGATCCCGGGCGTCCGGTGCAAGAGCACACGGACGGGAGCCCGGCTTCTTGAGGTCCCCGGCGCCGCCAGTGGCCCCAAAGCCGACGCCCTAGCGGCTCGGCTTAGGGAGTCATTGGATGCAGCCGACGTCCGGGTGTCCAGGCCCATTAAATGCGCAGAAGTGCGCATCACGGGCCTGGACGACTCCGTCACGGCTGAGGAGCTTAGGCTCGCCGTGGCGGAGGCCGGGGACTGCTCCCCGGACACAGTGAAGGCCGGAGCTATACGCTTCGGCCGCGGTGGACAGGGGGCAGCAGTTGTCGGCTGCCCTATCGCGGCGGCCCAAAAGGTCGCAGACGGGCGGAGCCTCCTGGTGGGAGGCTTCCTGAGGGCGCAGGCACGGCTCCTGCAGGCCCGACCGGCCAGGTGCTTCAGGTGCCTGTCGGTGGGCCATGTGGGGGTGCACTGCACGGCGGAGGTAACGGCGGGTGACCGCTGCTTCCGCTGTGGCCAGCCCGGTCATAAGGCCGGCTCGTGTAGCGCCCCGTTGCACTGTTTTAGATGTGCAGCGGGGGGCAAGCCGGCTGACCATAGGGTTGGCAGCAAGGCCTGCGCCGGAGGGGAGCCGAAGCCGGGAGGCCGGCCTTCCGCCTCCAGTTCACAGCGGGATGCGGAGATGGGGGTTCCATAATGGATCCTCAACTCCGCATCCTGCAGGTGAACGTTGGCCACGGTGCCCATGCTCAGGATCTTCTGCGCCAGAGCATGGCACAGTGGGCCATAAATGTCGCCGCTGTCGCCGACCCATACACCCACCGGTTCCTCGGGCCTACCTGGGAAACCGCGCTGGATGGGTCGGCGGCACTGGTGCACAACCCTGCCGCCGGCAGCCCCCCTCTTGCCGTCGTTGCAAGGGGACCCGGCTGCGTGGCAGCAGCGGTTGGCGACATAGCGGTCGTGGCCGCTTATATCACGCCGAACCGAGACCAAGCTGCATATGAGCAGTGGCTCCGTCAGCTGGCCGTCGTCGTAAATGCCTGCCAGCCCCGTCCGGTCCTTGTGCTCGGGGACTTCAACGCCTGGTCGTATGCCTGGGGTTCCCGACACGAAAGGGGCGCGACGGGGCATAGAGGCAGGGCACTGGTGGACTGGGCCGCACGACTCGGCCTAGTCCTCCTAAATCGGGGAGCCGTGGACACGTTCGTGACCTCGAGGGGTAGCTCCATCGTGGACCTATCGTTCGCGAGCCCCTCGTTGGCGCGACGTGTTCAGGGCTGGCGCGTCGTTTTGGGGGAGGACACAAGTTCGGATCACCGATACATTCGGTTTGACGTGTCCCCCCCTGCGAGCGACGCGCCGGCTGCACAGGCTCCACCCGAGCCACGTTGGGCGCTTAAGCGACTTGATCGGGAGCTCCTCCTGGAAGCCGCCATCGTACAGGCCTGGGCCCCTGCGCCGGACAGGCCTGTCAGCATAGACGATGAGGCGGAGTGGTTCCGGGAGGCCATGACCCGTGTCTGTGACGCGGCGATGCCAAGGGCTCCACCCTATAATCCGAGGGGTCAGGTCTACTGGTGGTCGTCGGAGATCGCGCAGCTCAGACGGGGCTGTGTGATCACGCACCGCCGGTGGGCCCGATTCCGTAGGAGGCGTCGCCGCCCCGCAGATGCGGAGGCCCGAGAGGCGGAGTTGTACGAGGGATACAGGGAGGCCAGACGAGCCCTCCGAGCGGAGATAAGGCGTTCCAAACGGGACGCCTTCCGCGAGCTGCTGGCGACACTGGAGCGGGACCCTTGGGGGCGGCCCTACCGGATGGTGAGGGGCAAGCTGCGCCCCAAGGCCCCGCCGTTAACCCGGTGTCTCCAGCCGGATCTGCTCGGAGGAGTTGTTGGCTCCCTGTTCCCAGCGCGGGCGGTGGAACATGTTCCACCGCGGATGACTCCGCCTCGGTTGCGCATGGCGCCCGACGTGGAAGACGACGACGTGCCCGAGGTCACTTGGGTAGAACTAGAGCTGGCGGTGAGAAGGCTAAGAGCCAAACACACCGCCCCGGGACCCGACGGCATTCCAGGCCGAGCGTGGGTCCTAGCTCTAGTCGACGACGCTCTCGAGCCCCGACTGAGAGGGCTTCTCAGCGCATGTTTGGAGCGGGGCCAGTTTCCGAAATTGTGGAAGACGGGGAAACTGGTCCTCATCCGAAAGGAGGGGCGCCCGGCGGACTCGCCGTCCGCCTACCGGCCCATAGTGTTGCTCGACGAGGTGTGCAAGCTCTTTGAAAGAGTAATTGCGAAGCGCCTCGTCGAGCACCTCTCAAGAGTGGGGCCGGACCTGGCGGATGGCCAATATGGCTTCCGCCAGAGGCGCTCCACCGTGGATGCCATCATGCGTGTGAGGGCTCTGGCGGAGGATGCAGTAGCCCGGGGTGAGGTGATGTTGGCGGTGTCCCTGGACATCGCCAACGCGTTCAACACCTTGCCCTGGAGTTGCATTAGGGAGGCGCTCGTGTATCACGAAGTGCCTCTCTACCTCCGCCGCATAGTCGGGGCGTATTTGACGGAGAGAGCCGTCATCTACCCAACAGTGACCGGTCTCGGTCGGCGTGAAATGTCGTGCGGTGTTCCACAGGGATCGGTCCTGGGGCCGCTCCTGTGGAACATCGGATACGACTGGGTGCTTCGCGGTGAGCTCGTAGGCGGTGCCGCCGTCACGTGCTACGCGGACGACACGCTCGTGACGGCGTGCGGGGCGACGTACCGCGAAGCGACCCGAAAGGCCACGACCGCGGTTGCCCAAGTCGTTAGGCGGATCCGGCGGCTGGGTCTCGAGGTGGCCCTGCATAAAACCGAGGCCCTGTTCTTCCATGGGCCTCGGAGCAAGCCACCCGAGGGATCCAGTCTCATCGTGGGAGGAAATCGCATCGGCATCAAGCCCCAAATGAAATATTTGGGGCTCGTGCTCGACGGCCGATGGGACTTCGGAGAGCACATCCGAAGTCTGGCCCCCAAATTGAAGGGCACAGCTCTTGCTCTGGCTCGGCTGTTGCCCAACATGAGGGGGCCCGATGACTCCTGCAGGAGACTCTACGCGGGGATCGTGCGGTCCATGGCCCTGTATGGGTGCCCAATATGGGCGGAGGCCCTGAGGACCAGAACTGTGCAGATGCTGCGCGCTCCGCAGCGAGTTCTGGCCATCAGGGTCATCCGAGGGTACCGCACGATCTCCTTCGAGGCGGCGAGTCTCCTTGCCGGAACTCCGCCATGGGACCTGGAAGCGAGAGCCCTTTCGCAACTGTACCAGTGGCGAAAGGAGGCGCGGGAGCAGGGATGGAACCCCGAGCCTCGAGAAATCGAGGCCGTGCAGTCCCAGCTCCGCCAGGCCATCGTGGTGGAGTGGAAGGAACGACTTGGGCAACCAAGCGCAGGGCACGCCGCAATAGCGGCGGTAAGGCCCATCATGGAGGATTGGCTGGAGAGGCGACACGGAAGCCTCTCCTACCGACTGACGCAGGTGATCTCAGGGAAGGGGTGCTTCGGGGACCACCTGCATCGGATCAGGAAGGAGCCAACGCCTGAGTGTCATCACTGCGACGCGAGCGAGGACTCAGGGCTGCACACGCTGGCGGACTGCCCGGCGTGGGAGGCGCCGAGGCGTGACCTCGTGGCAGCCATCGGGGTGGGAGTCCTCTCGCTCGGCAGCATGATTGCGGCAATGGTGCGAAGCGCGAGCGCGTGGGCCGCCGCCGCCTCCTTCTGCGAGCATGTAATGCTCGCGAAGGAGGTGGCGGAGCGCGCCCGGGAGAGACTTAGAACTCTCCCGGTCCGCCGAGCCCGCAACTTGCTCGCCGCGCGTCGCAGGCAACTCAGGCGCCGGAGGTCGCTTAACGACCTCCGTCCTCCATGAGCGCAGGCCTGGGGGTGGCGGGTGAGGCCACCTGTCACCCCAGCAGAAGCAGGCCGGGACGGTGGGGCGACTAGCGCCCCTCCCCCAAACCGGGGCAAGACGGGGACACCGTGGTTCCCAAACCCGAGGGGGCCATCTCGAAACCGGAGATGGCACAGGGTCAGTCGGGGTGCGAGGGATATGCTCTATGGGCAACCTTACACCCCGGCGTCTGTAGACCCGAGACGGCGTGCGGTTTTAGTCGGTTCAAGCCCGACATAACCGCCCCCGCTGGCACGCGGGGGGGTATCCGAAGGGATTTCCGCACGAAAAAAAAAAAAAAAAAAAAAGGTACGTATATATTCGGTAAGGCCCATCAAGGAGGATTGGCTAGAGAGGCGTCACGGAAGCCTCTCATACCGACTGACGCAGGTGATCTCCGGTAAGGGGAGCTTCGGGGACCACCTGCATAGGATCAGGAAGGAGCCAACGCCTGAGTGTCATCACTGCGACGCGTGCGACGACTCAGGGCTGCACACGCTGGCGGACTGCCCGGCGTGGGAGGCGCCGAGGCGTGACGTCGTGGCAGCTATCGGGGTGGGAGCCCTCTCGCTCGGCAGCATGATTGCGGCAATAGTGCGGAGCGCGAGCGCTTGGGCTGCCGCAACCTCCTTCTGCGAGCATGTAATGCTCGAGAAGGAGATGGCGGAGTGCGCCCGGGAGAGGTTTAGAACTCTCCCGGCCCGCCGAGCCCGCAACATGCTCGCCGGAGGTGGCTTAACGACCTCCGTCCTCCATGAGCGCAGGCCTGGGGGAGGCAGATGAGGCCGCCTGTCACCCCAGCAGAAACAGGCCAGGACGGCGGGGCGACTAGCGCCCCTCCCTCAAACCGGGGCAAGACGGGGACATCGTGGTTCCCAAACCCGAGGGGGCCATCTCGAAACCGGAGATGGCCCAGGGTCAGTCGGGGTGCGAGGGATATGCTCTGTGGGCAACCTTATACCCCGGCGTCTTTAGACCCGAGACGGCGTGCGGTTTTAGTCGGTTCAAGCCCGACATAACCGCCCCGCTGGCCGGCGGGGGGGATCCGAAGTGATTTCCGCACGAAAAAAAAAAGTTACGTATATTATATTGTTTACTAATAAAAAAATGTTTTCTAAGTTATTGCATGACAAAACTAAGCAAGAAATTTAGGATAATGGCAGCCTAGATGCATATAGATCAGATATATATTTTTCTATATTAAGTTTTTGAGAATAAAAATCATTATCTAAGAATGGATTCTTGAATTATTTTCATAATTCTTATTGTAGTATCTTATTATGATAAATATCCATGGTAGTAGGCTCTTGCAAGCACATTAAACTTTTTAATTTTCAGCGTTTATAGATTCTATTTAGTATAATATAAGTAAATAAGCTATCTTATTACAATGTATGTAGTAGTTTTGCACAAAATAGGTTAGGAGGTCAATTCAGTACAAAGGGCTTTGCTTAGTTTAGGTAGGTACGTTAACTGTGTTTCACGTAACCGTTAGGTAAATTAATTTTTTTTAGGTTCACTATCTTTAGTAGTGACTAGCCGTTGCCCGTGGCTCTGCCTGCGTGGAATACTGAGCCCGTTCTCGAAACCTACAGCAACTTAGTTTAGAAGTCTAAAACATCGAGTATATATTGCTTCATATTTATTATTTTTTTAGCATTAAGTCATCCTTTCAGCATGAGTTTCATCAACAGGCTTTTTTAGCCACCATTATAATACATTTTAGGACACATCCTATACATCAATGCTTACATGACGTGTAGTTATAGTGAAGGCGGTAAAAGTCGAAACATTGATCATCGATTTCTTTTGAAAATTTTCACTCTTCGCCACTGGCGTCTGTTATAATTATCTGCATTTATTGGTTTCGTATAGTTAAACATTATGGTAGAAAAAAATGTTGATTTTTATTAAATATATACCATTTTTTTGCCCCTTCATTTGTCCGAATGATTACTTGCTCGAACATAATGTCACATAATATCACATGCATCAAAATTGAAATACCTTTTTTTTTTTTTTTTTCGTGCGGAAATCCCTTCGGATACCGCCCCCGCTGGAGAGCGGGGGGTCTCCAGCGGGGGCGGTTATGTCGGGCTTGCACCGACTAAAACCGCACGCCGTCTCGGGTCTTAAGACGCCGGGGTGTAAGGTTACCCATAGAGCATATCCCTCGCACCCCGACTGACCCTGGGCCATCTCCGGTTTCGAGATGGCCCCCTTACTTGCTCTCCACTGTGCCCTCTGCTAATCAGAGGGACACGTGGAAAGCTTCCGAACAGCCCTCAACAGGGCCGTCCTCGCCTCGGTCGGAGTTGGCCGTAGGCGGCAGCGTCTCTCCCACCCTAGGAGAGAGGCGCTGCCGTCTCCGTTGCCCAGGGTGCACCGCGTGGAGGTCCCCAACCAAGCACCCCAAAAAAAAATTGAAATACCTGAATACAATATTCCCTAAGTTAGTTTATCATAAATATTTCCATTGAAGTTATAAACAATGAATAACAACGCCTCGCCCATACGTGCCTTCGCGATTTAAATTACACTCTAGCAGTAAGGCAGAAAGACTACGTGAAGTTGGACTTACAGCAATATGGCATTTCTCACGGGTCCGGCGCTGCAGATCTTCGACGGTCTCACGCGTGCTAATCGTCGCAGACCGTTTTCGCAAATTTATTACCCGACATTTCGATCTGCTGACACCGATTTTAGGATTGGTTTCAGCTCAGCATAGCCAAAGTATAGCGATGTTTCTTGTTAATCTTTGATAAGAATCGTCGGTATTGCGACACATCTATGACAATGCCTTAACCGCATAGGTAATCATTATGGAATTGATAACATCATTTTGCTGATGATATGTAGGTTGTAGACATCTTACTAAATATAGTCTATTTGCTATTATAAAATAAGTTGTGTATGTACATTGCAGATATAAAAAAAAATTGAGTTATGTTAAATGAACCATTCAAAACATTAAAAAAAAAAATTTCTTTTTGGAATTCTTGTCTGTTTGTCTATTTGTTCGCGATGGGCTTACCTATTAATAGAATTACCTATCCCATCTGCATAACGATGAAATGTTGATGAAATAGGAATATTATGTCTGCAGTATGAACTAAAAAAAATCCGTTCCCGCAGGGGGAACGCACAAGTAGATTTCGTGAAGCAATTAATATTATTTTATATAGAGAACTACGGGCTTACGCACACAAGTAAACACAGTAACATTTTTAACATGTTAAATTTTTTTTTCTCGAAAACGGTAACTTTTAGCCAAAAACTTTTCAGACATTTATTTTGGACTTAAAAATGGCCTATCGATTAAAAATATTTCCGACCACAAGAATGTTCACCGGTTAGAAGTTATGATTTTTTTCCCGAAAAATTTTGGTTTTTCCCCCCTCCACTTTTAGTTAAAGTTTTAATCTTATAGGTTTATAATTAAAAGTTGTCGGTATTCATGTATACTATGGGATAAAATTAGAACGGTTCGAATATATTCCATGGAACGTGAAATTTTGAGGAAAAACTGATTTCACAAAAAGTGAGGCCCTACCGTCCCCTTAGGCCGGATTCCACCCGTTCACGAACTTAAACTAAGTTTACACCCAAGCAATTTTTGACCGCAGTTTGAAAGCGATCGGGGCAATAATGCGACCGTGAGAGTGCCGCAAATTTTGGGAAGTGGAACCATACATACATACATATATATATATATATATATATATATATATATATATATATATATATAAACTTTTTGACCAGTGGTCATTTCGAACTCAGGGGGTCATAACTAGACCTCCCATGAAGATTTTTTTTTTAAATTCGACAGTAGTCAAGAAACCAATAGGTAGATCGATTTCATCGAAATCTACCTAAAAAGCCGTTTAACATTTTGATAAAATCGTATATGATTCAAAACGCACTTTTTCTGAATTTAACCAGTGCATATTCGTTTAACTCAACCGCGTTTTCAAGTTTTCCTCAATGATGTTAATTGAATAAATTTGATACTACAGTTAAGTTTTAATTGATCATTGGTGAAATCTGCTGTTACAGTTTCCTCAGTTATGGTAAACGTACCTACGTTCAACATTATAAAGCAATACAACGTACTTAATAGGACAAGGGCAACGCCATTATATTAATTAATAGCTATACCTATTACTTATACCATTTAAGGAATACGCAGATGATGTACCTGACGAAGAATTTATTTGTGCTAATAACGTTGAGTGCAATCACTTGAACTGGTTGACCTTGAACGTCTACATATATGAGAAGTTCTTTTGTTTGCTTAACTCACACGTCACATTTTACGGCACGATCCAATAATAATAATGATTTTTTTGATTGAAGACAAATTTTCATATTTTTAGTTGGTTCTACGCGCAAAAGTATTATTTATTAACCACATATTTACAAGTAGCGTAATCAAACGTTTCATGTTGATTCATCATCATGTTAGCGGTGATCCGATTGCGTAGAAGCCCCTGCATCAACTTATTTTGACTTGTTTTGGCTATTACGGGAGCGACAGCAGTCTGACCTCCCAACTCCGAGAGGAGAATTTGCACCAGAGCCTTGTCCGTTGACCGGCAGGTGTACCAGTTGCATCAAACTAGTACACCTGCCGGTCAACGGACAAGGCTAGGACAAGCTAACCGTACCATCGTACGGTTAGGTTGGGTTCTGAAGATGTTAATGGGGCCCATACTTATGTGATTTCAGTACCAATAGTAGTGAGTATTGTTCATATAAAACCACGTTGACAAAAGTTGAAAGTTGACGTCGCCCCCAGCGCGGGTGTACTTGGAAATAAAACTCACTTGATAACTTGCGAAATACTAACTCATTTAAGAATTAGGCTTTTTTGCGTCACAACGGTTGTTGACGACGACCCTGAATATGCAAGTCCTATTCGAGCGACTCGGATGTATCTTTCTGGCGATAGTCAAGAAGACCAGAGATACTGACGCACGCAGCGCGTGAGTGCCCTTGCCCATGGAATCAACTCGCCACCTGCGACAACCGAAGTACCTAGTGATCACCCCGCCAACCACCTACGGCCCGTAACAGAAAACTGAGGACAGCAGCCATTCACGGAGGACAGCACAAGCAACCCGCGCCGGTGAATTCGCAGCCTCTCAGCGAGAGTGCGAAGAGTATCGACACCTCCAATAGAGGACGAAAGAAGGGTAGAAGGGGCAGAAGGCCCCGAGTACAATAAGACGCGCCGATGACAGAAAAGGCACCATCATCGGTACCTTCGTCGCGGTACACGCTGTCCATCCCACTTCAGCCCCCCGCCCCCGAGCTAGTGGAAGCAGACTGCCAGACTACCCTGTTCCCGGAACGGAACGAAGACCCAGGATAACGCACCCCGTCTCTAAATTAGAGGTGGCGGTCGAGCTCATTAGGGCGGCTCGCTCACTCCAAATGGACCAGACAATCGCCTACCTTTGAAAATAGCTCTCATCACCATCACAACCGCCTTACGTCACCGGAGGACTGACGGCAGTGATTTGTGATAACAAAACAACACACAGACGTTAAGCATTCAACTCACCACCCTAGCGGTGGTCACTCGAAGCTGGAACTTCACTGTGTAACCAGGTAACTCGAGCTGACCGTCGCCGGGTGGCGTAAAGACTCAAGCAGACCCCTTGACGTCACAAGCTAAAAGGGGATCGTCCTCGGCCCCCGGATCAGTACGTATTCGAAGAATGTGAATTCAGGATTGAGGTTTGAATTTGCAGTTGTAAATTGCAATTTACAACTGCAAATTCAAACCTCAAAGTCTATAAACCACAATATGCTGCAGCATATTGTGGTTTATACCGCAACTATCGTAATTTTTACTATGATATACCCATTATTTGTATTTCTCTGCAGCCATTGATACGAGTGGCCTCTTGAACAGGAGAGGGTAATATAGAATGAAATTGTCTTAAATTATGAGTTCCATTTCATTTACATAATAAATAAGAATCTTATTCAGTTATTTACTACATATTTTGTTCCCAACCACCCCCAATGGTGGCGATTGAGAACAAATATAAAACTTTACCCAACGACCACCAGTGGTGACAGTTTTAGGGGTGGTCATGGGGACTAAGCCTACGCAATGTATAGACTCAGTTGCAAAATATCTCTTTCACAAAATGTCCCTTTTTTTTTCGTGCTGAAGTCCCTTCGGATACCCCCCGCCGGCCAGCGGGGGCGGTTATGTCGGGCTTGAACCGACTAAAACCGCACGCCGTCTCGTGTCTACAGACGCCGGGGTGTAAGGTTGCCCATAGAGCAACGGTGAATGCGGTTGAACTGGACAAGACTATTCTTCAGAGCGTCTGTTGACTTGTTGGCTGTTCATAATGACTGAAGAATTCGAAATACAAATAGTTTTAATTACTTTCTACTATTCTATTACGACTTCCTTACTTATTCATAACAAATAGCGGCGTAACCCCCTGTTCATAAAAAGAAATAAGGTGTTCTTCACCTAAAGCATGTATACTTGCGTAGTTCTCATTTTATCTGTTGTTTTTGATAAAATTTAGGTGAGTACAGTATGTCAAAAATGTAAAAGACCAAAAAACCTACATGAATTTCTTCTGTCTGTCTATAATATGTATAATGTCTGTTTATAATATAAAGTCAATCAAGTATGCAACTTACCTAAACCTATAGAACTTAACAATTTGCAAATTTACCTAATATTTAAGCTCAATTTATTTATGTCACATTTATGTAATACTAATGCTTTGACATGTTAATTGATAAATTACTTATTAGTATCTACCTACTTACATACTTATAATCATGTTACTTGAAGAACTTTCTCAAGAAACCTTCTTACCTTCTCGTGACGCCATCAACAGACCCTCTTCGCACAAATATATGGGTCTCTTTAAAACAAATTAATGAACCAAAACTCAAGTGGTTTAGTTTCACTGCTTATCTCCACCACCGTAGGTACCAGCTTGATGGAACTTAACAAATTCTATCGACATCGATCTATTATATTTATTTGGTGTTATTGTATGTGTAGATGTGACGAGCGTAAGTCGTATGATGACATCTGGCCACTCAGCTGTGAAGTGACACGGATATTAAATAGAAAACAACATAGGAACATTTAGGAGTTCATACTAATTACTACAAAGAAAAAAATTCGAGAGGATTCAAATCTTTCACCTGAAGAGAATAACGCTGTCATCGAATCGGAGCTTGTTGTGTTTTATTTTCATTTCGACAAGCGGCTCCATATTTTCTACGTTTGGTAGAAATTGTCTATCGGATAAAAAGCCTTTCTGACAGCACAAACTTAATTTTAACGTAGTGTAAAATGAAATATTTACCCACGTAATATTCTGAGAAACTCGTATATATTCGGAATGCAAATTCATCAGAAGAGTCATTGGTTAATACGTAAATGGGACTCTTTAAAAGTAGCAACCGAAAATAAAATGGTTCCGTTCAAGATCCTGTTAAGTGGTCGTCAGGCAGTCCATCAAACTGTAATTAGATAATTATCAGCTCCACCACCACGGAATCGCGGATACATCCAGAAATAGCTCCTATATGTTCCTCAGTTGGTTTCTATTTCGTATCCGTCACATCACGGCTGAGTGGCTGAGCTGTCATCATACAACTTACGCCCTTCACACCTAATCTACGAAGATCAGACGACATTTGTGTGAATTGTAAGTTTGTTCACGTTTTTCTTGTCATGTTGAGTGAAATTTTGTGACGTTGAGAAACGACGATTTGTTTCATTAGATAAAAATAAAACTGTGAATAATCTAGTACCTTTAATCGAGAAATTATTGTATATACGTATATATAAATCTGGGTGACCATTGCTAGGTTTTTTTCTCGATGTTTTCTGAAAATGAAACCTAGCTAGATAGATTCATCGCCCCCGAATATATATATATATATATATACATATATGTATATATATATATATACATATATGTATATATATATATATACATATATGTATATATATATATATACATATATGTATATATATATATAAAAAACATAACATAAACTCACGCCTATATTCCCGAAGGGTTAGGCAGAGGTGCTAGCACCCACATTTCGCCAGTTTATGTTTAGGTCCCAATATATGTATATAGAATCGAATGTAGATCTTAACGGATTTACTTTTTAATAAATTATTCTTCCAATTTTAGTATAATAAAAAATGTGTTCTGGAAACCCTGTGTTCTGAAAATTACATTATGTTATTCTAGATTATACAAAAACTGGCTGAATGACCTCAATAGAATTTGTTCTCAAAGATTGGTCTAACCAAAAACGGTTTTATTTGTGTTCAAGTAAGAAAAATAAAAATTATAAAGAAATTAAGGTCGTTGATAGTAGAATGAAAAACGGTTATCAAAATATACAAAAATTTCTACCTATATAAAGCGTTCAAAGAGTCAATCAGATCAGTCCCGAGCGGAACGTGTTCGAGGCAGGACGTGTGTCACTTCGTGCTGGGCGCACAGTCGAGTTAATCGTTTTTTAAATGAAGTCACGTAGCATTAATGCGACATCGCAGGAAATTTGTCAGTAGTACAATTCCGTTGCTAAAAAGTTGAATTTGAATTTTATTTGCTATTATAGTACTAAAGCACATTATTATTTGCATATTGTGTTAATACATATTAGATAAACGTACATACAATTCGTTTAAATGGGTCTTTAAGGGTATGTTTTATGTTCAGAATTGAAACCGCCAGTCACCCTGCCGTACCGGCCTGCTTCTGCTGGGGTGACAGGCGGCCACCCCCCAGGCCTGCGCTCACGGAGGACGGAGGTCGTAATTCGAGAGTAGCTAAATATAATTATATTTGTCTTCTATTTATTTCTTTCATTCATCCAAATCCAATGAAACTTTGGTAAGTACCTAGATGAAGGAAAAAAAAAATCTTTGCAATGCATGCCGGGTGTTAGTTTAAGATTGGAGTCGCTTCGATGTACATACCTACACAGCATCGCTCGTCGTTAGATAGTAAATAGGTAACTCTAGTCAATTTAGTCTCAAGCATAATTTGTTTGAGTTTAACGTGTCACTATTTTTACTATACAACAACTAACTGTGGCATGGCGGCAGTACATTCGACTGCTACGTCAAATACAGTTCAACTATTTGTATGCATGAATATGTCTATATGCATTGATTTGAGTGTTTCCATGTATAAATAAATATGTATATATTAACAAAAAGTATGTAAGTATGTTTATCAGCTAGTAGCAGTAGCTAAATATAATTATATTTGTCTTCTATTTATTTCTTTCATTCATCCAAATCCAATGAAACTTTGGTAAGTACTTTTTTTTTTTTTTTTCGTGCGGAAATCCCCTCGGATACCCCCCCGCCGGCCAGCGGGGGCGGTTATGTCGGGCTTGAACCGACTAAAACCGCACGCCGTCTCGGGTCTGCAGACGCCGGGGTGTAAGGTTGCCCATAGAGCATATCCCTCGCACCCCGACTGACCCTGGGCCATCTCCGGTTTCGAGATGGCCCCCTCGGGTTTGGGAACCACGGTGTCCCCGTTTGGTAAGTACCTAGATGAAGGAAAAAAAATATCTTTGCAATGCATGTATCGCATTGAGAATCTACCTCTTTTTGGAAATCGATTAATAAATGATAGTGGTCCTATATAGTACTATGTAGGTATATTGTTGAAACATAAAATATTTCTTCATGATAGGTGTTAAAAAAAATGAATGAACGCCGCTACAGTTGAACGAAGACAGATATCAAAATAATAAAAGTGAATAACGTAAACTGTATTACTAGAAGATATTCTATATAATTAATAGCTGTTTATTTATTTTATTGATACCACAATAACACAATTCTTATTTTTTCTACACTTTGGTGCGCGAAATTGGCTGCTGTGTAAAGTGGCAACTTTGCTATGCCGAAAGTACCTACCTAGTCCCTGAATACCCTCGCCTTAATCTAGCGCCGCGTTGACGTCGCAACGTGTCGTAGCAGCGAAGCATCAAAACGAAACGCGTCGACGCGCCCGAGATACCTATTACCGGTGCGTTCCAAGCGCGTTCACCTGCGATCGAGGTGAAGGTCAAGCCTCACGCGCCACACGAACCGAACGCAAATGTCAATGTAAATATTGTAGGTATTTCCGCCATGCGGCCATCTTGCTGCTTGACCGGTTGTTGGACAAGACAAGACCCCAGAAAACGATGATTTAGCGACTTTACTAGCTGTGTTTTCATTGATAAGCGGTTCTAGGTATGATTTTTATACTTACTTATTTAAATAAGATTATTATATGAACGTCTTGTTTTAACAAAAAAAAACTGAACGAGCTACTGCTAAACATATCACCAAAGTACATAGTTACGCTGTACGTAGGTACGATTCAATTTATCAAATTACATAATTATTTAAATCCCAAGGTTATGTTAAAATTCAAACCCAGAGCGAGTTATGATAATTATACGTAACTAATACTAATACGCTCGTTAAGACTTAAGAGTTAAGAAGTATGCTGTTCTTTGTAAAATCGTGGTAACTGATTTAAATTAGTGGAACAAACGTATAAATATTCGACAATACTAAACGTTTCATCATAGCCACATTTAGAAGTTGATTCTTGAAGTTGAAGTAAATTATTTGAATTTTTTTGTATTCATAAAGGTTGCTTGCAATTGCATGGCGTTCTTTTTTAAATTAATAAAGATAATTTAACTATACAGAAACTGAACTAACTACTTATTCTATTTTTAAAACAATGAATATACTAAATATAATATTACTTCGAAACAAATGCCTATTTAAATTAGAATGGTCATTGTTGGGTTTCTGTCTCTTCTCTTAATAGTCTATCATCACATCATCCAATTACAGATGAAATAATCAAAGTGCAATAATCAAGAGCATAAAGATCAAAGTGCATTTTGACAGCTGTCGTTTAGCTTTGGGTGTCCTAAATTGTTTCTCTTACGTATGTATTAAATCTTAGCATTAACGTCTGTTTCCAGACCAATTAAAAAAGGTTCTCATCCATCCCATACACAAATCTGGGGACAAGCACAGTATACAAAACTACAGGCCGATTTTTGTGCTACCAACTCTGTCTAAAATCTTGGAACGAATTATGAATAAGAGACTCAAAGGATATCTGGAGTCTAATAACCTCTTATCTGATCGACAGTATGGGTAAGAAACTGGAAAATTTGGGTATCCGGGGTGTTCAACTAAAACTGTTTCGCAGCTACCTGACTAACCGCACACAGTTCACCAAAGTGGATTACCACATAAGCTTAGAACTGCTCGTACTTTACGGTGTCCGACAAGGCAGCATCCTTGGGCCTACGCCTTTTCTGGTGTATGTGAACGATATGTGCGAACTTAGTCTGAGAAATGGTAAAATGGCCTTTGCGGATGATACTGTGTTGATCTTTAAAGCCCGAACCTGGCAGAAAGCCTCCCATGTAGCCTCCCAGGCTTGATACAATAACCCGCTGGTTGATAACGAACGGGCTGACTTTAAATACTGACAAAACGTCACTAAAGTCGTCACCTTCAAAATAAGAAAGGCTAAATTGGAAAAATTTGAAATTAGTGCTTACAACCAAAACGGCAGTCGTTAAATTCTTACCCAGACAACTACTGTCCGCTACTTGGGCATTATTCTTGATGAACATCTCTCATTCCATCCACATATCGACACGTTATGTGGTAGAATACGTAAATTAATTTCCGTATTTAAACACCTGAGTCATGTCGCGAATCCTAATATAATCAAAATGGTCTACTACGTGCTATGCCAGTCCATATGCTACTGCATTTCATCTTAGGGTGGTGCAGGGAAGGTCCATCTCCTTAGGCTCGAGCGAGCCCAGAGAGCGGTCCTTAAGGTCTGTACATTTAAACCTTATTGTTTTCCTACGAAAACGTTATATGAATATTGTGAAGTCCTCACAGCACGGCATTTTTTCTACAAGTACTACTAAGACAACATATTAACAAAATATCATTAAAGGACTCAGCAATTCAATCCACTCAAACAATTCAATCCACTCAAACACGTACCAAGCGTCACATTAAAGTACCTCGAACCACAACTTGTAAGATATCCTTCGGACAAAGATTCTCTTTTTTAGACTCTATTTGTGCAATAAGTTAAACAATGACATTCCATGACAAAACGAAATACTAGTGTAAGAAATCACTGACATTCTACCTCCAAAACCTTTGTTATGACGAAACAGAAGCTGTTCTGCATCCTATATCTTGAAATCAACAAACACATATATATTATACACACACTAACACACGCATGCTCATCCACCCACACGCATCCACACGTACACACACGCATTCATATACACAAGCACATACATACACACGCAATCATGTCACATGCACATATAGACACATTAGGTTATAGATCGATATAATTTAGAATTTTGTATAACTTCTATTAATAGGGCTAAATTGTAATCATATTTAAAAACGAGAACCTTCAATAACTAGAAGGTTGCTGGTGCTTATACACAGGTTTTCCTTTTTAGGTAACAGCTGCATTATGAAATTATTTAAAAGAACAAAAATCTAATTAGATTCATTAAAAACTATGTAGCCATTTCATATTATTGTAATGTTTTTATTTTCGATACAATAAATTATTATCATAACATAACATGACTTCACGCCTGTATCATAGGGGTAGGCAGAGGTGTATTACACACCCACGATTCGCCAGTTATATTTTAGGTCCCAATGTAATAGGGGGCGAGCCTATTGCCATCTACCGGGCACATTACTAAGCGAGCGAGTGTGTGCCCGGGGCGACTGGGGATCGAACTCAAGACCTCGTCTCAGCAGTCCATTACGTACGCCATTGGGCTATCGCCGCTTTTTTAAATTATTATCATTATACCCCTTAAAGTACTTCACGCCTCCCCCCTAGTGTGAGAGAGGCGGCAAGATAACCCCGGCGAGGTGGAAAACAGTCGGCCGCCCGGGGCGTTTGGGCGATTGGCAGAGAACCCGCCGGACTATTCCGGCATTGTCGAGCAAGACCGCTTTCTGCATCTTGGCCGCCACCAACTTTCCACCGATCCCGAGCCTCTCAAGATGGACTGAGAGGCTACTTGGGATCAAACCATTCGCTGAGATCACAACTGGGACTATTTCTGTGGACCCCACCCTCCGCATGTCGGTAACCTCGTGCGCCAGGTTCAGATATTTGGTATTTTTATCTGCTTCGGCGCGGACGAGGTTCTCGTCATAGGGGATAGTGATGTCCACAAGAAATACCCGTGACTGTGCCCGGTCCATCAGCACGATATCAGGCCTATTCGCTAGAATAGTCCTATGCGTGATGATGGACCGGTCCCAGTTATGCTGGGCGCAGTCGTTTTCGAGTACGGCTTCCGGTACGTACGTGTAGTAGGGCAGCCTCTGTTGGATGAGGCCGTATTTAAGAGCAAGCTCTTGATGCAGTATCCTGGCTGCTTGGTTATGTCTGTGCAGATACTCAGTGTAAGCAAGCATTGAACTTGTTATTATTATCATTCTAAGCCATAAGAACACTGGTGGTTTCGCAATTCCCTTGCTAACCTACGATTTGTCATATGAACCGATTAATCTTTACTACTGCAACGATTAAAATATAACAACAGTAAAATTCCATAATGAACATAGTACAACGCATTTTTTAGGACGTATCGCAGAAAAAGGACCCCATCATATTTGAAATTAATTGTAGAAATTTTCACTGTAATGTCGCAGTACATTCCTTCATTCAATATTATACATTATTACTGATTTAAAAATTCCTATAGGTTTAGATCCGAAAAAGGGAATATCTAGGACGGGACTTGAAACCGCAACCCAGTCCCTTACATGGGGAATGCTCTGACCAACTGTGCCACCAAGACACGTAGTTGGTCAGAGCATTCCCCCTGTAAGGGGCTGGTCGCGGGTTCAAGTTCTTTTTCCGATTTTCGATCTAAATCTATGGGAAAGGTAAACATACTAATTGCTTAAAAATTTAATTAGATTAATTTAAAAATTGTTTAACTAATAACTTCTTATTTTAAAATTGTTTTATTTTCGTTCGAATCGTGCAAGGTTTACGTTGTGTCTATCTTCTGTCAAACCCATGTGTCCTAATGCATTATTTAGGTTATTTCGACTGTAGTGATTATCGAGGCTTTTATCTCGGAGTCCGAAGTCAGCTGTACTTCTTTTTTTCGTAGGTACTCCACTCCATGGAGCAATCTAGGCTTTGGAGTCTCTTTGAAGGATATAATTCGAAATAACGTCATTTGAGAAAGAACGAAAGTTACCGAATTGCTCGCAGAATAAGCAAAATAAAGTGGTAATGGGCTGGCCATATCTGCCGAAGCAGCGATGGCCGCTGGAACAAATGAGCCCACGAATTGGTCAACGGAAGGTGAGACGGTTCCCAGCTAAAAGGACTAACTGGGAAAAGGACTGGATGCGGAAGGCACAGGAGCGGGTACTATGGCACACATTAGGACAGGCCTATATCCAACCTTGGTTAGGCATAGGTAAATTGAATTCGCCCGGTCTTCGGTATTCCTGATTGTGAAACCTCTCCCCTTTTTCTCCTCTAAGTAGTAAGTACGAATAGGTCCTACCTAACTCATAAAAACACAATGTCGTAAGAAGCGGGCGTATTCCAAATGCACTGTATTTATTACGTGAATAAGTCAGACGTTGATTAACAAACCGGTTGGCGTTAGCCAACCGAAGTGGGATTTTAAAACTTGAATCCCTTTCCGCCATTCTGAACCAGAACAAAGGTACCAATTAAGCTTCATAATCGCCGGCACCCTTATAATGAATACTACAGAAATTAAAACTTGCAATAAATGTACAAAAGTGTAGGTACAGTACGGTCTATAGTAAAAAAACAATCGGAGCTATGCGCTCTACTGAACATTAATTAAGAAGAAAAGACTTTGATATAAACAGGTATTATGCAGATGTCTCACAAATGTGCCCTAAAACTGTGATTTAGAGTTTAGAATGCAGAAAATAACAGATTGGGGCAGCATAGATAAATATTTAGAGCATCGTGAAAAAAATGTGTTTGCAAAAGGTTCCGAAACAGTGTAATACTGAGAGTGTTAATTAAAGATTCAGACATTGTTTGTATTATTGGATGGTTTTTCGTTTAGTCAAATATTTGATAGCAATGAAGTACGTCGGGTTTTATTGGTATTGAGGTACTTAATGGCCGTAGTACAGTAGTACTATCTTTTGTGTACCTCTGATCAAAGATTTGACAAGTGATAACTAGAGTTAGTATGTAGTACTGAGCTTTTATTTAAAGTTAATATTAAACTAGGTGACCTGGCAAAATTCGTTCCGCCATATAATCAACTCATGTTGGTTACCTTAGCGGCTGAATTTATTTCGTGAATGTCTGCTTGCATCCAATCGCAAAACCACAAAAAGGCTCAGTATAGTATAATATAGTAAAATTCTCTTACGACGTATACGTGACGCCTTTTTTGGCAAAATACATATAGACCACAAGTGTATATTGGACATGAGGTATTATTACTTTTAGAAGTTCTTTAAAACTAGAAACAATCATGAAATTTTTAGTCACTTTCAAAGTGGGATTCAAAGTAAGAAAATGGATTCACTGGGTGTTCACTGTGGGGATTCACTCAATTTTTGATGTTTCTGTACAGATGAGAAATATGCATCTTGCAGTGCATATCTAGGTAGAAATTAGAACTGTGGCGTTGCATTGCTTACATGCTAACGGTGGAGCGGAGGCTCAGAGGCTATGATGTTGCTCATGTGGCAAAGCACTTGCCATCTTAAATCGAAAAAGCAAAAGCATGGGCGGTTTTCAACAGCGCGTGACGAAAACGGACTACCGTGCGTATGTACCGAGCTGGAAGAAGGTTCTAGCTTACAAAATTTGGTAAATAGCGATATTAATGATGATTATCTAGTGTATTTCAAATGACTTTTATTCAAAATAGGCTACACATTTTATGTGACGATAATTTTTTTAAATACAATAGGTCGCACTCATCATTTATGTTGTAGTTTTTAATACAAAAAGTTGTCATTAACTGAAGAGCACACATAAGATAGTTCAGTATGAATGTAGTTTGATAGCGTCGGGGTGGGGGCAGCGCTCCGGGTTACTAACGAGGGGAAAAGTGCCTATTTCCGAGGCGTAATGACGTCGGGACAGCCCTCTAGCCCAGCCAAACACCCACCGAGTTTGAATAGAATTCTAGGTAATATTTAGACAGCTTTTAGACGTACAATGCTATGCTTTGCAACAGGCACATTCTATGAAATCTGTTTGAAACCCATTCATTATTATTGGCTTCAAAATTAGACGACCGACAATGACGTATTATAAACATTTAAGTAAACGATACAAAACATTTGGCGAATAATTTTTTACTAAATATGTATATATATTACAAATGTAATGTTCCTTCAGTAGTTTAAAATATAGTCTTTATTAGAGCTTCACGAAATTAAAATACAGCTAATTGCTAGATATAAAAGGAATTGTCAAATTCTGTTTAGAAATACCGGGGATGCGGGTAAAATTTTATGACATTAGCGTACTTATACCTTAATTTATAATTAATGATAAATATGTATTATTTACTAAAACATACCTCAAACATTGCATTAGTGATAAAATCACTATATTTTTGATTTGATTCTTTAACTAACGCACAACATTTTGTAAAATCGTGGACATACAAACATACATACAATATTGTGTCATATTATTTACCAATAGCCAAAGATATTATTCGGGTTTAGTATGGGCTGCCGACACCAATTCGAATGATCTTGGTAAGTTTATTGTTTGACGGGAACTTAACTTAACTTTCTATGAGCATTTCTATTACATCTGGGGTAAAAGCGCGAGACTACTAAAATTAAAGACTTCAGCGGTCATCGCTGCTCATCTCTTCTGCACTTTAATTTAAAGTACTTTAGGACATAGGTCACCAACTTTGCTTGGTCACTTTTATACGCTGTCAATCAATCGATTGGAAGGTGTAAAAGGAAGTGTCTCAAAATAATTGGTTACAGATATGGGTTTAACTAAACGCTTCAAACAGATGGGGATAGATTGTACCATTTTAATTAACTTTAGAGTCGTGACTCCATAAGATACTTCATTCTGAAATTTACCTAATATCCCGACTTATAGTTTAACCTCAGAAGTGTTTGTATGTGTAAGCACTATTTTATTTCTTGTACTATGCTCTGTTTTGTGAACATATGCACGGATCGAAATCAGAATCTCCTTTTTTGAATTCGATTTTACATATAAACGAAAAGCTAACAATAATTATAGCGTTAAATGATCATTTCGCCACCGCAGATTCTAATTTTCAATCTTAAGTTTTTACTTTATTTTAGCAGTCTAAATACGAACACAAACTGAGATTCCAAAATGATTTAAATAGAATATCAGTTAATATTTAACCCTTTTAAAGCGTTTAATTGCCAGATACAAATCGCAGCCAATGAACCGCTATAAAAGATAAGCCTTTAACATTTGATCATCTTTATTAAGAGATTTGTTTTGAAGGTTGCTAAAAGCTATTAATTTGTTATTTCTTTGAGAATCTTCGTATCTGATATTTTAATCGCCACATGGAAAACCTTTTGAATATTCCAAACACAACAATAATAGAATCTGACAGCCGAAATAAACAGTCAGGAAACAACAAATTGGTTGGACCCTTGTCTGTGTCCTGAGATTTATTTAAAAAGTTAGCCCACCGAAGCGTGTTTCTAATCTGCATTTATCGTAACAAAATCAAATAATATTTGTAACCAACTTTTGCTGTAAAAAACTTTATGTACTTACCTATAATACCTCGCTTTTGTCCTTTTTAGAATCGAATCCATTCGTATGGATTCGATTAATGATTCCCTTTAGAATCTTAAAAATAATAACAACTACCTACAAAGTATAAACAAAACACCAATTATAATCAGCAGTTGTACCTGCAAGCAGGTAAGGCGGGTTCCAAGCCAACCCGAAGATCTTGGTGGAGCCCCTATACATACTAGCACAAGAGACTAATATTGATTACTATCTGTTGCCCACGGCTTCGTCCGTTCCCAGGATAGGATAGGATAGTAGGAATCCTCTTTCTAGTCCGGAACACGGACGCTTTTACACGTCATGGTAAGCCCTCAGGACTGCAATCAGAGGAAACTAAGATGCATATCAAAACCACATATAAGGCTTTACACAAAAAAAAACAAGTATTTATAAGCAATTTTTTAACGGAACATATAAATGTGCTATGAAAAAAAGGAAAATATTCAATGTCACTTGGGTACCCTGCGTTGGGAGCCGACTGCACATAAGAGCCGCGCGGCTACCGTTTTCATAGATGCGGACACCCCTGTCCTCGTTCCCGCACTTCGGTGGCAATTTTTGAAATCTGTCCAGAAGTTTTTAAGGTTATTCGTTACATAGAAAAATACAAATCCTTATAATATTAGTGTAGATGTATATGAAATGTAGATGTAGAAATGTAGATTTAGAAGTGTAGTTGTAGACCATCAGCGCATTTCGATACTATTGAAGAAAAAGTGGTGACGACTGATAGGCTCTGTCCCATTTAACTGTATGTAATGATTTAACACCAACGACAAAATAATAACTGTCCTAACACCTCATGTCTTGCGACGCATTGGACATAAACGGAGGTATAAATGGAATTCGCTTTCTTGCTGCAAGTAGCCATGCTCGTGTTACACCTTTGCTCTGGTGTTGGAAGCGTTCAAAGGCCACGGTAACCGCTTCCCACAACGTGAAACGTGTTCTTCAAATATATTAGTATTTAAAATTAAAAACTACTTGTAAGGCATGGCATAACTTTGTGACTCTTTTTCTAGTGAAAGTAATCATCTCTTTATTGATCAATTTATTTTAGATAGAAAAGTCAAAAATATGTACATAAATTTTCTGTAAGCGTCTCTTTATTCTCTCTAATGAAACGTTTTGAAGTAATATAGTCACAACTACGACCACTCTTACTGGAATATGTTGAGGATTCAACGGCCCTTGACCCGTAAACTTTCTCTAACACTGTGTACCCGGGGAGGAATAGATATATCCACGCTCGGTCGTTCAAATTTGTATTTAAAATTTTGCTTATAGTCTAGTCGACAATTTGAAAATGGTCTAAAACAGAGATACTGCGCTTAAAATTGCATGTGATAGGTACCTCATTGGATTTGGAATAACGCATAGAAAAATGTGCCAAAACCTTGTATTACATTATTGTATTAGTGAGCAAAAACAATTGCTATAGTTATAAACAATTAAAGATGAAAAAAGGAATTTGTGAGAAGGGTGCAGAAATCCCTTCGTATACAATTAAACCTCAAATTGAACAACTTTGAAACTTATTTCAATTGCATGCTTCTGGTTAGTAGCGGTGAATTGGGCGAAGTAATAGACAGGAATCTTTTAAGCCTACAGACAGGCAGGTGAAAAATATTGTAAAATAATTCCAAATAATGCCGATAATAGTGAACTGAATCGTTACAATATCGAATGGATAAAGAAAAGTTGATTTTTGCGACTTACCTAAAAGGGTATCTTAAGTACAGAATCCCACAAACATTATCGTGAAGGTACGGACCTTTCCCTTAAGGTGAGCACTTTTATATGCGCATCAAACCTTACGAGTACAATAAAACACGATTGTTTTCCATTAACGTCGACGTCCACCGCCCTTAGAACTAAAAAATATGTATATTCATTTATTTAGGTTCTGTTACGTTATTGAATAATTGTTGTTCGTTATCACAGAAATAGAATCGAACCTAGGCATAACTGAGCCCCTTATAACAAAACATGGACTAACAAAAGAACCAGGTTTATGCCTTTTACAGTGTTTTGTCAAGGTTCAAACTTGGCTTTAAGTTTATCTTCGTTTTATAATAAGAGGTAAGAAGTTTTGTTTAAAAATATATTGTTTTCTAAATATAATTAAGTATTGTCTTCATTAACAATATTTAATTTGTAAGTTATTCCGTGGTATAAACCGTGCTTCTGTAGGGTTTGGTTTCGTTTCGTAGGATGACTAAAATGTTCTTGAGCTTTTCTGTTCAGGGAAATTCTCAGTTGCACGTGGAAGCCCTTAAGTCCTGCCCGGTAGACGGTAATGGTCTTACCTCTTACATGATCTCATGAATAAACCCAGTCACTCAGAGATATATATAACGTGAGGCGTAAAAAATTTGGAACTTTTCAAGGTAAATTAACCAGTAACCATGTGATGACAGAAAAAAGGGGTCATAGACAATTCTCAACCTTACATCTTTTCACATTGAAGAGCTACTAGAGCGGACAGGTTATCAGTCCAGTGGCTTTATGCAGGAACTGTTTTAAAAGTTAAGTTGAACACATACAAAAGAGGTAACATAAAATATCTAACAAAAAACGAACGATCAAAATAACCTTTACATAATTATACGCATAAAGTCAATTTCAGTGTCCAATTTGTGTCTGGATTCAATTGAATATGACTGTTACTTCGGTAACACGGGATCACCTCGGTTCAAAATTAAATTTTACTGGCAAGAAGCGTCATAAAATTGCGCCCAAATAGCTTTACTATGCCTGTCAGAAGGCTTACTCCGACGAAGATGAAAACCTGCGACGTTTGACAGTCAAAATATTTCAAAAGAACTAAAGCTTACAATAGGTACATCTAGTACAGTATACATACAGCCCCGAAAAAGGATGTTTACCGAGGAAAATAAATTTTATTTACATTAAAAAAGCTTAGCGGCATCTTTGTCAATTCACTCCCGTCTATCGGCAGGGTCGAACAAACAAATAAAATGAGATCACAACAGCATCCTGATAGCGACAACGACGAAGAGCGAAAGATCTTCTTAGCTTTAATTAAATGTAAATTGTTCGTACAAGCATTAAGCATTTAGATGAGAGCGTGAACAATACTAATTGCGCTTGCCATAGTCAATGGCATACGATAAAATGGAATCAGACAATGGAGTTTCCTTTTAGGGTGACACGCTTCAGATATTTTCGGTTACTCGACAAATAAATGTTGTCATTAGTTTGAAACCAAAGTTAGTATTTGACTTCTAAAATTTGTTTAACCTTCTGTCAAAGGTTTTTTTGTAATTGCGTATTAGAAAACGCGGCTTCTTCACTGCCAAGGGGATACCTCACGCTTACATTACAACTCGATGTGAGTTGTAATGTAATCGTAAAAGTATCCGCTGTACTTCTACTCGCTTTTACACATTATACCTGCTCTTTTATGTCATGTTTTTTTTAAAAGTATGTACAAGAAATAATCAAAAACGCATATCATTGGATAGAGAGTAAGTAAGGGCATTACCTGTTTTTTCTTTGATTTCTTCACTAACTACAGTTCTTATTCGCTTTATTACTTTTAATACCTGCCGAAAAAAAAAAGTTAAACTCACACATATAACGCATTATAGTTTAACAATTTAGTTAACGTAGTAATTCGAAATGACGATTACAACATTTTTTGCTCCAATTTTTCTTTCTCGGCAACAAAGCTTGAATACAAATATCAAGAGGTACTCACGATATTGGGGTGCCACTGGTTGGATGACCTCCAAATTTGGTGCACCCTGGGCAACGTGAGCGATGACGCATCATTGATTGCTCCTCTGGAGTAGCTGGCGTCAGCGTCAACGGCCAAGGGTCTGACCAACCGGCTCTTTTCAGGGCCAGCTGACCCCATTGCACGAGGGGGTCGGGATATGGCGGGCCTGTAAGGCCCGCGGGGGGGCGTGGTCGCTCCAGGTACCCCTCTGCTGTTATCAGAGGGGACACTGCGAATGGCGCAGGGTCAGTCGGAGTGCGAGGGATATGCTCTATGGGTAACCTTACACCCCGGCGTCTGTAGACCCGAGACGGCGTGCGGTTTTAGTCGATTCAAGCCCGACATAACCGCCCCCGCTGGCCGGCGGGGGGGTATCCGAAGGGATTTCCGCACAAAAAAAAAAAGGTAGATACTCACGATATTTTGAGATTAAATTAAAAGACAAGGCACTGAAGGAGCGAAGAATTATACTTATTTGGAGTCTTCATACAATATGTGAATTACTCGTATAAGATCTAAAATTCTATTAGCTCCTGTGTTTCTTCAGACGGACGCAGTAGCGTATCTGACTCGAATCATACAAAACAATGTGTAGTAAGCGTTACTCGAAATTTTTCCATAATCGTTTTTACATATTCATCGCAATGTCAGGGTGCGTTTGAGCCGAGACGTCTAAACGAATTTGAATAACAAATGGCTGAAATCTGCATGTTTCTAGCGAGGATTTCTACAGCGCCCCTCAAATCCTGATTCGCGAAAACAATACTGGTCTTTCATTGAAAACTGACAGGAGATGTAACTTGCCCTTATGAACATTTATCATACGGATAAACAGATGATTTGTATGTCTTTGACATTTTGTTAGTTCGATAGTTTTGTACAGTGCAGCAATGGCAGAAGGCTCTTTCCGAATAAAATTTAGTTTATATTAGTGCTAAAAGATAAGGTTATGGTAGACGAGTAAAATAAAATCCACATCCTGTTTTTTAATTCCATAACATCCGCAAAAAGCATAGGAGATCGGTAACCTTGATTTAAAAAAGGTAAAGCGGCAATATAGATTGCATTTTTATGCCTTTGTAAGTAACCTCGCAATGTATATTATCTTCGGAATATCATGGTAGGTGGTTATACCGCAATTCGAGCTTCCGGTGAGAATACCCTAATTTTGTACGGCATTTCTAATCAGGTAACATATGTTATTTATTTAACACCTTTACCTAACCATGTTAAGGAAAAGGGGTTGATGTAATGTTATTCCAAAACTGGTTACTACATCGTCAACATAAAAAATATTATCATAACATATGTAAAAGTTACTCGCAAGACTGAGGTTAAGTAACCAAGGTTACGAATAAATAACAAAATAAGCCGTCGCTAAAATAAAAAGGAAACATCTTGACATACCAATGCCATGCCACTTCCATTTCGTAATGAATTCTACTGAATTCGTTACTAGACATTGTATGGCGGGAAGCTAAAATCGATGATAGTGATCTTTGTTCATTGATTTTAGCACCGAAAAAAAAACTTGTCATTGGCGTCTTCGCCATTAATAATTTTATAAACATTTATTATATTTTACTTGACATTGGCGGTGATTCTTCTGCAGAAGCCATTAACTAACAGAAGAAGAAGATTTTAGCACCACCATTATCATCATTGTAACCGAAGCAAGCTACTGGTGGTAGAAATTTGAGGGCACAAATTTGTCACAAAATTCGGCCGGGTACCCACAATTTTACCCACCACCGTGAACGATTGCGAAAAACCCTCCATAGTAATCCAATTTCGGTTTGATTGCGTTCAGAGGTCAGCAGGTGCATAGCTGGGCAGGGGGATTGTGGTCGCAGCACTAGTGGGACCGGTGGGTGTCACGCGGTGCTGCGACGACAATCCTCTTCTGTTGAGGCCTTCAAGCTGAGTGCCGCCATTGTTAACATGTTACGTGTATGTAATGGTGACCCTCTTTCCTGAGACTTTATCTTCAGCTTACCATCAGGCGAGGTAATGTCAAATTGACGAGTCCTAAATATAAAAAAAACCGAATTATCCGGCTATATTGCAATTTATTGTATTAACAGAGAAAGTAGATAGTGAAATAAATTTACCTATAGGAAATAGTTGCCCCAGATGTGAGCATTAATAAATGATAATTATCGCTCGCTTAATAATGTGCCCGGTAGATGGCAATAAGCTCGCTCCCTATTACATTGGGACCTTAACATAACTGGCGAATCGTGGGTGTGTAATACACCTCTGCCTACCCCTTCAGGGACGCAGGCGTGAAGTTATGTTAGGAAATGGTTACTACATCCTACCAAAAACAATATTAGTTAAACCATGTTTTTGATATGCATACACATTTAATTATAAAAAATCAAAAATATTCAAGTAACATTTGTCCAAAATCCTCAAACAAATCCCAGAGATCTCAAATAGTCCCAGAAATCGAATAGAAGAAAAAAACGACGATTGCCAGTCAATTGCTTAGTTTTAGTTCTCACGAGTATAGCCGGCAAAAAAAACATCACTTACAAACTCTAAATGAATACATTCGTAATATTTAATTGAATTTAATGTTAAATTACTAGTCAACGTAGCGGGAGGTCATCGGACTATACAAATAAATGCTGGACTGTTACGTCACCGCCCGCGAGACACACGCCTGTGGAATATCAACGACAGAAGCCCACTACCTAGACTGATAATTAAATTTTCCACACGCACCGTTCAACGAATCGAAACGAATTCTCAGAGGCGAATCTAGGCACGAATCAATATATAATAAAGCTCATTTGAAAAATTTAATTATGTCTTTTGGCTCCATACCTGGATCGGCTAATTTAAAAACTCTTAATTGATCTTGCCGGAGCAACCCATTCCAAAGATGGGATCATTCCTGGCAACCGTTTTAGAAAGCAGCGTACCTTTCTTCCATGAAACTTGGTCGCGAAATACGAGCCGTTCGAGCTTCCATCCCGCTATCTACGTTATTTTTACGGAGGTTTTCTTCCTCACAATCCTAAAGGATTGTGTGTTGTCCTTCACGGCTTTAAGTTGCCCCGAAGGCGAGCGGCCTCTCTGTTTGCCAAGACAAAACAAATGAGCCCAAACTCGATAGGTTTTACTTGTTTAGTTTAGGAGTTCTTTTGGTCACCTTCCCACTCCATCTTCAGACCAGCTCCCATAGTACCATATTGTTTCATTGTCATCCAAACTAAACGTGTGTACAAAGTTTCAGCTGAATCGGATATCAAAAAGTGGTCGGGAAATGGTTTGCAAATGTTGACGGACAACATACATTATACATACGAATAGTGCAAGTAAAATAAAAGCTTGTAAAAACAAAGCTCTCCGAAACCGAACCAAAAACCCAAAGCCAGACTAACACTTTTCTTCACGACGCGTCCCAAATCAAAAGTCGAGAATTGTATCATTATTATCAGAGGAGATAAAGATAGGTGGGTAATCTGCCAACCGTGAAAATATTAATAATACCTTTCACTTTTCTGTAAATGAATTACATTTATAAATTGATATTCGTAGTTTTAGCTCCCTTTAGCCATATTTCAACTGTGAGGTATTGTAGAGCCGGAAAATTGGGGTCAGGTATCCTCAAGGCGCCGATTAATTTCCAGGTTAGCGTAGCATTTAGTTATAGTACTTATAACAGACCCGAAAGAAAACAGCCTGCGTAACAAATTGGGATCAACCCGTTTTATTAAATTATTATTCTACATTACATATTTTTATCTCCTTCGTAGTATATTTGAAGCATAATGTTATGTTATTTATAAAATTAAAAAAGGTGTAGGAAACTTCCTTTATAACACAATGTATTAGCTTTGCCTATATTTATGGTTGTATGTATTTAATGGAATCTAGATCTAGATTTTTTGATTAACTTGACATTTTACACACAATCAAGGAACGATGGCATTCCGGGATTCGCGTCCGTGAGTGATTTCAATATATGCGTTGCTATATCGAACAGGCATTGTATGGAGTTTAAGTAATCCGCACGCTGAATGATGATCCCTATGACAGTTCGTTAGCGCTTAACATTGTACTGACGTCCTATCACATCAAATCCTTTAAAAAGGTCCATTAAAAAGTCGAAAAAATCATAATTATGTACAATTATAAATTATAAAAATGAATATTAAGAAATTATTACGTAATGTTCGGAAATAATAGAAAAAAACTCAATGCAAATGTACATGGTACGTGCTGCAAAAGTTACGTCGTCAAGCTGTTATCGACTAAGAAGGGACACATCGATAAACAAAATATCGATAATTTGTTGGAAAAATAAAACAAATGCTTTGAGTTTGTATTTTATTTATATCAATCTGAATCTGATACAGGGTCAATCGGATCTTCTCTGAGTCTGAACTGCAGCTATCCGTGACGTTTATTATTAACGGTTGGTCAATGATATTGTCGTATTGTACATCTCGATCCCAGTCTTGTAAGCAAATTTTCTTCGTTCTTTCGACCACTTTTCGCCAATCGTCAGCTGTCATTCTTGTCTTTTTCTGTTTATCTGTTTGTCCGCGATGTACGCGAGAATACTGAATGGATTTTTGATACGGTAGTTTTCTGTTAGAAAGGTCTTGCTCAGACTTAAAATATGCCATATGTTTTATTGCAATTAGTTTTATGCCTAGCTGCATGACCTGAAAATATTTGTACATTTAGTAATTATTTTTAGAAATATATGCATATACATAATATTATATAAATAAAAAATATAGATACCTTTGATCTGCGCCCATATAAACTCGATTGCATTATATTGGCAGTGATAGGGCGGTAACCGAATTACCGTGTGTCCATTTGATTTGGCCAATTCATCCAAAAAATATGATGGGTGCGTCTGTTGTTTGTGAAAGTTCAACAGTCTAAACAACTCTTTTTTTAACATCTGACTGTCAGTTTCCACACCATTGCGTTGTAACCACTCTATAATTTCAGCTTTTTTGTTATTGCTGCTGGGGGGTTTGTTGAATGAAGCATTGTCCATTAAAATATAGTGAGGCTCATTCAAATTTTCTAATAGTTTTATAAACCATGTCTTAAAGTTTTCGAAATTCATTTCCTCGTGGTACTCCGTTGTTTTCACTGAAGAAATTAAAAGAAAAGAATTTTAAATTCTTTAAATTATGCAATTTGAATAAAAATTAAAGTATAGTAAAATAAAATATAATAAGGCTGTTACTTTTTTATCTAGTGTTTTATGTCAATCAATGCGCGTAGTCTTTTTTTCAAAATAAATAAATATTGCTTATTATGTTGAATGACCTGGCTGAATGACATGACATTTGCCTGAAAAAACAGTATTTTATCGAAATTGTTTCGCATAACTAATACAACTGTCAGTTGAAACGTCATAGGGATCATCATTCGGCGTGCGGAGTTATAAAAGCAAGAAAACGGTGACATAGGTTCTGATAGAATATTCCAGCGATAACACTTATAGGAACCTCTTATTATTAGTGGTATACTCTTCCGTCATACAACGTAATACCTACCTATTTTTACAGTAATATCCGTTAAAATCAGTTCAAAATAAAATTTCTTTAAAAAAATATGTTTCAAATATCTCTTACGAGGTTTCAAAGGCACGAGTTATGTCGTAATAGGCCTCCGCCGCCATTTTGCAACATTATAGCTGTGATGAGACGGCAAATTGCTCATTTGTCTACCGCGACACTTGCAAAAGCGTGGAAATTGTATGGAACTCACATTGCTATTTTGACCTAGGACTTGAAACGCTTTGATTGATTTGAGTGATAATTATTTGGACCAACGCTATCTTTAATTAGCTGTGTCCGCGACTTCGTCCGCGTGGATTTAAATTTTTGGGGTTTGAGCTCTTTTGCGCGGAACCCTAATTTTTCCCGTCCCGTCAAAATAGGCTCAGCCGTTTCAGAGATTACCTCTTCAAACAGACAGAAAGACAGACAGACAAACATTTTAAAAATTGAATTTTTTATAAGTGCATAAATTCATGTGCAATCATTAAACATCTCTTATTTTAATATTACAAACAGACACTCCAATTTTATTTATTTGTATAGATGGATAGTTATACTATACAAAACCGGTTCTTGCATCTCGCAGCACTATACTATACAGAACAGGTTCTTTCATCTCAGATATAATGTAGTTCATATAGTAGGTATCATTTTGGTTTCGTTTAAAATATTCGCTAATTAAAATTGGTTAACGGAGAACTAGCACCTTTTTTTCGTGCGGAAATCCCCCCCGCCGGCCAACGGGGGTGGTTTTGTGGGACTCGAACTGCAAAAACCGCACGCCGTAAGGTCCCATAAGGTATTTCCCTAGCACCCCGGCTGACCTTGGACCATCTCCAGTTTCGAATTGGCCCCCTCTGGTTTGGGAACTACGAGGGGGCCAATTCGCAGCATTCCTTCTTGAGCAGAAGGAGGCAGTGGCAGGCCACGAGCACGTGTTCCGTACCAGCCAGCGCCGTAAGCAAGACGCCGAGCGAGCGAAGGAATAACTAACCCGTATAGTGCAACCGGTTTCAGTCTCGGTAGTATACAAAAGATTATTTTTATTGTTCCGCCCAACTGACCGTGACTCCGTGGCAAGCATAGACTACATAAATAAATTATACAATTAAACTAGTCACCACGTACTCGAAAAGATATGCCTCTTTTGAGTCTTAAGGTCAATGAACTTGTAATTTGTATCTAACAATATTGAAAGCCAAATGAATCGTCATCTCAAAAAAAAGAATCGAATCGAGATAATCTCGCACTTAGATATACCTTTTGAGTACCAGAGGTTTTCAGCTCCTCTTATCCACTTGGAGTGCCGTGACGTCACAATGCCTCCGAGCACTCGTCCTGAAAAACGTTAATTGCACGACACCGACCGTGGCGAGGCACTCGCCTCTATCTCGCATTGCAACCAACATTCCTATGTAGTCAACAGACCAAAATGAACTTTAATGCTGAGACGATAAACTGTGAATTAGAATACTATAATGAAGTATTTAATATACTTTTAAATTAACTACACTTAGCACCTGAAGGTATTAACGATTAAAAAATAAAACGAAATAGAGTAAACTTTCCTGGAAAAATATATTTTCATAGCTCAGAGTTTAATATTAAACGTTAGAATAATGTAAGTAGAGTGGTATCAGAAATTTAGTATAATGGTGCTACCTTTGATTATATAATATATAAATCAAAGGGTGCTATACAGATTGATTAATTGCAAGGATAAAAGTAACTTCAATTATTAGAATGATATTTCTTAGAAGAGGTAACTTCTATTTCACACTAATTGTACATATATTATTGTATTCCTGAAGATCAGTCAGCTAGACAGTGCCCCCGGGGAGTGTATAGGGTCGACAAAGTGCGAACCTCTAGTGCTACGAGTCTTTTAAGGTATCAGATATATTATGTCTATGATGGATTTGATGGTTATCCTTTCGAGGGCTTACCGGGGGTGCCCGGCAATGGACACTTGGGCAGGACACCGTGCGGTTCTAGTCGATGCACGACATAACCGCCCCCGCTGGCCGGCGGGGGGGTATTCGAAGGCATTTCCGCACGTAAAAAAAAAAAGATGAATTTTTTCTAAAGATTTAGATCGGAAAAAGAGAACATCTAGGAAGGGACTTGAACCCGCGACCAGTCCCTTACAGGGGGAATGCTCTGACCGATCTAAATCTTTAGAAAAAAGTAAGCATAAAAAATGCTTCAAAATTTAATTGAAAAGAAAAAGATGGATTTGATTTGTGTTTTTATAATAAAAGAAATAATAAATAGTAGATATTATTTTGACTATGGACTACCGACAAAAATTGCTGAACACTAATAAATTGACAATAATAAAATAATAAAATTTACATAGAAAAATAAATTGAAAGTAGCCCTTTTCCCAATACTAATTCAAAAAGGTGATATTCGAAATTCGAATCACCAAAATGTACTTTTGCAAAATCGCATTTTGCTACGCAGCAAAACCACCTTTTTCGTGCTGGAGAGATGTAAAATATAGAATACCTAAAACGCTATAAACCTTTATGAATATGACGGACACTTTCGTGTTACATTACAATATTGATAATATAATATTATGTTATGACAGAAATTTACTCCAATATACAGTATTATATTCGATGTTTAGGCCATTAGCTAGGGTCTATTACTTTAGTATTCGATACGAAAGAAATAACTTTTGTACTAATGACAATTACTACGAAAAAAAACAGAAATTACAGTCATTCTGATACAATTAGGCACTTGATATGAGCGGGTGACTCAGACACGTATACGATTAAGGTCATTAAGTTACTAAGGCGTTACCAAAGCAAAACAATTGAAGAAAATCATTATCATTAATTTAATCATAAATTACACTTGTAACTTTCATGAATATTTAAAATAATAACGGATGTTTTTTAAGTGATATAACAAGATATAATAATAACTATATCCTAATAAATTTTGAAGATAGAGATGAAGACGAAGACGTTTAATAATTCATTTAATTCATGTTAACATTATTGGATATCATGGAACGCGTTTAAAAGTTAGAAAACCTTAAATTTGTAATTGCATCATGTAAAAAAATTGCGACTATCAACTTATTTGAATCAATCAATTTTAACGTATTGCAGTCTACAGCTGGATATAGGCCTCAACTTCCTTCAACGCTCCTTCGAATCCAGGTCGTCAGTTGATCTTTCCTTTCTTTTACCGATTCGCGACTACTTGCCACTTCAGTTTCGTTATTTTACAAGCTACATTGGTAGCTTTAATTCATTGTAGGTTATGTTGGTCCACCTATGTTGATGTGTAAGCTTTACGATAGTAATGTTAAGTTCGTGGTTAGGGACCCTCAGAGCGCGAGTCCGACTAGCACTTGTACGGTTTTTTTATACATCTCCATCATATCTGGTTATTCCTGCAGTTCTACTTTTATGCGTTCCAAGCTTCTACCGCAGTAATAGATAGCTCTCTCTCAGCGTCTATTTCGTAAATACCTAAGCTTTATATATTCTTATACAGTTCTACTATTAAATACAACAATAAACTAAATCTACTTACAATAATACACGGAAATAAAATGTTAACATGTTAAAATAAACACAAACATAATGTTGACGCTGCATTCGGAAGCTTCACTGTCTTATTGTTAATAAACACATTAGATGATTGTTTATCATGGACTGGAGCAAGTTAATATATCTACAAGATACTCACAACTTGCCCACAACATGAAAACATACGAAAAACTTTATAATAAAAGTCTAACAATTATGGACAAATGAAATAGAGCCTAAACACTATTTAGTATAGAATTCGTTGTCGTCCAACCATGAACCAATAAAGGGAACGAACGACGCAACAGATCCTCACGAATATGTTCGCAGGCTCACTCCGAGTTACTAACACTCGCAATTCATTTTGCGACTGAATATATTATGCCCTTATAAAAGATAATGCACCTTTCGCCCTCAGTGTAAGGGTGAAAATCAAAATGAACTGAAGTCGTAGAAATAAGCAAGAATTTTCCCGTTCGTTCCAACCGATTTTCACCCTTATAACATTTACAAAGTGAGCCGAAATTTCAATGTCTATATAACATTTTGCCAAATCCCAAATCGCGATCATATGGCAAGGCAGACGATAAATATGTTCGGTGTTATTGAAATCCTACACTGTCATAAGAAGTCGTAAATTGATCTACAAGAACTTAAGTAACTTTATTTGTTAAACTGTTATCACCCTCCGGCACACTTTTGGGGTTATCTCGATTAGGCATTTTATCGTGAGTAAAAAAAGTAAATTCTTGTCGGAGTTATTGCCTTTCTGTGATCGATTAGAGAATTTATTCCTGAACCAGCACACTTGGTGACTAGAGTAATCACCACATATTATAAAACAAAGTCCTCCGCCGTGTCTATCTGTCTGTCTGTTCGCCATAAACTCAAAAATTACTGTACCTACTACTGATAGTGTTTCTCGAGGAAGGTTTTAGTATATAATTTGTCTAGTTATTGTATACATTGGCTTAAATATAATATTTGTTGGAGGTGTTCGAAAAACATAAGCCATCTGGTTGCTTTCAACGTAAACACTGCCTAAACCCTTTGAGATATAACAAAATGATGTATGGTGGAATTGTGTATCTTATATGGGTTGTGGTGGTGGAATATTGTCCCATAATAGGGAAGTTAACAGCTAGTAATTTATAAATACTGAAGATACACAGCTGTTTCAGTAGGCCTTATAATGTAAAGAAATATTTTATTACTTGACCTGACCTGTTGAAAGTAAATTACTTTTGTATCCTGAGCCCAAACGACGTACATGACAATAACTAGTTATGCAGGATTGCCTATTTGGAGTTTAAACCATATTTGGTAATCTGTGGTATTATGTTGAATCTCCGAAAGTTTCGCAGACATCTGATATACATACAGACAGAACATGTCCGATTTCTTGTGTATACAAATTTCCCTACTAATGCAATGTAGCTCAGACGGGGCCGAACTAAGGCTACCTCTACGAATAACTCTGCTTAGCTGCATAACTTCATAAATTGATTAAGTATAGACAAGTCACTGGAATTACACTGGAATTAGAATAGAAACGAGTAGAATTATTTAGTTATTTATTTATGTAATTTGTAATAATATGATTATTTTCAAGTAACCTCAAGACCCTGTGTAAGCCATAATGAAATGAAATAATCTGGATTAACATCTGGATAACGCACTGTATTTTGAATTTGATTATCTCAAAATTGATATTTTCTTACTCGTTACTATGGCGACCTGTGACGACTGGGATTTGACTGTGCGTGAACTCCATATTTATGATGTATGAGTAAGACAGCGCACAGCGAAAAGAAACGGATCGCGCATTTTACCATGGACAACATTTTAATATAATATTCCGTCTGTTATCTTATAATTCTGTGGCAATTTCTGATAAAATTACTACTTCGGGCAAGTAATCCTAATTGAGACCTATATGAGTGTCAAGTTCTGAGTAAAAAAAACCTTAAATTTAAATAACAAGAACATACAACATTCTAAAATAAATTTTATTACAATTTCTTGTTTCTTGGTGCTACCACGATATTTTCTACGTAACGTATTACGTATATGAATTCTTAATTTTTTACAGACACTTGTTTACAAAATGCAATTATTTCACTTAGGGTGTAATTCAAGCTCAAGATTTGGGTTCTAATAAATGTACCAAATTTTATAAACGTAGGTTAAATAGTTTAATTGGTAAATAGAGAAAGAACAAAAAGTGTAAGAGATTGTTACCGGAGAGGAGGTCAGTTATTGTTTTTAGGGTTCCGTTGCCAAATGGCAAAAAACGGAACCCTTATAGATTCGTCATGCCTGTCTGTCTGTCCGTCCGTATGTCACAGCCACTTTTTTCCGAAACTATAAGAACTATGCTGTTGAAACTTGGTAAGTAGATGTATTCTGTAAACCGCATTAAGATTTTCATACAAAAATAGAAAAAAAAACAATAAATTTTGGGGGTACACAGAACTGAAACTCAAATTTTTTTTTTTCATCTAACCCATACGTGTGTGGTATCTATGAATAGGTCTTCAAAAATGATATTGAGGTCTCTAATATCATTTTTTTTCTAAACCGAATAGTTTGCGCGAGAGACACTTCCCTGTAACTTCTAAAATAAGAGAATGATAAAGCTAAAAAAAATATATGATGTATGTAAACTGCCAACGATAATTGGTTTGAGCGAGATCTAGTAAGTAGTTTTTTTTAATACGTCATAAATCATAAACCGCAATTTACCTTTCATTCAATCAACTCAAATATAAAAATTCAAAAAAAAAAACATTATCATGTTACTTGCTGCTACGGAACCCTTAATGGGCGAGTCCGACTCGCACTTGGTTCCTTTTTTTTTTGGTCTTATCCCCGGTTCCACTTAACTAATTGCAATAAAACATATGGCATATTTGAAGTCTGAGCAAGACCTTTCTAACAGAAAACTACCGTATCAAAAATCCATTCAGTATTCTCGCGTACATCGCGGACAAACAGATAAAGAGAAAAAGACTAGAATGCCAAAAAAAAAAATTTTGTTTTCAGAATCTAATATCTCCAATGTACAGACACAACACTAATCTACAATCAAATACAAATACAAATGTATATATATTATTTTATAGTGTTTAGATATACAATGTTAAATGTATTGTATTACGAATTGTAAAATTAGGCACGCACGAAGTTTATGAACACGACACGAATGGATTTGATAGATAGAGTTCACAAAAAAAGCATTGTTTGTAATATGTTACAATATTTATGACCACATAATTGTATTAGGTAAGCCTGTAAAAATAGCGATGTGGAGAAATAAATTACCCATATAAACATAGGTTGATAGTAATGTTTGATAAATAAGTATAATCGAACAGCAAAAGCAGAAAAAAGAAGGAAATGCAGATAGCTTATGGATCGCGTGTAAAATATTTGCTAAACCACTTGCTTCTAACCAAAATGCTAGGCTTATTCTATATATATTATATCTATTTGATAATTATAGTATAATCATATGAAAATTGTCTAATAATTATGGTAATAAGTTCAAACCGACAGCCCTGAAAGGTTCTAGTAACTGAATTTTTATTTTTGAAACATAAATTCTGCCGAACGCCTGTGTTTTAGTTTATATAAAATTCTTAATCATTCAACGCTGTGTATAAAGTGAAGCATTTCACCGCACCAAAATGAAGATAAAAGATTTCATTGGTGACCGCGCGTTTTATGTACCTATAACCATTACAACAAAATTGATTTCAATTTTATGGTTTCTGCTCCCCTGAACCCAATCATTGTTTTAGCTTTTGTGTGCTGTTAAAATATAATGAGCATGTATGTACCAATTTTAACAAATTGCATTTTATCCCACATTAACCCAGTGTTTGCTCTCTTTTATTGACATTTTATTTTAAATGTAGTAACAAATTGCACTTAAATGTTGAAAGCCACAGCTGCTAGTTCCTCGAGAAATAAAATAATGCAAACATTACTAAAAAAACCGGCCAAGTGCGAATTGGACTCCCGCCTGAAGGGTTCTTTATCTACAATTTCGTTCTATAAAAACTTGTAAGTACCAAAATTTAGCCAAATTTACAACTTTTTTATTTTTCGGTCTTTGTCCTGTCAGACCTTGCTTTTTGCCAAATTTCGTCATTCTAGGGAACTAATATATAGTTTTTCCACCCAAGACTTATAGGGCACTTCCGGTTGACCTATAGGTCAAATAAAAAAGTTGAAAACTAAGGTATTTTTTTTATTATCGTGTTGACTCAGATATTTGATTTTTATAGGTACACCAAATAGGATATTTATACCAGTATTTGGATAAATTTCAATTTGCTGGGTCCACCCGTTCCTAAGAACTTTGGTGACACACGGACAGACAGACAGACGGGCAATAGTGTGATCTTATAAAGGTTTCTTTTTTAACCTTTTGAAGTAAGTAACCCTAAGAATAGCAGATTTGCTTTAGTTTAACTTATATTTAGCTCACTGCCTCGGGACTCGTGGCTTGAGTTAGAGCTTATATTTTTCATGTCATAATGAAGTCTTGGGTGCGATGCCCACGTCGGATCAAGTGTTATTAGGTTTTTCTTAAAAATTCCCGGACGGAGTACGAAAACGTTCCTGGTTGACTTAATAGCCTCACCTTATCACGTAGAACCAAAATTTTTGCTGGCACAATGTGGGTTACACTAGTATAAATACCCACCTGGTATAATTTCGCTTTCGCTTTGCAGACTTGAAAGCAACGTTGCTAATGACATTAGTTTTAATGTACTTTTTATTTATGTAATAAGTTTTAGCAATTTGACGTTATGTATTATTCTACTACTCTGCTCCTAAGCTTCTGGGGTGAAATAGGAGCTATTTTAAAAATTCACTTTACCTCAACCTGACCTGAATTTAGTTTACGACGTGCAGTGTATCAAAGTCTAAACAAAACCTTGGTGTGAGAGTTTCTACTTCTAAGAAATGGCTTACCTAAACAGCATATTATTTTGCATTTTGGGAATGTTCTGCAGAGCCACACTTTCACAGTTCCTACATACATTATAAAATTGTGCAATGTAAGCATATCTGTTTTTTTTTTATTCATGCTATCCAATCTGAGAGTTATTGTTATCAATAGAGAGTAAAAACGAATTTTCAAATTTGGGTGTTATTTTGCGTTGTTTGGGAATTTTATTGACTTAGTTATTAAAATACAAGTTTTTTATTACATAGCATACCATGTTCGCTATAAAGCGTACAAGAATATTATTATTCTTTCTCGAAAACTGCGCATTCGCAGCGGGCAGCGAGCATTCGGTGTACCGAAAATCAATCTCGCTTGTTTCCTACTACTGCACAAATGCTCAATTCGTAACTATAAATTTCTCATTCATAATATTGACTAGGTACTTCGATTGAATTGTTAAATTATCACTAAATAACCAAATGAAAGCAAACTATTTACATAAATGCAAATGAATGACAATGTTAAAACACTTTGGGCAAGAAAACAACTTGAAACTCGAACTTTTTTAATATCTACTATTTGAAGTTTCAGTTTATATAATTATCGGTAAAACTAGAGATCTAGACTGGATTTATAAATGATGAATGCCCTGTGGGCGGCTCTTCCAAATCAAAGTTTCAAAGCTCGAGTCTAACTTAGTTTGCCGAAATCTTGTTATACACCGTTTCGAGTTTCGAATAGAGTAAATTGGCGTCGTTTACAGATGTTCATACAAATAACATGGCTTTACTTTAATATATAAACAACTAAAGAGGCAAACAGATGATACACGGTGGCCGTAGTTTAAGGAGATGACATAATGACAGTAACAGTATTTGCAACGAAAATGATAAAGTGTACATATAATATATCGTATATACATATATATATCATATACCATTATAGGTACAACGCTGCCGACTGCAGTTTTGTAACATAACTTCACGCCTGTATGGGGATACAGGTGTGAAGTTATGTTACAAAACTGCAAAAAGGGGACTTTTTTTTTTCTTCTTTTCTTTTTCTAATAGGGGGCGAGCCTATTGCCATCTACCGGGCACTTTGCTAAGCGAACGATAATCAACATTTTTTGCAGTTTTGTAAACACTATTTATTTTGATGCTATCTTCTGTGGAGGTACCTTCCTTTTTTTTACGTGTAGAAACCCCACGGGCCTCACTCCATCGGTGCCATCGGTGAAGTGGGTATGTCAGAATCGAACCGCCTAAAACCACACGTTCTCCTTCCCAAGCGCCCAATGCACGACCCCAGGGTTCCCGGCGGTCTTCGACCGCTGTCGCGGCCTCGCCTTTGGGGTCGGGTTTGATCCCGCGTCGGTGTGATGGCTGGCGTGTGCAGGACACAGACGACACGCCTCCGTCTTGGCCTGCTTCTATGAGGACGGCTAGACGGCCGACTGCCGTCCTCAGGTCCCGATCAAGAAGGTAGGTAGTCCCGGGCGTAGACAAGTCTGCGTCTTCGTCGCAGACTGCGGAACTCGGGGGGCAAGGTTCTCTACCGCTCCCTTTTCGCCGCCTCTTTCGCGTGCATTACCTGCTCGCAGAAAGAAGTGGCGGCATACCACTTGCTCCCGTCGGAGAACACGGCTCTTACCATGGTCTCCAGCGAGAGAACGTCTACGCCCAGAACCGCACAGACCCCAGAAACACACGTTATTAGAGAGCAAATTAACATAGAATAAATTATAAATATTTAAAATATGCATGCAAATATATGAAATATGATGAAAATGGTCAAAATAAGTAACATTAAATAATAGACGCGCTCATTAGGGGAGACCTATGTCCAGCGGTGGACTAGAATAGGTTGATGATGAAATAATAAAAAAGTTATTGACAGCTTACGCGAATTTAGGACATTATTTATATTGTATTGTAGACACATTGAAATAAAACTATTTTTAACAGTTTTGGTCGCGATTAATACATATTCATCATCATCATCAAAATAATAAAATAACACCAAACAAATCATGATAGAATCCGGTAAAGCCTAACTAATCATAATGAAATCTGCGGGATCACTAGATCTTAGCGGAATATTCAATGACCACTGAAAATGAACTAAATATCTAAATGTGTAAGTATGTAATTCAGTCTTTACACATTAATTTATGATATAATGGATTATTTAACTTTATTCAATTTGAATTACAATAGAGTGTCAGCCGTAACTTTGAAAGATCCCCTCGTCTAAACGTAAGGGGCATGTGTGAGACGCTCTGAACATGTTCGCACAAGCTGCCGCTCCCGGCTCGTCGCTTAATCATGGATCCTTGCCAGATTTCGAGTTTCGGATACATTGGTTACTACTATTTGTTACGTATATAATATAGCGTTAAGTTTTCAATTAGTTTATTTTAGTTAGCTAGTTAGATAACTCAGCCTGATCTTACCTTTTCCAGGAACTGCAAGGACGCAGTTCGCCATCCTGAAATCTCTAGCTATTGTTCTTACGCACCTAAATCCTATCATAAATGTGATCTACCCTTTTTAGGGTTCGGTTGCCAAATGGCAAAAAACGGAACCCTTATAGATTCGTCATGTCTGTCTGTCTGTCCGTCCGTATGTCACAGCCACTTTTTTCCGAAACTATGCTGTTGAAACTTGGTCAGTAGATGTACTCTGTGAACCACATTAAGATTTTCACACAAAAATAGAAAAAAAAACAATAAATTTTGGGGGCTCTCCCCATACTTAGAACTCAACTCAAATTTTTTTTTCATCTAATCCATACGTGTGAGGTATCTATGGATAGGTCTTCAAAAATGATATTGAGGTTTTTTATGTAATTTTTCTCTAAACTGGATAGTTTGCTCGAGAGATACTTCCAAAGTGGTAAAATGTATGCCCCCCCCTGTAACTTCTAAAATAAGAGAATGATAAAAATAAAAAAAAATTAATGATGTACATTACCATGTAAACTTCCACCGAAAATTGGTTTGAACAAGATCTAGTAAGTAGTTTTTTTAATACGTCATAAATCGTAAAACGCAATTAACCTTTCATTCAATCAACTCAAATGTAAAATTTAAAAAAAAGCAATATTATGTTACTTACGCTACGGAACCCTTCATGGGCGAGTCTGACTCGCACTTGGCCGCTTTTTTTACTTTCTCTTTCAATACCTACTACGTATGGGTAATTTAAATTCTATCCATCTCCATCTTGAATCACAATAAATTAATCTTATGATTAATATTATATTACATATTGTGACTACTATATTGGACACCGTTTAACATCTTCCAATAATATGATGGTAAGAGGTATAATAGTACTGGCTGGTGGTAAACCATTCCATCTGGTCTCCCTTACTACCAGTCTGAACAGCTATTGCTGATTAATTAGAACATTGGTCTCCTTGTTTACAACACAGAGCCTCCTATTGGAGATCACTTTGTTTATGTTGGGAACTATTAAAAACGTGCAAGGTAAATATTTAAAATGTATTCGACTTTACCAGTCTAATACAGATATTGGACTTTCACTATCAGTTTATTACGGCAATTCGTTCATCCACTGATAAGATAAGTTTTGTTCACACGAACATAAATACTGGACCATTGAAACTTATAATAATGATTATAACTAGAAAGAATGCTATACTTTTATTTAAAGCCTCACTGACGTTAATGTAGGAGGTACCACTATAGCTCACTATCGTGGGGTCCTCAAATCCGTGAAGTTAGTCGCAAATTGTTTGCATCAGCGGGGTCTATGCGCAGACTGCGTAATTTTCTACCAACGACCACTAAAATTGCACTTGCAGAATCTCTCCTTCTTCCTCTACTTGACTATGCCGATGTCAGCTATCTCGACGTCACCGAGGAGCAACTCGATAAGCTTGAGCGCCTTCAAAACTTTTGCATTAGATTTATATTTGGTCTACGCAAATATGATCACGTATCAGAGTTTCGCATATTGCTCAAGTGGCTCCCAATTCGACTTCGGCGGAATGCTCATATTCTTGCCATGCTTTATAGTATTCTCTTTAATCCCAATTCTCCCTGTTATTTAGTGTTCCTCAATGACACACATTTAAAATCCGTGAGGTCGTCAGTTGGCAGTACCTAGGCATTCTACGATTTTTTATGATAAATCGTTCACTGTACAGGCGGTACGGTTAAGGAATGCACTGCCATTATCGGTTAGACGGGCACAATCACTGGCCATCTTCAATACGATGGTGAAAGAGCACTACCTGGGCCTATAGTCTCCCCGATTCCTTTTTTTGCGTTATGTGCTGTCTAACTTTCGTACGAGATATCAAAATAATTTATGTGTAGGTTTAGTATATATATTGCTTTTGCTTTTGCTTTTTTACTACATTTTACACAGCGCTATCTAGACCCAAAGTAAGCATAGTTTAACTAGCTTACTTATACTTATATATAATATATATAAGTATATATATATTATATATACTTATATATAAAGGACAATGCTCATGTCAGTATGGAAATCGGTTGCACACTTTTTTTTTGCTATGTCACATAAGTATAAACTGCATTAAAAAGCCTGCATTAAGTATTATCTGAAATATAAACGCATATTGTAACAGAACTTGGGATTATTGAGAAATTAAATGATTACAACGAGAAAAGCAACAACAACAAGAAAATATTGTGACACTGACTGTTGAACTGACGTTCGAGTTTTCTTTCGGAATGTTTTAAGACAGGGATACCATGTATAAATTAAGAGCAAACTACCACTGAAGCATACATTATTTTACAACTTTAACTGATTATCACTAATAAACTACGAATACATTCACGAAATATTAAGATTACATAACTGCAATATATTTGAATGTCACATTGCGAATTATTATAACGTATTATTATTTAACCATTTACTTTAAAAACATTGGTATATTTGCATTCTACCACCAATGGTTTATTTTATATAATGGTAACAATTTAATGAAAATGGAAACGATTATTCATTCAAGTTTTATATCTTTTTAATTTAAATTCAAACCCCAAGTTCTATAGAAGCGATTTAGTGTTGAAAAGTCATACTATAATCAATATATATTTTTTAACATTTGAAATATTGACGCGAACGTCTAAAAGCGCAACCAAGAATGGGCATTCTCCTTTTGTATGTATATATGAATAATTTATATTACCTACAATTATGTTCGATTATATATGTCTGTTTATGTATCATTGTATGCTTATTTTTAGGTATATGTACCTAGTACATTGCAATCATATATGTTTGTAATCTAGTCTGTGACATTATATGACTACGTTACTCCTCTATCTTTTCCTATTACACCAATAACTACCCAATATACGATTTAGCTCATTTAGAATTCATGTCCATCCAAAGGTTGCCTGTAAGATATTACTTTTAGCAATAAGGCCGCCTTTTGTACATGCATTGTTTAAGTTTCCATATATGTATATTCTGATTGGTGTACAATAAAGTTTATATCTATCTATCTATCTACCAATCACCTGAAACCGTTAGGCAGTGTAGCTTTCCCTACTAAATAAATAAATAATAAATAAATATTCTACGACATTCTACACAGCGCTTTCTAGACCCAAAGTAAGCATAGTTTAACTAGCTTGTGTTATGGGTTCCATAATGCGGATAAACATACTTATATACTTTTCTTTTCCTTGAACGATTCCGGTTGTGGAGGGTATACGTTTAGTTTGATCTGCAGAGTTCGGCCATTGACGCCCGATTATGGATAGGTATTAGTATAATACGCATTTACTGTCTCCAAATCGTCGCATCCTACGGTTTGTAAATTTTCTAAAATGGTCACCTGTTCAATTCTATGGGTGACATTGCACGAGTGATACCCTAAATGAACTCTATAACTATATACCTACATATGACAAAGAGTTACCTAGATTTAAATAATATTTAAATGGCAACACCATTTCACATTGCAACTTTTAAAATTCTAGTCATTTAGAATTTGAATCAGAATGACCGAAAATACAATCCAATCCTGATCTAGTTTGCCGATTCCTTGTATAAAATACTGATTATATTTTCTTTTAACTTTTACCTTCACACATTTAAATTTCAATCATGTAAGGAAATATAATGAAGCCAAAGTAGATAGATAGATAGAAGATAAGAAAATAACATATCTTCTTAATATATGAAGTTAACTAAGTAGTAAATAGAATCGATCAAACGACTGCGTTTCCCGCCGCATGCCTCTCGGGCATACGTCTTTCACAGAGATTCCCTCTCATACCAACCATGTTATGCACTGGGATTACTAGATATTATATATGTGAACAAGATAGGTTGTCTGGAGTATCATACATTTTTTATAAATTTGTATATACATTTTAATACTTCTGGAAATTATCTATATTCAATTTTAGTTAAAAAGTTTTTTGAGCAAGTAGACGTAAACGGCTACATTTAAAAAATATATGCCACAAACTACAGCAACCGAAGTCCTATTATAATTTTCATGCTCTTCTACTTTCTGACTCTTAAATAGGGCTGTAGCACTTGCCGGCCGTTGCGGTCGTAGTTCTAAATTAACTTAAACCTAGCCATTTCTGTAACCCGCTGTGCCCAGTGCCCACTGAAGTTCCGAATGTAATACATTTCCATTAGCTGTTTAGATGTATAAAATTTCTTAAGAAAAGCATATATTATGAAATCTAATCATACATTTCTTATCTATTACAAGAATTGTACACTTTTGCTATTAATTATATGCACATATTTTACATTACACAAATAATATACTTATACAACACGAAACTCTACAAGGAACCTAGTATTGCAGGCCCATTTCTGATCATAATATCAAACTCTCCAATGTGATTAAAAATTTTAACATTTACGAATATTTCAATAACAATGTCAGTCGCTCAAATGCTAAAAAATAAACAGAACACATCAACTAACTTCCTTATTGTCTGCTTTTCATTCCTCAGGTGTACTCCTTAAATCTCGTTTCATAACCCCCACGAGAGCACCAAGGCATCCATTTCGAGCCGCGGTCGAAAACTAAAACCTACCATAAATAATTTAGACCTAAACAACGAAGAAACCCAAAGATATATATTTACCGCAAATCCGAGGAGGAAAGCTGAACAAAAAAAAATAACACTATTCGAATCCCATTCTTTAAGGCCCGAATAGTAAGGTATAACGCGAATAAGAGGTAAAGAAAATAATTGAAGCACATTCACTACGCACGGTGGTTGGTTAGAGGACGTTCGGGATAATTCGGAGATATTCTCTTTGATTACCATCTCGAGGGTGCCCATCGACGTCATGGGACGTTTAGGACCATCATCCTAGCCTTTGATGCGTATTTCCAACAGGCTTAATATAATATTTGTACTGCTAATGCCTACCAAAAATGGACCGTAGTTGTTTCATGGCGTGAACGAATGACCAAATAGTGTATGATTATAAAGGTTGTAGTATATTTAATCTATGTTCATATGAATAATAACCTTTTTGTTGTATTCTTCATTGTATCTGTTTAGTTTATAATAAATTTTAAATTCATTGCCAGGCATTCCTAACAAGAAGATTAAAAATTCAAACATCATATTCAGACGACATTCTTGGGAGAGTCATGAAGCTGTAAACAAGGATAAGAAAGGTGTATCTGATGGAAAAGACACCTCAGTTTAATCATACCTTAAAGTCAAATGAGTCTCAATACTGGACTTCATAAATTGCTCTAGTAGAGAGCATTCTAATATCTCTTCTGTTCTAGCAAATCTATAACAAGAGGCTACTGCAGTTCTTAACACGTTTCCTCACTGTTGGCGAGTGGCTCGCTATGGCTATCCCACAATTGGATTAATGAGATTGCAATCTCTCTTAATAATTTGAAGATTTGGAATCTTATTGTGAACTGTTTATAAACTTTAAGTGATATTATTTAAGTTTGTGAATATATATTTGTGAATTGTGGACATTATATGTATTAATACCCCCTTAAAATCTTCATTTTCTCTCCTTCTGTATTCCTTTCTTTTTAATCTGGCGTACGCTATCCTGCATAGGATAACGTTACGTTACAAGGTATATGATAATTATTCAATATTCAGTCATTCTTCATTTTGGCTTTTATTGGTTTTATTTTTATCTTGATTCTATGGTTCATAAGTGAAAAAAATCTAGTTGGGACTGTCTACAGGCCAATATAGATTTTATAATATTCTTCTTCACAAGAGCTTTTTGACTAGGACTCCGTTGTTGAGCATCAGTCTTAAGAGCATGGCGCATGGTGAATATTTTAAAGAAAGCTTATACAACCTAAGAACAGTTTACCAGCAACATATTTTTGTTATCACAGGTTCAAAAAGTAAGTCGAAGCGCTTTACCACTGTCCAGTATGATGAAGAAGAGAAACTCAGGCATAAGTTGCGGACAAAAAACACAATTTACGCTCAAACGGTAAAGCAGATCTGGCTGAAATTAAGAACAGGCATAGATTATATTATAGTCAGGATTAACACAGACTACTTTAAATCCCTTAAAAGGGTTCCTATGAGTTACGGGAACGGGATCAGAATTCCGCACGTCCAACATATTTCAGACATAAAAAGAAACTAGTCAAGAGGTAGGTTATCAGTTCGACCTTAATTGTATGTTACCTTGCATCATAATTACCTGATTACACCGTAGAAATTAGATTACCTGAAACAGAAAGTGAAGGAACAATATTAATTTGATATAATGAAATTTAATGTCTTCAGTTAGGTAACATAGTAACGCTTATAAACGCCAGAGCCAGATTAGCAAGGCAAGGTAGAGCTGATGAGCAAAGAATCTGATAATAATAACTCACTCTGTTGCAGTAGCTTACAATTACAATGACTTTGTATATTTATACAGTTTGAATCTATTATATTATTCATTCGATTATAATGTGTTACATAATTTCTCAAATTTAACAGCATTATAAATAAGTGGCGAATGTTATAAACATTAGTTAGGCTAACCCCTCCCCCAAACAGGGGCAAGACGGGGAAAAAAAAAACGTACCTACAACACCCGATATTCATATCTATTCATCTCTTTATAATTTTGCAGTAAGTATGTAGCCTACTGTAACATTTTATAACGTTACATAGGTTTGTCAATGTTACAAAAAAACAAAAAACAAAGAAAAGATTATGGTACTTAACATAACAATATAGATAAGGTAATATAAAGTTGTTCTATATTGTTAAGTAACACGTAGTGCATACATGCTAACTACTGCATAGAGTTAAAGCAATATTGAAGTATTTAAATTCTAATATATTTTTTTAAATTTTACAATCAACGTGCTCAGTAATCTAGATCTGATATTTAAAAAAAGCGGCCAAGTGCGAGTCGGACTCGCCCATCAAGGGTTCCGTAGCAGCAAGTAACATGATAATGTTTTTTTTTTAGTTTTTCTATTTGAGTTGATTGAATGAAAGGTAAATTGCTGTTTACGAATTATGACGTATTAAAAAAAACTACTTACTAGATCTGGTTCAAACCAAATATCGGTGGAAGTTTACATGGTAATGTACATCATATATTTTTTTTGTTTTATCATTCTCTTATTTTAGAAGTTACAGGGGGGGGGGGACACACACACATTTTACCACTTTGGAAGTGTCTCTCGCGCAAACTATTCAGTTTAGAAGTAAATGATATTAGAAACCTCAATATCGTTTTTGAAGACCTATCCATAGACACCACGCGCGTATAGGTTTGATAAAAAAAAATAAGAGTTTCAGTTCTAAGTATGGGGACCCCCAAAATTTATTGTTTTTTTTTCTATTTTTGTGTAAAAATCTTAATGCGGTTCACAGAATACATCTACTTACCAAGTTTCAACAGCATAGTTCTTATAGTTTCGGAAAAAAGTGGCTGTGACATACGGACGGACAGACAGACAGACATGACGAATCTATAAGGGTTCCGTTTTTTGCCATTTGGCAACGGAACCCTAAAAAGATCAATATCAAGTAAGTAAGTATAGTTCGATTTGCATTTATTTACATTTCTAATGAATGACGTTGACAAAACATACATAAGGAATGTATAGAAACAACAATTTATTATTATACAAAACAATATATGTTTACACACTTTGTATACAGCTGTGTATTTTTCTTACTTTTGTTTCTAAATATAGTTCAGTTGTTCAATTATTTTAGTTTTAGAAATAAAAGGTGGATTTAGTAATAGATCTAAATCCACCTGTCATTTTAGCAATTACTTAAAATCTCGTTAGTATCTGATTAGTCTGATTGACTAAAGTAATTTAGATGTATGCATATGAGGTTTAATGTAGAGCTTTAGTCATCACAATTGAAAGCTGTTTTCTTATTATTCTTATACCCGACTGCGTAGGATAATGTATTTACCAGTCTATATACTTGTATGTTTATTCCTGTATGGTGCTCTAGACCCTAAATAGGCGAGCCGACTTTTATAATTCTTAGGTCAATGAAAAAATTAAAATTACTGAAATGTGTCTATTGGGTAACATTGAAAAAAAAAAAAAGAATTATTAATTAGCTTTCATTCATTTTTACTAAGCAGGACTATTTAGAATCTATAATGGTTTAAATTTGATGGGGCCCCATCAAGACATTTAGGGTCCAAACCACTCTCACATACAAGCCGGTACACCTGCAGAATGATGGACAATGCTCTGGCGCAGGCTTTCTTCTTAGAGTTACAGAGTCAGGTCTCCCATCGAAGGAAGGAGTGGGAGCGACCCACGGGCTCCATAGTGCAAGTATTTTTATACAACTGGAATTTGCTCTGGGATGAAGGGAAAGAACGGTTTAAAGTTAGGTGCAACAATGGTTACTTAAATCTACAATAAAAAATTAAATAAAACTCATAAAAAAGACCCGAAAAGAAAAACAAAACAGTTCCAAAGCAGCCCCTAACATCAACGACCCATTAAAAATCTAGACCGGATCAATAATGGGTTTCGACTTGTTATTTTTATGTTATGCAGTTGGGTTTATGATTTTTTATTATGTGGTGTCGAGTACTTGTGGTTACGAACCCAAATTATTATCACTATACATGTTTGTCGTACCTATAGCGATTAGAATAATTCCCGTTGAGACAATTAAAATCTTTGTTCGTCACGCAGCCACGATCCAGTAATTGCCTCAAGTGCGTCATGCTTCGGCAACGAACCAAATCTCTGATTTAGTTGTGTTTACATTTTTGCGTAAAAGGAAAAAAAAACAAAACGAAATAGACTAACTAGGTAGGTACTAAAATTTAGTTTTATATAAGTAGGTTCTATGACTCTTGATTTAAACTTGCCTTTTGAGAGACGCGCGGATTTGGGATTGGAACAAATAATGCTACACCAGTATTTCCGCCTCAATATTCCTGAAAAGGAAAGACAGAGGTGTACAACTATGTTTTACGGTCCCGTGTAGGTAATATAGGGCTTGTGATATTGCCGTCAATCGAGCGCTTTTTCTTGTGCTTTTTGTGTACGCATAATGGCAGACCATAAATGAATGGTTTGCCATTTAATAAGTGGGCCCCAACTAAGTTACATTATCGGTAGGATAAGAATTTACGCACTATTAACCCTTGGGAAAAATATAGCAGTTTAGGGTTCTGTTGCCAAATGGCAAAAAACTATCTATGGATAGGTCTTCAAAAATGATATTGAGGTTTCTAATATCATTTTTTTCTAAACTGAATAGTTTGCGCGAGAGACTTCCAAAGTGGTAAAATGTGTTTCTCCCCCCCCCCCCCGCTGTAACTTCTAAAATAAGGGAATGATAAAACTAAAAAAATATATGATGTACATTACCATGTAAACTTCCACCGAGAATTGGTTTGAACGATCTCTAGTAAGTAGTTTTTTGTTACGTCATAAATCGTAAACCGCAATTTACCTTCCATTCAATCAAGTCAAATATAAAAATTCAAAAGAATACATTATTATGTTACTTGCTGCTACGGAACCCGTCATGGGTGAGTTCGACTCGCACTTGGCTGCTTTTTTAAGAATACTAGTTGGTAACCGAAATAAGTAGTACCTACTGTCGGTAACCGCTTCTAAAGCGCTAAATTGCTAGTCTTAGGAGTGGGTTCAAGAGGAACCGCCAGGGTTTGAACCCACGATCACTCAGTCGCAAGTTTTTGGATCAGTATAGTATTGGACGAGCTTGCAGGTAAACTCGTGTTTCAATTTAATTTTTCGAAATAAAGCTGTTTGAGACACTATTATAGCGTAATTATTATTCATGGGCAGCCCCTTGGCAGTGCCACCCGTCATAAATAGGTTTATGAAAAAAAAGCACTTTTGATCTTAAAGCCTAAAAACAATTGCCTACTTCAATGACAACAAATGACTCCTTGTATAGTATTTCCTTAAAAAGAAGAAATGTCATAAACCAGACGATAGTATCGTACGAGATAAAATGGCAACACTATCAGTATTTGTTGTGTGTAACGGTATTCATAGTGTTGTGACGACATCAATTCGCTCGTCATATATATTAGGGCGTGTTAAGGGCTGTCAACTCGTCATTAAAAAGCTTACCTATTAGAATTTCAAAAACACTATAAACCTCATGCGGTCTAATTTGCTTAATATTTTTTTACTTTAAGTACTCTGTGAGTTATCTGTAAATTTTTATCTTCTCAATTGCGTAGTCGATGCAAAAACGGAAAATTTATAAATTCCTCGAAAATTATGCAAACCAAGTATCAAAATTTTTCTGAAACATATCTTTAGGTCCGGGACATAGCAGCCTCGCTTCGGATTCGTTGGTGAGACGTATTAATAATCATGTTAAAAGTCCACCCTTGCTGTTAACATTCATATTTCGTGTGCCGTCAAGACACCCACGCAACCCAATCACACCACTTTGTCCATCACTAAAGCTATAATATGTATCGCCAACTAAATATTATGTCTAAAGCAAGAAAATACAGCCGTGAGCTACATCCCTATTAGCATGCAGCTACTTTTGTCTACCATAGTGGCGTCCCATATCGAACAACAATATAGTCGCGTTGCGGTTGACACACCACCGTCATAATGGAGTAACGTAATCAAACGAGAATTAAGTAGTCCAGTTTGGTTTTAGGCGGTTAGCGACCGAAAACACTCGTGGTGCGTAAAATAAACTACAACTGATTTACCAAATATCAAGTTTGTATTTAAGGACGAAGTGCTTATCCTTCGCTATTCTACCAAATGAACCTGCTTTGTATATGTGTACATGTGTTGTATAATGTGGGTTAATATAACATAACATAACATAACTTCACGCCTGTGTTAATGTGTGCATGGGTTAATATACCTACTATATTAACGGTACTATACCTGATATAGTACATATACATATGTTATGTATGTATATGTACTATACCTACTGTACGTAGGTACATACCGCAAAGGGCACGCCGCAAGAGCGGCGGTAAGGCCCATCATGGAGGATTGGCCAGAGAGCCGACACGGAAGCCTCTCGTACCGACTGACGCAGGAGATCTCGAAACCGGACTCATGGCACAGGGTCAGTCGGGATGCGAGGGAAATGCCCTATGGGCAACCTTACACCCTGAAGACCAGAGACGGCGTGCGGTTTTAGTCGGTTCAAGCTCGACATAACCGGAAATTATTAGGAAGTCTGTTAGTAAAGGAACTGGGATTATACTTATCTTGTGAAGGAAAATAGGACGTACTTCAACTTCCTCTTTGCCTATCTCGCGATATGTATGTTAAAATTACTATTTATATAATTCATGAAACATACTGCATCAATTGACCAAACATTCAAAACAGTCAGAACAGAAAAATCATATAGCTTTTTTCTTTGGATTATCATATTAAGCAATTCTCCCATTATTGTCAGGTGCGTTTTTTCACGTAGCGACGAGCGAATACCCAGGTTTAGAATTTCGTTGACGAGTGTCACAAACACCATTTTTCAGCCCTCTACCCCTTGTGTAACGTCAGTAGGTGGCAACAAGCAAGTGATACCTCTGTCTGGTGCTGTAAGATGAACGTTTCCCCTCACGTGGGCTACATAAAAAAAACTATTCTAAACCTAACTAACTAAACCTAACAAAAACTATAAATATATAAAACTAAGATATAAAAATCTTACAAAATCAAATCTGAGGAAAACAGTGATGCACTCGAGGCAAATAATGTTAATGATAAGCTCTATAATCAGAAGAAGTAAATAAGTACTTGGATCTTTTAATTACTTATCCAACCGACATGTTCAGTATATTATCCAGTCAATTTACTCATAGTAAAAAAAAAGCCAGTTGTATATCTCTTATATCCACTTTATTATTATATAATATACTATAATATATCCCCCGACCATGTTTTCAGTAAACAAGCAATACACAAGGTCTCAAGAGATACGACCTCCTTATTTACTCGCATTATTTAATATACGGCAAAAAATAGGTAACATCATTTGTTGATACAATTAACGTAAGCTAGGTTTTAATTCAAATATGAATGAATGAATGCATAAGTGATGTACGTTACGGAAAACTGACTCGTAATACCTCTATTGTAGAGTTATAATTCTAGTTAATATGATTGAACAAAGGCAGAATGTGGAACGAACAATACTGAATACAGTCACATCAGAATAGTGGCTGACTATTACGGGAATATGTAAAGCGTCCCACGGGTGTCACCACTACGGCTCGTCACGAAACAATGTCACTTTTATACCTACTTATATTTACAGCGTAAACGAAAAAAGCATGTTTTGCTGGTCACTAGTCCATGACATGAAAAGAAATAACGTGTCAAGGATATTTAAGGGAATGTGTTAATGTATTTTTTATTTACACCTTTAGTAATGTGTTCATGCGATTTTACATCATATGGATGTTCTTTATTATGTTAGACTTTGAAAAAATATAGACACCGCCTTTGACGATAAAGAACACACACTTATTTAGGCATTACTTATCTACAAACAATACAACATTTCAGCAATGGCTGAAATTTAAGACCGGCTGACACGCCAACATACGGCATGTTAGAACGACTTATAACACCAAGTCAATCTGTAATGCATATGGAACTTACGACAGCTACGACTGATTCTTTGATAGTTTTAAAGAACACCATGTTTTTGACCTACCGGTGGTAATAGCTTTATTGCCTTTCTAAGAATGGGAAAAAACCTTTTTTACTACCCACATCCATCTTCTTTAGGTTTTCGCAAGGTTTTGATAACATGGAAAATAGTTATGTACACGAATATTATAAAGAGAAAGATATGTATTTTTGGATGTTTGTATGTAACAAATAAAGTTTAAAACTACTGGACTGATTTCAAATATTATTTTACCTTTAGAAAGCTACATTATCACTGAGTTACATAGGCTATATTTATTACTTGATAAAATTAGACATTCAATTAAATTTTTAAGCATTTTGTATGCTTACTTTTTCTTATAGACTTAGATCGGAACCTGTAAGGGTCTAGTTGCGGGTTCAAGTCCCGTCTTAGATGTTCTCTTTTTCCGATCTAAATCTATAAAATTAGAGATCCTTAGAAATCCCTACTAAAACGTACCCAAGGTGTAAAAAAATTGTCTTTAAATGTCTTTGATCGCATGCGCTGTGGAAGGTATTGATGATAGAAGAAAATAATGTTATAGAACATTCTTTTTTTATATTATAGATCATTATCTACAAAAAAACTATGCAAGAACATATGTCCGACTATTGCAGTTATGTCACTTTAACTACTTTTTAGGGTTCCGTAGCAAAATGGCAAAAAAGGAATCGTCATGTCTGTCTGTCTGTCTGTCCATTCAAAATCTTGATGGTTCGGCCAAGAAAAGATGTGCCGATCCGCTTGGTTCTTGATGGAATTGTTTGCACCGTGTTGTCCTATATAGGAAAGGAGAGGGTGTAACTAATTATAAGAACTCATCGGAACACTCGCCATGCATGGTACAAGCGGTAAAATACTGCCTAGGAGGCAATATCTCTACGCATCTGCAAGGGCTCAAGGGCGTTGGTGACCTCAGGACTTCCAATAATGTGGACCGCACGTCGCTGCAACCTGTCGAGAGCATCTAGTAAGTACTGAGCAGAGTCATCCTAGAGATGAGAGCAGTATTCCACGCCAGAACGGATTTGTGTCTTGTAAGAAGACACCGCTGCTCCGGCGTGAAAAACTGTCTCACCTTGTTCAGGACTCCGAGTTAAACATTTGTTTCCGTCCTTACACACTCCATGAGTTTACTCTAGTATTAATAAACTTTTAATACAGGTCTGCATATTCTAGTTTTATTAACTATGTATCACAATTCGGTCAGTGCTTGTTCTTCGAGGTTGCCTCGACTGACTTGCCAGTACTAATTCGTTCTACGGTTCCCAATCTAGTATACGTTATTCAAGTCACGTCACAACATTCTCTTCCACGCCATTAGTAACATTATTAACTTGTTTTTGTTAAATGGCAGGTATTTGAGAAGATTGTATCCACGTAATACGCAGTCGCAGTGGGAACTGCCTGCTATTTGGTGCCACTAAGAAATACTATTGCCGAAATTAAAATATATTGAATGTAATAAAACCAATTGTTACTAACCATTAGTTTCATTTAAGTTAAAAAGTAAGAAATCATATTAATCGTGAATTCCTAGAATAAAGTTTGCACTCATTTTACAACAAAGGTTGATGTAATTAAGGCTATAAAGACACTCAGGTTATTAACTCCGGTTGTATTTCAATAACGTAGCAATTCGGTAAGTAACACACTGGAGCGTAATTAGGTAAGTATACTTACATCCAATTATCGTAACTTATAGGTGTTCATTTGATACACATGTTTTGTGTTAACTTCGTAACAACAGATGAGAATTTAAGTAAATAAAGTAAAGGAATTTTGCATTTAAAAGCAAGGCATTTTAATAGTACAGATGATTCTGTGCACTGGGTACAGTTTCACTCTCCGGTGTGTTAATGAGATGTTTATCAGGAAAAAATGAGATCTGACAGGAGTAGGTTGTTAAAGTGGCAATACTGACTTAGCAGAAACTGCCGTTTCAACATCAAAAAGAGAAAATGATCACGCCACCATTGCCCGTCACGCCCTGCTCGCTGCTCGCGTCCGGTGCTGACAAAAGGGAAGGCTAGTAACTTTTTTTTCATATTGGTGTTGTTATGATATTGAAGTGTTAATGGTATTCTTTTGACAATCTATGATAATGTTGTCGCATTACCTTGATGGGTCGATTTTAGCGTAGGAGCTAAAAGTGACGTTTATTCGGGACAGGTTACATTACAAGCCAATTGGCCTCATAGTGATTCGTGCTGAGTGCTTAATTTTTGACTACATTTTTTTTGTTTTTTTATCGTCGTTTTGTTTTGTTAGGTGTATGTTCCCTTATGAGAGACCATTCGACAATGGACCTGCTGATTGTATTCTCAATCCCGGCAACTCGAGTGGTTCAATAACTGGAGTTGAATTAATTATATGTAGCATTTTATAGGTACGTTATGTGTGGGGTGCGAGGGATATGCTCTATGGGCAACCTTACACCCCGGCGTCTGAAGACCCGAGTCGGCGTGCGGTTTTAGCCGGTTCAAACCCGACATAACCGCCCCCGCTGGCCGGCGGGGGGGTATCCGAAGGAAAAAAAGTAAAAAAAAGGTACGTTATGTGAATCATCTCTATATTAAGTTCTGTGTTCAATTAAATAAATGAAATAGGGTTATATTTATAATAATATAGTATTTTGTATAAAGCTTAAGCCTTTCACGGCCGGCGTTGCATGTAGAATATACTGCTTCCGGGTTGTTTGGCCGTGGTCCATCGGAAACTTCAATTCCAGACGTTTCGTCGATCACTGCGGTCGACATCTTCAGTGGTACGGCTCTTGAATTGTTCAAACACGACGAACCCACCACCATCCCCGGTAGCGGGAGGCCACGCCCCCTTGCTTAGCCTCGACCAATCAGGATCGAGCACATCGCTTGCGCAGCTCTCAACCAATCACGACCGATCACGTTGTTTACCCCCTCCAACTGCGCCTATAAATACGCCAGTGACTCGGGCCGCTACATCAGTCGCAGCGAGTTCGCCGCCGAGGAATGTTGTGCTCGACGGCGTCCCGAGCGGTACCACTGAAGATGTCGACCGCAGTGATCGACGAAACGTCTGGAATTCAAGTTTCCGATGGACCACGGCCAAGCAGCCCGGAAGCAGTATATTCTACATAGTATTTTGTATTTGAATAAAATAAGTTAATCAAAGGAAAATACTGAAATTTATTATTTCTTTTGTTTTCACATTTTTGGTGTTACCATAAGGTGTAAAATATTACAACCCTGCCCTTATCAGCTCCTGCCCCTAGCATGGGGTTAAAAGGTGCAAGGCATTTTCATATGTCACTTACAATGGGCGGGATCTCATTTTAGTTTTTATTATTATTTTTATTTAAAAACATAATATCTAAAAAATATTTTAAAACTGATATTTATGAAGGAACAAGGAAATAAGTAATTCTTAGCCTTTGTCAGAAAAACTTCACAACCGACCCCGATCGCGACTGTGAGGACGGAACTCTCGGGAATCAAGTATACGAGTAATATCTGGTCGAATTATCCACACTGTCGCCGTTTAGTTACATCCGTTTCTCCACATATATACTATATTTAAAGTTATAACGTTCGTTATGTGCTAAAATACACATAGAATATAATATAAATAATATACAAACCTTTAATTAGATCCACTTATTTTCATTCTTAAATCACTAGTAGGTATAAAAATTACGTTCAAACCATTGTGACTCGAAATTATAGCGTCATATTTGTAACAGCAATTTATCGGATAATTTGTATTCATTAACAAAGTGAGTAAAGCTCAATAGGTGATCGTAACCAGGATTTAACGTCTTAGTTCCCATTGCGAGTGACGCCGGCTCCTGTTCCCGGAATTTTCCCGAAACATTCCTAAAACAAATTCCAGAGTCGAGGAACAAAAGTTGGGCACATCGCTTGAATGGGATGGCGATTGCGGTCCTGTTTTATTCATGTTAGTATTATTGTGTTTCAAGAATTTGTTTTGTATCTTCTGTTGGTGGAATGGTCTTGATATTTTTATTAATTACTATAGTTAACTACAATACTACTTACAGGGTGCAAATAAAAAGAAAGCGCTACAAATATCTAAATTAATTATATTTTATTATTTTGATAAGTAACAAGACATAAAAGATTCATTTATCTACAAACTAATATTTTTGTAGCAAATACTAATAATGTAAATAGGCACTTAACCTATTTCATACATACATAACTTCACGTCTGTATCCCCGAAGGGGTAGGCAGAGGTGTATTACACACCCACGATTCGCCAGTTATGTTAAGGTCCCAGTGTAATAGGGAGCGAGCCTACTGCCATCTACCGGGCACATTATTAAGCGAGCGATAATTAACATTTATGAATGCACACATAACTATGAAAAGTCAGAGGTGTGTGCCCGGGGCGACTGGGGATCGAACTCGAGACCTCGTCTCAGCAGTTCGTTACGTACGCCACTGGGTTATCGCCGCTTCATACTGAGAATAATAGTATATTTCAAACAATAAATCAGTAACAAATTATTTAAGTTGTGCGCTACAACATAAAAAAGCAATCTCTATAGATACATTAACAGATATTATTTCAAATATTAACACATCCACACATATTCCAACAAACTAATTCTATAATCGTATTATAATAATACTCTTAATTTAATTATGAGATGGATTGGACATGTACTATGAAGGCTCGATGAAAATATTGTTAAAAAGTGCCTTTTCACGGCTACACAGAGGAGAGGGAGGGGTGGCCACATGCGACTTGGATGACCAAAAGTTCAGAAGAACATGAAGGAATATCGCCTAACATTCGACGATGCTATACACGACGGAATAGTTAGGGCCTCAAGAATAAGGAAGCCGACCCCACGTAACGGGATAAGGCGAGGACAACAGATTAATGCGAAGTTCACAGAATCATACTTGAAAAGTATCCAATTCAATCAGTCTGTAGAAATTATAAGGTTTAAACGCCCCTGCTTCCTGTGCCTTTTGACCTTCTTTGAACGGTATTGAGGACAAGGGAAAAAATATGAGTTTTACACTTATTGTTAAATATTAAGATACGTGCTTTAGGTATTGTCAATATCCCACCAAAAACATACCTGTTAAAAAGGAGGCTAAAAAAGGGCTACTTGGTTAAAAATATCTAAAATTATAATACTTCTAAATTTGAACTTGGCAGGTTTTCGTGCTGTACGTAACACTTGATTTATTGTATAATTAAATTTATTATTTATATAAAAAAAAACCTGTGTAAAAAATTTTTTTTCCATGGGGATCAGGATGTTGATGAAGATGATAAAATTATGATCGATTTTAAAGTGCATCTAAACTTGGCATTGGATTGGATTTCAACCCTTTTTTTAGGCGAACAATAAACCGATAGGAACTTGACCTCCTTTTTAACAGGTATGTTTTTGGTGGGATTTCAATACTTTTTTCAAGAAATCGTACGTATTTTTTTCTTTTTTCGCCATATTTTATCCCCCCCCTCTCCCCCCCCCCCCTCCTCATCGTATTTTCATTGCATCACTGGTTCATAAATATTTTTATTAAAAATTCGATATTCGATTAAGCCAACTCACGCTTGACCGATTTCTTAATTTTTTTTATAACATTATTTATACCCCCTTCCGCATCATCACAGCGTTAGTCCCGGTTGCATTCAAAGCTTACTTTTGAAGCCAGGCGATCGCTCTCCCTACTCTTTATGATGATTTGGCTTATCTTCGCTTTCGCGTGCGCTGACTTTCCAACCTTGACAGGAAAGCCTGCGCCCGAGCCTCATCGGTTAGTCAACAACTGTACCAGTTAGCAAGTTAGCTTAGGTCTCGAAGATCTTGGCATTCAAACAATTGTAGCCATCTCTTCTTCTTCATCAGAGCGCCAATCCCAAGCATCCAAAACTTGCAATTTGGCACCCGAAGTCAGCTCATGTACCTACTTTATCTGTGGATATTTGGTTTATCTTAACCCCCATCCCCCCAACCCCGAGAGGAAAGCTGACACCAAAGCCTCGTCCGTGAAACAGCAGGATCTTGGTGGCGTCCCCTAGACTCTGCTGCCATCTTCACTAAGAAATAAATATGTTTATCTTATCTATTATACTAAATGGGGGTCAAACATTAACTGTAGGTACAACATACACCTAGTTAGATTAAAGATGCCGTATATTTTAGTAGTTGGCCTTCATTAATAGTAACCCGGTAACCGTGGCCCCCGCGGTGTCGTGCAAATGGTCACGCAAGATGACATCAGCACCAGTTTTTATCAAATAATTTAAATTATCGCACAGCATTTTCAGCCAGTGATAGAAAGTCTAAGATCAAAGCGGATATGCGTTATCAACCATATAACCAATTCACAAGGTCAACAACTTTGATACGCAAAAATTTTAAACCACTTTCGTGAATTCAAGAGAAGAAGAATTTATACCTAGGTATAAAACACAGCATAAGATAATTACAATCTTGGCTATAGGAAAGAGAGAAATACACGAAGCTATTGTTTCACTGGGCCTTTCAATATCGATGCGCTAGCGGGCATCATTCCAATGGTCTTATCGGTCAATGTCCTTATTACAGAGAGCCTTGACCAACTTCTCAAGAGTAATTACTTCAGATATACGGTTGTACTCGCTCATGTACTCGGAGTGAGCCCAACTAGTTTTGGACTGGACCAAAACTAGTTGGGCTCACCTGGTTTTTCCTTACTGCTTGAGAAAAAGTCACTGTACGATACGATGCTAGCAGGACTTTCCCGAAGTACACGCGTAAATATATTTTTAGATGTTATGAATATCATTATAGGTACAGACCAATCAGAAGGCGAAAGATGGTGCAATCAATAACCGAGAACCAACCTCGACTGTTTTGTTTCTCGTTTGGTTGACCTGCACCCATCATTGGGCTACTCAGTTACATCTGATAAAGGAGACAGTTCTGCTCGATACAGAATAAATAATGAGACGGTTCCATTGGTAGCAATGGTAGCGGAACGCATAGTGAAATTATTAGTAGTTGAAATGGTAATAAATGTATACAATTATGAAATTATGGATTACTTGTCTGTACATTGCATATATTCAAAAACAGAAACCTGGGTTATGGTAAATGAACGATTCTAAACATCCACTTATTTTTAAATACGTGTGGGTTTGTCGGTTTATCTTTCTGTCTGTTTGTTTGCGATGGACGCAAAAACTACTAAACTGATTTTGATGCGGTATTTTCTATTAGAAAGGTCTGTTGGCAACACCAACATTAAATTTATGTTGTCACATTGTTTCCGCTCCTGCTTACATGGAAGAATACACGCGTTGCTCTAATTATAATACTTTTATTTATACAAGACCTAAACCTATCTTTGCTACTGAAGGAAGAAGGAGTTACAGTCCATTAGGAACGACCACCATCAAACATTGGTCCTAAGAAGCCAGTTAAGAAGACAGCGTCGCAAGATTGGTGGTAAATTTTTTCGGCGTGTTTGTAAGTGTTCCTCCATTTTATTTTCTTCGGACGACATCCGATGGATGCTTGTACTATCGTCCCTTTCAAGAGTACCAAAGCGCCATCTGTGAGCAGCATTAAGCACTTCAACAAATAATACAGGACGTGAAATAGCATTTTTCGTCAATTTCTCCGTGTTACCTTTTTTTTTTTTTTTTTTTTATCGTGCGGAAATCCCTTCGGATACTCCCCCGCCTGCCAGCGGGGGCAGTTATGTCGGGCTTGCACCGACTAAAACCGCACGCCGTCTCGGGTCTTCAGACGCCGGGGTGTAAGGTTACCCATAGAGCATATCCCTCGCACCCCGGCTGACCCTGGGCCATCTCACCACTAACAGCATCGCTCATCCTGTCTCCTCTGAAAGCAGAGGAGTACGGAGAGCGATGTGTTCCCGCCACGTTGGGTATTGGCCGACGATCAATGCCAACCCTATGAAGGGGTGAAGGGGAAGCCATTGACCGCCGCCCAGGGTGTACCGGCCGCTCCGATTCCGTTCCCCCCGGACTGCAGCGGGATCGGAATCGGAGCGTCTCCGTGTTACCTACTTGCAATTTTGGTCAACGCGCTTATAAAGAAGAAACTTATAAACGGCGAAAAGCAAGAAAATAAATAACATCGTGTTCCTGGTTGAAAATACGACGGCGAGCGAAAAAGATTTAAGTTGGTTGAAAAGTTCCCGGCAAGATTACAAGCGACTCCGTCGATAAAACAGTAGCTTTAATTTTATCTATAAGTTGGTAAAACTGCTTTTTGCGGAAGCGTCAAGCGTCTGTGCTCATATGATTGATTAATGTATTGAACGAATTCCATTCAACGATTCGCCATATTGTATAAAACTTATTGCGTAGGTAGTTTGCATTTGTTCATAAATTCTGTTTACAGTGAAGATAATAGCATTTAAAAGTGCAAGATTGTGATTAAAAACGACAATGCCAGACTTAAAGAACTTGGTAGGTGCCCGGGGTTATGTAAAGGGTACTATCTCCCGTATTCATAGCTTTGTGACAAATGAAGATTTAAGCGTAGGAGTTTCATTACTGCAGCCGAAAAAGGCAAGGTTAATGGAAGCCTTTAAAGCCTACGACGAGTACAATATCCAAATTATAACTATTGATCCCAAGGATAAGGAACAAGTGGCAGAGTATGAAGATTTGTACTTTATTTCATTGTCAAAATTAAATCAGCAGCAAATTGAGTCAGCCGAAATCTGCCGTGTGATTGATTGCAATTGGTTGAGTAGAACAGGAGATATGACCACGATAGCGGACATCCACGCGGGTGGAGCCGCGGGCATCAGTTAGTACATAATAAACTTATTACACGAGTACAAACATCCGTTATTATGATTTAAAGGAATGCTTTAAAATATAAGGTCTACGAAACATTTTTTATGGATTAAATGTTGATAGATATAGGTCTGATTCATTTGATTCCAAAAGACGGCCTGTGAACAATCGTGAGATTTTCGTATCACCATTTATTTCTTAATAATAAACCATTGTTAAATACAATTTCAACGCTCGAAATTCCATGAATCGGGACACAATAACAACACAAATAGCGTTCTTATTAATTGTCGAATCGGCCTAATTAATTAAATATCTCACACGAGCTATGTGAATAAGATCATCTAATAAATTTCCAACACAAAACAGTGGTATTCATTAAACTACGGCGGACTCCTTTTTACACATATCACAATCCTTTTTTATTTACTAAAGAAAGTTACTAGTACCCTTGATAAAACGTCCCTATTATTCTTAAGAACATTAGGAACTAATGGCTAAAAGCTAAAATGGTTGTTAATAGTGAAATCATTTTGGTAGTGTATTGGGTTAGCTTGAACTCGCAACCACAATACATGATTGCTAGTTCGATGACTTAGCCACTCGCTTAAATGTTTTAAAATTTCGATGTTAGCTTGGTGAATTTAATTTTGGTAACACATCTTTGCAGAAATGGACCATAGTGATTTTACCCAATTATGGACCCCTTTTTTTTAAATATAATTTACCCAATGTTAAACTCAAAACGTCATTGATGAGCGTGAAAAAGCGTGAGCAAGGTAACCTTCGTAATCTGGCCTATACCTAGTAAGATGACCGGTGGATGGGAAGACAGTAAGGGACGCTTTCCTTACTGATAAGGTGGTTTCATGAAAGTAACTGTTCTGGGTCTTCGCAGGGGAAAGTTGCTCTCCCTGACGCCACTGTGACTGCGGCGAAGATTTGGCGCAGTACACGCTTCAAGTTTGTTCACCTTCGGCACGTTGGCACGGCCGGGACGTTGTTGAAGTAACAGATCTTTCGTAGCCAGCCTTCCTTCGATTGTTCTGAGTGGGCTCTTGATGACATAACAAAGCAACATTGAAGCTTCACTCTTTTAAAATGGTAACCCTTAAGAGGGTAAATTTGGTGTTGAACGTATCTATATTATATATAGGAAGTTCGTCACTTATAAAGAGGCCTGAAATTCGTTATGAAAATTTGTATTTGTTTGAGTAGGTGCCTGGATCGTTGGGGTTCCCGTCACGATAGGGACCCGGCGGGGGATAGAGGCAGGGCACTGGAGGACTGGGCCGAAGGACTCGGCCTAGACCTCCTAAATCGGGGAGCCGTGGACACGTTCGTGACTTCGAGGGCCAGATCAATCGTGGACATCTCGTTCGCGAGTCCCTCGTTGACGCGACGTGTTCAGGGCTGGCGTGTCGTTTTGGGGGAGGAGACAAGTTCGGATCACCGATATATTCGGTTTGACGTCTCCGTCCCCGCGAGAGATGCGCCGGCCACACCGGCTCCACCCGAGCCACGTTGGGCACTTAAGCGACTAGATCGGGAGCTCCTCCTGGAAGCCGCCATCGTACAGGCCTGGGCCTCTGCGCCGGACAGGCCTGTCAACGTAGACGATGAGGCGGAGTGGTTCCGGGAGGCCATGACCCGTGTCTGCGACGCGGCGATGCCTAGGGCTCCGCCCTATAATCCGAGGGGTCAGGTCTACTGGTGGTCGTCGGAGATCGCGAGGCTCAGACGGGCCTGCGTGATCACGCACCGCCGGTGGGCCCGATTCCGTAGGAGGCGTCGCCGCCCCGCAGATGCGGAGGCCCGAGAGGCGGAGTTGTACGAGGGATACAGGGAGGCCAGAGGTGCCCTCCGAGCAGAGATAAGGCGGGCCAAAAAGGCGGCCCGCTGCGAACTGCTGGAGACGCTGGCCGGGACCCTTGGGGGCGACCCTAAGTAATGGTAAGGGGAAAACTGCGCCCCAAAGCCCCGCCGTTGACCCAGTGTCTCCAGCCGGAGCTGCTCGGAGGAGTTGTTAGCTCCCTGTTCCCAGCGCGGGCGGATGACTCCGCCTCGGTTGCCAATGGTGCCCGATGTGGATGACGACGACGTACCCGAGGTCACTGGGGTAGAGCTAGAGCTGGCGGTGAGAAGGCTGAGAGCCAAACGCACCGCCTCGGGACCCGATGGCATTCCAGGCCGAACGTGGGTCCTAGCTCTAGTCGACGACGCTCTCGAGCCCCGACTGAGAGGGCTTCTCAGCGCATGTTTGGAGCGGGGCTAGTTTCCGAAATTGTGGAAGACGGGGAAACTGGTCCTCATCCGAAAGGAGTGGCGCCCGGCGGACTCACCGTCCGCCTACCGGCCCATAGTGTTGCTCGACGAGGTGTGCAAGCTCTTTGAAAGAGTAATTGCGAAGCGCCTCGTCGAGCACCTCTCAAGAGTGGGGCCGGACCTGGCGGATGGCCAATATGGCTTCCGCCAGAGGCGCTCCACCGTGGATGCCATCATGCGCGTGAGGGCTTTGGCGGAGGATCCAGTAGCCCGGGGTGAGGTGATGTTGGCGGTGTCCCTGGACATCGCCAACGCGTTCAACACCTTGCCCTGGAGTTGCATTAGGGAGGCGCTAGTGTATCACGAAGTGCCTCTCTACCTCCGCCGCATAGTCGGGGCGTATTTGACGGAGAGAGCCGTCTTCTACCCAACCGTGACCGGTCTCGGCCGGCGTGAGATGTCGTGCGGTGTTCCGCAGGGATCGGTCCTGGGACCGCTCCTGTGGAACATCGGATACGACTGGGTGCTTCGCGGTGAGCTCGCAGACGGTGCCGCCGTCACGTGTACGCGGACGACACGCTTGTGACGGCGTGCGGAGCGACGTACCGCGAAGCGACCCTGAAGGCCACGACCGCGGTTGCCCAAGTCGTGGAGCGTATCCGGCGGCTGGGTCTCGAGGGGGCTCTGCAGAAAGCCGAGGCCCTGTTCTTTCATGGGCCTAGGAGCAAGCCACCTGAGGGATCCAGTCTCATCGTGGGAGGTAATCGCATCGGCATCAAGCCCCAAATGAAATATTTGGGGCTCGTGCTCGACGGCCGATGGGACTTCGGAGAGCACATCCGAAGTCTGGCCCCCAAACTGAAGGGCACAGCTCTCGCTCTGGCGCGGCTGCTGCCCAACATGAAGGGGCCCGATGACTCCTGCAGGAGACTCTACGTGGCCCTGTATGGGTGCCCAATATGGGCGGAGGCCCTTAGGGCAGGAAGTGTGCGGATGCTGCGCGCTCCGCAGCGAGTGATGGCCATCAGGGTCATCCGCGGGTACCGCACGATCTCCTTCGAGGCGGCGAGTCTCCTTGCCGGAACTCCGCCATGGGACCTGGAGGCGAGAGCCCTCTCGCAACTGTACCAGTGGCGAAAGGAGGCGCGGGAGCAGGGACTGAACCCCGAGCATCGAGAAATCGAGGCCGTGCAGTCCCAGCTCCGCCAGGCCATCGTGGTGGAGTGGAAGGAACGACTTGGGCGACCAAGCGCAGGGCACGCCGCAATAGCGGCGGTAAGGCCCATCATGGAGGATTGGCTAGAGAGGCGACACGGAAGCCTCTCGTACCGACTGACGCAGGTGATCTCCAGGAAGGGGTGCTTCGGGGACCACCTGCATCGGATCAGGAAGGAGCCTGAGTGTCATCACTGTGACGCGAGCGAGGACTCAGGGCTGCACACGCTGGCGGACTGCCCGGCGTGGGAGGCGCCGAGGCGTGACCTCGTGGCAGCCATCGGGGTGGGAGTCCTCTCGCTCGGCAGCATGATTGCGGCAATGGTGCGGATCGCGAGCGCGTGGGCCGCCGCCATCTCCTTCTGCGAGCATGTGATGCTAGCGAAGGAGATGGCGGAGCGCGCCCGGGAGAGGCTCAGAACTCTCCCGGCCCGCCGAGCCCGCAACATGCTCGCCGCGCGTCGCAGGCGACTCAGGCGCCGGAGGTCGCTCAACGACCTCCGTCCTCCGTGAGCGCAGGCCTGGGGGTGGCAGGTGAGGTCACCTGTCACCCCAGCAGAAGCAGGCCGGGACGGTGGGGCGACTAGCGCTCCTCCCCCAAACCGGGGCAAGACGGGGACACCGTGGTTCCCAAACCCGAGGGGGCCATCTCGAAACCGGAGATGGCCCAGGGTCAGTCGGGGTGCGAGGGATATGTTCTATGGGCAACCTTACACCCCGGCGTCTGTAGACCCGAGACGGCGTGTGGTTTTAGTCGGTTCAAGCCCGATATAACCGCCCCCGCTGGCCGGCGGAGGGGTATCCGAAGGGATTTCCGCACGATAAAAAAAAAAAAAAGGTGCCTGGATCGTTTAAATTTTCAACTGGAGCCCAATTAAGTGGCATTGCGGATCCCCAGGTTTGAATATACAATATGGGGATTTTCAAGAAGGGCATTAGAAAGTTTTCCACCGTTAGCAGCGCGAGTGTGACGCCCCTGGTCTTGCACATGTCCATTGACCGCTGTAGCCGCTTCTCATCAGATGGGTCGTGTGCTTATCTTCCACCTAAGCGGTAGAAAAAAAAATTCTATAGCTCGATAAAGTTTGAAGATTGTGTGTCTTTTCTAAATATAGCCACATTTACAAAATACACGGTAAAAAGTATATTTTTCAGCATCGATGTCCATTTTATTATTTGTTAGGTAATATTTATCGCACTAGTATTGAATGGATGTTTGTTACTCAATCACGCCAGAACGTCTGGGTGGATTTAGATCACAATTGCACATAATAAATTAATTATTATTTCGTAAATATGTGGGTCGTGGGAACGGGATCAATCATTTATTCCGTTTCCATGACCCACGGGTTTACTAAGGACTAAGGTTTGTGAAGTACCTAGTCTACTACTCCGCACTAACGAGATATTCTCCATCGTTAAACACACTGGTATTTTTATGATCTGCCAGGTGAAGCGCGAGTAAGGGCCCGCCCTTTATAGTGTAGGGTATGTAATAATAGGTAGAATAGGTAGAAATAAATCAGCTTGAAGTGAAATACAATAACAAGGTTACTTACCATTATTTATGTTCATAATTTACGATCCATACCACACATTCACTTCACTACAGTGTATTAAATAAAACATTCAATTCAATGAGTCCTTATAAATAATTGCTCTAAATAAACATAGGAGTGTGGTTTACATGTTAGCTCAATAGCAATTCTTTTTTGTTTAATTTAAAATTTATCAATGAATTGTATCGGAGACATGTACGATTTATTTTCATCAAAGATGTTTCACTAATTGGCAGGAAACAGTTAAACTGCTAAACGCTAATATTTAGTCAAACAAAATCAAATGATTGTGATACTCATATTTATACCTATTTCCTGTACTGAACGAACAAAACAGGTAGTTTATTTTGATAAAAGTTTCAAAAAACATGTTATATTCGAAGTGTTTGACGTGGGAAGCTTATATTTTTAAGAGAAAATATCATGTTTTAGGTTAAAGATTAGACAAACATCCATAAATAAATACATCAAGATAGTGAACATATCAAGATAAATTTGTCATACTCGTATATTGACATATTGACAGATCGCACGGAGATATAATTCGGCGCTCCTCGAAGTGGAAACCAATACAGATAACCGACCACGGAAGGAAGATTAAATTCATCGTTAGTGAAGTGTTACCACAAGTAGTTGTAACTTGCGATTTCATTTTTCTTCTGATCATCTTGCATGTTAACTTAATTTTAACTCAGAATTCTAAAATAAACTACCATCAGTGACTATCTAATGCCGAGATATATGATCATTTCCTGTTAACGATGGGAGTAAAAGTAATCGATTTTTGGAACGCATCCAATTTTTTTCTCACACACTTTATTCTTGCGGTTGGCACTAGTTATCACGAATGTTATTTGATTCCTCGTACGAAATTAATTCTAATTTTAGTACGTTACATTTCATTTTCGTGTAGGGTGTGACACAAAAAATATGGTTACATACAAAAAAAAAATCTAGTAAAAATACTTTTAGACATATGCTACTCCTAAGCGTCTTTGAATAGGGGAGTAGGTAGTGTTCTAGTGTGAATTTATGTTATGTTTTTGAAATATCTTTCTCCTGCTACTTTAGAACACACCCCTAGATAAGCTTACTGCAGAGACTAAAAGTTGGACCGAGGGGGCCATCTCGAAACCGGAGATGGCCCAGAGTCAGTCGGGGTGCGAGAGATATGCTCTATGGGCAACCTTACACCCCGGCGTCTGCAGACCCGAGACGGCGTGCGGTTTTAGTCGGTTCAAGCCCGACATAACCGCCCCCGCTGGCCGGCGGGGGGGTATTCGAAGGGATTTCCGCACGAAAAAAAAAGATACGTGTCTGCCATATTAATAGTACTTATAAAAAATTAAATAGTGATAATTATTTCCAGTAATCATTTGATAGGTACATGTCCGGTGTTAAATATGCCAAATTAATAAAACTGACAAATGGAATGTATGAGAGCAAGATTCAGCCGGTAACCCGAATATAATATAAAGTAGTGACGTTCTAACCAGACGTAAGCCGTCGAAGTATCAGTTTAGTAGTTGCTAACTAATTTACGTCAGTCAACGATGTGAGAGCGGGGCGGGCGTGAACTTGTGATCGCTACTTATTCGCCCAATTATAACTTCCACAGCATTACGTTTACACCCTGATCATTAACGAAAGATTTTAATGACTCCCAAACAAATTAATACTTCAAAAAGTTGGAGATTATAAAAATTTTCGCATCCGACGTCGAGTAGAATTCGGATATGTTTGGTCGGTGAGGTCATTACGGGAACCGCTGGCTTTTAGGCCTGATGTAATCATAAAATCTGATGTTTACCGAATTTGCGAATTTTTCGGGTGTATATTTAAATAAAATTTCAAGTGAATTAATTTGCGTGTCCATAATTTCATACGACACAGAAGTTAATTATAATCAGAAATGTGTTTCAAATTGAAGTAAATGTTCTTACAGAATTAAGTAAATCCTATTACAGTCAGTGGTAAGTAAATATTGATCTTATTATAGCAAGTAAATAAGGATTATGTTCAAGAGCTTGCTAATTAGAGAGATAACCTCCTTAACAATCCACCGATCCTATACAAACTTACCCGAGGCTCAATAAACAATCAGATCCATCTAGTATACCAAGATAAAACCGTATTACATTTTTTAAACGTAACTCTAAGATCAGGCGATAATTTCGTGAGTGTAATACAGTGTCTGTTTTATCTAGTGCTTATTTCAACGGTATGAGGAAAACCAGTGATGGATTCCTGATCTATTTAATTGATATTTCTTTGTTCATCGAATGATTTGCACGTGAAACATTTGATAGCATGAGAATGAAATGTGTAAATTACTATAATGAGCATAAAAGGCATTGTGTAGCGAATTGAATTGTTGATACATAAATATGTGTATTAGGTACGTGAACTCGTTTACTTACTGAGAACATACATACAGTTTTCCCATTGGCATGGTTAGAGATCACATCTTTCCACTTACTACGAACCTAGTATACCCGCTTCACATTTTCTTTTATCACAATTGTTTTCGTACATGCTCGCCGATCGCGTGTGCTCTTGACGTTTTTTTTTTCATTTCGTAATCAAACCCCCCAGATACCCCTCCGCCGGCCAGAGTGGTTATGTCGGATTCGAACCGCCGGGCCTGAGGCCTAAGGCCAACCTTTCCGATGAGGACCAGTTTCCCCATCTTTCACAATTTCGGCAACTGGCCCCGCTCCACGTGTGCTCTTATGGCCTGGCCTTCCTGATCGACATACCTATGAACGCCTAGGCCTTTATATTGACAAAATAGTACATATATTGAAGAAGATACGTTCTTCACATATTAACATTTATTGCACTTAGTGGTTTGTTCATGTAATATAGGTACCTTTTTTTCGTGCGAAAATCCCTTCGGATGCCTTCCCGCCGTCCGAATAAATACTTATTCTAGCTTTGTGGTGATTTCATGCTTTATATCAATGTTATCGAGTTTCAATTAAAGTTTAAAGAATTTATTCTCAAAAAGACATACAGAGTCACTTCCATAAGTCAATTACATAATGTGATTACTGTTCAGCAGAATGTTCGTGGGTATATAAACAAGCACATGGCCTACCTGAGCTTGTGGCTTATGAACGACTGTAACAACCAGCTCTCCCACCCCGTATGATTGGAAGGTATATTAATTAGGTGTTGGGGAGTTGTGAGATGAACTTATTGCTGTCTCCTAGGCAAGTTTTTAGACTCCGTACTGTTGTTGAGAATCAACATACAGTAAAACCCAATAGCACACTACTTCACAAAGAAATCGGATTCACTTGCATTTTGAATTCTGTGAATGCAAGTCCTGCTGACCTCCCTTACTACGTAAGGGATAAAAATAGTATTGTTTTGTTTGCTGATGATACTTCCTTAATATTTAAAATTAAAAGACAATTAGATAATTATGACGAAGTGAACAACGCAATCTCACGAGTGGTTCATTGGTTTAATATAAATAATCTTTGCCTTAATGAAAAAAAAACCAAATGTATTAAATTCACCCTACCTAATGTTACACAGGTGGAAACCAATGTACAACTTAATGGACAGTTGTTGAGCCTTGTGGAATCAACCGTGTTCTTAGGTTTAAGTATCGATGCTAAATTACAGTGGGGATCACATATTGAAAAAATAGCTAGTAGGTTAAGTTCTGCTTCCTACGCTGTAAAAAAGATTAGGACTTTAACAGACATAGATACCGCTAGAATAGTTTATTTCAGTTATTTCCATAGTATTATGAGCTATGGCATTCTCCTTTGGGGTAATGCCGCAGATTTAAATACAATCTTTGTGCTGCAAAAGCGGGCGGTGCGGGCAATTTATAAGTTGGGCCCAAGAGTCTCCCTCCGAGAAAAGTTCAAAGAAATAAACATTCTAACTGTAGTTTCCCAATATATTTTTGAAAATCTTTTGTATGTTAGAAGAAACATTTCCAATTTTTTAAGGCTTTGTGATATACATAACGTAAATACTAGACATAAAAACAATCTTGTGGTTTGTAATAGTCGACTCCACAAGATTAGTAATTCCTTTCAGGGTAACTGTATACGCTTCTACAACAAGCTTCCTAGTGAAATGAAGAATCTACCTCTTCATAAATTTAAAAGCCAAATTAAAAGTAAACTCTGCCAAAAAGGCTACTATAAAATTCAAGACTATTTAGACGACAAACAAGCTTGGATATGAACTGTTTGCTCTCTCTCTATGCTACTCAAATGGAATATTGTACTTAGGTTAAGTAAATATGTTTGTAAATAGACCAAAAAAAAAACAGCCCGCTGAGTTTCTTGCCGGAGTCTTCTCAGGACAGGGCCGCGTTTCGAACCGGTGGTCCATTTGCCAAACATTAGATTATTTATTTTTTTATGACGTTTTGTAAGTGCCGTATTAATGGTCTATGCAGAATAAATGGTTTTTGACTTTGACTTTGACTTTGACCTACGAGTACAATACAATAAGCTCAAGAATAAAATCGCTTATTCTTTCCTGACCTCACTTTTCTTCTGAAGGTAATGTTGCAAGCCTTCGTAATCATTGGCTAAGTAACCACAAACCATCAGATTAGACGTATCCTATAAACTGCCTTTATTAGGATACTATTAATATCTATCTAAGATACTACTGCTTCTTTCCAAGAAGCAGTAGACACCGTGGTTTGAAGAAATAGAAAATAATTTAAAGTTACCTGTTATAAATTGAAAACTTCAAGACAATGTTTGAGCGTCTTCACTCTTGAAACCAACTATTAATTGTTTGCTAAGAAGTATTAATTAAAATTGTTTATTGATAGTAGAATCATATTTCATTTTGTTTGCTGTTGTTTCTAGTATTTTGGTGGAACACCATCAGGTTGCGTTGGTCATAGCCATTAAAACTCAGTAAAGAGCACATGCAGTGTCCAATAACTGCTCTTCAGCATAGACGTGGCTTGAAACCCGGACATCTGTCGAGTAGACTATACACAATACACAACTTGTGTAGGTACTTAAGAAGCAAACCGTGGTTTTTAATTTAAAGATAAAACAGGACAATAAGAAAATGGAAAGGGGTGGAGTTAAGGCATTCGGCACTCTCACAAATCGTATCAAATACAGCATGTTACATACACACCCAACTAGCACACAAGCAGCTTTCACCGCCTTTATAGAGCTTCTTAGCGATACAATAGCCGTTGAAAAGCTAAAACCAACTCCTCAGCCTGTATAGCAACGTATTCTAACGTCATTATACAGGTATGCGATACAGTGGCCATACAATCATTATATTATTATTATTATTATTATTATTATAATGGTATCTTATTCCGCTATTCTACAGGTAATGGAGGTATAGTAGAGTTGTTAACACTCCTTTATCACTAGTAGAGGTATAAATGATGTTTTGGAAGGTATGAGTGTTTGGAAGGCGCTATAGGATGCTACTGAATCACTTTGAGTGGAAAAGAGCGTCTCTATAGATTCTTAAGTTCTATAATAGAGTTTTCACCACTCTTGTAGCGTCATTACCTACAGTAGAGTAAAAGTTACTCTGTAGTAGCGGTAAAGGCGCTATATTTGAGGAAATGAACTCTTTCGTAGCGCTAAAGGCGTTATAGTAGTGGTTTTAATTACTTAAGACCGTGAGTAATACGTTTATAGCACTACTATAACGCTTTAAGTGGGACAGGAGCGGTCTCAAATGCTTTGATTAGTATACTTTGTTGTCCATTTTGAGTTAAAATCTTCGATCATAATTATGAATAGAACAAAAAGTTGGAAATTGGTTGGTGGTTTAGTTTCGATATTATATATTCATAAATGACTTAAACAGCTATTGGGAAGTCTTAATAAGTGGTTTTAATAAAATAAAAAACTATGTCACCAATATTATAAAAATATTATAACACTAAAAACGTATTATCTTGTGGGCGCGTCAAAATCTAAGCGAAAATACATGTATATATTCACAGTAAACTGATACTCGCAATAAATATGGCACAGTAATATGTTTTGATTCGAGTTTATGTATTTGGTTTATGTATGTAAACCTTCTGACACTTTCATTTGCACAATCACAATTATTTATTTTTAAGTATTTAGTTTTAGTCATACAATCGCGATCAAATACGACAAGAGCTGCAGTATAGCGCTACAAAACATAATTTTACTCTTCCAGCGTACGCTACATCTTTTCAAGCGTCATTGTATATCCGTTAGCGCACACAACCACTCTTTTAGCGCCATTGTACAAACATTAACGTACATTACCACTCTTGTAGCGTCATTATATGGCGGTTCTAACTCTTATTTCGCTACTATAGCGCAATTGTAGAGCTGATACCCTTATAAAAAGTGCCTATTTTGGGGTAAGAGTAGCGCTATAGCAGTTTATTATACGACTGCTGTACGGCCTATCTATAAAGCTAATGCCGTAATCAACAACCTCTTAACGGCCACAGTAGAGCTTCTTAAAGCGCTTGTGTGCTACTTGGGCACCTACACACAAGATAGCAGCAGTTGGGAAAGGCACCTAATCTCACCGGATGAGATTATCTTCATGGTGAATTTCAGTGAACATAAGTTTACTTTAGTGTATTGGGTGGGGTTCGATGTTCGGTGTTTTGGGGCCCAAGTCGAAGTCACCTGCAAGTCGGTACACCTACTGATTGACGGACTTATCAGAATAAATGTTTATATTACTCCCACACCTATCGCATATATCACTATTCATTATACTTTTTAGATAATATTGTAATAACCACCATTATTTCTTTATTTGTACTAATAAATCTATAAATGTCAGTACGCTAAAAGCAACTGAAGCAGATCTTCAATCACGGCAGAGTTCGCCTCTTCCTCAGGGAGTCAGGGACATATCCGCGACATAAGTTATAGCGCTATAAATGACAATTGTTCAATTTATAGACCATTATTTTGATGTTTAGCCAAATTGAAGATACGCTTCACGTCCGCTGATGACGTCACCTAGGAAAAGTTTGAGAACTGAGGTCATGGATACTAAGTAGATAATAATAGACAAACGATTTAAAGTATGTTTGAGTTGTACGAATTAACGTTGTGTATACAGACACGTAGGTACTTTAAGTATGTGTGTGTGCTGTGTGCGCATGCGGTTATATTCATTTCCTGTCTAATGAGAGCTTTGTACGGTTGGGACTGTCAATTGCGAGTACTAGTCGATCTAGTTCATATTTTTGATACACATTCTACGCTTCAAACCAACTTCTGTGGATTCCCGAAACCAAGATCGATACTTCCTTTTGGAGCAGAAAGAACAAAAATCAGGTCATGGAACTCTTTAGACAGGCGTATTGCCGCCAGCAATAACCAATTTTCAGATGACAGATACAATGCTTGTTATCTTAGATTAGATGTAAGGATCAAAATGAATGCTTGTCATTAAATTATTTCGACACACATACAAATAAATATCCATTTGTTAAAAACTTTGTTTGAGTGAGTAAGTGTAACTCACGCATATTTTATTCTCAAAGGAGTAGGCAGAGTCAGACCACATGCCCACAGTTGGCCAGTCACATTCAATCCCACTTAACAGGGTGCAAGTCTTCTGCTGTGATGGGATAGACACTGTCTTGTGTTGTATCTTTATATATGTACTTACATATTATATGCAAAATAATATATATCTATACATAATCACCGCGATGAACTCGAGAACAGACCTATTTTCATGATCTTTAATTGTTTTGATTAGTCTCCGCCTATACTGTGCCTTTTTGTGTTCTTTTTTGAAGTGAAAACTTCTTTAGCGGCGTTGTGCACTTTTTTTGTAATGGGTAAAAAAGGTTAAACTCGCGTCAGTAAACACGTGAACTGATCGTAAGACAACAAATATAAAAGCGCTAATTTCACACTGTACTTAACAACCTTGGTGGCGCGTTCGTCTAATGAGTGGTTGTTGACTTCGTCAAGACTGAGATCGATTCCGTCCGAAGCCCAAGAAACACTTTTTGTCATCATATAACTTTTTGTAATATTTATTCTATTTTGTGCCATAAATCTATTGATATAAAATGTAAATTACACAAAGTGCATCATTAATGAAAAAAGTGACGAAGAAATAGCGAAAGAAAATGAGTGAGTATTTTATAAATATATTGGCGATGATGGAAAAAGTCGTTCAAATTATGGATGGAAGTTGATTTTTCTGAGAGATAAACTTTGTAATAGTTCTGAAGTGTTAACTTTTTCATGTAATATAAATTGTCATGTTTGTGTACGATAGCGCAATAAATGAATATTGTATGTTACCACATAAATGATCGTACTTTTATACAGATAATTAAAGCAATTCTTGCAAAATGATTCCCTAATCATTCCAAAATATCAAAAATGCACAACGTTAATATTCAAGTTTTCACTTCTGCCGGCACTCCCGGAATGCAACCCGTCGTTTTTTTTGTTACGGAAATCGCCACGGTTACTGAAAGCTTTACATCCCTGCGCGGTAGGAGTGGGAGATTTGGCATAGTTATAGCTTATATGGAGAAGTACAGAATGTTTTTTTTTTTTAAATTATGCATGACAAAAACATTAAATCAATAAATAAAAGATTACACTCACTACCATGTTACTTACGTCAGTTTATACCGCCAATGTCAAACGTATTATGACATATTTGCATAATGTTGACAGCTGACGTATAAAATTAAAAATAAATGCAATGAAGTTTCTGACAACCTCAAAAAAGGTCAAATCTCGACCGACCATCCCACAGGGTCACTACTAATATTAAACACGTATATTTGTGTGTGGCTAATTGTCTAAGTCTAAGTAGTTGGCCATCCTACACTACAGGGCTTCAGAGTCATAATATCGTAGAGTAAGTAGCTATTCACTACATTATCTTACAATTCTTACATGAATATAATAGAAGTGGATATATGTAATTTAGATTCCTATTGTGAATGTTGTACAGTTTGGAGCTAATAAAGTTGTAATGTCTACTCGCTACTGCCGTTCGGCGAGGTAATATTCGGTACACCCTATCATCTTTTTGAAGTGGTAAAGGTTGGATGGTAAAATATTTGCTGAGTGTGATGTTTAAAATATAAAGTTGCCGAATTTTGTGGAAGTGGATTTCTTGTGTTTTAAACTCCTCCAATGTACTTCTTGGGTTAGACGACTGTTTAAGCAGTCACAGTACTAGCGTGTCCGCTGGTTAGTCTTAACTCACAGTTATAATACAAAGACTTTTAAGCTCATAAACTTCAAAAATCCAGAAGTTAAACGCATTCTAATTAAAACAGTATAGAGCTTCCTATAAAGTTAATCACGTCGAAAAGATAATTACTGGCATGATTGAGCGGTTTCGTATTGCTTGAAATATGACATGATGATATGGTTACCACGAGAACAAACAATGCGTGACCAACATGTGTTATCCCGAGTGTTATCAAGATCTTTATTCGGTACGTATCTGTATGCCAATGTTAATTTACGTTTTTTTTTATCAACATACTATGTTTTACTTTGTGTAATTGAGTTGAAACGGTTTTTCGATGGTTTTCTATTTTCCTTACTATGAAGAAATTTTGCGACGATGGTATTGCTTAGTAAATAATTGGCAGGAATTTGACTTAAGTATACCTATATTTTGCTGCATGTTATTTTGTATGCCTATCGACGGAACATGGTATGTACATAATTTATTGTACTGTAAACAACATCTTACCATCACCCTATGTTCACGAAATAAATAAATGAAAATCAAATGAAAGTTGCAATCGCCCTTATAGCTAATTCTCTAAGGAAATAGTCATGAGTTCATGACGCGTATTGTTCTCTACATTTAGTTACATTAGGTTGACGTACAAGAAACAACTAGACACCGCTAAGTTAACTAAAATGTGTTAAGCTAATCATACAAAGGCGTGTCATGAAATACTTTTGCGTTGTGGTTTGTAATAGCTAAGGTTCCTGTATAGAAACTGTCAGATGTCAGATTAAACTATTTGCTATTTCCTCAAGGCTTAATGTAGTGTTAGTAGGCTTGAAGCCTGTAAAAAATTGAGATTAAGTACTATAGTAAAGAACTTTAAGCAATACTAGCCAGGTCAGTTTTAGGATGGGACTATTTTTAACACATAGAGACCCCTCCGTGCCTAGGAGAGCACTTTAAGTCGTCGGTCCCGGTTGTCATACGAACATCTATGGCATTCGTTACGGGTAGTTGGAGCCCTACAAAGTCCGACAGCAGGCTAACTTTGATATCGCCAGTGGGTAGTGGGGGCAGATAGCAGTCGCTTCGTGGAAAATATCAAGGTGCAGCCGCTTCGCAGTTTGACTTAAAGCTGACCCCAACTGAGTAGGGAAAAGGCTCAGAGGATGATATCATTTCATAAATAAAATTGCTCTACGAATTAGCAATTTTTTTTTATTGTTACAAGATACAATTCACAGAGTTGTAGTTCTTATGAAACCGAATAAACATGGGGTGAAGCCAGCTTGTGTCTTGCGTCATCCATTAGCTTTAGAATCGACACCTAACGACTGGTGCAATAAATTAATCTTAATTAATTATAGAGAAAAAAAAACAATCCGATTCACATTTACACATTTAGGTAACATCTCTCTACCAAAAATCTAGGTGTGTTTACTTATTCCAATTCTAGTAAATATCAAATGGTTATTGATATAAACGTGATTTGAACATGATCATAAATAATAATGTAATAGATCGCGAAGTCGGGATGACCTTGCTGGATATTTAAACATGCAGAGAACAGAAATACGTGTTTAAAATGACTAAATGACTAAGGATAAAAAAAAACCTCAAATTGATTCACGTCTAAGTTGTGTTATATGAGATATTCCATTGTTAAACTATAAAACACAAATAAATGTTCAAGATAGAACAATACAATGTCGAATGTTGTAATTAGCTGATTCTCAGATTTGCATGGTGCACAGAGGAGTATTTACTTAAAAAACCTGGTCAAAAGTCGGAAACGTAAAGTGGGATAAAACTTGTAACCATTTCTTTCTGACACCTAAGTAACTAGATTACAACTCTGCACCCCCCGCGAGCCCTTTACTCTTCGACATTATGGCTCACAGGTAGTTGGAACTCAGTCGTCGTCTCGTGGGGTTGATTGCTTTTTCGACGCTTTCGTTGTTGCTATAAACTACTTCATATATAGTTTAAAATATTTTATCTTTTGGTAAGATGAAGGACATGGATATGGAAGGTGACGGGATGTATCTTTATTATAATTATGTCATAGTAAATTTATGCTCCTATAAAATATTCTTCACGAAGTATTAAAAAGATGTATAAAAATTAGACCTCTACTGATAGAATTGCTCTAAAGTCTAAACAAAAGTGTTTTTGTTTATGTTCCGGGTTTGTGCAAGGTTTTCTGTATTATTTTTAATTAAGGTTAAATTTTGCTTAACAGGATCACAGAATAAAATATGTAGCTTAAGCAGCCATTTTGTTTTTAGGTGATATGAAATTAAATGTTTTATGATATTTGTAGCAGATGTTCTTTATTTATAGGTTCTTCTGGTGACTATAAGAATATTACTAAAAAGCAGTTATATGAGATCTTAAAACAATATTCGGATAAAATAATCGATGCAAAACTACGAGAAATAATTATTATTTCTAGGACTCTGACTTGTGATTATGTAAGATACATTTTATTAAAACATACGTTTAAAACCAGTATCTGATTGTTTAATTATGCATGCCCACATGATATATATTGCACTTAATAATTACGTTCGCGTTTTTTGAGTAAATACTCCTATGTGCAGTGGTCCAATGAAATGAAGATAACTCTTTTTAGGGCCTACTTCTACTTCACCTCTTTCTACACCAGCAGCCTGTCTGCCTTAGCCAGTTTGCGTATAGCCTTTCAGGTTATACGCAAAATTATACAGCACCCATCGTATCCAGTTTAACTAGGACGGTTACCAGCTTCGCAATCAACCCAAACTTAAGCGTAGCGAGATTTGCCTATCCAACAATAGGTCAACGTGACCGGTCGACTTTTTCCATTGATTTGGTTTTTCGGTGATTATTCCTCGATGGTAAGGCCGATCTGGACATTCGACCCCTTATGACACTCAGTAATGTCTACTTGATCACCGTGGCAAATTTGGTCGAGATCGGTCAAACGGTCTCGGAGGAGTATCATTTGTTTGAAATGCAACTTTGAAACACGCTTCGCACGCCTTCGGCTCGCTACGCTTAATAACGCGTTTAGGATGGTGATTGGGCTCCCCCGCTTTTGTAGTGCGTACACAATTCATTGTCGTTGCCTGCATATTGTACACCGGGACTGAGGTGTCGAAGGGTGATTGTGAGTGAATGTGTATTGGCTATCATTATGTGTATTTTTTATCACTTAGGTGGCAGACAAGATCACAGCCCACCAAATCTTTAATCAATTCAATATTTATGTGTAATTTAATTTGTGATTTCATGTTATTTTTACTAGTTGTTGCCCGCGACTTTGTACGCGTTATGTTCGGAATTGATCAAGGTATGTTTATTTCTGCAGTCTCGATACGAAAACGTAAGTATTATTTATATTATATAAATACTAGCGGCCCGGTACGTGCTTCGCTATGTCAAAATGATCCGCCATGTATTGAATTCAAGGGCTTACCAGGGGTGCCCGGCAACGGACACTTGGGGAGGATCAATCCCTTCGGATACCCCCCACCGGCCAGCGGGGGTGGTTTTGTCGTGTATCGACTAAAACCGTACGGTGTGGCACGAAAAAAAAATTCTGAGAGATTTTCTTAATATTTTTTTCCGTAAGAACCTTGTACAGAGTATTAGAAAACTACAAAAAAAAAACAGCCAAATCGGTCAAGCCGTTTTCATGCTATGTCGTGACATCGGAAAACGGGTTTCAGTTATATATACTCGTATATAGATTATTTACAGATGATGTGGTGCACTAGTTTTATATTGACAATTCGTTGAAATAGATAGCAAAATGTGTAACATCGAAATCAATTCTGCCCTATCTATAATATAATAGTGTGATGATATTCATTATGAAATGTTCATGCGTCTCATATAAACGTCTCTAATAATTTTACATTTTAATGCTCGTTGTCTTTAAGGTATAGCGTGATGAGGTAGGTATAGTCCGGTTTATGACCATGTCTAATTTCTGCTGAACTACATTGTAATAATAAAGCAGTCGTCAATGATAGTTTAGACCGAGTTTGCTCTACTGCTCCTATCATGCCTATAATAGCGTGATGATATATATAGCGCAGTTTATGACCATGCCCTAAAACAATGTTCATGCCAGATTTCAGCCAAATCTATTCAACGGTTTTCAAGTGCTGCTCGGACATCCCCATTAAAAAGCAGATAAACAGACAAACAAACAAAAATTCTAAAAATCACATTTTCGATATCGGTATCGCTATCATATTTTTGGAAAATATTCAATGTACAGTTTTCACCTCGTTAAGATTTTATTACTTATATGTATCTATAGATAGAAGACTAGTGACATGCATTCTCTAATTTATAATTGAGCTGAGTGAAACGAAGTCGAGCGAAAGCTCCTCATACCAGACTTCAGGATTTTCTTTGTCACAGGTCTCCTCCTAAACTACTAATCCAATCAGAACCAAATTTGGCATGATTAAAGAGGTCAATCAGAGGAAGGTTTATGGATATATTTTGAAAAAATTAATGCTACCACAGAGGAATGATCAACGTTAAAAAAATTCCAGATGGAATTACATAATAACCGCTCGAGACACTGTGACCAAACTTTACACGCTCAGAAAGCATGTCCAAGAATTTTCAAAATCGGACTTGCCACGGAGGAATGATCACTGTTAAAAATTTTCAAAATCTGATTCCGCAATAGCGGTCAAATCCATTGGACAAGAATCACGATGTCTCACTCAGCTCAACATTGCAAGCAGCGATTCGCCTTGCAGACCTAGTTCTTATTTTTATTCTATTGATGACATGCATTATTTGAAATTAATAATTTAGTTCACACAAATGTAATTTAAATATGACTAATAAATTATTATACTACCCATAAAATGAGTCTTGGTCACTTAGAATAAATTATTGTTTATTATATTATTTATCCACGTTGCGCACACCCTTTAAAGTTAGTTCTTCGATTCAGAGGAAGTAAATTCGACGAGCACACGTGACGCTGGTCGCGATTTAGGTATTTCCCACACATCCGCTTGGAGAATACTGCACGCCTACCACGTGCGTCACGGGCTCGTCGCGTCACGTGACGCTGGTCGCTGGTGGTGTTTTTTTTTTTCATTTTTATGTATATATTTTTAGGGATTTTCTTTAGAAAAGCCCTATTGCTATCGAATTGTCGTCGTCGACGTCGTCGTTGCCAATTTTCTGTCACGGTTTTGGGTATGAAGGAGATGAGGTATCGAGTTGCTGTTTTCGGTAATAGATTCGTGCTGGGGTGAACCATTGCAAGATAAAGAAAAAAGATTAAACAAAAGATAAAAAGACAAAATAAAAGAAAATCCCTTGTATTCGGCTGAGCTCGTCTCAGGAATTCAACTTGTTTTTTTGTTTCAAATACATATTTTGTCGATACCAAGTCATGTCACCCAATTCAGAGACCTAATTTTGTGACACCTTATATATTCGAATGACAACGGGAAAAACGAACGTTAAAAGGTGAACGAGAACAAAGAATATTAAAAATTAGTCCTTATTTTTTCAAGAAAATTTCAAGAGTCGCTTAGAATGCAAAACTGGTAAATAGAAATTTAAAAGCCTTACTTGCGTTTACAATTCTCGCATGGCATATTGAAGTAGTTCATTCAGTAGCGCACTGGTCCAGCGAAATTTTAATGTGCTCGGGGTTTATAGGCGACTCGCAACATATAATGCGAATGCGGCCGTAAGAGACCCTTTAACGCTTGGAGTTATAGGCTAAAAGCAGAATGCCATTATATTCAGTATCCAGCCCGCTATAACCTGATTTACAGACTATTAACGGACTACAGATTGAAAAGAGCATGCTATGGGCACTTGCACGAACGAATAGGCAGTAAGAATGTTTGTTCCCCAATCTATATTAGTGAAAGAATTTATGAAATCCACAGAATATGTTGATAATATTTATTTTTTCTTTTTCCTAATTTCTTCTTCGCTTCCCTGTCGCTCTGCGAGTGGCAACGCTCGATTGATGCCTTTAGCGTAACAAACATTCATAGGCCATAGGATAAACAAAACTAACAAGTACCTAAATGAATTTATACGGTACATCTTATCATAAACTGGTTTTTAGTAGCGACGCAAACAATTGTATTATTGGTAAGCCTGAACGCCAGTGCATTGCCAAGTAAATTGTTCAAGTTCAGTCGGAGTACTACGGAATTTGAATATCAATTGCATATCAGATTCTTCGGTCTCTATTTTCAGAGAAAGATTTCCCATATTCGTTATACCGCTATCGTCTAGAGAAGCGTTTCGAAAAGTCTAGCCCACGAGGATCGTCTCCTGCACTAGCAAAACCTTGTTTCAATGCCTATGCTCTGCGAATAAATGCGATCTGAATATATTATCGGGCGCATTATGTACGATTCGCTTGAGGCGTGTATCTACCCGAGGCTGCACAGAATTCAGTTGCGCACTCTTCCAACTTCATCCTCGCACAAAGACATCTCTTTTATAGTGCACAAGTATTATCAGCCGCCGAAATATAATGCAAAATGTTCTTTACATTTTTCACGAGCGTCGGTAATGGCTTTCAGTCGTTGAAATAAAAGTTGATATTAAAATTGAAGCTACCAATTTGTTTGGGTTTTAGAGGACTGACTCTGGGAGTATTTGTAAAAATAATGACATAAGATTTTTACCTTCAATAAGGGAATCTAAAGACATACTTGAATGTGAGCACAAAGCTTAACCTGACTGATAACCTATCGATCTTTTCATAATGTATGTTGGTAGGTTACCTACAACATTTTTCTGTACTCACATGCTTACGCTTGTATGTCACCGAAGGGACAGACTGTAGGCGAGCCTATTTAATTGCCTTCAACCTGGCACTTTTATCGAACTCCGTGCTGTTACTTAGAATATCCTAACAGAAAAATACAATTACACATTGCCTGACCCCATAATCAAACTCACCACGAACAGCAATCGCATTCGGTACCGCTTCGACATAAACTATTTTCTATGAAATTATAATTCGAAGATAGTGATGCCGAATAATAGATAGCAGGTTCAAATTGGTCATACAGTAAGAACCGATACTTATATAAGATTTTACGATTTCATTTGTGTATTAAAACGTAATAAAACGTAAAAAACGTGAGGAAACGAGAATTTTTCATAATGGTCTCGTACCTCTCATACTAAAAGGACGTCTATGCTGCCATATTCAAGCTAGAAGGCGGTTAAGTGACATCTGGTAAATTTTCACAAGTTAATTTTAAGCAAATATTTATACATGTCAATAGCATTTTCATTCTCGTAAATGCTCAAAAACATATCCACCAATTGTTATATGACAACTTAATTGCATATTTATAGAAAATGCTAGCATACATTTTAAAATATGCCCTCATTTTTAGCTCTAGCTAGAAATTTACTTTTTCACTTCGCCGCTTTTTAGTTTGAGGACGGCGGTATTGCAAAACATTTACACGTTACCATCTGTAGAGTGAAAGGGGAGGCATGGAAGGTCCCCGGGACTGATCGTACCAACCACAGGATACTATATTAGGGTGGTCTGTGTATATTAATATATAGGGACCTACCGCCCTCGCTGGCCGGCGGGAGGGGGGTAATCCGAAGGGATTTCCGCACGAAAAAAAGAAATGAAAAAAGGGACCTGGAAACAACATCTTTAAAAAAGGTGGTAAAAATAAATTAGATTGATTGCAATTGATGAGGATTATTGCAAATACGATATTATAGCTATTCATAAAAATGTCTTCAAACTGTATATTTTTACCAGAATATAACCAGAGCGTTGCAACACAAGGCGGGTTATAGTTGAGGGTCGCATCGCATCGAATGCCAGAACACTACAAGCTTAGCGAAGTTCGTTTAGTTAAGTTCAATCGGGTAGCGCGGGGCGAGGCCCTACCGTTATTAATTACTGCTGTCGCTGACAAGCGAAGGCAGCTAAGTACCTATCGTTTCATAAATACTGTATAGCCATACGTAGGTATAATACAAGTACATGGTATTAGTTCCACACCCTCCTACGTAATCACTCTGTATTATCGCAGCTTTGATGCCACCATCGGCTCTATTTCGGTGTTGTTATTATAAGATGTAATTTTGGTATTTTTATAACACTGTGGTAGTAATGACTTGGTAGAGTGGACCGACTCAAAAGTGGAAGTACCATCTTACACTTAACGCCAACGTTAAGTTGCAGTGTGCTGCATTTTGTATAGCTCACGAGAATGCCGGGGGTCCTACTTCCCTTCATTTCATTTTTGCTCTTTTCCCCTTATCTTCCGCTCTGCAGGTTGAAATGTTTGAGTGACCCCTCCGGCATTGCAAGTGCATAGATTACGGTACCGGCTTACCTTCAGGTGGGCTACACGATTTATTACATCAGTAGTATTAAAAATAATGGGGCGTGAAAATTTACAATCATATACCTGACCCCTGATCAAGGGTATTATTGAGAAGCTGAGGGTAAAGGTAGTGTGTGACCCATAGTGAGACCAAAAGAACATTACGTTGTAATTATCTACCAATGGCGTGTATGGAGCTCCACAAATATCACCTGACCTGTAAGCAACACCTGTAAGTAACACCTGCTGATGAACGGATAAGGCACATTCGTAGGCTTTTCTCTAGGGGTATACCTACTCATACCTCAAGAAACCAATCAAAAATTAAGCGGACCTCTGGTTCAAAGTGTAACCTTTGGAAGAAATCGCATGGAGGATAGTGATGATACGTAGGTATCTCAATCGTATACCCACTCATTCACACACTACAAGTCATTTAACTTCTTTGACAACGATACCTATGGGTTCTGATCCTCCCTCCACGTTAGTAGACTTCAAAAATATTCGGGGTGCGAGGGATATGCTCTATGGGCAACCTTACACCCCGGGTCTGTAGACCCGAGACGGCGTGCGGTTTTAGTCGGTTCAAGCTCTACATAACCGCCCCCGCTGGCCTTCCGCACGAAAAAAATAAATAATAAAAAATGTACGTCTACTCAATTTTCATTCGCATTTATATTTGAATAGAAGTACAATACATGGTCATGTGACTCTGTGTCTCCGTGAAAGTAAAAAATATAATACATAAAAAAGAAGAAAAAAGAAGTAAGAAAAAAATATAATACATATTTAAATATTCATTTATCCCCAGCCCATGTCCCAAAAGATAAATCATATTACAAATAAGCGCCTACAGGTAAAATGCAAAGACAGGCTGATCCTAAAAAAATAAAAATTGTAAACATCCATATTCATATAATATTTTAAATGCATAAGTAACTCAGTCTGTCTGTTACTTTTACGCCTAAACCACTGAACCGATTTTGATGAAATTTGGAACAGAGATGGACTAGAGCTTAGAAAGGACATGGGCTATCTTTTATCGCGCTGTCGAAAACAAGGCTTGAAAGGGTTTAAATAGGGTGAAATGAAAGTTCGTAATTTTTGAAGATATCGCCATGAAACTTTGTATTATTATATTGTGTAAGCACTAGACAATAAATAAATACGCTTTAGAGCGTTTCTTAAATTCCAATTTCTGTGTGTGGATGATATTACGTATGAACTTACACGCGGGGTAGCTGACATCCACGGGGGCGGAGACGCAGTCAACAGCTAGTAGATACTTAAATGCGGTAGATGGATACAGAAGTGACTATAAATAAATACCTGATATTTTTTCTTGGGAATCGCATACTGTTTTTATTAATATTGCGCTAATATTTGCCCTAATCACTTCACAAAGCCCAGGCCACAAAAAGCTCGAGCAGTTGAAAGAGAATGAAAGTGGACCAGTTAGTTTATTCATGAATTCGACCCCAACCGAAATCGAAGATCAAGTGGTTATTTATATGTCGGAGTTTAAAGCGACTAAGAACTTAAATAGAGCTATCGCTCGCTAGCTTATAGTCGTACAGTTATGTAAAAACAAAATTATACATTATTTTCATACAATTTTGATCTAATTTACTCTTTCACTCTACAAGGATTCGTTTGGTTAAATTTTCAAAGTTATAATTCGGGCGTTCGACCTGTATGGCTGTATTATTTCTAATAACAGTTCCAAGTTCTATCTGAACAGACTTAACTACCTGCGCCTCACGCTCCACGACCTCTTAAAAACAATAAAAAAAGGTCCCGACCGAACCGGGAGTAGTTTTTGCTGTGCTTTTTTGTAAGTTTGTGACAATCTAAATCTTTAAAGGTGTAATTTTTTTAACAATTTTGAACTTTGAACGTTATTCCTCACAGCTCACTGCTACGAAAGATAAAACCGGTACACGCATCCACTTTAATCGATGACATCAGAAAATAAATCTGTCTGCTGTTGAGGAATCGGATGGTAGGTCACGCCCGGATCCGGTTGTTGAGCTCAATCGAGAGTATTTTTATTACTCCCGAAGCTAACATAACAGATTTCAAATTCTTAAACTACAAAAACATGATCCTCTTATCCATAAGACGTACAAAAATGTAATCTTCAATATAAACTCTTTAACATTCATATTTAAAATAATGCATTCAAGACATTGAACTAATATTACTAGAGTATAACTTAATGATTCAATATGCCGCTCGGTGATTTTTTCAGTCTGAGTGCTCGGTATTATTATCTGAGTTCGACATATTTTGTTATTCTATATGTTAAATACTATTAATATTAATGCTATAAGAACTTCCAGACATACACATATAAATATATGCATTAAAGCTTAACTTCTGTAGCGCCTCCGAAGTACAGTCAGCGGCAAAAGTAGATGATGATTGCATAGATGCCAAACTTAAAAATTTGAATGAACATTTTCATTACCTTTAATCAAAGTTTAAATATATTTCAGTAGAGCTCACTAAGTAGTTAAACAGCATCTTTATTAAGAAATATGAATTACGGTGCTCATAAGCTAATTTTTTAAATCTGAAAATGATCCTATACTTTTGACGCTGACTGTACGTCACAATTTCTTTGTTTTTTATTTCAATTAACTGCATACAAGCGCTGTGCACTACACGAACGTGATAAAAAATATGTGTTACTAGCTGATGCCCGCAGCCCCGACCACCGATCGATTCTGATCCCGTTCCCGCAACCCATGGGAACCTATTCCAGGAATAAAAGGAAATAGATTGTAGTCTGGAGACTACAATCTATTTCTGTACCAAACTTCAGCCAGATGCGTTCAGCCGTTTGAGCGTGATTGAGTAACAAACATACAAACATCTTCACTAACTTTCACAAGTATAATATTAGTTGGATAGATAAGATAGAATAGGTTTTAGGATGTACGAAGGTAGCTTTAACATTTATTTAATATGCTATTGGATTAGTTATAATGAATAAATTAATTTAAATTCTGATCTAAGTCGTTATCCCATCAATTTCAGAATAATTGGTTATGAAATGAACTTCAAATTCATCGGGATGTTAGAGAAAGGGCCATCAATTTAGTTTAAGGCATATTCTCTTTTATAGCATTCGGTCTCCAGTTTCAACAAGTGTCAGAATTATATCCGACAGACGGTCCTAAAATACGGATGAAAGTGGTCATACATGTGACAAATAGATATCCAATGTTCTGTCTGCTGTCCGCTTTTATAGTTTACCTACCCTTTACCTTTTTCATTGCTTCGTGTTCCCCGATCACAACAATTGCAATATACTAGTAGCTATTTCATTAAGTTATACTAGTAGCTATTTCATTAAGTTTAACTTGGTTCATACTTGGGCTCGATGAAGTCGCAGGAGACCACGAATCCAATTACGTGCTTGTATGTCGATAAAACAATGTGCCGTGCCGTCTTTTCCCACGGCCGGTTTCATATTTTGCGATTTGGAGAATTCAAAGTTTGAAATATTTTTATAGACAACTGGTCTGGAATACGATATCTACGTTAAGATTTGTGGGTAGTAAATATTCGTTCTGGATTTATTTTTGAGATACTTTTGGGATTATTATAATAATACTAGACCTGTCCCAGTTTCGCACGGGAAATCCTTTAACCCGATTGCAGCGCGTGCAACCGGGTCTAAACTAAGTCTATAGTTAAGCCATCCTTCGCGCATGTGCAAGCAATAAGTTGACACATTTTAAACACAATCGGATTTGTCTATCTGCGACGTGATTGCATCTGTTGATAACCATGTGTGGATCACTTCAGAAGGAGTCGAAACAACAGACCGCGTACAATAATATGAATACTGAAATTTTATGCATACATTTCAATGTCGTCTTCAGTAAGTCTCTGAAGTTTCTGTTAGTGAAATATTATTTTTTCTGTGCATTTATAAAGATTTCATATTTTCACATATTCGTCATCATTAAACTCTAATAATAATGGACAACCCCATTAGCCCCAGACCGATAGTTAGACCTAGGCGTATGTTAATCAGATCGAGGACTTTTTAAAGAAAGGCCAGGTCAAGAGTACCCGCTGGCGGCGGCGGCGTGCATGTATGAAAATGACTATGACTACTTTCATAGTTACTTAATAATGGACAACCCCATTAGCCCCAGACCGATAGTTCGACCTAGGCGTATGTTAATCAGATCGAGGATTTTTTAAAGAAAGGCCAGGTCACGAGTACCCGCTGGCGGCGGCGGCGTGCATGTATGAAAATGACTATGACTACTTTCATAGTGATTTTCATACATGCACGCCGCCGCCACAAAGCGAAAAGTGTATGCCAGGATCGTAGCAATTGGAAAAATATTGTCTCTGCCTACCCCAATGGGAGAGGGGCATGACTTTATGTATGTTAGTATGTATCATCATCTTGCGAGTGTCGGTCCTAGTTGCATCCTAATCTTGCACTTTGGAGGCCAGGGTCGGCTCTCCTACTCTTCAACTGCTGTTTGACCCCCCTTACCCCGAAAGGAAAGCCTGCACCAGAGCATCTTCCGTCAATCAGCAGGTGGACCGGCTTGCAGGTGAAGTTGGTTTCGGCCCCGAATACGAGGGTCATACTGAAAGTTCTTAGAAAATCAAAAACTGATTACATTAGCCAGTTATTAGTTTTATTATATCTTTTCAAAATATTGTCCATTCACGTCAATACACCGCTGCATGCGATGGAACCACTGGGAAAAGCACTTTGCCCACTCGTCCTTAGGGGTCTCTTCAATGGCATCGCGATACGCAGCCACCGCTTCTTCAGCATTCATAAACCGCTTTCCTTTAAGTTTTTCTTTAATTTTTGGAAATAAATAAAAATCACAAGGCGCGAGGTCGGGGCTATACGGCGGGTGACCCAGTAATTCAACGTTTGATGTCGCCAAATAGTCGATCGTTCGCTTGGCGGTGTGCGACGAGGCGTTGTCGTGGTGAAGGAGGATCCTACTGCGAGGTCGTTTCTCTCGAACTTTTTCCAAGACAAGTGGCAAACAATTGGTAGTGTACCATTCTGCAGAAACTGTTTTTTGATCCTCTAACACAATTGTTACGAAATGACCTATCCTTCCAAAGAACGAGGCCACCATTTTTTTTCCCGCACTTCGATCTCTCTTCACTTTAGTTGGCAACTCCTCGAAATGAAACACCCACTGAGCAGATTGTCTTTTGGTTTCAGGATCATAACAGTAAATCCAGCTTTCGTCACCTGTTAGTATGTCGAACACAGCATTAGAGTCACCTCCGTTAAATCTTTCAATCATTTTACGGCACCAATCCACACGATGGAGTTTTTGAGCCTCAGTCAAATTATGAGGTATCCACCGGGCGCAAAGCTTCCTGACCGCTAAATGTTCGTGGAGGATTTTGTGCACTTGACTCATACCGATGCCTAAGCTTGTCCGAATCTGCTGATAGGTCACTCTTTTGTCAGTCTCTATCATACGCCGCACAACACAGATGTTATTTTCAGTCGTCGCCGTAGAAGGCCGTCCCTCACGTAAATCATCAGTGAGATTAGTGCGACCACGTTTAAACTCATTAAACCAGTTGTAAACAGTCGCACGAGATGGGGCTTCATCGTGAAAGGCCAATCGTAGTCTATCATAACTTTCTTGTTGACTTAAATGACATCGAAAGTCATAAAAAATCATTGCACGAAAATTTTCTCGTGTTAAATTCATGTTAACGTGACACAGACAATTTTCAATTTGCCGCCAAATCGTAAAACAAATGATAAATGAATGAAATATATACTCAGTAATATTGGCAAAGAGTTCTATTTTCAAATTTTAGAATTATTTTTTTATTATATTGTTTATAAGTGGCCAGTTCTAAGAACTTTCAGTTTGACCCTCGTATCAACCCTTTGAGATATAACAATATGATGTATGGTGGTTATCTTATATAGGTTGTGGTGGTGAAATAGGGTCCTATGGGTAGCGAGCACGGGATCAGAATTCCACGGGGTCGAAGACGCGGGTAACAGTTAGTATTCAATAAACAGGTCGTTTAAAATAAACTTATGCAATATAAGCTGGCTAAACTTTAGAGTCGTAAGGTTTCGATGACATTTGTTTTGTTTATGCACTCTCGAATGCACACGTTTTAAGTTTCTTCATAAATAACTTGAGACGACTCCCGCAGTTGACTTATGACCTCGCCTCTGTGAAACTAGTGTTATGCTGACTCTAAAATAATTATAAGCTATGGTAATAAACCCACGATTTATTTCGTAAACCTCGACTCGAAAAGGAATATAAACCTGCACAATTGTGTTAATTCAATAATTATGTTTTTTTTTCTAATGAAAGTTAACGTCTACAGCAGAAATGTATTAAGCAATTTACTTAGTATTTTTGTGTTTTTACATTCGTTAAAGAGGTACTTTATTATTACTCCATGAAAACACTCAAGTATGTGGTAACGATTAGCCAAGCACCTTGTGTACATACAAGCACACACATAGTAAGCGAAAGAATAAAAATGTTGTAATCGAGTACTGGAAGATTCTAATCGGGTAACTGGTTATGTTAAATACAAGGTCTGTGATGTTAAGAGATGAGTGGCACAAGTTAAACTAGACAAAAAAAAAAGTTATATGTATTTAGTTAAATTTCATTTCATTTCTACCACGATGCTTCGCAATGGATGAACCCTTATTAAATTTGTTACTAAATTTCTAGCGTACTGAAAAATCACGATGCACATAGAACAATTCATTGTTTTATGTGCCTTTTCAGGAAAAAGCTCAATTAGATGGTAAATGCAACGATGAGTCTCGTGCCAGAAGTGTCAGGACACAAGTACTTGATGTTATACGTTTCAATGTAATCTATGTAGGTAACATTGATTAGCAATTATATTATAATGCATTATATTATAAACATAATTACAAAGGAACATGGTACTTCAATAATACATTCAAAAAATAGTAAAAAGATGAGAGATTTTTACATGATTGTATTTTGTGAGAGTATTGTTAAATTAAATAACAGCAATGTTCGTTCACCATCGTTTTAAAAATAACTAAAGATTGAACACGTCTGACTTCACTCACTATGACAAATCAGACGAAAAAAAGCATTTCAACATTGAAATCATAAGAGATCTCTCTGACCCTTGGAACAAGATTCTTATGAATGTACATTATTATATTTGGGATGAGTAGTATAAATATTTATCTTAGGCAACCATCTTCAATATCTTCTTATGTAACTAAAGGTTAAGAAAAGTGATGAAAGAATGTAGGTATTTATTTAGCACAGCTCACGATAGATCGTCGCTGTACCAGTATGTAAATAAACGACGAGTCGTGAGGTATGCAATGTATGGGGTCAGTCGGGGTGCGAGGGATATGCTTTATGGGCAACCTTACACCCCGGCGTCTGAAGACCCGAGACGGTGTGCGGTTTAGTCGGTTCAAGCCCGACATAACCGCCCCCGCAGGCCATATCCGGGGATATCCGAGGGGATTGCCGCACGAAAAAAAAAAACGTGTGCAATGTACCTATGTAATAATTCACTCTAATTCAGGGAAACAGAATCGGGACGACGACTTCAAGACCAAGTTTGACTGTATTATAAAGTCAAATGTCGCCTTAAAAAACGTAAACTAACAAGTCTTCATTTTTAGGGTTCCCTACCCAAAGGGTAAAACGAGACCCTCTGTCTGTGTCATGAACTGTGATACATTATTATATTGAGACATTGCTAGACAGTTGAATTTTTCACAGATAGTGTATTTCTGTTGCCGCTATAACAACAAATAGTAAAAAACAAAATAAAATAAATAGTTAAGGGGGATCCCATACAACAATGCTGTTGTCGTTTTTATAGATGATGATACGAAACCTGTCGTGAGCTAGTCTAAGTCGCACTTGGCCGGTTTTTAAGACAGACTTATTGAATTTTTTGAATCAATGACTTGCAACATCCGTATTCGGCACGTGATGGGTCCCCATGGCATTCTTACAAACCTTTATAACCGCTTACACCTCACGGGTAAGCTCCCAAGCCAGTGAAGTCCCAAGTCTGCTCTTTTACAACGCCATTAATTGGTTTATTTTGGCTTTCACGAGAGCGACTGCGAGAGAAAAGATTGCGCCTGAGCTTCGTCCGTCAATCGGCACCTTCTGATAAGAGTGTCTTACGTTTCAGATAATCTTACACATATTCAGTCGTTATTAATAATATTGTAAACATGGGAAGGGCAGTCCATGCAGTGTCCAGCACAAAATTCTAAAAACCCAAAAACAACCCGGACGAACTCGGGCTCAGCTAGTTATTAAGTAATATAGATGCATAATTTAATTAACTCAACTGACGATAGTACAAAGGATCTCTTTGATGAAGGAACAATTTAATTTTGATTTATACTTTTTGTATGAAAGTGATAATAGCTACAGTATCCACAATATATTTTCATATCAAAATAAAATATAAAGTGGAAAACCCTCAAATTACAATAATTTATTATTTAAGATGGTAAAATCATACGTAATATAAAAAAAGATGCCAGATTCTAAAGAAATTCTCAGAAATCTTACTTTCTGATTTATAAATTACAAGAAATAACATTACCTAGAGCTAAGAAATTCTTTGCAGTCTTGCTTTCCAATATCTATCTTGTGATTCTACACAGAACAGAGAGCAATCGTCTACGACTAGTCTAAATATAGTCAATTTAGTCTAAAGTTTCGCTATTCTCACGATTTGGATATCCTCACTGTATAATACACGAGCACGTACTCGCAGCAGAAGTTACGTAGGGTTATATTTATTTGATCACAGAGTCCCTGATGTTCTGGTAGTAAATTGGTAGTAGCACACAACACGTAACCACATTATAGCTGGTGTATTGTTTGGCACAGCTTGCAACAACATTTGTATTAGATTGGGTTAAGTAATTACAGATGTGTTGTAATTAGAGCTGTGTTAAAAAGTAAATTACGTTTAGAATCATATGTGATATAGTGGGTAGGTGAAAATAGTGGTGGGTAGGTGAAAATAGTGTTACAACGCTATTCCTCCCCGGTTGAAGTTTAAGATGCAGACGGAAAAGCGGATAAATATAGTTAACGGCTTCTAGTTCCAAAATCCAATCGTGAATCGTAGACTGAAGTGAAGGAAGAACTGCAAGGCACCTGAGAGATAGTGATATAATAGTGAAGTATCTAAATCCTAAATAAATTAAATAATAATGTTATTCCGAATATAAACTTTTTAATCAGTATTTTTTTTGGGTAGACCTATGTCCAGCAGTGGACTAGAATAGGTTGATGATGATGATGAATCAGTATTTGAACTCTTTTCAATATTTAATGCCAGAAATACTTTAGACTGTTTCATCGGGGTCACAGAGTGTGCACGGTTTTTTTTCGAAGCAGTGAGTCTCCTAGCCAGACCAGCAAGCGTGGAACCTGACAATGCTTTACCAATATCGCAAGTAACGCTGGTGCGGGATTCGAAAGTTGTGCTACTGTGCCTAGAGAAATCAAGACGCAACGGACATAGTTGGTACTCACGGTTGAGTAAAAATAACTACTAAGGGGACTAACCGCAGGGTACGATATAGTGGTGGCGGGAAGATCCATCTAGGAGGAATGTCTAAAGAGACAATAACACGCTAGTAGAGTGCCACGCAGCAGCAACAGTAACATCGCGACATTGTGATAGTAGTCGTTGCAGAAAACCTTGATACTAGAGCGCGTGGAATTGTACCACAGCCGTATTTTGCTATGAGTTGATTAAATGCAACAGAACACGGTTAGTCGCAAATGATGAACCGGGATTAAAGAAATAAATACTTAACCATGACACTATAAGGTAGCGTCATGCCGGTTGATGTTGATCTTGCACCTGATTAAGGCGGGTGAATAGATGTTTATTACCAAAGGTTGTCGGTTGCTAATGACTTACGTCAAGATAAAAATATCTAGGGTAACATTTACACTAACATTTTTAATTTAATTAAACAAAATTGCAGTGTTGCGCCTCGCCCCGAAGAAGCTGTCTAAATAAGGATAAAGGTAGCGACAGTATTGGTTTCTATGTTTTTCTACTGAACCCATTTATAGAGCGGCGACACTGGCGCTTGTAGTCGCGACGCGCCGCTACCGTAGCACCCGTAATGTCGCTGGCGCTGACCGCAAAGCATCAACATGTGACATCACGTTCCGATAACGAGATAAAAAAAACCAGCCAAGTTCGAGTCGGACTCGCGCCTGAAGGGTTCTGTAACATAATAAAATAAATTAACCTTAATTTTCTATTTTTTGTTATTTTTTGGATGTTTTCCTTTATTTGTGTTGTACGACCTTTGCTTTTAGCCGAATTTCGTGATTCTAGGTCATCATTCTAGGAATCTAATTTGCTCATATCTTTTTATCGTGGTGTTGAATCAACACGATGAAAAGAAATGGGTAAATCTAGATTTTCGCAAAAACTTGTAGGTACCAGAATTTACCTTTATTTTCCGCTTTTTGAAGTTATATTTTTTTCCTAACGCGCCAAAAGAAGTATGAGTAAATTTTTACGATACGCACACCGTCACGAAAATTCATCGAAAAACCGATACCCTAAAACCGAACCCACTTCCAGATGGCCTAGAGAACTTGATATTTGGCATCAAGTTAGACTATGAGGTATATACAAAGGAAACAATCTGAAAACTGAAAATTATTGATAACTAGTTCATCATCATCATCATCAATCTATGCTGGTCCACTGCTGGACATAGGTCTCCCCTAATGAGCGCCATAGCGCCCTGTCTTCAGCTTATTAAATATCATATAATAAACATTTTAAAAAAGTATTTTCATAAAAACAAACATAGACAGAATTTCTGTCATTGTTTGTTTTTATGAAAAGTACTATCAAAAAAATCAAACATATTCACAAAGGAGTATCATGTCATATTTTTATAATGTAATGGAACGTGTCCAAATATTTTGACATAATGGCTGCATTCCGTTCCGACTAAGATTACTGCTTTTCATTAATCCAAAATTTCATAAATGTTGCTTCCAAGAAGTATAACTTCTTACGTGCGTTGATAACTACACATAGTTTTTTTATTCGGAATTTTCCCTACACTGGTGCTCAAAGACCTTGCTTTTAAGGCGAGGGTATTCGACGACTTTAGGTATTTTTGGCATAGTAAAGTTGCCACTTTACGGCACAGCGGGGCGCTGGCGGTCCGCGTCCAGTGTTTCTCGTCAATATACAGAAAAATGACGAAGGTAAACTTAAGGTGGCGTTGTAGTATCAACACAAATAATGACGCAATTGTTATTTACACAGATCTTATAGTTGCACCTTACATAAATGGAATAAAGCTTATAATAATTATAATATTATAATATAACTATCAGACAATCGCTCCCGTAAAAGCTTATATGAACCAAACTATGAAAAAGAGCAATAGAAGAGTGGACCCCAGGCGCAAAGCTGCAAGATCTTGATGGAGCCCCATGTACCCATAGGGCCCCCTAAACCCATGGAGGGCATACACTAATGGGCCCCTAGACACATACAACACTCATGGGGAGATATAGACCCATGTCACCCATACACCTATGCGTGGGGTGTGTGCCATATGGCAAATATACGTAACCCATGGGACCTATATACCCATAGGCCCCATACACCCATGGGTTCCATATACCCGTGGGCACCATTAAGATCCGTAGAGCATCTGGGCCCAAGCAAGATGTAAAACGGCAGTCGCTCCCATGAAAGTCACAATGAATCAGGTTATGGAAAGGAGAAGTAGAAGAGCGTACCCCGGGCTCCATACTGTAAGCTTTGCATGCAACCGGAATTGGAGCTCGTATTCATGAGGTTAGGCCCCAAAGCAAAAGCTTCATCAGCAATGAAAACATTATTATTCAGAGGCAGGTCTTTGGTAGTGTTGAAGGTTCATGTCAGTTTAAATTACGTCGCTGGTAGGTACAATGAGGTGCAATGAGTAACTACTTACTTATTTATACAACTTATACTTTACAGAAAAAAGTGTACTTATACTAGCAATGTATTCGCAAAAGTTCGAGTCTCGTCACTTTTTACCATTAGATTTATACATCTGACACATTCTCTACGATGTGGCATTTACGCTAAGTACCTACATATAAAAATCGTACGATTTCGCTGTTCATCTGCCGTAAATTGACACACATCCTGCCTCTAACACGTTCCGCTCGGGACTGATTGACTCGCCGAACGCGTCATATAGGTAGAAAGCGTAGGTATTTTAAATTTTCACGGTATAATTTAGAATTTATGTAAATTTTGATAACCGTTTTTCATTCTCCTATCAATGACCTTGATTTTGGTAGTATTTTCATTTTTCAAAACTGAACACAACCCAAATAAAACTGGAATGCGTTTTTGGTTAGACCAATCTTTGAGACCAAATTCTATGAGGAAAGTAAAAGTCATCGTGTGTCGAATAACCGAAAGTACTAGTTTGAGTAGCCTAGTATAACATATATATGATTTTCCGAATACAGGGACTTCTCATTTTCGAAAAATCTTAATCTGAAAACTCCCTTCCTCAGGGACCCTCGCCTTAACCAAAATTGACAAGTCTAGGACAACCGGAAGTACTCTCAGTCGAAAACCTATATTAGTTCACCTTGAGCTAGAATCACGAAATTAGGCAAAAAGCAAGGAAATAAAGAAAAACTTCAGAAAATAAAAAATGTTGAAAATTAAGGTAAATTTTGGTACTTACAAGTTTTTATAGATGGCCTTTCAGGCGCGAGTCCGACTCGCACTTAGCCAGTCTTAGACCTTTTTTTTTTAATATATTTAGGACACGTCAATTTAACTTCACCTCGCCTGATGACGTACCATGTTAACCATGGTGGCACTCATGTTGACGGCCTCGTCAGAAGAGGATTGTCGTCGCAGCACCGCGTGACACCCACCGGTCCCACCAGTGCTGCGACCACAATCCTCCCCGGCTATGCACTTGCTGACCCGTGAACGCAATTAAACCGAAATTGGATTACTATGGAGGGTTTTTCGCAATCGTGCACCCACCCGGCCGAATTTTGTGACAAATTTTATATATATATATATACAATGTATGTATGGTTCCACTTCCCAAAATTTGCGGCACTCTCACGGTCGCATTTTTGCCCCGATCGCTTTCAAACTGCGGTCAAAAATTGCTTGGGTGTAAACTTAGTTTAAGTTCGTGAACGGGTGGAATCCGGCCTAATGGGACGGTAGGGCCTCACTTTTTGTGAAATCAGTTTTTCCTCAAAATTTCACGTTCCATGAAAGATATTCGAACCGTTCTAATTTTATCCCATAGTATACATGAATACCAACAACTTTTAATTGTAAACCTATAAGATTCAAACTTTAACTAAAAGTGGAGGGGGGAAAAACCAAAATTTTTCGGGATAAAAATCATAACTTCTAACCGGTGAACATTCTTGGTGTCGGAAACATTTTTAATCGATAGGCCATTTTTAAGTCTAAAATAAATGTCTGAAAAGATTTTCGCTAAAAGTTACCGTTTTCGAGAAAAAAAAATTAAACATGTTAAAAATAATATTAATTGCTTCACGAAATCTACCTGTGCGTTCCCCCTGCGGGAACGGATTTTTTGAATTATTTTTGATATAATTTTTGAATTATTTTTGAAATAAAATTTGATATAATTTTATTTAACTATTATTAGTATTAAACACGTCCGACATTCTGTCTCGTGTAAAGGTACGAGATCTACTGCGTTATTTTACCAAAAAGAGAGGCGACTACAGCGGCAATGCCGCTTTGCTCGGAATGCAAAGTTACACTACCACAGGCGGCACTGCGGTAGACCGCAACCGCAAGCGCCGCCTGCGGTTGCAGTCTACGGTCGGGCTCGGAATGGCACCCTAAGAATGCATCTGAAACTGTATGTACTTACTCCATGGACGAGTTAGAGAGTGTACCTACAAATCTATTCCTGTATAATTAACAACAGATTACAAGCAAATATGGAAAGCTTCTATATATGTACAAATATTTACTACTTACCACAGCTATAGCTAAGCATAGGTACCTACGAAGTACTTTGGACCCAAAGATCAGGTACCATTACAAATGTACTTCTAAAATTACCATCGATATTTTTTACAACATCTTCGAGTTAAGTATTTTTTTGGATTTTTCTTGTTCGTAACATTTTTTCTAACGTTCTTATGTCCTAAGTGGGAAGCCTGCCTCTCAAGTAAACTTTTTCCATTTCTGAAAATATGAAATTCCTTTTTCACTAAAAGATCATTCGAACACAATCAAAATAGTTGACATGGTAAGTTAGTGAATAATAAAATGTTTTACAATGTTTTAAATTTATTCAAATAAAAAACAGTACTCAGAATGTCCTCCAACATTTCTGGAGACATAATTCACCATCTTTGTTTAGTTTCGAAAGCTTTTATCGAGCTAAGGAATCTTTCACCCCTTTACTTTTTGTGCCAATCCAAACGGACTCGTGTCTATCCACTGAGCGAAGCCATTTTTTTAACAAAGTTTTTTTGCCAAAAACAACAAAGAATCGATTTCAACTTAGCACTTGATTTCAAGGCAACGATTGTAGATACCAAATAAAATTAGGAATGTTTACGGAGCGATTGTGTATTCGTCTCCTTTTTTTTGCTGCACGTGTCGTGTCTAGTGAAAGTTGTCGCACATGATGTTTAAGAACCCACGTAAGCTTTACAAAGCCGTATATCTCCACTGTAAAATGTAATCTCTAAGAGAGTAAAATTAATCGAAAAAAAGCCCTTTTGAATAACCCATGTTTGGACCACATCTTTTCATAGTAACATTCAGGTATCCATATAGACAATTCACAACTTATATACAGAAGCTAAACAACATTTTCGCGGTCAAGTTTATAGATGGGCAGAGTATTTACGGGAAGAACAAGCGTCGTAATTTGCGAGAGGAACGAAACTGCATTGTGGGTATTGCGGCAAACTTTTCGATAATGTCTGTATTTGATCTCATGACAACCTTAGCCGTATCGGAGACAGCAGTATTAATTAAGTTATTTTAAAGTGTCAAATGATGATTACTCTATTCAGATTATTAGCTGTGTCCAAAAACTTTTATCTACTCAAATTTGCCCACTTAATTGTTGTCAACTGATCATAACTCGCTTAATTGACTGGTTGCCTGCAAACGAGTGAAAGCACCCGTTATCTGTTTGCCAAAGCCGCAAAAAATCTTGTCGACTTATTTAAAAAATAACAAGTTAGCAGAGTTAATATTATTTATATGGTCTGAGATATGACCGGTAAAAATAATACTGATGATATTATAAGACTACTGTTGGCCCCCAAATTTACTTTACTGTTGGTCAATATGGCATAGAGCCATTGGATGGAGGCGCAAAGGAGGTGTCATTGTGAATTTTTAGGCGAACCTCTCATCAAACGGTTGCAATACCCGGCCACTGGCACACTAGAAGGGTCAGTTGCGCGTTGCCAACTTTCTCTAAAGTTATCTAGCCAACACCGTTCACCAGCAGAGGTACACACCATACAAGTATAACTGCAGTGTTCTGTAGGGTGTCCCCCTACAGAAAACGGCAGTGTCCCAGACGAATGTCTCAAAATTTGCACTGGAAATATAATTTCAACTTTTTTAAAAGCCATCACGAACCTCTAGCACCAATTTTTAATATTAGTATGGAAGTATGGATTATCTCATGAAGTTTATAGCATAGTATATTTTTACATGACTAGTGTATGAGAGTCGACCCAATCATGCTAAACTTATTCAAGTTATCAAACGCGATTAATTCAATTTTTACAAGCACATATGTACCGGACCTTGGTTTGTGTCAGTCAAAGGTTTGGCCAGATCATGGTGTGTGTCAGTTCAAGGTCCGGTCAACCCGTAACCTTGATCCATCATGTCACGTGACAAAAAGTTTGGACCGATTTAGTCGGTTCGAGCCCGACATAACCGCCCCCGCTGGCCGGCGGGGGGGTATCCGAGGGGATTTCCGCACGAAAAAAAAAAAAAAAAAAAAAAAAAGGGTCTAGACACAGAGTGGATGGATTCAGTTCAACTTTGACTGAACCACTTCGTCGTTACCAATGGAGTGGTGGTATAAAATAGACATTTAAATACTTTGCAAAAACAGTTACCGTGGTCTAAGAACGATTGCAACTCTAGAGGGTCTCTCGCGCGTTGCCACCTGCAAAGGGACTGTTGAGGGAGAACAAGAGTTGGTTTGGTAATGCAGTTTGGCAAAATAGAAAACAAACAAGGTAAGACTCCTGGCACTCTCAAGCCTAACGAAATGCAGTACCTATACTGAATCTTTAGGTCGATACGAGTACATACTACTTCTGCGGTCGAATCAGCTCATTTGCGTTGAAAAAACTTGGCTCTACTACCTGTAAAAAATATCTTTTTTTTCCTGATACGGGAAGGAGTTAGTAATGTGACCTATGTTATCATTAAATCGCATGATAGAGACGTAGGGTTCATATAACACGTTTCTTTTTTGCAAAGAATCCTTGTAACCCAAATTACTAGTGTCTTCGTTAACTCCTCCATGTAAACTAAATTGCTTATGTTAGGAGTAATTTCAAGTCACCGTGTGGCGTTACACGTCATAATGAACTTTTTCTGTAGTTTTTACTGCCCGCCAGTTCTGTTCTGTCTGGTCTAAGTGTAGTAAGTTCGAAAAATCTTCAACACACTCGCGCATGTACACTAACTGACCAGTAAAGAACCAATCAAACCAATGACACGAGCCCTTTGAACGATTTTCGCGTTTAAATAATCGATGATGCGTCGATAGGCACGCCTCCGCCCTGCAGTTAGCACCAATGAGACTTAAAAATATTGACTACGTAATTGTCACGATTTGAATGATAATATCGATACTAGTTTAAATTTTAGTTAGGTATCTATTTTACTTTGGTTTAAGTCGGTTCAAGTCCGACATAACCTCCCCCGCTAGCTAGGGGGGGGGGGAGTATCCAAAGGGATTACCGCATGGAAAAAAAAGAACGTACCTGTTTTACCTACGGGTAAGGAGGCCTACAACAATAGCCTTAATTAAAAAACTTCAGACTGTAAGTCTTATTAGGTGCTATTTAGGGAACGTTTCCATACTACGTGACCCGTTCAGAGGGGGGGAGGTCTTCTAAATGCCACGTTTCATCACAGGGGGAGGGAGGGTAGGATTTTGTCACGTAGTCAATATCCTCTAGGGAACTCTCGCCTTTTTTTTATGATAGTTTACTAGCTGTTGCCCGTGGCTTCCCTGCGGGGAATTGTGATCCCGTTCCCGAAACCCAGAGGTAAACTATGTGTTATTCCAGACTATATTCTATCCCAGTACCAAATTTCAGCCAGATCCGTTCAGCCGTTAATTCATACAAACATCTTCACAAACTTTCACATTTTATAATATTAGTAGGAAGTAGGATTCGATTGTGTAAGGTGTTGCAAGCTTCCTGCAAGAGGGCCATCCTTGCTCATGTATAATAACCTCACCTGATGGTAACTCAAGAATGGAGGTTACCATTACAGACACCGATAATGCTACAATGGTGGCACTCAGCTTGACGACCTCATCAGATACTTTTTCACACCTGGCCTAAAGGGATCTTAAAAGGACTGTAGGAAGGACACACGTGTGCTGGTAAAGAATTCCAAGTCTTTATGGTGTGGTAAAGAAAAGAGTCGCGTATAGGAAAGAAGTCACCAATCTGCCTGTCCACATCCAACAGCGCGATATCATAATAAGCATACATGAGCCGCCATGGAGGCTGCTCATGTGTTTCTCATGCTGTCTGAAATAACGCCTAACACCACGCCGAACAGAAGTGGAGTAAGGACGGGTCCTTAGTGTTCCCAGATGGTGTTGGGGAAGAGAGAACTCTACTCTTACCACGTAATCGAAATCAGGCTAAATATATGTCTCGAATGAAGTCAATATAAGATTCAAAACGTAGTATGGGAACGTTCCCTTAGCAGCCTATTGAGCATCTTTTTGTTTATAATTAAAATTTAAACCAATAGGTTCCTGAATGAGGGACGTAAAACTTTAACGTCTAGTTTGTATAGCTCGTCGCGTCGTCGAACGTCAAGTTGTTAATTGGTTCTGCTCTTCAAACCGGTCTTCAAATACTCGAGGGCGAAAGAGACGGCAAATCCAGGATGCTCCAGTGATGACGTCATTCTTTTATAGCCCGAACTTTATTAATGAAAAAACTCAGCATACTCGTAAAATAAAATCAAAAAAAAATAGCTGTCATGGGCCACAGTAGAACAGCGCCCGCGCCGCATCCTCAAATCCAAGTGATGTTTTTATCGAATAATATAGACCGCACTCATTGTCGTTCATTAAGTATACCTAACATAAATAATTACCAATTTCACGTTTTTGTCAAATTATAAAATAGAATAAAATTCATACTAAGTAATTAAAATTACAGGAATGACAGTGCGTCCAAAATATAAAATTCAAGAAGTCAGTAATCTATAGTTAGATCTGTTGCGTTTTGCGTTATATAATTTACCTATACTTACTTATGGAAGACTAAGAATTCGCACAGGAAAGTGATAACTACTCACCTTTGTAAAGAAGTTCCGTGCGCGCGCAGGTGTAATACACCAAAATCCCACAGGTGAACGTTATCCTTAGTTTAAAAAATATATATATATTTGAAATGGTCAACCGGCTTCGTCACGATGGGCTCCGGTCGACACTCACTCGTGCGTTTCTGCTTAGCGACGCACAACTAACAACACTGTTTGAGATTGTTTATAAAATTATGAAGCACTTATTAATAATTTCGATGATACGAACTGCGCATGCCCGTACAACACGCGCCTTGTTCGAATAAGGTTATGTTTAAGTTGTAAGTTCTTTCTTTCGGCTTAACTTCACCAAAACACCAAAACGCACTTTACACTAGTTTCCCAACAGAATCTTATAGGATTAAATTTGTGTGCACTTCTTTACGATAACGCAAATCACTCTTACACCACTTTTGAAGTTGTTTTCACAGTAATTATTTATTAGTACGAATAAAAATCGACACTGTTGCACTGATCTGACGATACACCGGCTCTACCTGTAGCAAACGAAGGCCGTGTACATATAATAAACACTTAAAAACTCCGGAACCGGTAATAATTTGATTCCGCACGTGAATGTGACACTGTCAAAATAAAATTTCAATAAACATAGCAACACAATAAACTCACTCGTTTATAGTGCAACATCTCATGTTTATACCGCAGTGAGGTCCAAGTGACAAATAAACGAATAGAAAAGAAAATAAACGAAGAATACTAAAGTCGTCGACTGTGAAGCCGAGCGTCCGACACTCCTGCTGAGCGCTGTACTAAACGCGAGAGGCCGCGCGACCCGCCCCGCCCCGCGAGCCGCGTGCCTCCCGCCCGCGCCCTGCGACCCGCGCTCAAACACCGTATGAAAATATAGTAAAAATTGAAAAAAATCACAACTGTACAGGAAGGAATAGAGAGCATAGTTCATTTAGTTCATCCCTTTAGCTGGTGAAGGAACCCGTGCAACTTGTCCCATTGTAGGTATGTTTGTAGCTTTCTAAGGTGATAGAGAGACGCGACGTCTCGTCGAGCGGTGCGGTGGCGGGAAAAGGCATTCAATTATTCCGACAGCACGTGCGTGATGCTGCACCCTCCGTATTCGCCTAAGGTTATCATCCGATTCATTTAGTAATGTCATTAGCATTACTGAAATTTTCGCCAACTTTTAAACAACTTTGCAAAGAATAAATAATTAATACAATAAACGCTTGATGAGTCTCTCAGCGTTTGCGAATTAACTTGTGTGAAGTATAACGCGCACGATATCAGTCGATTGGGGTAGGTAATGTATTGATGAATATTGAATATAGATTTTATTATCACGTTACGTTATCATTAAGTGTATTTTTTTACCAGATTTCGTACAAGCAATGTGATTTGTTATTTATGATGCATAGGAATTTTTTCTAAAAACAATCATTTGTTAAATACCTTTTTTTTTTTCGTGCGGAAATCCCTTCGGCTTGAACCGACTAAAACCGAGCGCCGTCTCGGGTCTACAGACGCCGGGGTGTAAGGTTGCCCATAGAGCATATCCCTCGCACCCCGACTGACCCTGGGCCATCTCCGGTTTCGAGATGGCCCCCTCGGGTTTGGGAACCACGGTGTCCCCGTCTTGCCCCGGTTTGGGGGAGGGGCGCTAGTCGCCCCACCGTGCCGGCCTACTTCTGCTGGGGTGACAGGCGGCCTCACCTGCCACCATTTGTTAAGTACCTAAACATATTCAAGAGTAGGTAAAATCAAATTAAAAATAAAACAGTTCCTACCATAGAGCTAAAACGAAACCTTTATCTCTACTTGAGTGCCTAACTTAAAGCTTCAATGTTCTTTAATTGAACCCATTGAACATTTCGGTATTTTAGGAATTGAGTGAAAAAGACCTACCATTCAAATTATTTTTATAAAGTAAGTAATAATTTTATGTGTTAACAAATTATTACTACTCCTACATAAATTTAAAACAAAAGTGTAATTTCATAGTTAATTTTTAAATTTTAGAACGTCATTGTACGCGTGAGATGAATAGGTATCCTACTTACATGAAATTGTTACGACTACTATGGTCAATAAACATTAAATTGTTATAAGAAATCGTTAGATCCATTGTTATATTTATGTAAGTATACTAGTCAAGTGAAGTGGCAATGGGCTGGCCACATCTGCCGAAGGACCGATGGCCGATGGGGCAAACGTGGGGTGACTCGTTTGCTCCATCGGCCATCGAACCGGTAAACGGAAGGTAGGACGTCCCCCAGCAAGATGGACGGACGACCTGAAAAAGGTAGCTGGGATAGACTGGATGCGCAAGGCGGAGGATCGGGTGCTATGGCGTACAATGGGAGAGGCCTATGTCCAGCAGTGGACTGCAATAGGCTAATTGATGATGATGATGATGATGATGCTATTCAAGAACAGTTTGTCAAGTACACATCAGTGGCGAGGTGTCCATATATGCCTATTTCTGCCGGCTTACCTTTGCAAAGATGGCAGAATAAAATAAATAAATAAATAAAAAAATATTTTACGACATTCTACACAGCGCTCTCTAGACCCAAAGTAAGCATAGTTTAACTAGCTTGTGTTATGGGTTCCAGAATGCGGATAAAAATACTTAATATATACTTTTTTTTGTAAATACGTACATATTATACATATAAAAACCCAGACCAATGCAAATAGACATATTCATGCATACAAATATTTGCACTGAGCGGAAATCGAACCTAAATGTACTTCTCTATAATTTACACTAATAAAATATTATAATATTATGCATTATCTATCATTAATGCATTATCTAAAACTCATTATGTATTTATCTACACTCAAATCGAAAAATTCGAATTACGAATTCAAAGACGATTCTATACATACGCACTTTATAAACGCGTATACATAAAATTAAAAATTAAACTTATTATAGTACCGCCAACTGTATCATAATAGTAGTTTATGCAACTGTCATATAAGAAGGGTTATTAAAACACGAGTGTCTGTTTAATAGGTTGACTCGAGTGTTATAATACCTAAGTTATATGCAGTTTCATACACTACTTTATCGTCACTCATAGGAAAAATTGAAATTAAACAAAGTAGGTAGGGTACATAAGGAAGTAATTTAGCGTGCGCCATTTTTTTTCACAGTTCGAACTGCGCATGCGTGCGCCTTTTTTCATATTCAGCCTAAAACCTTAGACTAGTTTAATGAATAAAAAAAGATAGCGGTGCTATAATGAGTTTTATGATACAGTTGGCGGTACTATAATAAGTTTCATTTTTAATATTTTATGTATATGCGTTTATAAAGTGCGTATGTATAGAATCGTCTTTGAATTCGTAATTCGAATTTTTCGATTTGAGTGTAGATAAATATACATAATGAGTTTTAGATAATGCATTAATGATAGATAATGCATATAATATTTTATTAGTGTAAATTATAGAGAAGTAACCTAACCTAACCTAACAATGCAAGTCACTAAGTTCACCTAAAATTGCATCAAAGTTCAAAGAACTCAACCAAGAAAATAACTAAACTCAAAGATAGATAGCTGGTTAAGTAAGGTTTCTGAAATCCCAACATTAAGTGGGTATGCATCTGTAAAGTCGGCTTACAACAATCAAAATGATGGGGTTATCATTTACGTAAGTACCCAATTAAGATATAGTATAGCTGAACCGTTACTTCAGGATGCAAGTGAGCTGGTGCTGAAGCTCCTCCCGGATATTACTATTGTTGCAGTCTATAGGTCCCCTTCAGGTTCAAGTGTAGATAAATTCCTGGAATCACTTAATGTAATTCTGTCATCCCTTTCTTCGTCTCACACCTTGGCTGTCGTGGGTGATTTGAATATTGATATCCCTCCGAGTGGCATCGACTCAAATTGCGAGGCGTATTTGACTCTAACTTCATATCATGGCCTACTTCCCGCCCACCTCTTTCCGACTCGTATGAAGAAATGTTATGACCATGTATTGTTAAGGACAAATAAAATAGCTAAAACCTTTGTTCTGGATTCTCACATTACTGACCACGCTCCAGTTCTTTTCTGTATCGAAACGGCTGCTCCTGTTAAAAAACCTAAAAATTTGATACGTCGCATAAATTTACCGAATGTTATCAGCTCACTAGAAAAGTATGACTTTACGCTGGTCCAATCAAACACCGATCCTAATCTATGTGCGGAGGCTCTTGTTGGTGCCATTTCTAACATAATAAATGAGCAAAGTACGATCATGAAAATTCCTCACAGAAAAAAGATCATAAAGCCATGGATTACTGCTGGCCTTTTGAGATGCATCCGAAATAGAGACAAGCTACATAAGAAATCAAAAAATGATCCTAATAGCATTATAGCAAGAGTTACATATACTAGGTACCGGAATTACTGTAATAATCTGCTCAAAAAGATTAAACGCGAGTTTGAGCGGGGTGAGCTCCGGAGGGCTAGTGGCAATCTCAAAGCTACCTGGGACATCATAAAGTCAATAAGTCACTTGAACAGGAAATCTTCGGGTGCCGAGGGGGATCTTCTTAATTTATGCGACAGCCCAACAGCTTCTGTAAATTATATAAACAGTTACTTTGCAGATGTAGGAGCGCGCCTTGCCCAAGATATACAATGTCATAAGCAGATGAGTTGTAGAGAATTTAATTTAAACTCCTTAACTAATCCCCACGGTAACTCCCTAGGTCTAATAGAAACTGACATTGCAGAGATTAATACTATAATTATTGGTTTGAAACGTGACTGTGCAGTTGGCTTTGATGGGATACCTGTGTCTGTCATTAAGGGAGCACGGCATGTCCTTGCCCCAGTAATCGCTTATGTTTGCAATCTCTGCCTCTCAAAAGGTATGTTCCCCAGAGTTTTTAAGAAAGCTCTCGTTCATCCAGTCTTTAAGGGTGGAGACAGGGACCGTGTCGAGAACTATAGACCGATATCAGTACTAACAACTCTCTCAAAAATCCTAGAAAAAGTTTTAAATATAAGATTACTCAGCTTCTTGGAGCATAATAAGACTCTCGCGCCCAACCAATACGGCTTTAGGAAAAATAAATCTACAGAGGATGCCGTTCTCGATTTGACAAATTCTATTGTAAAAAACCTGGACACTGGTATTAAAACAATTGGGATTTTCCTTGATCTCGCTAAGGCTTTCGACACGGTCTCTATTCCAATCCTTTTACACAGAATGGAAGCCTGTGGAGTTAGAGATATTGCTTTGGATATTTATCGAGACTACCTGTCCGATCGTAGTCAGTCTGTTAGAGTTGATAGTTACACCAGTGATGATATGGGCGTCAGTTTTGGTGTCCCGCAGGGTAGCGTCCTGGGTCCCACGTTGTTCCTCATATATGTGAATAGCCTTTGCCAACTTTCCATACCAAACTGCAAAATATTTACTTATGCAGATGATACGGCTCTCATAATAAGTGGAAACACTTGGGATGTGACATGCCGGTCTGCCGAGCGTGCTCTTGAGACTGTGATGGACTGGCTCACCTCTAGTCTACTTACTCTTAATGTCTCAAAAACACGCTATATAACCTTCTCGGCTAGTTCAATTTCCGAGCCTAAACTGACTAACATTCAAGCTCATAACTGTGCACGACTGTCACCTGCTCCTAACTCTTGTCTTTGTCCAGTTATCGACAGGGCTTCAGAAATAAAATATTTGGGTGTAGTGATTGACTGTAGGTTGAGTTGGCAGAAGCATGTGGAGTTGACCGTATCACGTGTTCGAAAGTTAATGTTCCCTTTTAAGCAGATAAGGTATGTGGCTGACGTGCCCTTACTGAAAACAATTTACTTCTCGCTAGTGCAATCAATTTTGGCCTATTGCATTACAGTGTGGGGTGGTACCTTTAAGACTGAAATGCTAAAACTCGAGAGAGCTCAAAGGGCAGTTTTGAAGGTTGCCCTAAACAAACCTTTTCGCTATCCTTCACACCAATTGTACGTGGAAACGTCTATTCTAACTGTTAGGCAGATATACGTCCTTCAAATCATTTTACACAAACACAGTACTTTAAACTACAATCCCCAATTATTAAAACAAAAACGTCGTAAAGACCTTGTATGTCCTACAGAGCTGACAAGAACTGCACTGGCAGGCCGCCACTACCAGTACCTCAGCAGTCGCCTCTACAACAAAATGAGCAAAATTTGCCATATTTATTCTCTCCCTAGACAAAAATGTAAGTCTTTGGTAAAAACCAACCTATTGCATCTAACATACGAAGAGACGGAGGATTTACTTGTCAGTATCTCGTAGCTCAAACCGTGCCCAGAATCATATTTGCTGGAATCAACATTCAAACATTATCATTCACATACGCACATGCTCGCACACAAGCGCGCATACACGCACACGCACACACTCTCATGCATTCACATACACGTCCACACACACTCACATACAAGCTCACATGCTGCATGTTATAATGTTCTTTTTTTTTTAAAATATTTTTTATTTATTTTTTAATGATAAATTGGTCACCTGTAAATGTGGCCATATTTCATTGATTTTTCGTATTGTTCTATCATTGTATCTGTAATTCAATAATTGTACACAGCTGCGACATATTATTTTATTTTTCTCTAAGTAATAAATTTCCAATTAATGAGCTAAAATGGGAGGGCGTCGTTGTCTGTCACACAGTTTAAACTAGCACAGACAATGTCGTTTACTCTATCTTATATTGTTATTTTATCAATTAGATTTTGTTCCTATAATCCTGTAAAAAATTGTATATCATAACTGTATAGGTTAGAAAATATGTACTGAATCATTGTTAACAATAATAATAAATTAAAAAAAAAAAATATTTGTTACTTATACCTCCTCTACAAGCAGAGAATTTAATAAAAGTTTATATTGTTAACACAAGACTAAACTTTCAAAAATACCAGTTATAACCTGTGAGGTAGGTGCAACAAAATTAAAAATTACAATTAAACTGCACAGATTTAACAATCTTATTACACATATAATTAGTAGATAGTCCTTAAATACCTGTATGCACAACTTAAAAGATGATAGGAAGGCTAGATGAAAGAAGTTAGAAAAGAATAACACACAGAAGAAAGACCCACAAGTAGGTAGTTATGCCAAAAAGTGTAGCCAAAAAACTTACCAAAAACAGACAGCTAGTATGAATTTAGTTTTTTTTTTTGTGGTCTTTTCCTTGCCAAAAGGTGTAGGTAGCTGGAAAAAGACAAGAAAATAAGTAATTACGTGCTTAGCTGCTCAAGCACAACCAATTAGCGTCTTGGGGAGTCGCAGACGGATATCAGAGTTACTAGTTTCAGTAGAGACCCGCAAACCTTATGCACACACCAATATAATAAACTAAAAAAATCTTGCCCAAAGTTGGTCGCCACTTTGTAACCAATTTTCTTGTCCTGGTTACTCACCGGCTAGACCAGGTGAGCCGATGAGGTCTTAATCCCACCCAGGGCTCCTTGTCTCAGAGGTTATATGTGCATGTGCAGTGGTGCATGGGTCAGCTGATCTCCAATGAAAAAAAACACTCACAGGTTGGCATACATACTCGTATATCTAGAAGCCACGATACAGAGACAACACCGATATGTACATTCAGAGGAAACTGAGATACATCCATTGTTAACATGATACGTGTATGTAATGGTGACCCTCTTTCCTGAGACTTTACCTTCAGCTTACCATCAGGCGAGGTGAAGTCAAATTGACGTGTCCTAAATATAAAAAAAAACAGAGAATAACAATAAAGGATAAATATAAGTTTAGGTACACAGAGATAAGCTTGAGAGTAGTGACAGGTTACAGCACACAGACAGATGTATAGTAATTAGTTACACAGAAGGATACAACATAGAATACACAGGTACAGGTACACTCATCTGTAGATAGCTGACCAATTCAGTACACAGGAGCTAGTCACGGAGTGGTTTTCATCCGGTGCCAGTCCCTAGTGGTCCCACTCAGTAACAACAAATCAGCTTTGCGCCGGTCAGCAGTGGTGCTTTACACCGGTCAGCAGTGATACAATACAATTACAATTAAAGATTGCTTGACCTTATTGATCCAGAGACTCCGAGTGGCCCCCAGTGGTTGTGCTCCGGCAGAACAGATCCCGGAGCGTCCCTTGAGATCTGCGTTCCCAATATATATATGCCCAGGCCTCAGATATTGACAACCTCAGAGTCACTGCCGCCTGAATCGATTTCCAAGGTTTGTAACGAAACCAAACGACCCTGCGATCAAGATATACAACTGTTATCAATAACAAATCCCCATTATGAGAATACACTGACAGCAATGGAATAAAATCACTTACCAGTTCAAATCTGGGCACAAACACACAAGTTAACCTCACTATTCAAGCGTCAAGGTAATAGAATACTTTTTAACACAATAAATATGGAGTATTTAAAAAAACCAGTGGCCTCTTAAACAAAAGAATGAAAAAATGAAATCATAGGGCCACTGCGAACATCCTTATATATGAAATTAATTCTGGATATTGCTAGAATCGTTCCCATACTAATAATCAACTAGAAACTACGATAAATGAGTATAACACATAACTCACGCCACCTGACTTGGATTAGCCGAATCACGACTACAGTCAACCACATCACACACACACAAGTGGTAAAATGTGTCCCCCCTGTAACTTCTAAAATAAAAGATAGAAAAAATATGATGTACATTACCATGTAAACTTCCACCGAAAATTGGTTTGAACGAGATCTAGCAAGTAGTTTTTTTTTAATACGTCATCAATCGTAAACCGTAATTTACCTTTAATTCAATCAACTATACTGGTTCCGTTTTTTGCCATTTGGCAACAGAACCCTAAAAACACATTATCGTGTTACTTGCTGCTACGGAACTCTAAATGGGCGAGTCCGACTCGCACTTGGCCGCTTTTTTGTTGGTTGTGTTTAACCTTGATAAGATCCTTTTTTTAAATTGATTTTACTGAATTATATTCAGAAAGATACAGATATTCTAAAATATACAAAGTACTAGACTGTTCCAGCGTCTTAACAACAATTATAAATTTTCTGTCTTCATATCAGATCATGTCACAATCACACCGTTACACTGCTTGCCTGTCAATGAAGGCAAGGTTAATTAAATAAAACTAAGACGTTTCTTAAGATAGCCTATGTAAATGTAAAGTGGCTGTGATTTGTCATGTATTATGGTTTATTAATTTGACTTGACCGTTATTCGAAGCTTATTTAATTGAGAGACAGCTACTTGATTTCCCGCCTTCCGGTTCAACTAATTTCTGTACCTACTTCCCTTTCGCCACGTCTACGTCACTTCCTCCTGGCAGGTGGGGGAACTTTGCTTTGAGTTCCACCATTTTAAAAGTTCATTGGCGTCTTGTTTCCCGCAGTGTTCGGACCTATCTACACACGACTAACAACAAGACATTACAGGAGTTTTAAAAAGTGTTTTTAATTACATTTAATTAATAATAGTGTTTAAAAGGTGCAGTGTATATTTCGAAGAAGAAAAGTGTACAAAGTACAGGTTAGAAAGTGACTATACCGAGTAAGTAAATCCACTTTTCTTTCAATACGAAATTATAATTCCTAAAAATCACAAAATGGTTAAATACAGCATGGTATTTATCGTAATTACTTATTTGATTTAACGGTTTTTTCCGTTCGTATGGATGAAATATTTTTACTGTAATTACGGTCGGTAAAAGTTAAATAATTCTCTTCGTTGAATTATTTTGAATATTATTATTTAAACATTTTACGACTAATCGTTTAAATTAAAGAATATTTTTTGAAAAATTTTTCTTTTAATATTTTAAAATATTTTATTTGTGATTTTATTTCTGTCTACCTACCTACAAGTGTTGCCGTTCAATGGTTTTTGACTATTCGTGTTATATGTTGATTTTTATAAGCTTTATTTGCAAATTTATTTCTGTCTACCTACCTACAAGACAGTGTTGTTGTTCAATGTTTTTAACGGTTCGTGTTATTATAACCATTATTTAATTCTAGAATGGATGAACCCAATACAAGTAGCGCTAAAACAGCTGTAAATCTAGAATTTGGACCAAAGAAGAACTCCCCGAGACCACGTGCGCGTTCGGAAAGCTCGAGTTCAAGCGATAGCTCATCTAGCAGCAGTTCTTCTGCAAGTTCGACATCCCCAAGGCGAAGACATCATGGACATAAAAGAAGGGGGGGCAGAAGAAAACATTACCGATCAAGTAAGAACAGGAAATTGAAAAAAGAAATTCGCACTCTGCGCGAACAAATCGCTTGTTCTAATAATAACGCTTCTCAGGTGAGTGCCCGTTTTGATCATGATGCTATATCATTAATGTCTGGTCACAGTGACGATGATATCCCTGTAAATGTACATGATACCCCTGCTGATACATCCAACAAATCATTACAACAGGATAGAGACTTTTCTTTTGATATCGAAACGAAATTGAAGGAGCCTGCAATGCAGAAGACTTCTGAACACTACTTGAAGCTACTATGCGAACTTCAGCACTTGGGTAAAAGCGATTGGAATGAAGTCAGATTTGCTCAAAAGATTTACAATCATACACCAGGATTTACAGATTTGGAAATGAATGAAGAAGTTAAAGCATACGACTCTGCTCGTCACCTCGTCTCCTCTGACAGAGCATATGCAGCACTGACTATGTGCGTCCTCAAACAAAACGAGGCCTTACAAAAAACTTTAAAGGATCTCATGGAATGGGTTCGCAATGGAGAAGGTGGCGTCTTCAGTTATGAAAGTTTTCATCAAAAACTTAATGAGCTCTTTTCAGGTGATTTTCATAAGACTTCCTCAGACTTATTGCAGATTATCTGCGGCCATCGTGCTGAAGTAATCCAAATGCGAAGGGACTGCGTTACAAAGCACGCAAAGGACCCTCTGGTCAAAAGCAATCAAAAAAGATTCCGCCGTCATCAACGAATCTTTTTGATGCCGAGAAGTTTACAGCGGCTATTGAAAAAGCAGGTGGTGTACGAAAATGTTTTTGGCCAGTACACAAGGGTAACAATAACTTTGCCTCGCAAGAGCATCCTAAAAAGTCTCAAGGCCCTACACGGTCAGCATCCAACTTGAAATCCTCACAGGGGTCTCATAATGCGAGCAATCGCAATTACACGCAAGCTCATCACGCTTACGTTCCGCCTCCGCAAGGTGGCTGTGGCCATATGTGCCAACATAGTTCGGTCGCACCGAATAATAATAGGTATCAAAATACCTTTCGAGGAAACTCGTCCCGTTCGAATACCAGATACCAAAATCAGTCGAACTATGGAAGGAAACGTGCGTCGTCCCCGACTCGTCAGAACAAGGACAATAAGCGCCGTAAAAATTGACTCAATGCCGTTCAGTGCCGGCCGTCTCGCTCAATATCAGACTCAGTGGGAACAAATGGGGGCACCTACATACATTCTGAAGATTTTAACAGGCTATCGCATACCCTTCCGCAAGAAACCACCGCTAATGCATCCCGATGCGATCGGAACGAACTTGCATGTGCCAGAGTCCGCTCAAATGACAGCAGTCATATACAAATTGAAGGATCAAGGTGTTCTAGAGAGAGCTGTACCTTCGCCAAGTTTTTGTTCAAGAATGTTCCTTGTCCCCAAGAGCAACGGTTCTGTACGTCCAATTTTCAACCTGAAGGCACTGAACCAGTATGTCATCACAGATCATTTCAAGCTGATAAACGTACATCGCATACCAAACTTTTTACAACCGAGAGATTGGTTAAGCAAGATCGATCTTTCGCAAGCGTATTTTCATCGACCAGTGGCTCGCAGCCACAGGAGGTTCCTACGCGTAATATATCGCAAGGAACTACTGGAAATCACTTGTTTACCATTTGGCCTGAGCACAAGTCCAAAAACATTTGCTACCCTCACGAACTGGATAGCCCAGCTGTTCAGACAGAGAGGTATCCGAATAATAGTTTATCTAGACGATTTCTTGATAGTTCATCAGGAAGAAAATATATTACGCACCCATGTCAGTATTGTCATCAGTACATTAGAAAAGTTAGGATGGCTAATAAACTACAAAAAATCTCTACTTACTCCGGCGAAAGACTTAGCATTTTTGGGGATACAGTGGGACCCTTGGTCAAACCACAAGAGTCTGCCCGAAGAAAAAGTTCCTGCTCTGATAAGCAAAATAAATCAAATGTTGTCAAAAGGGTGCACAACGGTCAGAGATCTACAGAGTCTCGTAGGCCTCTTAAACTTTGCCAGTTTTGCAGTACCAAAAGGCAGGCTCAACTACAGAGCTCTTTTGCACCTTCTAAACCAGACTCCGAATTCACATTCAAAAAAGATGCATGTATTACCTCACGCAGCAATACAGAACCTGGTTTGGTGGCTTCAAAATTGCAGATGCCCAACTCCTATACACAGGCAACCTCCATCTCACTTTCTCACGACCGATGCATCGGATATTGCATGGGGTGCTCGATTAAACAATCTATCATTAACAGGCCTGTGGTCAGAAGCCGAGAAGGATTTGCATTGCAATCAAAAAGAGATGTTGGCAATCCTAAAAGTGTTTCAAGGTCATTGTCAGCTTCTGAGGCACAGTACCGTATTGATTCAGAGCGACAACAAAACTGTGATAGCATATTTACGACACGAAGGAGGAACCAAATCGACTCCATTGATGAATTTAACTTACAAGGTTTTTCAGATTCTAGACAAATTTCAAATTCACATCAACGTCTATCACATTCCGGGAATTTACAACGGTCATGCCGATCACCTTTCGAGACTACGCACGGTTCCGGAATGGCATCTCTCTCCGGAATGCACCAACAAGGTTTTCTCGAAGTGGGGAACTCCAGCGATCGACTTGTTCGCTTCCAGACGAGCCCACGTTGTAATCTATTATGTATCTCTGGATCAGACAGACGATTGCGCTCTATTCAACGACACCTTTTCCCAGATGTGGAATTACAGCCTGGCCTGGGTCTTTCCTCCACCCTATCTGATCCCCAGGGTCCTGAGCCACCTAAATCAAGCTCGAGGAACTTACCTGTTGGTAGTCCCACGATGGGAACGAGTGTTTTGGCGTCCAGACATCAAATCTCGTGCCCTAGCCCCACCATTCACTCTACGTCACCTAGACAGAGTCCTAATCGACACCACGACGGAACTACCACCTCCGAAAGCCTTAGAAATGACTCTGGAAGTGTGGAAATGTGGGGGTGGGCTGGGCTGCTAACCACATGGGATAGTAGGCAACTAAAACTTTTAGAGGAGTCCTGGCGGCCATCGACACGTAAAGTTTATAGCAGCGCATGGCACAGATGGATCGGCTGGTGTAAGGATCACAAGATTAATCCTACAATTCCAAAGGGATGTGACCTAGCTAGATTTTTATCCGATCTATTTTTAAAACATAATCTCTCGTACAACTCGATATTGTTACATAAATCGGTGGTATCAACTTTGTGTAATCCGGAATTGTCCGGCCAATTAAGTTCACATGTATTCGTTAAACATATCCTCAAGTCAATATCATTACGTAAGCCAGTTTGCCATACTAAATCTCCAGTGTGGAATATAGATGATTTAGCTCTTCACTTAGAAAATTATCCTATCGATAAGAACAACATTTTTCAAGTACAACGTCACACAGCTTTTTTACTACTTCTATGCTCTGGCAGAAGGATTCATGATTTAACATTACTCACCGTAGATTCTAATAATTGTTTTATTCAAGCAAACTCATTAATTTTTTGGCCTTCATTCGGATCAAAAACAGATTCCGCTAGTTATAGACAATCAGGTTGGAAATTGTATGTGAATTTAGATAAGGAGAGATTAGACCCTGTTTTCTGGGCTAAACACACTATCTCGCTCTTGAGAGAGCGTAGAGCTGCAGCCAACACTAATAATTTATTAATTAATGTTAGAGGTACGCCTAAACCTGCGTCACGAACACTCATAGCAGGGTGGGTTAAGTCATTATTATTATGTGCCGGTGTTAAGGCGTCTCCTGGAAGCATAAGATCTGCTGTGGCTTCAAAAAATTGGTTAGACAATTATCCCATAGAAGAGATTCTTGCTAAGGGAAACTGGCGTTCACAGAATACTTTTAGTAAATTTTATAAACGCGAAGTCAAGCCTGCATGCAATACGTCATCAGTAACTACGCTCTTTAATCCAGTCGATTGAAATAATAATATGCTGATTACATAATGTAATTAATACTTATTACGGAAGAGTATTTTGTTACATAATATTTTGATTGTATGTAATGTAAGCTGATATTGTGGTAATGTACCTAATCAATAATATTTGTTGATTTATTCTGAAAATATACCTAAACCTTTTGTTTATCTACATCATAGTATGTATTTTTCTTATATTCCTTACCTGCAATAATTTTACTATTTTGTGAGTGAATTTCAATAAATTAACTCTATCATTACATCCTTTAATCTGATTCTGGATACTATTATAGGTACTTATCACATTGGCGTCCGCGTCACTTCCACCAGGCGATAACAAACACGTCTCAATTAAATAAGCTTCGAATAACGGTCAAGTCAAATTAATAGAGGCGTTTTACCTGAAAATAAAACGCTTATTAATTTACTTACCTTATTCGAAGCTTATGAGTAATCCCTGCCTGGTGCTTCATAAGACTCAATGAACTTTTAAAATGGTGGAACTCAAAGCAAAGTTCCCCCACCTGCCAGGAGGAAGTGACGTAGACGTGGCGAAAGGGAAGTAGGTACAGAAATTAGTTGAACCGGAAGGCGGGAAATCAAGTAGCTGTCTCTCAATTAAATAAGCTTCGAATAAGGTAAGTAAATTAATAAGCGTTTTATTTTCAGGTAAAACGCCTCTATTATTACAAGTAGATGTACTTAAATTAGGTGAAAAGTGTTCTGAAACATGGTGAGGTAGTTGTACCTTTCTTCATAAGTTTAAATAACTTATGTTAGCAAAGTCATCAAACTCTATGAATATTTACTAAGATATTTTCTTAAAGATTTGGTAAAAGAAACGTTAATGCACTGGAGCAGTCGTTCAAAAAGTTGTGCATTGTTATCGGTCTATTTAACACATTTAAAATATTTAAATGCATATTAATGATAATAAAATAATTAAAATTAAATAAACTATTAAAAATGTTTTAGAAATAAATAAATAATACTTAATAAATAAATTAAAAATATATAAATAATAATTTACCTACATCAAAAGGTCGACCGGGCTCTGTTTACCTTTTTAACATTTGAATTAAATATTAAAGTGTTTTTATCATTATTTTTAGAATTATTTATGCAGAAAAAACAAACAGCTATTTAATCAAAACATTGACACGTGCATAAAGATGTATGCGTACTGGCTGGCGCTGTATATTTTGGAACAAGCTTATTAATTTGGTCACTACAACGTATATGCAAGTATTTGCGTGATGCTCGAGTATAGATTTGAGGACTTTTGCAAAAAAGTGATTTCTAAAATATTCCCGATTAGTTTCCGAATATGTCCGTAATTTATTCGTTTTCATATAATGTATTAGTCTAGTCGACAAGTTAAAAACCGCTTTAACGCTTTTAAAATTATGTGTGATTGGATTTGGAATGGCGCTTAGAAAAATGTGCCAAAATCTTGTATTAGCACATAAACAATTGCTAAAAGATGAATAAAAGCTGTTTCGTTTTTCACCAATATTTCATAGACTGTTAATATTTAAGCTGTTTTAAAAAAAGATTCTTATACAGGAGGAAATTTCCAACAAGAAACTCATGGCTTCCGGAACTCTATCTCCATTATTTATAATTTTAATTTTTAAACGCCATAAAAAATATATATTCATACTTTGTTTCTAGTAATTTTTCTTCCAGAACGAGAACTTAGGTACAAGTAATTTTGATTAATGTTTAAATAATTGTCGTAAATTTTATGCGACAGTTATTTAAACATTTTTTTTTTCATTTACAATGAACACAGAGGCACAAGATTTTTTTTCTGGTGAACAATCGTTTAACTTGTTGAAAAATTAACTTTAAGTAAAATTTCCTATAGGAACAAATTTTAAATATTTTAAAAAGATATTCAAAATATTAAAAAAATAAAATCAATGCGTCGTACTCGACTTTGATTCCACGCGCGTAGAATAAAAATGTGAATGTGAAATTAGCGCTTCTATATTTGTCTGCAAACGTCTTACGAATTTCGAATCAAGACACGTGACCTGTACGTTTTCACTTCAAAAAAATTATTTACAATAAAGACGGCAGTTCTAGGTCATTTTGTTAGTTAAAAATCGTTTTACTTGTTGAAAAATTAACTTTAAGTAAAATTTCCTACAGGAACAAATTTTTTAAAGTGTTACGAATACACCATAATTTTTTCGAAATTTTAAAAATATATTCAATACCTTAAAAAATAAAATCAATGTGTCGTACTCGACTTTGACCCCGCGCGGGTAAAATAAAAATGTCGAGCGGAGACCCATTTTCAGCGTTAAATTAAAATGATAAATAATGGAGATAGAGTTCCGGGAGCAGGGAGTCTCTTATTGGAAATTTACTCATAATTGCTTATAACTTTAGCAATTGCTTAGTGATAATACTTGTAAAAAACTTCTTTTTGGCAGATTTTTCTAGGCATAATTCCAAATTCAATGAGGTATTATTCGATCGAATCGATCGATCGAATTTAACTTCATGTAGGTACACCTAAATTCAACACTTCGTTTTATAAGGACATAAAACATAAGTCTTGCCAAAATTGGGCTATGAAAATGAGTAAGTAGGTCATAAAGTAACAAAACTGTAGAGGCAAAAATATTAAAAATAATAATATAAATATCAAGAACTCGATCACTTTCTCTGTGATTGTCACTTTCTCACTTTGTTCGCCGGATGTTCAAAATTCTAAAAACGGCTCAATATTTGCTAAACACCCTAACTCCAATTAATATACTTAATTTCACACGGAGTCGAGTACTTTTTAAGTGTTTACTGATAAGCAACCAAGTTACTCAGTTCTAAGCAAAAATTCCTTAGTAAAAGCTCTAACTTCTCCAATACTCACTGTAAGTGGTTGTCTCGCTAATTGCAAATGCAGCAAATGCCGATATCAATTTCGCTACCTGTTTTACTGAGTTAGGAAGCACTTTGTGTTAGTTAAACGAGATTTTAGCAAGCTACGTAGTCAGTGCGTGAGCCGGGAGTTTGTGGTTTATAATATTACCAAACTTTTCATATAATAAATGTATGATCGATTTGTGTAATAACGCATAGAGACATCTTTGATGTTCATCTTATAAGTTTAGGTATAAGCACAGTACAAGTAAATGACAGAAGATAATAGAAATTCTTACAACTGCGAGTTTTTTAGGAGCATTAGTTATTTATATTGTTTTCTTTTATTACGCACTTACTAAGGTAATAAACAGGCAAATGGTACGATATAAATTACTGTACTGCTTATAATCGATCTCAGGATTTAATTACGTTGTTTTATGAACAAGCATTCATACGGATTACCTAATTTGCGAGTGAAACTTGCTGTAATTATACTTTTCAGATAAGATTATAGTACATACTATCTGCACTGAAGTACACTTCGCAACAAAACCTACGATTTCCAACATTTGATAAGCACTTGACTGATATTATAATTTTCACTAGTATTTTGGGAAATTTATGGGGCAGGATTTTTTGTTTCATTGTAAAGAAAAGCATAATTTTGTATACTAGCCGGCGACGTATTACGAAGAGGGCAAGAATGCCCATAGAGCCCTCACATGCCTAGGAGATGAACCACTTAACGAATTTCAACAACACTTAACACTTACCTGAACAAGGATTAGCTCACTCGTGCGCTGCACTTTATTGAGAAAAAACCATAAGGAACAAAGTCAACAATGATGGAGCGGACTTGAACTCGATAGGCTTGGATACCGTCAAACGTCTTGGACAAAAGACGGCGTAGTGGAGCATGTTCGCGCATGTACACTACTGAGCAAACATAAGGATCAACCAAAAATCCGAAAACAGGGCTGATTAACCAGTGACATGAGCCCTCCTTTGTTGAGGAAATTGCCCTTTGAGGATATTGACGCTTCTCGGCCATCGCATCCTGTATAAGCATCACCTAAAAACGACCTTAAGATACTTTTTTTTTTTTTTCGTGTGGAAATCCCTTCGGGTACCCCCCCGCCGGCCAGCGGGGGCGGTTATGTAGGGCTTGAACCGACTAAAACCGCACGCCGTCTCAGGTCTTCAGATGGGTGTAAGGTTGCCCATAGAGCATATCCCTCGCACCCCGACTGACCCTGGGCCATCTCCGGTTTCGAGATGGCCCCATCGGGTTTGGAAACCACGGTGTCCCCGTCTTGCTCCGGTTTGGGGGAGGGGCGCTAGTCACCCCACCGTCCCGGCCTGCTTCTGCTGGGGTGACAGGCGGCCTCACCTGCCACCCCCAGGCCTGCGCTCATGGAGGACGGAGGTCGTTAAGCGACCTCCGGCGCCTGAGTCGCTTGCGACGCGCGGCGAGCATGTTGCAGGCTTGGCGGGCCGGGAGAGTTCTGAACCTCTCCCGGCCGCGCTCCGACATCTCCTTCGCGAGCATTACATGCTCGCAGAAGGAGGTGGCGGCGGCCCACGCACTCGCGCCTCGCACCATTGCCGCAATCTTGCTGCCGAGCGAGAGGACTCCCACCCCGATGGCTGCCATGAGGTCACGCCTCGGCGCCTCCCACACCGGGCAGCCTGCCAGCGTGTGCAGCCCTGAGTCCTCGCTCGCGTCGCAGTGATGACACTCAAGCGTTGGCTCCTTCCTGATCCGATGCAGGTGGTCCCCGAAGCACCCCTTCCTGGAGACCACCTGCGTCAGTCGGTACGAGAGGCTTCCGTGTCGCCTCTCTAGCCAATCCTCCATGATGGGCCTTACCGCCGCTATTGCGGCGTGCCCTGCGCTTGGTCACGCAAGTCGTTCCTTCCCCTCCACCACGATGGCCTGGCGGAGCTGGGACTGCACGGCCTCGATTTCTCGAGGCTCGGGGTTCCGTCCCTGCTCCCGCGCCTCCTTTCGCACCTGGTACAGTTGCGAAAGGGCTCTCGCCTCCAGGTCCCATGGCGGAGTTCCGGCAAGGAAACTCGCCGCCTCGAAGGAGATCGTGCGGTACCCGCGGATGATCCTGATGGCCATCACCCGCTGCGGAGCGCGCAGCATCCGCACACTTCCGGCCGTCAGGGCCTCCGCCCATATTGTGCACCCATACAGGGCCATGGACCGCACGATCCCCGCGTAGAGTCTCCTGCAGGAGTCATCGGGCCCCCTCATGTTGGGCAGCAGCCGAGCCAGAGCGAGAGCTGAGCCCATCAGTTTGGGGGCCAGACTTCGGATGTGCTCTCCGAAGTCCCATCGGCCGTCGAGCACGAGCCCCAAATATTACATTTGGGGCTTGATGCCGATGCGATTACCTCCCACGATGAGACTGGATCCCTCAGGTGGCTTGCTCCGAGGCCCATGAAAGAACAGGGCCTCGGTTTTATGCAGAGCCACCTCGAGACCCAGCCGCCGGATCCGCTCCACGACTTGGGCAACCGCGGTCGTGGCCTTCAGGGTCGCTTCGCGGTACGTCGCTCCGCACGCCGTCACGAGCTTGTCGTCCACGTAACACGTGACGGCGGCACCGTCTGCGAGCTCACCGCGAAGCACCCAGTCGTATCCGATGTTCCACAGGAGCGGCCCCAGGACCGATCCCTGCGGAACACCGCACGACATCTCACGCCGGCCGAGACCGGTCACGGTTGGGTAGAAGACGGCTCTCTCCGTCAAATACGCCCCGACTATGCGGCGGAGGTAGAGAGGCACTTCGTGATACACGAGCGCCTCCCTAATGGAACTCCAGGGCAAGGTGTTGAACGCGTTGGCGATGTCCAGGGACACCGCCAACATCACCTCACCCCGGGCTACTGCATCCTCCGCCAGAGCCCTCACGCGCATGATAGCATCCACGGTGGAGCGCCTCTGGCGGAAGCCATATTAGCCATCCGCCAGGTCCGGCCCCACTCTTGAGAGGTGCTCGACGAGGCGCTTCGCAATTACTCTTTCAAAGAGCTTGCACACCTCGACGAGCAACACTATGGGCTGGTAGGAGGACGGCGAGTCCACCGGGCGCCCCTCCTTTCGGATGAGGACCAGTTTCCCAGTCTTCCACAATTTCGAAAACTGGCCCCGCTCCAAACATGCGCTGAGAAGCCCTCTCAGTCAGGGCTCGAGAGCGTCGTTGACTAGAGCTAGGACCCACGCTCGGCCTGGGATGCCGTCGGGTCCCGGGGCGGTGCGTTTGGCTCTCAGCCTTCTCACCGCCAGCTCTAGTTCTACCCAAGTGACCTCGGGCACGTCGTCGTCATCCACGTCGGGCACCATTGGCGACCGAGGCGGAGTCATCTGCGGTGGAACATGTTCCACCGCCCGCGCTGGGAACAGGGAGCTAACAACTCCTCCAAGCAGTTCCGGCTGGAGATACTGGGTCAACGGCGGGGCCTTGGGGCGCAGTTTTCCCCTTACCATTAGGTAGGGCCGCCCCCAAGGGTCTCGCTCCAGCGTCTCCAGCAGTTCACAGCGGGCCGCCTTTTTGGCCCGCCTTATCTTTGCTCGGAGGGCATCTCTGGCCTCCCTGTATCCCACGTACAACTCCGCCTCTCGGGCCTCCGCATCTGCGGGGCGGCGACGCCTCCTACGGAATTGGGCCCACCGGCGGTGCGTGATCACGCAGCCCTCGGATTATAGGGCGTAGCCCTAGTCATCGCCGCGTCAGACACGGGTCATGGCCTCCCGGAACCACTCCGCCTCATCGTCTACGTTGACAGGCCTGTCCGGCGCAGGGGCCCAGGCCTGTACGATGGCGGCTTCCAGGAGGAGCTCCCGATCTAGTCGCTTAAGCGCCCAACGTGGGTCGGGTGGAGCCGGTGCAGCCGGCGCATCGCTCGCAGGGGGACACACGTCCAACCGAATTTATCGGTGATCCGAACTTGTGTCCTCCCCCAAACCGACGCGCCAGCCCTGAACACGTCGCGCCAACGAGGGGCTCGCAAACGATAGGTCCACGATGGAGCTAGCCCTCGAGGTCACGAACGTGTCCACGGCTCCCCGATTTAGGAGGACTAGGCCGAGTCCTTCGGCCCAGTCCACCAGTGCCCTGCCTCTATGCCCCGTCGCGCCCCTATCGTGTCGGGAACCCCAGGCCAACGACCAGGCGTTGAAGTCCCCGAGCACAAGGACCGGACGGGGCTGGCAGGCATTGACGACGATACCTTAAGATACCTGAAAATGCTTTCTGCGTAGCGCTTTCACATATCGTGACAAGTGATGTGACAATGGACTCTACACCATCAAGATGTTTGCCGGTTATTATATTCTGCTACAGGGAATATTTTCTTATATTACGAATTTTTTTCAACATCAATCAAAATATATCAAACAATAAATTTTAATTTTCTTTCATATATTATGTTTACCTACTGCGCGTTAACCTTATTTATGCATATATATAAATATTTTAGTTTCGTGTATATTGAGCACAAATATACTCATTGTTATACAAACACTTCGACTTTGTATTGCAAGTTGTTCAATAGCATTAACGTATTTAATAAACATTAGGTACAACAATGTGGGGTGTGTGTTGGGTAACCTCCTCGAGTGTCGCTCCGATTCCGATCCCGCTGCAGTCCGGGGGGAACGGAATCGGAGCGGCCGGTACACCCTGGGCGGCGGTCAATGGCTTCCCCTTCACCCCTTCATAGGGTTGGCATTGATCGTCGGCCAATACCCAACGTGGCGGGAACACATCGCTCTCCGTACTCCTCTGCTTTCAGAGGAGACAGGATGAGCGATGCTGTTAGTGGTGAGATGGCCCAGGGTCAGCCGGGGTGCGAGGGATATGCTCTATGGGTAACCTTACACCCCGGCGTCTGAAGACCCGAGACGGCGTGCGGTTTTAGTCGGTGCAAGCCCGACATAACCGCCCCCGCTGGCCGGCGGGGGGGGTATCCGAAGGGATTTCCACACGATAAAAAAAAAAAAAATAAGGTACAACAATGTAACATTACACATTATAACTGTTTCGTCTACTCAGGCTAGTGGCACTTCCCATTAAAAACCTTGTACCTATCACCTGGTTGAAGTATGCTTTTCCTACCATGAATGTGTGGTTTTTTTTTTCGTGTGGATACCCCCACGGGCTTCACCCCATCAGTGCCAACGATGGGAGGGGCGTGTCGGAATCGGACCGACTAAAATCACACAGTGTCCTCCCCAAGTGTCTATTGCCGGATACCCCGGGTAAGCCCTCGAAAGGATACCAGGGTAACCGGAGGACTTTGGTCGCCAGCGCAACCTCGCCTGTGGCGTCGCTCGGGTTTGCTCCTGCGTCGGTAAGTTTTGGCCTGCTTCTGTAAGGACGGTGAGTCGGCCGTCTACCGTCCTCAGGCCCCGATCATTGAACTCGGTAGTCCCGAGCGTAGATAAGTCTGCGGCGTCCTCGCCGCAGATTGCGCAACTCGGGGGGCAGGGTTCTCTCCCGCTCCTTCTCCGCCGTCTCTTTCGCGCGCATTACCTGCTCGCAGAAAGAGGCGGCCCTCACCATGGTCTCCAGCGAGAGAACGTCCACGCCCAGGACCGCAACAAGATCCCGGCGTTGACTCGCCCACGCAGGCACTCCACCAACGTGTGGACCGCCGTGTCTTCGCCAGGATCATCGCAGTGCTGGCACTGCGGCGTTGTCTCCCGGTGGATGCGCTACAGATACTTACCGTAGCACCTGTGTCCGGTGGCCCCTAGAGTACGTCTAGAGGTGATTCAAAATTCGCCAATACATACGTATCGGAAAATTTCGAATATCAAGGACTTGTCCTGGTAGCTCAGTTGGTCAGAGTATTCATCCTGAAAGGGGCTGGTCGCGGGTGCAGGTCCCGTCCTGGACTTTAACTTTTTCCTATCAAAATCTATAATTAAAACTGTGTTTTGTGTTTTACGAAAAATAAAGGTTTTATTATTTTTAGGGCAAGCTTTTTCATTACTCAAAACTTAATTTGATTTGAAAGGAATGAACCATTAAACGACTGTAAAATATTTTATTTACCAGACACATCGACTTTATTGAAGAATTGTTTTTATTCATCGAGACAGCCGAGCAGCGTTAGTATATTATACTAGACCGATAGCACTAACTAACACAATTTCAAAAATATTTTTCTCAATTCTACAAACAAAAATGTGTCATTTTATGACTAACAATAGGTATTTCGGACCGAACCACCAGAAAGGGTTTTTACCCGGCATTTCTGCACAGATTACTAAATAGTTACTACGTAACAGATACTTTACTCAGTAGAAAAATTCCAAAACCTACTGCTTTAATAGACTACTCCGTCGCGTCAGCAACCACTGCATGCTAAAATGTGCTTACATGCTTAAGCGTACAGTTGAGATTGCTTCGCACCGCGCGATCCCACAGCAATTGCAGGGCTGCCTCTTTGATAAAATTAAATTAACATAACTTTTTGTGTCTATGTTATTGATAACTGTGAATATATTCTGACTATGTACTAACTAGATACATACCACCTATAGTCAGAAGGACTATAGGTGGTATGTACCTAGTTTAAAATTGTATCGTTTATAAATTTTTTTTTTATAAATTGGTGCTGACTGTGCAATACATCTAGATAAAACATAAATATAGAGGTCAGTGTGTAGGTAAAATAAAAAAAAAATCTTTAATAGTTTCATGTGTTTTATTTTATATAATTTTTTATATATTTCTTACCCTTTCCAAATTCTCGGTTATGAAATTTTAATGTAGAAAGAATCCTGAATCTAATAAATTTTGTATCTGCGCCTTTGATGGTAATGGCTGTTAGTATATTAATATTCGAATATTAGGTTTGTGTCGATATTTCCTTAGATTCTGGTTCAGTACTGGCACTTGAAGTAGTTGGTAGAGATGGCAGCAGTTTTGTAGGCAAAGCGTCAAATCGTAATTGTGGTTTATGAATAATCACAGGCTTTTCAAAATGAAGACTACACACATAATGACTTCTTGGCTTGATGGCTGGCCTTGCTAAATCGGGCCTACCAATCAATTCAGCCCATGTTTCACGCCTAAAAAAATAAAAAAAATAAAAAAATTGGACAGGTCTAAGGAAAGAGATAGGTATACCTAGATAAGACAGACGGACAGACACACAGACATGACGAATTTATAATAGATCCCAAACAAGGCAATCCTAAAATTTAATATTATGAATAAAAAATACTAATAAATACATTGAATGATTATTAACATTTATCAATTTATTAATAACTATAACACGGGGCGAGCTCATGAATTATTTGACGATATCATGGAAAATGAACCCTTTGCAATATAATTATTTTTTATAAATTCAAACATCTTTAAATTAATTTTTCTTTACATAAACATTTACTTATATATTTTTTACAAATCGCATAAAACCGAATCATCGTTGTTTGTTTGTTTACGCTAACAGCGCGACAAGTTGAGACAGGTTGCCGCGCCGCGCGACTTGTGTTGGAAGTTTCGTAGGTAGGTTTGCGCGACTGTCCGTCAAATATTATCACAATGTTATTTTAATAATAATAGCGTTTTAAACGTTGTTAAAATAGTGTTTAAGGTAAGTATGACGTTTCTATGTAACAAAAATATGTAAATCTGTGTCTGAAAGGCAAGCTAATCATGTATCATCTAGACTAGATCTATTAAAAATAATTTTGAAACGACAAAAAACAGTAATAATTTATTACTTACCTTTCTTCATTGACAGGTAAATGGAAAAATGTTAGGTGTTTATCCCTTCTTTTACTTGATTTGCTCCCATCTACAGCACATAAGGCACCAGACGGCATCGTAGGTACGCGTACGAACGGAGCGATTAAAATTAAACAGCGTGCGTGCGCTTCGCTAGCGAAAACCGCACTGAATTTGGTCCGCAAACGGCCCGAGGCCGCTCGGCCGGGCGGTAGGTAATTATAGCGCGCAAGTATATGGAGTGAAGGACGCCTGATTTCTGGCTGTCTGGAACACAACAGTCTGTTAGCGGAAAGCTTAAAAGATGCCAGACAATACGAAAGACAGATAACGGTATGTTGGATAGACCTAGAAAATGCATTTGGTTCAAATCCACATTACCTTATGATATACGCGTTGCAATGGTATAACTTCGTCTGGTCTGGTCATCACTGGTCATAGAGATAATCGCGTCGTATTATTACTCACAGCTAAAATTTGCTATAAGCTTCCAAAAAGTACACACAGAACCATTACGGTATAATGTGGGACTGTTTCAAGGATGTTGCTTGTCGCCAATAGCATTTAACATAGTAATTAATATCTTAATCACCAAGTTAATACGTCACGGAAAGAAATGGGGTTATCGGTTTAAAGTACATAACAAATACTCAGAGTCCATCTTAGCTTTTGCTGACGATCTCGCAATACTGACGCGTAATCCAAAACAATGTCAGGAACTATTTAAGGAAATCGATGAGTTCTGTTCGTGGACAAATGGACTGAGGACGAAGCCTAGTAAGTGTCACTGTCTGTGTCTGGGTAGACGGGACACCAAATTTACCTCCTACGACCCGGGACTCTTGCAGGGTAAACCAGTTTCCATAGTCGCTGAATCGGTGCCATTTAAATTTCTTGGAGAAAGATAGACTATAAAGGACGCACACCATCCTTAGATGAAGTTGTCGACATGTTTATAAATGACCTAAATACGATAGATCAGCTACCACTGAACAATATCAAAAAAGCTTGAATATATGACAACTACTTAACATCACGTCTGACTTGGCATTTTCTGGTATATGAATTCGGCAAATCCTACTGGCGAAAATAGATGAGCTGTCATAAAATCACTAAAATCGTGGCTTGGACTAGCGCATTCTGCTGATCCCACTGCTCTATTTAGGGATCAAAATAATTTTGGGATGAAACTAAAGAAACCATCGGAGCTCTATAAACACCTTAGAGTTACCAAAGCCCACATCTTAGGTAAATCCCAAGATGACACAGTCAGGGCACTCCCGAAAGATAATAACGCGTCCGAGCCTGAATCTAGACTCATTTTCCATAAACGATTTATGATAGGGGCATAGTCGAACAGAGTGGGGTTGGGAGTACGAGTGCCAGAAAGGGACCAGGATATACTTAGGTCCTTGCAGTCCACTTGCGATCGGTCGATACAGCCCCATTTTACCATATTTTCCTTGCAGCGGCCAACATGGGGCCGCAGGCGATTTAATGACTTCCAAGTTGGCCACTGGAGATGATGTCCAGACGGCAGTTCTTCTTTTGGTCTGAGAAAACCTGCCAGAACCGGATGTTTTTCTACCCATATTTGCTCTCTTGCACGCTGTGGGGCACAGTCTGTAGGCCGAGTGGTTCTCATGAAGCTCCGACGGCTTTTTAAACGGACTGGACTTTCATAGCTATGCAGAGGGTGTCGGGAATCTGTTTCCTGTCTCCATTTCTCCACCGCACAAGCTACGTCTCGCCGAACATCTGGTGGAACTATGCCTGCAAGAGGGTATAGCATGTTTAATGGGGTAGGTTTGAGGCAGCCTGTAATGATCCCATATGTTTCATTTAACGCCACATCGACGTCCTTGGCGGGGACGGATCGATGCCACACTGGGCACGCGTATTCTCCCACGGAGAAAGACAGTGATAGTCCGGTTGCCCGGAGAACATGAGGAGTTGCTCCCCAAGATGACGAAGCAAGACGCCTCAGAAGGTTATTTCTGGTCCCTATTTTTTGCTTGGTGTTATAGCAGTGACGTCGGAAAGTCAGCGCTCTTTCCAGGGTTACACCAAGGTAGCGTGGGGTTGGGCAGTGCTCAATGTTGACGCCTTGCCACGATAGCCTGAGAGCTCTGGTCGCTTCGTGATTGCGGAGGTGAGGTTTTGGACGGGTTTGGTCGAAGGGCGTTCGCGTCGTAGTATTCCCCAAGTGCGTTCAGCGCGGTTGTGAGCAATGCCTCAGCGTCTTCGAAACTAGGCGACTGAGTAGAAAGTGCGAGGTCGTCCGCGTAGATGAACCGCTGAGTGCCAGGTGTTTTTGGTTGGTCGTTTGTGTAGAGGTTAAATAAGGCAGGAGCCAGTACACTTCCTTAAGTGAGTCCGTTTTTGGGGGTTCCCCATACTTAGAACTGAAACTCAAAAAAAATTTCTTCACCAAACCCATACGTGTGTAGTATCTATACATAGGTCTTCAAAAATGATATCAGGGTTTTCAATATCATTTTTTTCTAAACTGAATAGTTTGCGCGAGAGACACTTTCAAAGTGGTAAAATGTGTCCCCCCCCCCCCCATGTAATTTCTAAAATAAGAGAATGATAAAACCTAAAAAAATGTATGATGACACCGATATTCTTAGCAATCCATGGATTCTCCGTGCGGGTGCCGGGTCCATCGCGTTGCTGAGTTGGGAACTCGGGACAGTGCCTGGGACTTGCGACCCAAGTGTAGGTTTAGAAGGGGCCCCTTTTGTTGATGTACATCAACACTCACTTTCACTACCCAAGTTCCCCTCCCTGCCTAACCAAATTTGATACGAACTCACTAATGCCGCTTTAGACATTCGTCCTAGTAATGAGTAGTCCTAGTAAATGTCAGGTCTAGATGACGAAACCCCAACATCCTCCGGAATTTTATAGTGCTTTTCATACGTGTCGATTAGGAGAGTCCAATCTGGGGCAGTATCTAAGATTGAATAAGGTTTGTTCCTGGATGTTATGGATGAACCTTCAGACACAAAGTTGATATGACGTCTGTTAGTAGTCAATCCTTTTTGGGCTCTAGCTACTGCCAGACTCATTGCTTCACGTATGATGATAAGCACCTTATCGTGGCGGCGTGAGTAATGGCCTCTATCGAGAAGCACCCTACATCCTACTAATATGTGTCTAGCCGTCCCTATTGCCTCACCACAAGTATAACATTCTTTTTCTGTGGCCTTCCCCCACCTTACCAGATTACTCTGGTCTGGGAGGGTCACCTGAAAGGCGTTAAGATAGAATTTTAACAGGGCCGGCGACCAGTCATAGATCAAGGTACGCCACTTTAAGGCCATCGGTATGCAGAACTCTCCCACTGTCAACCATTCATTTTGGATTTCCAAATTCATCGCGTGCACTCGATATTTATCATTTTCGTCTTGTTTTATAAATATAAATTAAAACATTATTATGTTACTTGCTGCTACGGAACCCTTAATGGGTGAGTCCGACTCGCACTTGGCCGCTTTTTTTTTCTATTTTTGTGTGAAACCTTAATGCGGTTCACAGAATACTTCTACTTATCAAGTGTCAACAGCATTGTTCTTATAGTTTCGGAAAAAAGTGGCTGTGACATACGGACGGACAGACAGACAGACTTGACGAATCTATAAGGGTTCCGTTTTCAAACCCTAAAAAGGCATTAAATTCGTACAAGTAGGTCGATTTTCCAGGCAGTGATCCATCTGTTCAAACTATTATTAAGTAATCTGTGGAACCTAACATGTTCATTATCAATTATCCTGTCTGTTAGCGTTAGTTGCAAATTAAAATTGGGACTTCAAAAGGAGATGTCTGGAATCACTTACAATTATCTTTTTTTAATATTGTCTATAAAAAAGGCCGATATTGTAGAAAAAAAATCGGTGTTTTTGTTTTATTTCATACTACATAAAAGCAACCGAAACGTCGGGATCAATGTAAAATATAAAATAACATCAAATAAATCGCGATAGAATCCGTTACAATTAGTTTTATTTCAATGTGTGACATTCGCGTAAACTTCCGACAATATAATTCATACTAGCTGTTTCTCACGGCTCCACCTGCATGGAATACTTATCCCGTTCCTGTAACCCACAGGAACCTATTAACGAAATGAAATGAGATTACAGCCAATGTGCTCATTCAAGACTATAATCTTTCTCTGTGCAAATTTCATCCAGTTCCGGTCAGCCGTTCTACATGCTTGAGGAACGAAAATCCATCCACATGAAATCTCACTATGTATAAGTATGATTTCTTCCAAAAAAAAAAACGAGTAGATAGAAAGCTACCAAAAACGGCTTGTACAGCGTTTTGATCGGGAATGCTTTGTGTTGTTTTTTTTTAAACTTTATTTTTTATCCTTTATCTCCTAATAATCTCTATAGGTGCATAGAAATACCTTTTTTTTTTCGTGCGGAAATCCCTTCGGATACAAAGTCAAAGTCAAAGTCAAAGTCAAAAACGATTTATTCTGTATAGACCACTAATACGGCACTTACAAAACGTCAAAAAAATAATAATCTAATGTTTGGCAAATGGACCACCGGTTCGAAACGCGGCCCTGTCCTGAGAAGATTCCGGCAGGAAACTTAGCGGGCTGTTTTTTTGGTCTATTTACAAACATATTAACTTAACCTAAGTGCAATATTTCGTTTGAGTAGCATAGAGAGAGAGCAAACAGTTCATATCCAAGCTTGTTTGTCGTCTAAATAGTCTTGAATTTTATAATAGCCTTTTTGGCAGAGTTTACTTTTAATTTGGCTTTTAAATAGATTCTTCATTTCACCAGGAAGCTTGTTGTAGAAACGTATACAGTTACCCTGAAAGGAATTACTAATCTTGTGGAGTCGACTATTACAAACCACAAGATTGTTTTTATGTCTAGTATTTACGTTATGTATATCACAAAGCCTTAAAAAATTGGAAATGTTTCTTCTAACATACAAAAGATTTTCAAAAATATATTGGGAAACTACAGTTAGAATGTTTATTTCTTTGAACTTTTCTCGGAGGGAGACTCTTGGGCCCAACTTATAAATTGCCCGCACCGCCCGCTTTTGCAGTACAAAGATTGTATTCAAATCTGCGGCATTACCCCAAAGGAGAATGCCGTAGCTCATAATAATATGGAAATAACTGAAATAAACTATTCTAGCGGTATCTATGTCTGTTACAGTCCTAATCTTTTTTACAGCGTAGGAAGCAGAACTTAACCTACTAGCTATTTTTTCAATATGTGATCCCCACTGTAATTTAGCATCGATACTTAAACCTAAGAACACGGTTGATTCCACAAGGCTCAACAACTGTCCATTAAGTTGTACATTGGTTTCCACCTGTGTGACATTAGGTAAGGTATACAACTCAATGTACTGAAGTAGCCCAGTGATATTTGTTCGGCATCTATTTTCTTTGCCGCACCATCAGGCATCAAGACTTGGAATTCTTTACCAGCACATGTGTTTTCTTCTTCCTACAGTCCCGGGTCCTTTAAGCGAGGCGTGAAAAAGCATCTGATGAGGCTGCCAAGCTGGTGTCCCACCATTGTAGCATTAACGGTGTCTGTAATGGTGACCTCATTAATGAGACTTTACCTTTGGCTTACCATCAGGCGAGATGAAGTCATATTGATGTGACCATTATATAAATAGTCATTTTAGTAAAAACATTAAATTTGAAACTTTGTGTTTGGATAAAAATCTCTCCAGTAGTTTTTATGTAGTACTCGAACATACAAAGAGAAATTTGCAGTTTTATAGTAGTTATAATTTGACCTTTGTGGAAAGTGATGGATGTTCGTGTGTTTTGACAGAGGATGGGTGAAAGTGACACCTTTTTATAATTACATACCTGTGTGAAAGTCAATAAATATAATTTCTATGATCGTTACGCAGTAAATGAGTTATGATGAAATCTCAACAGCGAATTGTCGATATAAATTTATCTATCATTAGAATATTCTAATCGTGAAAGGTTTTTAAAGCGTTTGAAATAATGTTGAAATTGCAACTTAACTAACTTCTAATAGGTTTATCGTTTATAAACTTTATAAGTTTGATTTGAAATTCAACACTCGGAGTACCAACAAAAAATAATAAGAAAATAGAAGATATCTTTTCATGTAACTGTACAGTTCACCTCACTACCTATCGTAATTATGATATTATCTCAGATATTATAATATAGCAACGCAAATGGAGCAAACAATTTGATTCTTGTGAAAATAAATGGAAGTTAAACAAATTTAAACTACTGTTTCTTATCTTTACACCGAGACCACCTAGGAAAGTTGTGTGTAGATCAATAACGGCAAAATATGTAGTTGAGTTGGTGAAGAATTTTAATCTCCAAAGATCGCTGACATTGATCCTCAAATTACGTAACCGAACCATAGGACTAAGTTTGGGTAGGAATACCTTTATCGTGTATACCAGCGGTACTCTGTCTGCGGCCCTTTCAAACTTTTGTTGGTGTAGTTTTGTAGCAGGTCAGCGACTCCAACCCCTGTAGCATGGCACTGTAGACCCGTGTCTCTTGACTTCGACCAACGAAAAGAGTCATTTTGATTACATGACAGATCTTTTTTGTGATTTTTTATAATTGAAGAAAAGCTAAGACTTGTGCTGCCACAGACACGGATACTGATATCCGCCACATCAGTAATCACTAGGCGCTATCTACCCATCCACAAAAATAGACTTTAAGTAACACTATCCTACAAAGCTTGCCTTGTTTAAATTGGAAAGACGCGCACCTGTAACCGAGAACGGACTATAAATCTTAAGGCTTTCACGGCCGGCGTTGCATGTAGAATATACTGCTTGTATGATGTAGCAGCCCGAGTCACTGGCGTAATTATAGTTGGAGGGGGGAAACAACGTGATCGGTCGTGATTGGTTGAGAGCTGCGCAACCGATGCGCTCGATCCTGATTGGTCGAGGCTAAGCAAGGGGGTGTGACCTCCCGATACCGGGGATGGTGGTGGCTTCGTCATGTTTGAATTGTGATGACGCGCGGCTCTCAACGCTGCTGGGTACCAATCTTTTTGGAGATGAAAACCTTAGTTTATTGGTTTCTTGACTACTGTCGAATTTTAAAAAAAAATCTTCATAGGAGGTCTAGTTATGACCCCCTGAGTCCGAAATGACCACTGGTCAAAAAGTTTATATATATATATAAACTTTCCACTTCCCAAAATTTGCGGCACTGTCACAGTCGCATTTTTGTCCCGATCGCTTTCAAACTGCGGTCAAAAATTGCTTGGGTGTAAACTTAGTTTAAGTTCGTGAACGGGTGGAATCCGGCCTAAGGGACCTCACTTTTTGTGAAATCAGTTTTTCCTCAAAATTTCACGTTCCATGAAAGATATTCGAACCGTTCTAATTTTATCCCATAGTATACATGACCAACCAACAACTTTTAATTATAAACCTATAAGATTAAAACTTTAACTAAAACTGGAGGGGGGAAAAACCAAAATTTTTCGGGAAAAAAATCATAACTTCTAACCGGTGAACATTCTTGCAGTCGGAAACATTTTTAATCGATAGGCCATTTTTAAGTCTAAAATAAATGTCTGAATAGTTCGCTAAAAGTTACCGTTTTCGAGAAAAAAAAATCCGTCGGTAGTGCTTCACGAAATCTACCTGTGCGTTCCCCCTGCGGGAACGGATTTTTTCTATTAAAATTGTTGGGATGCTTGAATATTTCGATGGCTTTTTGACATAGCCGTGGGAAGAAATGTGAAGTGGTAGCTAGAACCTTCGTGTTCTGAAATTTGATGGTATGATTACCATCCTCCTGGGTGTGTTCTGCGACCGATGACTTGTCGAAGTGGCTGAGGCGGCAATTTCGTTCATATTCAGGACCCTCGTGACCCACTATCTTCAGCTGGAGTTTACCGAATCCCCTGCTCGTGTGCTCGGTATACGTGGGCACTACTCAAAGAAGCGTCAAGACTCGCCTTTCGGAACATGAACGAAATTGCCGCCTCAGCCACTTCGACAAGGGTCGCGACTCGCGTCAGTAAACACGAGACCTGATCGAAAAAAATCGTAAGACTACAAATATAGAAGCGCTAATTTCACACTGTACTTAACAACCTTGGTGGCGCGTTCGTCTAATGAGTGGTCATTGGCTTCGTCAAGACTGAGATCGATTCCGACCGAGGCCCATGAAACACTTTTTGTTGTCATATAACTTCTTGTAATATTTAGTCTATTTTGTGCCAGAAATCTATTAATATAAAATGGAAATTAAACAAAGTGCATCTATTAAAGAAAAACATGACGAAGAAGTAGCGAAAGAAAATGAGTGAGTTCTTTATAAATATATTGGCGATGATGGTTCTGGTAATAATGATGGTGAAAAAGTCGTTGAAGTTGATTTTTCTGAGAGATAAACTTTTTAATGTAAAATAATTGTAATAGTTTTGAAGTGTTAACTTTTTAATGTAATATAAATTGTCATGTTTGTGTACGATAGCGCAATAAATGAATATTGTATAATTATTGTTTATACGGGACTTAATCGCGTTAATAAATATATAATGGTATATATTTACCTCGACGTTTCGGACGCGATGTTGCGCCCATGGTCGCGAGTAGGATTACGCGATTAAGTCCCGTATAAACAATAATTATGTGTGAAAATCGTGTAAGTTTAAATCTGAATATTGTATGTTACCACATAAATGATAGTACTTTTATACTGATAATTAAAGCAATTCGTGGTCCCTAACCATTCCAAAATATCAAAAATGCACAGAGTTAATATTCAAGTTTTCACTTCTGCCGGCACTCCCGGAGTGCAACCCGACGTTTTTTTTAAAAGCATATTAGTAACCGAAATGACCAGTATTCTCCCCTAACCCTCCAGGTAAGCTAATTGCTTGTGTTAGGAGTGGGTTCACGTCGGTAGTCTAAGTACAAGGATTCGAACCCGAGACCTCTCGATCGCAAGGCTGACTCCTTAACCACTAAACTACCTACTAGCTATTTGATTTTATGTTGTATTTTGAAAAATAAATTACTGTGTTTTTTCTCTTCTTTGGCAAATAGGTTATGAATGCCTGTGTCAAGAAATTTGATAAATCAAGTAATTTGCATATGAATGCAATATTATGCAGCAGTTTCCTCATTCAGTTACAAATACAACAAAAGTTCGTCCTAGTCAACTTAAAGTCCTGCCCTTTTTTTTTTTTTTTTTTACGTGCGGAAATCCCTTCGGATACCCCCCCGCTGCCCAGGTGGTTATGTCGTCTCTCGACTATAACCGCACGGTGTCCTCCCCAAGTGTCCGTTGCCGGGCACCCCGGGTAAGCCCTCGAAAGGATAACCCCAGGGTTGCCGTCCTCAGGCCCCGATCATGGAGGCAGGTAGTCCCGGGCGTAGATGAGTCTGCGGCGTCCTCGCCGCAGACTGCGAAACTCGGGGGGCAGGATTCTCTCCCGCTCCCTCTCCGCCGTCTCTTTCGCGCGCATTACCTGCTCGCAGAAAGAGGCGGCGGCGTGCCACTTGCTCCCGTCAGAGACCACGGCCCTCACCATGGTCTCCAACGAGAGAACGTCCACGCCCAGGACCGCAACGAGATCCCGGCGTTGACTCGCCCACGCAGGGCACTCCACCAACGTGTGGAGCGCCGTGTCTTCGCCAGGATCCTCACAGTGCTGGCACTGCGGCGTTGTCTCCCGGTGGATGCGCCATAGATACTTACCGAAACACCCGTGTCCGGTAACCATCTGGCACATCCGGTAGGAGAGGTCCCCATGGTCCCTCTCCAACCACTCCTTCATGATCGGTCTCACCGCCGCAATGGTGGATTCCCCCCACCTTGGGTGCTCAAGTCGCACCCTCCATGTCTCCATGAGTTCCTGGCGGAGCAGGAAAGTCCTGCCCTAGTGAATTAGTGGAGACTTTAATAGAGGCTGCTATATAGTTTTGGATATAACACAGAAAATCACAATTTACGGTGAATATGTAATTTTCCTTCACTTGTGCACCTTTGCGAAGACGTTATAACTAAAAATCTACCATTTTTACACATGAAAACTCGAAATTACACAAATTTTAGAAAATAAAACACAGCCTCGATGTTTCTTTCCGCGTTGGCGCCAACACACAAAATAACGTTTATCAAACTGCTGCCTTTTCAAATCCATCAATGCGATAGGGTGGCGTACATAATAAACTTAAGTGGAAATTTTTGTTCGAGGTAAGTCCCCCTTTGCCAGACGGATGTTTGGTTTTGGAAAATAATCACATAAGTACTAGCCGATGACGGCGGCTCAGCCCGCGTGGAGGTCGGGTATAGTTTTTTTAGTCATATCTCCGGTACTGCTTAACCAAGTGCAATCAAACATACGGTAGATTTTAAGTCTGACCAAGACCTTTATAATTGAAAAAACCACATCAAAATCCGTTCAATAGGTCTTGCGTCCATTGCGAACAAACAGACAAACAGATAAACAGACAGAAAAGAATAAAAAAAAATGTTGTGTTCGGAATTGTTCATTTAACATAGGAACCCCCTTCGAACGAATAACTTTTTTTCTCCTAATTTACTTTAGCATAATAGGTTTGGCATAAAAATACTTTGGCATAACGATTTTTTTATTGTACCACTTTGTTGGCAGTCAAGCACACGGCCCGTGGCCTATGGACGGGTGCAACACCAGGGTCGTCACACTGTTGAAATAGTAAGAAGTAGAATGAAGTTTGTTTCAAATCTAACTATGCACACCGTTGCCGGTTACAACGTGTAAGGATGAATAAGTCGCATAAACTTGTAACGTCCTAAACAGTTTTATGTCGATGGACAATGGTGTCAATTCTTTTGTAAATTTTCACTTAACTAAACTAACATCTCTAAATTTAAATTTCGATTTTATCTCGTTTTTTTTTGTTTCAGAACTTTTACGATTATTCAATATCATTACTGCTTGTAGTTGATAGTTTTTGTCAACATTTTGAAATCAAAACAACAACTAAATGATTAATTTCATGAAAAAATACGGAAACCTACATTGCAAGGGGCGCCACACCCATTTGGCCAATTTTTTGTTACGTTGCTTCGCTTTTGCCTCACGGTGACGATTTTTTATCAAACGATGTCAATGATCAATGGTATGAAAGCAAAAAATAAAGTTTACGAGTGGTTTTTGTTATTTTATTTAAAAAAAGAATATCTATATCTATCTTTAACATATAATAAAATCGTAATGAGGTAAAAACTGTACATTGAATATTTCCAAAAAAAATGATTGATGTGTATTCTAGGAGCGATACCGATGACGAAAATGTGATTTTTAGAATGTTTGTCTGTTTGTCTGCTATTAATTATCGATGTCCGAGCATCACTTGATAACCGCTGCACAAATTTGGCTGAAAATTTGCATGAACATTTTTCTATGGCATGGTCATAAACTACGCTATATATCATCACGCTATTATAGGTACCTATGACAGAAGGAGTAGAGCAAAATCGGTCTTAACTATTATTGATGACAACTTTATTATCACAAAGATCTTTACGAAATTTTGTATTTCAGCAGAACTCAAACATGGGTAAAATCTGGACTGTAACTCATCACGCTATACCTTAAAGGTAATGAGCAGTAACATACCTATTACGCACACACGCATGAAGTATTTATTTTTGATTATGAGGTCAAAAAATACACAAAAAATCTATAACGCTCTGTAAAATCTAATTTTAGACCACTTTAGTCTAATATAGAGGCTTTTTAAAATACAGTTCGCTGTAGAACTAAAGAAGTTAAGTAATCCTTCTGGGTTCTGGCAGTGCCAACATTTTAGAACATTATTACGCCATGATTACGATGATGTGTTGTCGTAGAAGATATTAGAAGATAATACAAAGAATTTAAGCAATTAATAGGTTATAAATGCCAAATTATACATGTTTAGTTCAAGTTACATGCACATTAGACGAGTATCATATGATAGCAACGGATATCATTTTAATTCTTTTTTATCAAAGAAATTTTTGGCAAGCCCACTGGTAAGGTATGATAATTGCACTGGGGCGAACCCTTAGTGCGCAGCTAGTTGTATTTAAATGTTTGTTATACCATTCAAACGCCTAAACCGCAGATGATAGAGCCTCGCAATTACCTCTTCTTACCGTTGCATAATACAGTTGTGAAGTAGGTTATTATTAAAAATATCTACGAAGGCGGGAAAGTGCAAAGCTCTTCAGACAATCGTAGTTGTTTCTTTAAATAACAAACCTTACTTTTCGAGTCCGAGTTAACGATGCTTACAACTGGCTTGTCCACCTGAAATTCTCGAATACGGTTACCGTTACACACATTAAAAACATTGGTAGGTGAATGGAGATTTTTTTTTGCATATTTTACCTGCTATATAATAATATTTATTTTTTATACAACTTTAAGAAGCACCTATGACTATTTATTAATAAGAACTTTATATAACTTTAAATATAATAAGCGCCTACAAAACATTATTAGCAATTACCCTGAGCAAAATCGTAAATAATTAACGTGCAGGCGTTTTAACGTTTTTATTAATAAATTTTATAGGAGCTTCTTAAAGTTGTATAAAAATATATTATTAGGTACTAAATCTTTACATTAACAGCGCGCTTAATACAACGCTAAAACTATGAGAACCTCTGACGTCAGAATGGCTGATGGCTGGCCACTTTTATTTCTTTGATAGATTCATTAACGCAAAGGTACCAAATACTTCATCATAGGTACTGAATAGTACCAAATATGTACTAAACAACGCAAATGGTCTCATTGCGCTTGGTCCAGCCATCCTGACGGTCACAATAATTAAAATGATTAAAAGATCTAATTCCGTACATATTAGTTAAAGCTAAAGATATTTTTACTGTATGAGGCAAAACTGATACTGGGTAATTTGCGTCTTAATTTTTTTATTATACACACACGGCGGAATCTATTTTGTTAGCAAACGTAACCGACATAAAACTTGTGCCACTCATGAATATTACACGTCCAAGGACTTAACTGCGTACTAGGTATATTCTGTCTTAAAACCTTTCACAGAAGTGCTGAGGCTTGAGTGCTGGCTCATATTTTAAAGCAGAGTGCCAACTCTCACCGTCATTTAAATGGGCGTCTACTTTCCTGGTTTGCGTGAAATACCACGAGCGCGTATTGAAATAAATGAATAATAAAATCCAAAAATGTAATTTACTAGCGAATGTAGTGAATTTCTTGTTCAATAGACAAAAGGTTTATTTTTATTTTATATCCAGTAATTAATTTTAAATATTATAATTATGGGTGAAGACTGATATCCTCGGGTTAGCGGCATTATTCTTCAGATTTTAAGTTACGTGACCAACTGTGTTGGATTTAATTCCACTTGCTTAGGATGGTGAGGATCATTCACAAGGATATGTGAGCGATAGTGATGCATGATGGTGGAAATTGTCAATGTATATCAATTTTTAGCAAGCAGATGTATACATTTCTAATTCTTGCTTCATCTGCTTTCAATTCGAGATTTCAATGTGCTGGACAAGGGAATCTCAGAAGCTTTAGTTTGAAGGTAAACCTTCATCGTATCTGCATAATAATATAATCTAATACCTATATAAAAATCTCGTGTCATGGTGTTTGTGTTAGTCAAACAATAGTAATACACACAAATACTTACAGAAATTAGGCGCAGGACCATATACTAGTACAGTATGCACCGCAAAATGTACTTAACGGATACAATTGAGGATTAATACTGATCACATAACATAACATAAACTCACGCCTATATCCCCGAAGGGGTAGGCAGAGGTGCTAGCACCCACGTTTCGCCAGTTTTTTATGTTTTAGGTCCCAATGTATATCGATATAATATCCATATGGTACTCAGATATGGTATTTTTTTATTGAGACAATATTGTCTCAATAAAAAAGTTCAAGGTGAACGCAATGGTAGTTTATTCACGCCATGGGAAAATCAGTAAATTGGAGAATCTCTTCTATCTATCTCGTTTATTACAAACTCCCATGTAGTACACCTTATCATAATATACATATAAATGTAGGTACTTACATAAATACAAGGTTCAAGTACCTCATTAGATGCTCCTCATCTCAAGTATCCCATAGCCATTTGATACCCCCGATCGAGTGTAATATGACATTGAGACGCCAATTTGGCATTTTGATAGCAATGAATATGTTCCATGAAATCGTACTTATTTCCTATCAAAAGACATGAGTGTCTGGTGTCTGCATACTTTCTTAGATCCTATTATAATTATGATTGTTGTTTGAATTGTACTTATAGTCAAATAATAATAAAAAATCCATGATAATTTAATTAAGTAAATATAGGAATATGCCATATTTTTTAAGCTTAATTATCTAATCACAATGGAAATAATGAACCTCCACAAACTGTGTTGGTTTGTGATTCTTTGGGAATACACTGAGACGGCTAATCTACAGAAATACTTCGTAAGATTTCTACCATTATCACACACACAGACCACTGATGCGACGTTCCGCAATAAAACCGACTGTTGTCGGTATAGTGTAGTGGTTCTCAACCTTTCTTTGACCACGGACCACTTTGACTGCTTTATTCTTAGCATTTCCACCAGGTTAAAAAACTGGAGGTATTAATCTATAACGCTAAAAAGTCGAAAATCTAAAAAACTCTCTTTACATCAGACCCCCTGTACCTAGTGTAAGTACCTACTCGTTAAAAAAAAATAAACGACTTCAACTAAAGCCAGAGGTATAAGACACCGTGCCGAGCGGCTACATGGCCCAGGTTGCTTAAAGGTCTGGTTTTGGAGGTTCAGGCGTCTATCCGGGGTAAAGTAGCCTTCAGCAAGTACGGGGCTCTGCCTGCAGTGACTTTTGCATCCCATTTTATATAGTCCAAAATGAGGCGCAAGTTTAAACCGAGGAAGACCAAGACTCAAGACCAACCTCTCCCATTGGAGACCTGCGCAGACAAGAGACCAGAATACCAATATCATGCGAATTCGAGGAGAAATAGGTGGCGTGGAACGGCGAGCAAGATTGCTTCGTAACTTCCAATTTCTAGCGCCGTCACTGACTGATATCACGGACCAAAACCTGGCTGATCGGAGATCAGTGTTGTGCTTCACTACCTTTAGTGTAGACAAACTTGAAAACCTAAGCCCCCCCCCCCCCTTGTACCAGATCGAGGAATTGTTTCAGCGCATCTGTGCAGAACTGTAATGTCGATGCTGGGATGGACACCGCAACTCAACCTTTGACAGAGGGAAGGAGTGAACAGTTTCCTAGGATATAGAGAAAATTAGGAGAACTGGTGAAAGAAAGAGAGAAAGAGAGAAGGAGGTGATTCTGGAAGTGCGTGGGATACCTGTTGAATAGAGGAGAGAAGAGAATACGGGTATTCTCAGAATATTTTCTCATTGACGCTGCTTCCATATCTGGAGAATACTAGCAGTCTCGGAGATACGAATTCAATTCTGTTTGGCGTTGCCAAGCTACAGTCAAATCAGCAGGATTGAACATCACATCGCTGCGACAAGGGTCCTCATAAGGACAGATCACACAAGGCTGAGAGTCTTGAGTTTCGTCAGAAAAGCATTAGCAGGATGTGACTTAGGCCCTGCAGGACCAAATTCTCAGCAATTGACGGACCGCATTTGTCAATGCGGTACGTCAATTGCTGAGAATCTATGCTACTTTTTATGTCAGGGAAGATCCTGAAATAAAAAGTAGCATAGATTGCGTTTGACCTACTGGCCAACTACCGCGTCGATTAGGTGAAGTTCCTTGGCACTACAGCTACCGCGCTTGCATCCGTTCTAGTCACTAGCGAGGATTCAACAGTTGTCTATGAGTCTTGCTGTCTGAACCTCCAAAATAGATGTTAGAGCGTTGTAGGTGGTAGAGAGGTGTGTTGTCAGCCGATACTGCAAGGAATCCGTGGTACATTCCGTTGATCCCAATAGTGAGTAAGTTGGGGAGCTCTTCTATGGCAAGATCTTTCTGGAACTGTCCTGCGAGGGTGCTATGGAAAGCCCGTAAACTCTTTAGCCAGTAGTCCTACAGTTCATCACACCCTGGAGATGTCCAATGTGGAGCTTTGGCAACCACTGTGCGCACATCATCCTGCTTAATATTTACCAAGCTCATTAGAATAGAATGGGATTTACTTTATTTTACATTTCGACGAAGGCATATTGGTAACCAATTTAGCTATTTACGGTACTCAGAGACGTGATCGTATTTACGTAGCCCAAATATAAATGGGATACAGAAGTTTTGGAGTCACTCAAGTTTCTCTAATTGTTTCTCGTTAATATCTGGATAGCAAGCATCTGCTTAGTCTAGAATTGGTTGAAGAAGGGAATTCGATAGGGTTGTTTTAGTGACAGTCGGATGGAAATTTCTCAACTTTTCTTTGAAATCCTGACGACGCAAAGATTATCCGCCTTACTTTCTGTTCCTGTAACTCATTGGCAGTATATACGTATTCATTTAATTCCTTGACCTACATGTGATATGGGGGAATCGTCTCGTCGGATCGTATACCCATATCCGCTGGGCTCACGCTTCGACCATTCTCTGAGAGTGAAATATTCCGGTACCCCAGGCATGTCATAGAATGTGGGTGCCGACGTGGTGGGCGAATAATGGGTGGCGGGTGATATGATGCGGGTGTAACCGGCTTTTATCTGACGTGAACAAGATACATCCATAGGCCCGTATGACTATGACTCTTCATAGAATGCTCCACCCGAAGAAGTTTTCAGTTATGAGATTGTACATCCCGCGTAAGGCCGTCTCCGCCCCAAGGTGTACTATCTCAGGAAATATTTTCTATCGAAGGTGGATTGTGTGATGCATAGAGAGCTCATAGAATTTGTTAAAGGTCTAACCCTGTTAGCCCTGGATAACACAGCGTGGCTTGAGTCAGCGGTTTTTGATATCTCTGGACTTGAAGTCATATGGAAGGGTAAAGACCTGCATGGGTGTTTATTTCAGGCTGTGAAGCCGGCTAGCACTGAATGCGTTTCGATGACCCCTTCGGGAAAAACGAGGGTTTTGTCTGTTCTATACAGGATCAGGATATTAAGACGAACAACTACAGGAGGTATATACTGAGAGATAGAACGGTGGATTTGTATCGTTTGTGCCACCGTCCCGGTGGGTCTCTATTAATAAAGTTGAAAAGCCATGTTCGCATAAACGAGTCATCGAGAAAAGCGTAAGGTAGCGCAAACCGATATCTTGCATTATGGTGTATGAAATAGTTTTTTTTGTACACAAAAAAACATACAACATTTCTTGTAGAATATACTACTTCCGGGCTGTTTGGTTGTTTGACAACATTTCTATTATTTTGAAGTTAAATTAGTTCTTGATTTTTTTCTGTAACTTTTCTAGTATTAGTTCATATTCCGGGCAGTTCCAAATGTTTTTATGTTAACTCGGAAATAATGATCGAATTTATCAGTAATTATTTGCAAATGATATTTGATGTTTTCTTGCACGCTATATCCTTGAACGAAAATTTCAAATTTTATTTTGGCGGACCATAGGGTTGCTCTTGCGGATCACTGCCAATGGACCAACCACCTGTCGGGGTCTTGCGGACCACCGGTTGGGAACCACTGGTCTGATGGGACATAAATGATGCCAAATGTCAAGTTTTTATATACTCAACGCAGTGTGTGTTGTCATTATATAATCATCATGTTGATAATTTGAATAAAAATGTTAAATCCATTTAAATTTACATCTACGAGTACATCTACACTAATAATATTATAAAGAGGAAGATTTGTATTTTTGTAGAAAGCGAATAAACTTAAAAACTACTGGACCGATTTAAATATTCATTTACCGTTAGAAATTTGTGGTAGAAATTTGATGACACAAATTTGTCACAAACTTAGGCCGGGTAGGTACCACCGTGCACGATTGCGAAATTCCTCCATAGTAATCCAATTTCGGTTTGAGCGTTCAGAGGTCAGCAAGTGCATAGCCGGGCAGGGGTATTGTGGTTGCAGCAGTAGTGGGACCGGTGGGTGTCACGCGGTGTTGCGACGACAATCCTCTTTTGATGAGGCCGTCAAGCTGAGTGCCACCATTGTTAACATGGTACGTGTATATATATAATGGTGACTCTCTTTCCTAAGACTTTACCTTCAGCTTACCATCAGGCGAGGTGAAGTCAAATCGACGTTTCCCAAATATATTAAAAAAAAAGAAAGCTACATTATCACTGAGTAACTTAGGCTATATTTTATTCCTAGAAAAAAAATTTAGAGATCCTTAGGAATTCATACTAAAACTAACCCAGGATGTAAAAAAAATAAGTCATGAATTGTCTTTCATCGCATGCGCTGCGGAAAAAAATGATAGAACAAAAAAAAACTATAATCCCCCCCTCGGGTTTGGGAACCACGGTGTCCCCGTCTTGCCCCGGTTTGGGGGAGGGGCGCTAGTCGCCCCACCATCCCGGCCTGCTTCTGCTGGGGTGACAGGTGGCCTCACCCGCCACCCCCAGGCCTGCGCTCATGGAGGACGGAGGTCGTTAAGCGTTATAATAGGAGTACCTACGCAGAAAGTTCACCAGTCACTTTCGGTCTCACGTAATAGGATGCGAGGCCTATTGCCGTGATGGGAGACACCAAGAGTCCCAACTGTCTTGTGATTAGATTCTATTTACCCCTTCGGGAACATACAGGTGAGTAACATTTTTATTTAGTTAGTCAGAAGCACTCGTAACCGGTGGCCTTGCATGAAAATTTTAATGACGGTAAAGACGGTGTACTCTTTGTAGTTGCAAGGACAGAAGTAAATGGCGGGTTGATTTCTGTTATGGTTCCCTTCAGTTCCTAGAAATAATGTTCTCACCCATCTTTCCCGCATAGTCAGCAACTCTGCATGCAACGCCTCAAAATATTACAGGTTTGTTATTTTTTTGTTTGATTCCGGGATCCGTTAGTGAAATGTTAAGAAGTGGCAATTATTTTAAAAGCAATATTCGTACCCACTCCCCACTTTTCCGGCCAAATAGTTGGATTTCAAAATTTACATCTAAGTTAGGCTTCACAAGTTTACGAGTAATAGTCGACCAACTTATAAAATGTATAGTAAAAGTTAAAAAAAAAACAAAAATTATCATTTGCACGTAGCCCGACACGGACTCGGCTGGTTTTTTAATTTTATGTTGTCTCAAGTAGAGACTTTCTTATGAAACACGATTTGTTATTATGTAACATAACTCTGAGATTATATAGCAGCAGGTACTTTATAATGCCTGCGGGAAACCTTCGTGTCAAACTCTGGAACAATCTAGAGGGCGCACAAGTGTCAGAACCCATAAATTGTATGTATGTATAGTGGATTAAGTTTTAGCCGGTTTACACATACACATAAATAATCCCTTCTAAGTACTTCTACTCTTAGCGAATTCAATTTATATACCCTGTTTCGACATTCCGGTTACATGACGCCTGTAAGTCAGTTCAATATCTAAAGTTTTGATATTTTAAGAACTAAGCCGTCACCTGTAATAATGTTTCCATTTTAAAACCATGCTATATTCGATTATATTGTTTAAGTATGCTAAGAATTTCGATTCGATTTTCTCTATGAGTGGCACTCGAATTAATGTTACGATGCACTCGAATGCTAGTGCATGTTCCAGCGAAATCAGAGCGGGATATTCATTACGCAATATTTTTCCCCATTCTGGAGGGAATCGCAATGAAGCGTATATAGAGGAAAAACGGCGAACTTCGTTTCACAAACAAAGCGTGCGCCTGAAAGCGGCCTGTGAAAAAACATTTTCATTGTGTCTGCGAGTCGCTCGATTTTTAATCTTCTCTGCGTCCTTCTGTAAGTTTATTGTGAGCTTTGCGAATCAGTTGGTGAACGTCAGTAGAACCTGCGATTGTCATCGTCCTTTGAATATGTACTCGTATGAACTTTGCTATCTTTAATTACGTTCTAATGCTGCTGATGTTCTGTACTAAGTTCTTAAATGACTTGTTCAACCTGTCCATTTTACCTGACTGCGCCAGTTAAGATTGAACCATGAAAGGTACTGTGATTTTTTTTCATTTAAAAATAAATAAATAATAAATAAATATTGTACGACAAAGTACACAACGCCAACTAGACCCAAACTAAGCAGAGCTTGTCATATGGGTTCTAGAATGCGGATAAACATACTTAAATACTTTTTTTTTGTAAATAAATACGTATTACATAGAAACATCCAGAGCAATGCAAATATACATATTTGCACTGAGCGGGAATCGAACCCGCGACCTTTGACTTAGCAGTCGAATGCACTACCGCTGCGCCACAGAGGACGGGTAAAAAAATTATTTACATGGTAAAAAAAGGGTATGCAAATAAATCATTACTATAAACTACACTAACTACAATAATAAACTTAACTATTAAATACACTAACAAACTAGGGTCTGATTTCGCTATTCGACTATCATGTCATGGTTCCTCAACCTTTAAGTGTTGTTGTTATAGAAAACCATCCAGAATAGAATATCATGAACTTTATAAACCGTAGAACGTATCTTGCGATATCGTAATTTGATGTGAGTACAGGTGACGGGGTGGTCTTTGTATACTGGTTGTAGCATGTGTGAAAGTCAAGGATCCACATGATGCTCGTCATGTCATGTATTCATAACGATATTGTGACGTGAACGCTTTCAAGATACAGTCCGCATTGATCAGTACTGTGGTGAATTGTTCGGGTAAACAATACATATTGTGAGTTTTGAAAGCGGTCGGTACCTATGATGTTCATCATATCTCTCACTGAGTATTGTTAGCAACGCGTGTTTACAAATGCTTCTTTAACCTAGTACTTGCATAGTGTTGGGCTGAAGAAGCTTTCAGGCGGACAAACTGTGAAAACGTTCCACGTATCCTTCTTTGGCCGAATATACACAGCATGTTGAATTAAAGAAGCTTTTATGGGGACGAATTGTGTTATTGCGTTGCAGATGCTTCTTCGGGCCTTTGAGCCAACGTTCAACGCACTCCCTCGCCATGCTTGTCCCTGTCGCTTGCCGCATCTTGCGTCGCCCCATAAATTATAATTTCGACACTTCGCCTTAAATAAAATTATTTTTATGTTGAAAATTTATACGTATTTTGTTAAGTATAGAGGAATGGTAGCTATTTGATTTTAACTATGAGTGAGTGGAAAGTGAATAGGTATTCTTCTATCTTATGAATTGGTGAGCGACGTCATTCTTACGCGGGCGGAGCCGCGGGCAACATCTACTAGTATATAAAATCAGCTTCGCTACTTTAACATAGGTTTTAGGCAAAGTGGCCACCACCGCAAAAATGCACTCATTCAATCTTCTTGGAATATATTTATTTCTTCTTTAAATTGTATTAATTGTATTTTGAATACCCTGGGATCATACTTCATCAGTGATATTGAAGACATTGAAGCTGAAATGCGTACACAAAAAAAACAAGTTTTTCGTATGGATACCCCCCCCCCCCCCCCCCGTCCAGCTGGTCGCCCCGCAGCTCCGGCTAGCTTCTACTGGGATGCCGGCGGCCTCTCCTGCCACCTAAGACGCGCGGCGAGTATGTTGCGGGCTCGGCGGGCCGGAAGAGTTCTAAATCTCTCCCGGCGGCGGCCCACGCGCTCGCGCTCCGCACTATTGTTCCTTCCTGATCCGATGCAGGTGGTCCCCGAAGCTGGCCTTACCGGAGATCACCTGCGTCTCTCTAGCCGATCTTCCATGATGGGCCTCACCGAATTGAGAACATATTGCATTTTCCTAGTCAGTTAAAAATAAGTTTCATTCAACAACCGCGTTAATTATTTCGCGAGCCGCGGAATAGCGGCCCAATGAATAAATATGGTAACTTGAAAGTTATTCCGAGAAAAGACTTGGATTACCTACAATTAATAACTACATTGCGTGCTAGGTGCTGCAGTATATATTTTCTGAAGAAAAAGGGGTCAGGGAAAGTAACATTAGTGAAGTTATTTGTAACACTGCAGCGGCTAAATCATTGTAAATTAAATAAAGCTTAATGTGCGAATATTAAAAAAAACATGACTTTATATGGACATGGTCATTTACTTTGCCTACTTAAAACAAATAAATATATCCCGTTCATTGTTATAATAATAAATTAAAATATTTTTATCATGTATATTGTAGATACTTAATTTCATAACTTCATTGTTTGCAATATTTTAGTTTTTTTTACTTAAGTAAATCTGAAGAGACGTGGAGACTATATTGCATCCGTCCGTAAAGTAGGAATGGCTGAAGAGGCACCGCGGTAACCAACGCCCGAGTACCACCACTGCTGGGGCTACTCCGTGCACACGTCGCTTCGCACACTGGCAAAATGCCCAGAGTAGATAGAGCAGCATTTTATCTTCCAAGCAGCCGTCGGAGCGGGAAACCTCACACTGCAGAACCTGGTGCTGGCCATGGTCGAAAGCGATAGTATGCAGAACACCGAAGCCGGCCGTCTCTTTTTGCAGGCAATCATGTATACAAAAGAGTCTAGCACTCTCCCGTGCCATAGAAGACGCATCAGGCGGTGGAGATCGCAGAACGATCACCATCCTCCTTAAACGCGGGCCTGGGGGTGACGGGAGGGGCTAGCCGTCGCCCTAGCAGAAGCAGTCCCAAGGTGGCGGGGCGTCTCTCAATAGGGGAGGGGGAAATTTTGATCCCACGTAACCAGGGACCCAAACTGTAACCGTAATAAAGTGTTTTAACACTGTTTTTTGATACTGTTTTAGAAGAAAACCATTTATAAATGTAACTGATACTAAAGTGTACCATATTCATAGTGGTACCTTTTATAAATGTGTTAATAAGTGTAACAGAAATAAAGTCCTAAAGTACTTGGGGGTGTACAAAATACCTTTATTTAAAAATTTAGATTATAAATATAATAGGATAGTAAATATAGCATTTTGGTTAACACTTATTAACACTGTTTACAGATAAATATCTGTTACATATATATAACTTTTACACAATTGAAAATGGTAACGATTAACAGATTTAATATAACGGTTTTACATAAAAATAAAACCGACATTATGTGCCGAGAAGGAAAGCATACAGTATCGATTGAAGAAGAAGCTGTCTATACTTAGCCATAAATGCGGTCTCTATGGTTACGTTTCACCTGACGTTTGATAGATGTCAGCACTGTCAAACCAGCAAGGCGGGCATCGCTGTCGTTTAGATTGTCATAGGCTTCACCAGGAAGATCTTCCTGCAATACTGTATGCTTTTCTTCTCGGCACATAATATCGGTTTTATTTTTATGTAAAACCGTTATATTGATGTGCCTCTGGAAAGCATACAGTATCGATTGAAGACGTGTTTGTTATCTGCTGGTGACAAATAGAAAACACAACGCTATGATGATTATTATGGATTGAACCGTAATCGGAAAAGGAAATTAGTATTTATAGTTATCATTACTGCAACTGTTACTGTCTTTATTATAGACTATCTATAAAACTTTCAGTACTTCGTGATCGTTATTTATTATACATAATCATTCTATCTATTGGTTAGTTACTATATATTTCCTTGTGCATATTTTAATTATTAAGTTAAGAATCAGAAATATTAACTATCATTTTGAGTACCTCACTGTCTATGACAGTTCAATATTTTAAGAACGGAATTATGATTTTCCTTTGCAAACTCTATTTCACGACAATATTGATTAGAGAATATATTAGAAGACTCAAGTAACCTCGAGATAATATCTCGTCAGCGTAATGAGTCACCTGCCACTAGCAGGAGATGCCGAAATTCGACCATCACGAAGGACAATTTGAAACCAGTTTTTAATTGAAGTACGTGAGGTAGGTTATATTTTATTGTTAACTGCGATGAAGGGACTATTCAAACCACTAACTGCAGTTCTCTTAGAACTATATTTCTCGATTAAAAGTCAAACTAAAGTAACCGACATTATGTCATAATCATGGTGTCTAGATAATCAGTTTTGGTCCGACTGCGGGTAGTTGTATTTGTAGAAACATTGTATTTTATCAGTTATCATAGATGTATCACTTTGAATGTAAAGCAAAGTAAGGCCGTGAATAATAAATTCTGATGCTAATAATGTACTATTATTATATCTATATTGCCTTACAGCACGCTATGACAAAGAGAGTCTTTAAGAGAGCTAGATGTAACCCCTCCAATTCGGGGGAACTATTCCATGTAAATCGGGGATTCCATGTTCATGATGATTGTACTAATTCTGGCTTAGCGACTCTTATTACTTTAATGTTATATTTTAATTTTGCTGTTTTACGTGATACAGTTAGAAATTGCCCACATTCCAACTTACCCGAGCATCTAAGCTCTAAAACCTGACACGAATCAATAACCAAAATTTGAGAAATGTGAAATCGGTCCTCTAAAGATTACAAAAACATTCATACGTTACTAATTTATTTCAATGTAATATGATCGTTTGTAAATTCCTCAGTGCTCAGCAACTTCCGAGGGTTACCATACAAGAATTATCCTGTAAGAATGGTTTTCTTGTAAAAATAGATACATTAAGAATGATACTATGTCCACAGGTTAAGGAAAGTAAGGGCTTTCCAGCTTTATTTTTGACCCCCCCCCCCCAAGGGGGGCGAGGACCCGACGTTACTACGTCTAATAAGGTCCCCGACGGGATTCAGATTTAAAGCTAGTTTGAGCTTTTTAGCTCGAGTTCCAGAGCTTCGCGTGTTCTGGTTTTCGAATCTTGAGACTCGAAAGCCCGGACGCACTCTGTAGCTACCTCTAGCGAAGAAGAAGCTACTTCCAAGCACTGTTCAGGTATGCTGAAATTCTGGGCAATAGGGAGAGTGGCGGGTTGGGACCCTTGTTACTAGATAGTCCCATTGTTTACGAAAGGCAGCCTTCGATCAGCAGTTTATATACACAGATGTGTTCACTGCTGAAACGTAATTTTATCTTTGTTCGGTTAAAGCTAACTTCCCCAAAGACTGCCGCAGTCGCTTGAGTCAGGAGATGCCATTCAATCAGCGACTATCCTCATTACAGCCTGTCGGCTATTATGTTGTATCTGCTTGGCACATAAAGTGATGGAAAAGTTATCTGAAACTTGCCTATGAACTGTAATAGTTGGGGTTAGTATCAGTAAGGCTGGAGATTTCATCTCTCCCCCTGCTGGACATAAATACAAATTGACTCAGCACATGCGGCTTCTGCAATGTTGAAATGGATGGCAGGCTTCTTGTGAATAGGTACTGTGTATGTGGCTCCGTACCACCAGCTCGTCTCTAGGCATCTAACATTGTGGGACCAGCTGTATTGTCGTGGTTAACAGAAATATCTAGGTAGTAACATTTGTATTCGAAGACACTCCTGGCTAGTATTATCAGTCTTTCTATGTGCTAATCTGTTTGGTTGCCACTCTGTCACGAAGTTTTTGTTCGGTGGATCTCCACAGTCCAATATGTGTGAAGCCAGGCCGATTGGTCCGCGTATATAGGGATTCCAAGCACCTCAAGGCTTCCGCAGCCTCAAGGCATAACTTGGCTTGGTCTTGACTGACCAATAGGCAATTGTATTAGCATACTATAGGCCTATATCCCTTTGCATGCAGGGTCTCCGCGACCCAACATGCTACAGAAGAAAGAAGGTGTAATGCTGAAGTCAGACCGAATGGCAAGCATGTATATAGTCCAAGTGCCGCACTGCTTCCGCAGCCTGAAGGCATAACTTGGGTTGGTCTTGGCTGACTAATAGGCAATTATGTAAACACATTAGAGCCTAACATCCCTCTGCACGCTGGGTCTCCGCGACCCAAGGTGTCTGGAGCCAGACCGATTGGTAGCCATAAATAGGGATCGGCAAAAGAGAACATCTAGGACGGGATCATACAAATTGCTTAAAAATTTTAATCGAATAAATAGGGATTCCAAGTGCTTCCGTAGCCTAAAGGCATAACTTGGCTTGGTCTTGTATGACCAATAGGCACCCCTATATCCCATATAGGGGTGCCATGAAACAGCTTGTAGGCATAAACAACTTGTAGACATAAATAGGGATTTCAAGTGCCTCACGGCTTCCGCAGCCTGAAGGCATGGTCTTGTATGACCAATAGGCAAGCCCTATATCCCTTTGCGTAGGGTCCATATAGGGGTGCCATGAAACAGCTTGTTGTAGGCATAAACAACTTGCAGGCATAAATAGGGATTCCAAGTGCCTCAGGGCTTCCGCAGCCTGAAAGCATAACTTGGCTTGGTCTTGTATGACCAATAGGCAAGCCCTATTTCCCTTTGCATAGGGTCCATATAGGGGTGCCATGAAACAGCTTGTTGTAGGCATAAACAACTTGTAGACATAAATAGGGATTCAAAGTGCCTCACGGCTTCCGCCGCCTGAAGGCATAACTGAATCAACTTGTTATACATATTGATTTTAAAGTCTCCCTGTTGGAGAAAATCTGGTATAAAAGAATGAGTATTCAGACGAATATGTTTTACTTTTACCAATTCGTTCAGTTCTCAAAGATTGAGAGCCTAGTCCCATCACTTTTCTTCCAAAGTAATAGTTACGAAACTTATTAAACGAATCTTAATGAGGACTGGTTGTACTGCTTGTGAAAGAACAGGATGACATTTTGTTGGCATTGATAGTTTTCTTGTATAAAGCTTAATAAAAAATAAGACCCACTATGAGGTGGAGTAAACGGCGCTAGTTTTGTTTTATCAAATAAAAATAAGTACATATATCCTTCTTGAAGGCATATCACTATTTTTTGTCTGAAATTTCGTTGAAGTTTCAATACATTACAGAAATATTGTTAAAGAGGGTAGATTTTAACACTGAGGGATTATTATGAACCTAGTCCATAATGGCTTAGTAAATGGGCTTTCCCTTTGCGCCATAGTGTCTTCTATTGACGCCCAAAAAAATATATATACCTTCTTTAAAGCATTTGTCTCATCGTTAATTTTCAAATAGCAAAAGCACGGAAATGCTATTCATGGCTGTCGATTCTCTCTTATAATATATTTACTGCCACGTGGCAGTGTTAACCTGTTGCAGTTTTATCAGCTAGAGCAATCGTTTCTCATCAGGTTGAGAATTTTTTTCCACGATAAAAGCAGTTTAATAAGACCATTAAGTCTAACGATTTAAATCGACGGATTTGCAAACATTATGTTATAAGTCGACTCAATTACGTGGTCCTGTTTGTATTCGCGTTAGTTGTACATTGTTTGTGCAATATTAAATTTGTAATAAAACTGACCTTGTCGTATAACGCATCGATCCAAGGATTAATCGTTACCTGTGCAACACGTTATTGTTTCCGCCTGGCTGGTCCATCTGGCTCCGAGTACTCTGACCCACTGTCCGATGAACTGCTACTTGACGGCGACTCTTGTTGTAAAGAGGCCAGTAAGGACGTCGGGGATTCCGATAAAATCGATCGCAAGGCATTGGGTGCCCTGTTGACGTCGTAGCTATTCGCTATTTTAAGAAATATTACTAATATTTTCGACTTCGCGATTGAAAATATATGAGGAAATAAACGCAATGTCAAATTATGTAACACTTTGGAACACAATACTTTTCAATATATTAGGGATCAAGGAAGTATTTAGAGATAACGATCGCACGCGGCGAAAGTATACAACGCTATGACAATCTAAGCGACAGCGATGCCCGCCTTGCTGGTTTGACAGTGCTGACATCTATCAAACGTCAGGTGAAACGTAACCATAGAGACAGCATTTATGGCTAAGTATAGACAGCTTCTTCTTCAATCGATACTGTATGCTTTCCAGAGGGACATCAATACCACATTTATAAGTGTAACACTTTCATTCTGTAACCTTTTCATAGTGTAACCCAAATAATTATGTAACTTTTATGAATGTGTTTTAAGTCCCTGCACATAACACGTTGGGTTGCCTATGTTGGTGGCCAAGACCGGTCAGTTTCTCTGGGATATCTTTTCTAAGGCACACAAAATTCCTCGGCCACATAGGCAGATATGACGAAATACCGTGCGGCTTTAGTTGATTCGAGTCCGACATACCTTCCTCCTTGTTAGCTCCGGTTAGCTGAAGCCCGAGGGCTTTTCAGCACGCAAAAAAGAGGCTTTGTTAACTCACAGAGTGAGCAAAATATATGCTAACCCGTTAAATATGTAATTCGTTACGGACTAAGAAATTAGTCTACAAGAAGTTCAGGACATGATTATTTGTTCTGAAGTGGAAATTAAGGTGCACAACTGCGGTGAGACTGAACCATTAATCTGAGTCAGTAGGTTACCCATCACAAGTTTTAAAACGTAAAACTATTCTCATTGTGCAACTGGTATTAGAGTCATGAAAAGTTAAGGAAACAGAAAAACCTGATCTTAAAAAGTATCAGAAGACTTAAATGTTATTGTATATTTTGCACCTTAATTGAGACCTTTCGATGACAGCTGGCAGTTGAGCATTTTTATGAAGCGTTAGATGGCGCTGCTCTAAGTATGGAATTTTTTTTTACTTCTGGCTAGCAAAACGCAAACGCAACGCTTCATGACAATGACACAAGCTAAGGAGACCGTATTTATGATCTGTGGTACTTTCCTATCATAAAAAACACTTCGTGCAGTAAATCACGATTTTTATCGTCCAATAAAAATTCTTAAATTCTTCTTTAAATTCTTTAATCAAGCTTGATTTAATTCCGCCTAGGATTAATCTTGACATCTTGTTCTGTGATTTGATTTTCAAAAACTGATAATGCGTGGCCCTTGCATTGTTCACGGATGCAACAACGACAGGATTCACCTGCTGCCATCTGAAATAACTTTGAGGGCCAAGTGGATAGAAGCTGCAAAGCTTGACACTATAAAAACATTCGGACGAATCATGAAAAAATATACATTCTTATGTTTTAAAACATTGATATGTGGTATTGATTGATATGGCCTTTCCACAGTGTGAACAGCGCCATCTATCGAGACTTTGAAAACGCGTTTGAAAGGTCCCAATTGTTTGTCTTTGTAGAGGGTTGTCAACCAAAAACCTACTGACTATAGTGCCAAGTATTCATTGGATACTAATTTTCGCAACATTTATATAGGTATGAAGTGTATGATATGAACTGTTTTAAAATCTCATCATCTGAATAAACATATATCGTATAAATCATTAAGAGGTTTAACTGTCATTGTCAATTTGTTGTCAAGTTTGTGTGGTAATCAGGGTTGGGCATATTTGAATCACTTGTAATAAAAATACGTATTTGGTATTTGTATTTTAATTGCTTGCTCAAAATGTAATTTGTGACTCATTCCTCAAATACCTGACACCGAGATATTTTGTAGTTATTATTTCAAATACTTATAGCTTCAAAATACATTTAAACATAAATACATTTAACGTTAATTTAGAGATCTTAAATAATGTTAACAGGGACACGGTTTTTAGGGTTCCGTTTTTTTTTTTTTTTTTTTTAAAAAGAATATTAGTAACCGAAATTACTAATATTCCCCCTAACCCCTCCAGCTAAGCTAAATTGCTTGTGTTAGGAGTGGGTTCACGTCGGTAGTGTTATGGCCAGGATTCGAACCCGGGACCTCTCGATCGTAAGGTCGACTCCTTAACCACTAAGCAGGCAAAAAACGGAACCCTTATAGATTCGTCATGTCTGTCTGTCTGTCTGTCCATCCGTATGTCACAGCCACTTTGTTCCGAAACTATAAGATCTATGCTGTTGAAACTTGGTAAGTAGATGTATTCTGTGAACCGCATTAAGATTTTCATACAGAAATAGAAAAAAAAACAATAAATTTTGGGGGTCCCCATACTTAGAACTGAAACTCAAAAATTTTTTTTTTCATCGAAGCCTTATGTGTGTGGTATCTATGGATAGCTCTTCAAAAATGATATTGAGGTTTCTAATATCATTGTTTTCTAAACTGAATAGTTTGCGCGGCAGACACTCCCAAAGTGGTAAAATGTGTGTCCCTGTAACTTTTAAAATAAGAGAATGATAAAACTAAAAAAAAATTATGATGTACATTACCATGTAAACTTCCAACAATAATTGGTTTGCCCGAAATCAAGTAAGTAGTTTTTTTTAATACGTCATAAATCGTAAACCGCAATTTACCTTTCATTCAATCAACTCAAATATAAAAATAAAATAAAAAAATCATTATTATTTTACTTGCTGCAACGGAACCCTTAATGGGCGAGTTCAACTCGCACTTGGCCGCTTTTTGTGAAGAGGGACAGTGATTAACCACAGCTGTCATAAATGGAGTTAGAGTTGGTCAGTTTCCTAAATGATAGAAGCAAAGAGTTTTCCATTCTTGAACGCTCTCCAAATATAAAAAAAGTTTTCGTACAATTTAACACAAGTTTGTGTTAATGCCTGATGAACACAAACTTGTGTTAAATTGTATGAAAATCGTAGTAGAAAAATGGTTTTCTTTAGCAGGTTTTATTCATTATCCAACAAGACACTGTTTGCCTGACTGTAGGTACATTAAAAAAACGAGTGTTCATGAAAGGAAACTCTGGTGGTCTCACAAAATGTATCTTCTTTAAATTAATCTTCTTTTACTCTGCTTTTAAACCCATGCAGGGCTGAATTATTTTTCGTTCTAAATAATAGTATTTTGTAATTTGTATTTTTTATTTCAAATAAAAATAGCTGAAATACTCTATTTTTTATTTCAAATACATTTTTTTTTACGTGCGGAAATAATTTTATTTCAAATACATCACTTAAATATATTTAGTATGTCGTATTTAAAATATTTGCGAGATAGTATTTTTTAATTTGTATTGGTAAAGCGATGGCCGTCAGAGTCATCAGGGGGTATCGCACGATCTCCGTCGAGGCGGCATGTCTCCTAGCCGGGACCCCTCCATGGGACCTGGAAGAAAGAGCCCTTGCGATGCTGTACCAGTGGCGCAAGGAGGCGCTGGAGCGGGGCCATAGGCCGGAGCCCCGAGAAATCAGGGCTCAGTGGTCCCAGCTCCACCGGGCACTCATGGAGACATGGAGGGTGCGACTTGAGCACCCAAGGAGGGCAGAATCCACCATTGCGGCGGTGAGACCGATCATGAAGGAGTGGTTGGAGAGGGACAATGGGGACCTCTCCTACCGGATGTGCCAGATGGTTACCGGACATGGGTGTTTCGGTAAGTATCTGTGGCGCATCCACCGGGAGACAACGCCTCAGTACCAGCACTGCGAGGATCCTGGCGAAGACACGGCGCTCCACACGTTGGTGGAGCGCCCTGCGTGGGCGAGTCAACGCCGGGATCTCGTTGCGGTCCTGGGCGTGGCCGTTCTCTCGTTGGAGACCATGATGAGGGCCGTGGTCTCCGACGGGAGCAAGTGGCACGCCGCCGCCTCTTTATGCGAGCAGGTAATGCGCGCTAAAGAGACGGCGGAGAGGGAGCGGGAGAGAACCCTGCCCCCCGAGTTTCGCAGTCTGCGGCGAGGACGCCGCAGACTCATCTACGCCCGGGACTACCGACCTCCATGATCGGGGCCTGAGGACGGCAGTTGGCCGACTCGCCGTCCTTACAGAAGCAGGCCGTGGCGGAGGCGTGTCGTGTGTGCCCTACACACGCCTGCCAACTCACCGAAGCGGGATAAAACCCGACCCCACCAGGCGCGGCCGCGGTGGCGGCCAAAGTCCGCCGGCAACCCTTGGGTTATCCTTTCGAGTGCTTACCCGGGGTGCCCGGCAACGGAAACTTGGGGAGGACACCGTGCGGTTTTAATCGAGACACGACCTAACCACCCCCGCTGGCCGGCGGGGGGTACCCGAAGGGATTTCCGCACGTAAAAAAAAAAAAGTCCTTTTTGAAAGTTCCTTTTTGTTACACTTACTGGTTTACACGCTTATAAAATAATAATGATCTTGGCGTTACGAGACTATTTAAATGTCAATTTGACATTATTCACGCCTGTTTATCCTCAAAGGTGTATTATCACTCTATTTTCGTGAACTACTTTTGTTCGGTCCCACAGAAAATGAAGCGATCCTATTAACATCCATCATAACCATCAACGTTTAATCAAAGGCTAATGGTTTACTATCCCGATGCCTTTATTTTTGAATAATATTTGATTATAATTAAAGAGTACGAGTAAAAGATTCAGTACTTTACAAAATCTATTACTCAAATTAAATAGCATAATACAAACGTTTTAAGAAATAAATTTCAACCAGTGGCACTCAGGGTGAGTCAAGAATTATGAATAAAACATAGCACACTTCTTAGAACGAACGGCTATCTGTCTTTCGTTGTAAGGCAGCACCTATCTATTATACAAGGTGTTATTGTACTTTCTGCCTTATGGTACATCATTCTGTGGACCCCAGAGGGCCATTGAAAGAGGATTGAGTGTATTGTTAGTATTTTGCTTTATTGTTTTCTTAAGAACCGCGCTTAACAAAGAGTGACGTAGGTGACCCACTCTCAGAAATACGAGTATATTTTCGTCTTCCTCAGGTGTTTATTTCGCGTGCCTTCACGTTCATATCGATAATTTATACTGAGTATATTTAGATGGACAAAATATCATATGGTCATATTGATCAATTCATTGACCGGATGAAACTGTGACCACCAAATAGTCAATAGTTTCCTTGAAATATAAAAATGAGATATTGGGTTCATCTTCAGCACGTAATATTTTGATAACCGACTGGTGTGTTTAAATCATCTCAGAGATTTTTTTGGGTGGTTTGTCCTAACCACCCTAGAAAAAAAGTATAGACGTACCGCCAGGAGCGAGCACCGAGCCTCATGGGAGGATCGCCCCTTTGTGTCGCAAAAATATCACACCGGTCCTCTACACGAGTATTCCTTTATGAATGGTAGTGAGTACACAACTGGGTTCAAGGTATATATGTTGCGCTGGTATATATGTCATGATTTTGGCCGATATTTTGCCAAGGTCGATGTGGCCTAAGAGAAGGAATACTCGAAAAATTAACCCTTTACCAACCCATCTGGCCAGCGTGGTAATGGTAGGTCAGAATTCTCACAATGGAGATGAGCCAAAAAAGACCCCAGATCCCGTAGGTCCCGCTATTCCCGGCCATGGTAGCGGTCGTGGTAACGGCGAGGCAGGGGTTGTGATTAATCTCCGTATTAGGCTACCATTTTTTTTTATCAATGTCAGGCTCACGTTTGGCCTCTATCTCACCGGGTCGTAAGTGATGATGTGGTCTACGATGGATCAAATTTGCCTAGAAGGAACCTATTCACTCGAGTCATGAAGATACCGAGGTTATAACTTACCGGAAACACAGACTCAGATCAACGACTGGCAACAACTGGCATATACTGGGGTTGTCTGACATTCCCTGCCATGACAGACTCATATCTGAGATTCGAAAAACAGGGGGAGAACATGCTTACCCTTGAGTCAGGCGAGCAGGCCATTGAGTTTTGATCAGCTAGGGAGGCATAGGTTTTCTGGTCAAGAAGGATCTCATAAGTAGCCCTTATTAAAAAGCTGGTACGACGTGACTTCCGACGCTACAATACTCGCAAAATAGAGACTGCGATCGAACCAATCGGGGGTTGAAAGTGTTCGCTCAGTAGTTGGAGAGACCACATCTGACAAAGCTTAATACTATGGATGGCAAAATCATTACCTCAAAGTTCGAGATTCTCTAGGAGGTAGAGAAATTCTACAGACAGCTGTGTGCATCAGGGATGATAAAACAGACGAGATACAGCGATAAAGGCCATAGAGCTTCACTCATGCGCCCCTACCGAGGAGTAAGAACTACAGACCCATCTCACTCCTGAGTCATGTTTACAAATTGTTCTAGAGAGCCGTTCGAGAATCGTCACAAACCGCCTTGCGAGTAAGCTCGATGAGTTCCAGCCACCGGAACAAAGACATCTGACAAAGAACTAAAATTCCCGACATAACTCGCAGAATACGCCAGCTGAAGTGGCAATGGGCTGGCCACATCTTTCGAAGTCCTAGAGTGGAGATCACGAGTCGGCAAATGGAAGGTGGGACGCCCCTGAGTCAGGTGGACTGACCATCTTAAAAAGGTAGCTGGCATGGACTGGATGCGGAAGGGTTAGCAGGTATGGCACACATTGGGAAAGACCTATGTCCGGCAGTGGGCTGCGATAGGCTTATATAATTTGTTGTTTGTATCTTAATACAGACAACAAATTATATAAGCCTATGTGTGCTACACACTTATGTGTGCAAAATATTGATAGTTTACGGTGAGCGCTACCAATTAGCGCCACCAACCATCACCACCGGTGGGGCAAAGCAGAAGCAACCCTTATGGTAGAAGGCATTAAATATAACTATTAAATAATATAAACTGTACCTAACAGTTTTGAGAATAAAGTATTATTCTCATCGTTCAATCTTGTCGTAAATAGCAAATTCGTACCGAATTCGTATATTCGTATCATCATAATCAAGCAGTCTTAAAGAAACAATTGCAAATATTTCAGATAATATGACAAAATGATAGGAGATGCGCGATTAAAATCTTAGTATCCATTAAAACCAGCAATGGGTTTTGTAGAGGACACCCAATGGCCTCTCCTATTCAGATTTTGTAATTATACACAATCTGATTGTACAAAGGTTTTTAAGAAGTCAAGATTTATTGAATTTTTACAAAAATTGCTACTAAATAAATGAATAAAGGGTAGTCGCACGAGTAACTCTTTTAAATATATGTTTTAAGAATATTTTACATGCACCGGTAATTGCTGAATCTGTAAATGGTGGGCTGTGTTCTTGTTTGTGTCTCATGCGGTTCTGCCCTCCGCTGAGTGATCGGAGACGGTTAAAATGTTAACAAATTACAAACTAGACCAATTATATATATCTAATTATTTATCTAAACGCAGATCTACATTCAGTGGTTAGTTTTACATTAATCTACAAGGACACACTAAAATATTCACCACTGCCACAAACATGGCTGTCGAATCTATTTACAGATAAACAACATCAGTAGGCACAGGTATCAAAACCACACAGCCATTACAAATAGAATTACTACGAGTACCGAAACGCTGCCGCGCTGGGCTGAAACTCGTTGGTTAGTTCAATTTTGGAACTAGTATTTTTACTTTATTTAAATTTCGAATGAATACACTTTAAACGAAATTCAGGGGTGATAGGTTTGAGTGAATAAACAAAATAAAAAATACATACCAGAAGTGAAACAGCATCGCTTTTAAAATCAAATACTGAAGTACTATTTATAGCCGTGGTTTAAATGACCTAATTCCTAGGTATAAAATACAGATCTCCAGTAATAAACAATAGTGAAGGAAGTCTAAGTCCATCCATCCAACCTTTTTGCGGTCCCATGTTAAGGTGGTGTGGTAAAGATATAGATGTTAATAAACTGCAGGAATGATTGTGGTGAACTGCATATGCGTTGCGTTGCGACACGTCAATCCTGATTTTTAGAAAGATTAATTTCATTCCTGCATTTCATGAAAGAAATAACCAAGAATATGCTCCGACGTTTACAAGCACTAATTGCAGCAAGAGTCGGCACAATGAAAAATTTAATTGTATTTCTAACATACATAATATAACATAACTTCACGCCTGTATCCCCGAAAGGGTAGGCAGAGGTGTAATACACACCCACGATTCGCCAGTTATGTTAAGGTCCCAATGTAATAGGGGGCGAGCCTATTGCCATCTACCAGGCACATTATTAAGCGAGCGATAATTAACAATCATTAATGCACACATAACTACGATAAGTCAGAGGTGTGTACCCGGGGCGACTGGGGATCGAACTCGAGACCTCGTCTCAGCAGTCCGTTACGTACGCCACTGGGCTATCGCCGCTCATTAATTGTATTTCTATGTTAATATATATTTTGTGAAAACTATATATGTACGTTTAGAAATGTAATTTGCTGGTTTCTTGGTTACAGGCTGATAAATCAAAATATTACATCACTCAAACATTTTAAATGCTAAAGTTGCTAATAAGTCAAAGTCGAAAATGTAAAAATGTACTGTCCCTAATAAGTTGGCCACCCATTGTACATAATAGTATGGTACTACAGTTTATTCTTACTGGAAGAAGCGTGGCTCACCAGTTAATAAATAACTATTTACGTGGTAACAGTCAATTGCATGTTTATTTGCTTACCCCTCCAAGAATCAACTTGCCACTTTTAATTAAACGTTGGTGTAGGAGTAGATGAACAATAAACAATATCCACATGCAAACTCGTTGCAACAAGTACAAGTACAAGAGAAGACAGGGTTTTTTATAGAGCATTGAATTGTTGAGTATTAAATTTAAAATTAACTGTGTTTCTACCAAATAATATTCACCAGTATATTCTATGTATCTACCCAATAAGTCTGTCAATTTGAGGGATTGGGGCGGCACAAATTCGTCAAATGTTACTAAAGAGGTCTAAAAGGGTCGGGTAATTTCTTTCAAAAAGAAAAGGGACAATATTTCAAGATGCGGTGATAATAGCTGAAAAATAAGGAAATCCATTTTAAGAGTAAATGCCATTGAGTTTTGATACACGTGCTATAATTTTTTTGACGCTTGATATTGTCAACGGGTGTGTGCTAGAAAACCTCCCTGTGGTGCACCCTGGGCAACGGAAGCGGCAACTCCTCTCCTTCGATAGAGAGAGGTGTTGCTGCTTCAGTCTGATATTCTGCCAAGGTCGAATTGGCCTAAGAGACGGAAAACTCGAATCAAATTCTCTGCCAACCCGTCTGGCCAACGTGATAGTAGTAGGCTATAACCCTCCCATGATAAGAAGCCACAACAAAAGGCCCCCAGTTCCCGGTGGTCCCGCTATTCCCGATAGGAGATAGAACTGGGTCGCATAAACTTGCACATATTGGGGTTGATCGACATCCGAAGACAGGGGAAGGACACGATAACCCTTGAGTTAGGCGACTTATTCTACTTCAGAGGAGGTGGTCAGCTCTTCCAGGGAGGTGTCGGTTTTCTGGTCAAAAAGGACCTCATTAGCAGCGTTGTTGAAGTCGGTAGTGTGTCGAACCGGGTAGCATACCTTGTCCTAAAAATCACTAACAGGCGTTCTCTGAAGGTGATACAGGTATATGCGCCGACCTCAACTCATCCCGATGAAACCGCCGAGGCCGTGTATGAGGACATTGTCAAGGCAATTAATCATACCGTCAAGGCCACCTACAGCGTTGTTATGGAGGACTTCAATGTCAAAGTGGGAGTACAAGAACACGGCGCAATGCGAATCGGACCCTATGGAGTGGGGCGCAGAAATCACAGATGGCAAATGCTAGTCAACTTTCTCGAATCGCAGGGACTCTTCTTAATGAATACTTTCTTTAAGAAGAAGCCCCATAGGAAGTGGACTTGGCAAAGCCGCGATTCCGTGGTAAGGAACGAGATAGACTTCTTCATTACGGACAGTAACCACAGATTTAGAGATGTCTCCGTGATTAACAGGTTCAATACCGGAAGTGATCACAGACTTGTCAGAGGCTCTCTAAATATCAACCATAAGGCTGAAAGAGTCCATTTATATTGTATCTAATACACCTGAAGTTTGTTATAAGCCAGTAAAAGATAAGTGAATAAGTTTAAAGTTTTCGAATACTTTGTAGGTTCTTACATACGGGAAAAACTGTGCAGAAAATTTAATGAATTTTGAATTATTGTTACACACAGGGAGCTGCGGGCGATAGCCAGTTGCCAATAAATTGCACATAGATCAATATCGACGTAGTTAAATGAATACCCAAAATGTGCGTAACATAAAGTGCTAAGTATACGTAATATTTGAGATAATGTTACATCTTCCTTTTCTGAACATTATATTTTCGTAAGGTCAGAAGAAAATGTGTTAAAACTTGGAATTCAATTTTGAATTTGAAAGTTCTACATAATACCGGCCTTAATCGTAGTGGTAAGTAGAAATAGCTTGAAGAGGCAGTCTATCGTCTATGACGGTATAATGTAACTAGGTAACCTATTTCTGCAGACAATCTGCGGAGATGATGCGGCCTTATTACGTCTTGCGAGTTTCAACATTTTTCTACTCTATTTCTATCCGTGGGGATTGCTTGCTTGTATAGTTCAAAGTTCTTGGATTACTTTTATTTAGAATTGAAAATTTTCACATGTATTAATTTTGTACACCAAGATCAGGGATTTTCAAATAAGGTTTTAATTGTTTAATTGTACGTATCGAGTTTTCCGCTCGATGGGAGTGGGTTTCTACGCGACAATAAAGAAAAAAAAGCCTTATACATGAAGTGACCCTCATTCACATATCAAAGGCAATTCGTATGAAGCACTTTTAGAAGACTTTAGAAACATTAAAAAGGTAATTTGTACTGAATCAAATTTTATTTAATACCTGGCAGTACCATGCTTGCTCAGTATGAATACCGATAAGAAAATTAGTCGTTCCATTCTCATTTCGCATTTTATAAAAAACATAAGACATTTTAACACTTTTATTTCTAAGTATTGATTAATATTTATTGTAGTCCAGGGAAGCAATCCGAGCGGGACTATAAAATTTACGACATCGTCGGCGAACCAACCGACAATTCCTTATTTACGATTAAATAAAATATGATCATTGGATTATTGATAACAAACCTAAACCTTCTGTAAATTCACAATATATTTTCCTCTAATAATGAGGAATAATGGCGGCCTTTAGTAAACATAATTAAAGTTATTGTTGTATTCTACGTATACTTTAGTGATCTTAGATTCAATACCCAAAAATGCTAATAATATGGCGTCATAATGAATAAGTCTATTTCCAAACATCGCATCGCTTGGAATAATATAGGCTGAATATAGATCTCTTATAACGCGGGTATACAGGATGTTTTTGGGGCCCTAAAAAGATTTTCGAGGCCCGAGCGAACCTCACTTGCAATCTGACACACCTGGTGATTGACGGACAAGGCTCTCGGGATTTGGAGATCAGACGTCAGTCGCTTCCATAAAAGCTGTACAAACTGAACCAAAAGGAAAATAAAGAGTAAGCGGACCCCGGGCTCCGAGGCAAAAGCCTTGGATGCAACCGGTAACATCATACATACGACAACGACATAAGTCGAGCAAATCTTTTTTCTTCTGGAAATCTTGCTACAACTGCTCGCCGACTCGGACCTTTAGATATCGGGTTTTAAGGTGGCCCCATAAGGCATTTTCCTCACACCCCGGCCAAGGCCATCTCCGGTTTCGTGATGGCCCCCTCGGGTTTGTAAACCACGGTGTGCCCGGAAAAGGGGGGGCGCGCAACAAGCCTTGGTGCTCATTGAGGACGGAGTTCATTGAGTGACCTCTGACGTCTGAGTCGCCTCCGCACCTCGCGGGCTGCTCTGCGGATCGGGAGAGACCTGAGTCTCACCAGGACCCACCTCGGACCTCGGACACAGCCCACACGCTTACGCTATGCACCATCGCTGTGAGCAAGACGCTGATCGACAGGACTCCCACTCCAAGGGTCGCCACGAGGGCCCGCCTCGGCACCACCCACGCCTGGCACTCCACCAGCGTGTTTAGCTCTGAGTCCTCGTTTGCATCACAGTGATGGCACTCAGATATTGGCTCCTTTCTGATCTGACACAGGTAGTCCCCGAAGCACCCCTTCCCAGAAATCACCTGCCTCAGCTCGTACGAGAGGCTCCCGTGTCGCCTCTCTCGTCAGTCCTATGTGATGGTTAATAGTAATTAATCATAATATATATAATCATAATGAACTTTTTTATCGGGGCCACACTACGGAGACAATATGTTTAACCTACAGAAACTAATAGTAATAATAGCCATGTAAAGTGTCCTTATGGTGAGAAGAGTCTTTAAAGTACTATGACGAACTGTTGTATTGTTAGCTCACTGTTTAGATTTTACATTGTTGTGAACATTGATATTATAAGTAGAATGATATGCCGTGTAGTTTATTTTTTATATACTCCCGTCTCACACTCTTACTTACCATATTTTACGTAGAAAACTTTGAACCCATAATCAAAGACAGCATATAATGTTCATTGTTTATTAAGTTACACCTCATATAGTAATCGAACCCATATTCCTACCATACTGCACTAAAAACTAGTCAGATTCTATAAAACCCTATATATAGTTGTAACGCTGGTTATCTTGTGCAGACATGCGGTAGGCGAGCGTGGTAAAAGTAGAAAATGATGGATGGGCTGTGTGAGAGCAGAGATGAATGGAGTAAATATATATTGTATATCCCATCAAAAACATAAACGTGAAATGAGCGCCAAGTTCAGTATTAAGAATAGGCGTCGTTGTTTACTTCGCCGACAAGAGAAATGAGATCTATATGGGTGCCAAGTTCTGTGTAAAAAGTTCTAAAAATTAAGTTACAGGAACATACAATATTCTAAAATAAATTTATCTACACCCATGCTATAAATCCTCTATAAAAGATTCTGAAACAGTTAGCTTATTGCCAACATTAATACATCCAATGTCATAATAACCATAATATCATCCGAACGGGTGTTATAATGTTGTATGAAATTTCATAATAACACTCCTTTCGCTTTTTCAATCTCTTCCGCGCAAAGGGTTACTCATCAGACAGCCAAATTCTTACCGCCCGATGCGTGGAATCTGTATGAGTTTCAAAAAAAGAACTGTCATTCACGCGCGTTGCATTGCACCACCACAGCGGCGGCGGCGCGCCGTAAAAAAAATTTAAAGCTTATTCGTTCGAATTCGAATTCCCGCTATTTTTCTTCGCTATTATTTTTGCAAATTGTTTTGTTTACTTACTATTTTATAGAGGACACATCATGGGTGTAGATAAAGTCTTGTATGCAACTGTATAATTAGGTATTAAAACACTCATGTGATACTATTATCACACTCAGCTTCGCTTCGTGTGATAAACCCACATTCATGTTTTAATACCCCTCATTATACCACAGTTGCATAAATAACTATTATAACTTTCTTGTTTCTTGGTGCTACCACAATATTTTTACAGCTACAACAGACAAATATTTACAAAATAAATTTATTTCATTCGGGATGTGATTCAAACAAAAAAAAAAGAATAGTTTAAAAAACTAAAAAACACGCTTTTTATAGAAAACCGAACCCCACGCTTTTTTAAAATAAAATACATTTTTTTATTTACACTATTATTAATTTATATTAATTGAATTTTTTTTAAACTATTCCTAATTTAAATTTATTGAAACTTATTTTCTCTTTTTTTAGTACGGTTTTCTATAAAAAGCGTGTTTTTTAGTTTTTTTAAACTATTATTAAGCGTAGCGAGCCGAAGGCGAGCGAAGCGTCTTTGGTTTCAAAGTTGCATTTCAAACAAATGATACTCCTCCGAGACCGTTTGACCGATCTCGACCAAATTTGCCACGGTGATCAAGTAGACATTACTGAGTGTCGTAAGGGGTCGAATGTCCAGTTCGGTCTTACCATCGAGGAATAATCACCAAAAAACCAAATCAATGGAAAAAGTCGACCGGTCACGTTGACCTATTGTTGGATAGGCAAATCTCGCTACGCTTAAGTTTGGGTTGATTGCGAAGCTGGTAACCGTCTTAGCTTATTTCCTACTTTTTTTTGTTTATTCATAAATAAATTATCACGCTGCTGTTGCCACCTATTTCAGAGTTTATAATGTGACATTATTCGCTACTACGTGATACAAAGTTGACGGGATAGATGGCGCTGTTATCAAATATTCACAGAGCTGTCAGTAAATATTTCGCGAATTCATTAGTTTAAATTATTTCGCAAATTGAAAAATGGAATAATTTCCTCAAATTAGTGTATTGTCATCGGTCCTCGATAAATCTACAAAGTTTGAACGAAATCTGGCCGTTTAAAGTGGGTCAAAATCGCGCCTAAAGGAGTCGGTTACAACAAACAGGTGAAGCTAATAAAAAGCGTATAATAATAGCCAACTGAAAAAGCTTTTAACACGAGAAACTAGCAGGTAGAAACTATGATGATAGAAACTCGACCAAGATGGTTGTTAACGTGAATACATAATGAGTACCGATGGTAGAACTGCGAAAGGTATTGCAATTACACAAAGTTTCCAACGGCCGAACTTACTAGCAATTCTCGTCGGCTAATTGATCGGATCTATTATTCAACGTAGAAACTTCTTGAAGGTGTTCAGTTTCGTGCTGTCACAGGTCTATGAATAATCCATCATCTTTATTATTTAAATATATTCTGTTGGTTCCATTCTGTTGGAAGGAAATACATACATAATGGTAAATTTATCGAATCTTAGATGTGTTTGGGTTGGGATTCGAAAACATGTACGATTTGGGCCCATTCTAATATTATACGTTTATTTGATGACATCATAATAATTATGCTTTGCAATTTCGGCATCTGCTATTAAAAATGGTTGGTTCAAGCTCATACGTTAGTAGAATTTCTTTCAACGAACGAGAAGCTTTGGAATGCAATTTCAAGGTGCTTTAAGGAGTAGGTACATGGTTTTGTTTTTATAAAACTTTATATAATTTCTAATCATTGTGTCATGAATGTCATAATAGGAAAATAATTTCAGTATAAGATCTTTTTATAAGCAATTTCTACCTATACTATATACGTATATATGGCTCTGGTTACCTTTTTCGAAATACTTAAATCAATTTGAGGAATTTATCATGTCTTAGTAGACATGATGATAAATGCCTCTAATTGAAATAAACCTATTTTTAACGGATTCTATCGCGGTTTATTTGATGTTATTTTATAATAGTACAGTTTTTAGTATTTGGGCATAGTTACGTTGCTGGTATGATACGGCGTAATGTGCGGAGACCTTGATATATCTGACTCGACTGATATCGGCTCGCATCCGGCTTCCTCCCATCCTTGAATTTAAAAAAATATTTTCCATTAACGGTGATCCGCTTTGCCTATACGCTACAGGAAATGAGACTTATCATGTCCGTTAGGATTACTGAGTTACGGTGTTTTAAAAACTGTTAATAAGTAGGATACGTCGATGTACCTTTACTCGTACGAGAGGAAATTATTACTTCTTTCTTTGTTGCATTTCTTATCAAAGTTAAAACAATGATATTTTTTATTTTAAAGTCAAAGTATAAAATAGTTTATTCTGTTTAGACCACCAAAACGGAACTTACAAAGCGTCAAAAATAAATATGGCCATAAAGTAGGTATATGAATTAAAACAGTTCAGACTTAAAAATAAATAAAATCAGTATCTACATTATGAAATATATCTTCATGGTGTAAGGATAAAAGCAGACTGTAGGCTGTTGTCTCTACCTACCCCGGAGGGAAAAAGGCATGAGAGGTGTGTATCCAATCCAATTAATATTATAAATGCGAATGTTTGTCAATACGTTTGGATGTTTGTTTCTCAATCACGCTGTAACGGCTGAACCGATCTGGATGAAATTTGGTACAGGGATAGACTATATTCTGGAATATGCTATTTAATAGGCTACTTTTATCTCTGGAATAGGCGAAGCCGCGGGCAACCTAGCTGTTGTCCGCGTGGAATCAATATTATGTGATATGTTATATAAGTTATTTTGTATTTTTTGACAACTTTTCCGATTTAAGTCATTATGAGGTGGTATAAATATGCCTTTCCCTCCCCCTTCTCCCAGGGGGTAATACGGTCACACGAACGAAATGATACATGATGTGCAGGGCTGGTTTTCTGATGGCGCCTTTACGATGATGACGGGTGTATTGTACCAGCTAATGTTTCTTAAACCATGCGATAATATTCTAAAATATAAAAAAACCTTATCATCATTAGAAAACTCAACTTATTGATTCCGGCTGCAAAATTGTAAAAGCCATATGGCTATAGTCATAGGGCACCAAAAAGTTATATTTTGAAAAAAATAGGCTAATAAAACTTATTATATCAAAGCTATACGTGAATGACAGATATTAGCGTGATAAAGCACGTTTTATAACCTTTATAGGGTAATAAATCGTTAAACAATATAAAGTAAAGAAAGAAAGTAAGTTTCTTTACTAAAAGTAACTTGAGGAAGAGTGTATGGTGTAAACATCGCGGGAAACTAGTCTCTTTGACATTGTTTACTCACGCTGATAGATAAATAGCCAATTCATACAGTGTGTTCTCATTTTAATACGATTTCAAACAGGAGGAGTTTCTATATTCGTCTGTATCTATGTGTCTTATGTATGTCCATCAATATTTCCGTCGTTTATGAACCATTTTTTTTTTATATTGGGTTCTGTTTACTTCTTAGTTGTTCCCATATATATTTTATTAGTATTGGACCTAGAGATCCGGAGATGCAACAGAAAACTCCTAAAAATCAAATGGAAAATGCGAAATTATGGAAATGTATGGTCGAACATGACGTCGAAATTACAAAACTCTCGAAGCACCTTTTTAATAAAGTCTAGATTTAATCCGACGGCACATAGAACAACATTTCTAAATTCAAATGAAAAGTGAAAAGTGGTGAATGGAGTGCAGTGCGGAGTGAAGAGTGGAGTGGGAAGTTGAGTGGAAAGTGGAGTGGAGTGGAGAGTTGAGTGAAGAGTGAAGCGGAGAGTGGAGTGGAGAGGAGTGGAGAGTGTAGTGAAGAGGAGACTAGAGTGGAAAGTGAAGTGGAGTGGAGAATGGAGTGGATAGTAAAGTGGATAGTAAAGTGGATAGTAGTATATAGTAAGTCACTCTCATAAAAGCTGTATAAGCCAAATTAGAAGGGGGAGAAGGAGTAAGCGATCTCGGATTCCGACATCCTGGGATGCAACCGGGAACAAACTTGCAAAGAAAGGTCTTACGATATGCCGCGGGCGTGACCAAGGGAAATAGGGATTAATTTTTATATACATAGATAAAATTCAACCCACCATATGGTCTCCCTCTACTAATGCCATTCTCCAGGATCATTGATGACTTATAAACAGATTCAAAAGTATCATCTATAGTGTCCATAAAATTTAATTCGTATGGATATAACCATGTTTCTTGGATATCAGCAGTACATAACTGCCTACTGGTTGGTGTACTGACCTCTATATGTTCTTACAATTAAACGACAAAATAGTTACCTGTGATATTCTACTATCCACAACAAAGATATTAAGTTTCTTTATTTATATGCATAGTCGCGACTAGCGCTCTCGGAACAACCTGAATATAACGTGTGTATATATAATGCATTCTGTAATATGAATTCGCGTAACCGAGCACAATAAATTGGCTTTGCCTCATGAATTGTATATAAGAGTTCCGACATCAATATTAAATGGAGTAGAAACAACGGTTAAGTTTTTAAATATTAACACTTTACTGATCGGATCTGACTGTAATGTATTTGTTCGTATTCAGACGGAGGACCGCTCTTTGTACCTTTCAATAACTTTATTAATGAAAATACTCGATATATTGTTAACATGGTGTACAAATAAGATTCTATTATGAGTCTGACCTTTCTACTCTATCTATTCTCAACGATGACTGTTGATGAGGTTGTTTTCAAACAATATATAAATCTTGTTACTACCTATGTATCTATCTTATACCTTTATACGAGCAATTCTTGTATGGTTACATTTCATTACAACTACACTTATCTTAACTAATTTCATCATAAGTACGGTCGATTCCCATATGTCCATAACGCATATTGATTGATTCGACTACTGTTCTATTCGCTCAAGTTTGATTGAACTAAAATCAATTTCACTAACGAACGATTCATCTAATGGTTTTTAAGCTACTGGATATTTCAACTATGTTTAAAATACCTATTGGACGACTCATCTACGGTTTATTATTATTGCGCGCTGGATTTATTTCCAAAGTGGCCGGGTATTGACATTTTATTTTATATTGACTACTGAGAACTCAGGTAGGTGAATCCGATATTTTTATAATAGATTACCAATGCAGATCTCGTCTACTGTTAGTTAATCACATTACACACCCCAAATGTAATACATGAATGTTGTTGAATCATGTGTGATTCATGAACATTATCTAATAGAATATCATATAAAAATAAAAATAAAAATCTTTATTTGGAACATAAATAATAAATAAACAAAAGCAAAATTGGATCGAAGACAGCTGTAAAAGTGGCACTGTGCACTGTGGCACAGTCATCGATTCTCCTGATGCAAATGAGAAATGTTCCAGACTTACCAAATAAAATCAAATAAAACTAAAAATTAAAATACAAAAATAAATACAGTGATACAAAATCAATTAGAAATCTTTTAGAATCGGTTGTAACTAACTCATAAAATAACTATGACTAAATTGCATGTAGAATGGTGTGTGTAGGTATTTATGTATAAGTACATATGTGTTTGAAGGGGTGTGTATCAGTGAGAGGGTGCATGTGTGTGTGTGTGTGTGTGTTTGTATGAGAGAGTGTGTGAGAGTTCGCGTGTGTTTGTTTTTTAAATATCATATTGCTACAAGTTCTTCTGTTGCGTCATAAGAAAGAGTTTTTAGCCTCCTGTCAAGTTTATATTTCAATTCACTTTTCGTCATAGGATAGATGTTCAGTATTTTATTTATGCTATTATATATTTTTGAGCTTATGTGTTTGAAATGACGGCTTGCTATTTCAGTTCTTCGGTATTTTATATCACATATTCTGTCCGAGCGACGTTTAGTGACATGAATATCTGAGTTGTATATTAAATTTGTTTGTTTGCGAAGGATAATCTGCGATAGGTAGAACTATCTCACTGTTAGAACTTGGCACAAGGAGTAAAGTGCCAATGTTGAGAATCGTATTGGTTTTCTGGCGAGTACCTTTAGAACAGTACGTTGACCACGTTCGGCTCGTAACATATCCGTTTTATGGGCTCCTCACCAGACCAATAAGCAATACCTCAACACTGACTGAGCAAGTGCAAAGTAGACCATTTTTAAGCTGTCCATTTTTAAGCTGTTTAAGTCCAACACAGTTCTAAGTTTCTTAAATATGTATTTCAACTTTCTTGGACGTGCCACCGTAGCGTCAATTTATTCTTTCCATTTTATGTGTTTAGTCGACGAGTACACCTAAGTACTTGATGATATGACTACTAACTATTTTTGCATAGTTACAATTTACGTTAACGATAGTGTTAGAGCATTTATGAGCACGAACTTCAATAGACTACAATAGGCAGGCTTGACTTATAAATAGAAAAAGATTTTTTTTTGTCTTAGTAATATTCAGGGTCAAAAGATTAATGGTCAACTATTTCATGACAAAGCTCAAGCAGAGCTCAGCATTTTACCGAGCCTCTCTCCAGTTACGTCCGTGAGTTATGAGAGCTGTGTCATCAACATATGTTATTAGTTTGCAGTTAGGTAAAGTCAATTGACACAGCTCATTGACGTATATGAGAAAAAGAGTTGGTCCTAGAACACTCCCCTGTGGGACGCCAAAATCAAGAGACCTTTGGTTACGCAAGTAGGTATCGATTTTAGTGTACTGTTTACGATCATTCACGTAACTGCTAAAAATATCATGTGCCGTGCCGCGTATGCCGATATCCTCCAGTTTCGAAAGGAGTATAAGAACAGAAACAGTGTCGAAGGCCTTGGATAATAATAGAGGGGATCTGGCGCGTTAAATGTCAATGTTCTAACCTAACCTTGTCTATCCGTATCCGCCTTGCTCCACTTCATTCCATTTCACTCTATCCTACTTCAAATTTAAATCACTTGGCCGTTCTAGGTGGCGGGTTCATCGACTTGACGTAAATTTTAGTATTTTTTAAGTGTTTGTTAACTTACTTATTTAGTTTGTCATTCAAACTGAAGGTGCATGCAGAATTTCATCTCAACAGGTTGAGGATAACTTCCTCAAAATTCAGTTACAAGATTTGAACAGCACTAACATACACACATATAGAGCAAGAAGAAAATAAGCACACGGTTATGATAAGCGGTTACCGGTACCGGTGGCCTATGGCGCTCATTGGTGCTTACTGGTGGTAGAAATTTGATGACACAAATTTGTCACAAAATTCGGCCGGGTGGGTACCACCGTGCACGATTGCGAAAAACCCTCCATACTAATCCAATTTCGGTTTGATTGCGTTCAGGGGTCAGCAAGTGCATAGCCGGGCAGGGGGATTGTGGTCGCAGCACTAGTGGGACCGGTGGGTGTCACGCGGTACTGCGATGACAATCCTCTTCTGGTGAGGCCGTCAAGCTGAGTGCCACCATTGTTAACATGGTACGTGTATGTAATGGTGACCCTCTTTCCTGAGACTTTACCTTCAGCCTACCATCAGGCGAGGTGAAGTCAAATTGACGTGTCCTAAATATAAAAAAAAAACGATATTCATTTATTCTTACATACTCGAGTCTGTATATCCCTGAAACCATATCCATAAACACCAACATTTCACCAGTTATGTTTTCCAGCCCACATATTAGGAAGCGAGCGTATTACCGTCAACTTCGAACTTTTTCGAGCTGTATGCTTATTGTCAGAGAACAGCTATAGTCCCTTAGTTGATTTGTATATTAGTATTCACAGTATATGATTTTAGATTGACATGGTCATTTACATTAAAATTAGAATTATAAACGGGATATTTACCATGTTTAGTATCTTTATCGAGAATCCGATATTTCGGCACTGTTACAAGTACCATGATCACGGATGTACTGAAGTTCTGCAAGCTAGTTGTTACTCGGCAAACCGTATCGGTCTGTCAAACGAGTGAGGAAGAGGTCCTCACTCGTTTCTGACGCGCGTCACCACTACCACTGTCCGCGTTCTCACTACGCACTCGATCACGTTCACGACACACAACACTCACAGTATCGGCTCGCGCTGTTTTTGGAATTGCAGTTTGTTTGGGCCTTGTGAACATACGGATCACTGGATGCCAGACACTCGACAGTTGAAACCCATCCTCCCGGTTGAAGTTCTTGTAATTTTTAATTTCAATTGCTTCTTTCACCATTCTGGGTATGTAGTGGCGTTCTGTCGAGAGAATCTGAGGGTTATGTAACTCAATCCAGTGATTCGTCCCCTCCTCCAAAAGATGTTGAGCGATAGCCGATTTCTGTGGCTCGTTGTTTTTGACCGCCCTGATGTGCTCCTTGATCCGGCTTGAGACAGTACGTTTGGTCTGGCCTATATAGGAGCTCCCACAGCTGCAGTCAACTTTATAAACACCTGGATGTTCTAAGGGAAAACTGTCTTTGGGTGTGCGTAGGTATTGAGACAGTTTCTTAAAAGGAGTGAAGATAGTTTTTACTGAGAACTTCTTTAAAACATTAGCGACCTTATCTGTCACTCCTTTCACGTATGGTAAGTACGCGGGTTGTCGTTCAACCTTATAGTCCAGGCGTTTAGGTGCTGGTGTGTATCTAGGTGGCATGATCCGCTTCTTGTAACCATTTCTCTGTAGAACGCCCTTTAGGTGTACAATTTCAGCATTTAAATGTTCCTCGTCGCATAGACTATATGCACGGTCGGTAAGTGACGTCACTACAGAGTTCAGTTGACGGGGATGGTGATGCGAGCTAGCGTGCAGGTATCGGTCAGTGTGAGTGGGCTTCCTGTACACTGTGTGACCCAGAGAACCGTCTTCTCGAACTACCACCTTTACGTCAAGAAATGCTAGACTTCTTTCCCTTTCCATTTCATGGGTAAACTGGATCTTCCTATGAATGCTATTGAGATGTGCCAAGTATCCCTTCACAACACTTTCGTCACCCTCCAGTATACAAAAAACCTCATCGGCATACCTCTTCCAAACTTTGACAACATGAGGTGCAGTGGCAATGGCTCTGTTTTCAAAATGTTCCATCCAGAGGTTGGCTACCACTGGAGCCACTGGGCTGCCCATTGCCACGCCGTCTATTTGAAGGTAGTACTCGCCTTGGTATACGAAGTAATTCGTGGCTATGCAGTGCTGCACAAGTTCGGCATATTCCACTGGAATGTTGTTGTCCCTAATAACATCTCTGATGACGTCCATGCACTCATCTATTGGCACATTGGTGAACAGTGACTCTACGTCAAAACTGACCATCACTTCGTTGGCGTTCACATTCTCCAGACGTAAAATTTCGATGAAATGGCGGGAGTCTTTCACAAAAGATGTTGATTTACCCAGCAGTGGCTGCAGGACACCCGCTACATGCTTTGCCAGTTCGTACGTGGGTGAGTCAATTTGACTCACGATTGGTCGTAGAGGGACGTTTGTCTTGTGGACCTTAGGCAATCCATATAGCCTGGGCGGTTGACAGGTTCGCGGTCTCAGTAAGTGTACTGTCATGTCCTCGCCGATCGCCCCTCTGCATTTCTTGATCAGGTTCAGGGTGCTTCGGTTCGTCCTAGCCGTCGGGTTGTAAGTCACCTTTTTGTAGGTACCCACGTCACTCAATAAATCACGAATTTTTCTGTCGTATTCAGTGACATTCATGACTACCGTCGCATTTCCTTTGTCGGCTTTCAATACCAGAACGCTCTTATCATCACGCAGGTCACGTAATGCGGCAAGTTCGGTGGCCGATATGTTCGGCTGTGGAGGCTTCGAGTGACGTAAAGTGATAGCGACATCTTGCCTTAAAATCTCCGCTTCGGCAGCAGGTATTTTATTCCGTCGCACCACTTCCTCCACAGTTCCGATCACTTTATCATATGGAATACGACTTGGTGTTGGAGCGAAATTCAACCCTCTCTCCAGGATATTCCGTGCTGGCTCGGTTAGCACTATGTCCGAAAGATTGACTACTGTGCGTTTATTACATGTGTTGTCATGGTAGGGGACAGATGATTTTTGTTTTTTCATCAGTGCGTCAAATTTTTGCTGTTGTTTCAAAGCACTCAGTTTTCGCGAACGCTGTGCTTGTAAGTACGTAATACGATCACACTTATCAAAATCACTCCATGTCAACACTGCACTGCACCGTTGATGTACTCGATATAAGTCACACTGAATTTTGTCTAGACGGTATCTGGTGTTACTGATTGACTTGCGCAATAACTTTACACTTGCTTTTCGTAGAATGCCCGCGGAACCGTGAATGTCATTGCGGGGTTTTATCCGACAACAAACGGGTATAACGTCTGCATCCCGACACTTCACTAGAAATATTAGTGATTCACTAAGACACTCACTAGTTTTTCGCGCGCGTTCAAGTTGTTTAATTAGTCTGACACATTCCGGCCCGTACCGGTGCACTATATATGATTTTAGATTGACATGGTCATTTACATTAAAATTAGAATTATAAACGGGATATTTACCATGTTTAGTATCTTTATCGAGAATCCGATATTTCGGCACTGTTACAAGTACCATGATCACGGATGTACTGAAGTTCTGCAAGCTAGTTGTTACTCGGCAAACCGTATCGGTCTACCCTCTTCCTCACTCGTTTCTGACGCGCGTCACCACTACCACTGTCCGCGTTCTCACTACGCACTCGATCACGTTCACGACACACAACACTCACTGTATCGGCTCGCGCTGTTTTTGGAATTGCAGTTTGTTTGGGCCTTGTGAACATACGGATCACTGGATGCCAGACACTCGACAGTTGAAACCCATCCTCCCGGTTGAAGTTCTTGTAATTTTTTGTTTTTTGCAGAACTTCAGTACATCCGTGATCATGGTACTTGTAACAGTGCCGAAATATCGGATTCTCGATAAAGATACTAAACATGGTAAATATCCCGTTTATAATTCTAATTTTTATAGTATTCACAGTATCTAAGAATCGGCTAGAACAGTGCTAATATTGATAGAGAAGCAATAAGTATAGCTCGTGAGAGTGACGGATATCTTACTTCCTTTCATTTTCTTTGCTTCCCTCTTTCCCTCTGTAGGTCGCAACGCATGAGTACATTTTTTTATATATATATTTAGGGCACGTCAATTTGACTTCACCTCGCCTGATGGTAAGCTGAAGGTAAAGTCTCAGGAAAGAGGGTCACCATTACATACACGTACCATGTTAACAATGGTGGCACTCAGCTTGACGGCCTCATCAGAAGAGGATTGTCGTCGCAGCACCGCGTGACACCCACCGGTTCCACTAGTGCTGCGACCACAATCCCCCTGCCCGGCTATGCACTTGCTGACCCCTGAACGCAATCAAACCGAAATTGGATTACTATGGAGGGTTTTTCGCAATCGTGCACGGTGGTACCCACCCGGCCGAATTTTGTGACAAATTTGTGTCATCAAATTTCTACCACCAGTAAGCACCAATGAGCGCCATAGGCCACCGGTACCGGTAACCGCTTATCATAACCGTGTGCTTATTTTCTACCTCTACTGAAGTGAATAATAAATTGGATAATAAATAAAAGTTGGTTTAGTGCTAAAAGTTATAAACTGTGAAACTTGAAGTGGTGCTGTAGTATAAATTATTATCGTTACGTTAAAATAACAGCTTTTCAAAGAATGCATATGAATTTCTACACAGCTTTACAACGAAATATTTCTTTTAAACTTTTGTATGTCTGTCTGTTTGAATTAGGCAATCTATGGAACGGCTGCGCCGATCTTGACGAGATAGCTATTATAAGGCGTAATAGGCTAAGTTTATTTTCGAACTAGAATTAGGGTTCCACGCAAAAAAATTAAAACCCAAACGTAAGTCCACGCGGACGAAGTCGCAGGCACAGCTTATGATTAATAATTATAAGTAGATTGTATGGATGACGTACTGGTATCAGGATTCACCTCGTTGACACCGGTCAATTTATATGTTTATTATATATAATTGTATATAATATATATATATATATATATAGATATATATTATATAAATTTATCAACTATCTGATTCTGAGTGAACTTGATGTAAAATTTTTTTCTCCAAAACACTGGCATTATTCCCTAGTAACCGATATTGTCTATTTCTAGGCAAACAAAACTGATTACTATAAATAAACGTAGGAAAAGAACCAAAGAGAAAAAAAATTGCAACGCGTTTGCTATCACAATATTATTGTTTTTAAGAATTCCATTTTTACAGTGGCTATATATTCAATTCAAATTTGATTTCAATCTGTCAAAGTACCTTGTCGTTACACCAGTTAACTTGAGCCAATTGTGAACAGTTTCAGTATAATTCGCAAACAAAGTATCGGATACCCTGCTGTTAAATTACAGTTTACATAATTACGTTTAACATCAGAAATTAGGTGCTTGTTGCCAAGTTTACCTGTACAGGGTGGCGTTGGATTCGTGTAATTCCTTTAAGTCACATTATCTTCTGCTGATCCGGCCATGAGGCGTGACGTTCAGTCAGAACGCTTATTATATGAAAAAAGTATGATTTATTAAACAAATCCTACTTCCTATCCTTTAAAACAAATTTTTGTTAGTGAGACCGTTTATAACTCGAGAAGGGGTAATTTTCATGATCTTTAATTTTTTTTTTCTCTGACTATACTGTGCCATGTTTTGTTGTTTTTTTGCCGAAATCCCCAAGGTTACCCTACCGCCAGCCAGTAGGATTCGTCGGCCGTCGGTCGGACTAGATCTTACCAAAACCGCAAGCGGTCTCTAATGCTGGGGTGTAAGGTAGCTAAGTAAGGCAATTCCCTCACACTCCGGTTGCCCTTGGCCATCTACGGCGCTGAGATGGCTCCCTTGGGATACTGCCTGTACTAGCAATTACCATAATTAAAAAGACATTCACGAAATGCGCGGTTCTAAGGCGGAACGATGTTAGCCATGTCAGCTAGTAATATTAAAAAAGTGAAAGTTAGTGAAGATGTGAAGAAGAAGACGACATGATGGTAGTTAGAGGAAACGAATCCTAGAGTGGATACCGCGAGTCGCCAAATGGAAGGTGGGACTCCCCCGACCTAGATGAAATGACGACTTCAAAAAGGTAGCTGAGATAGACTAGATAAAATTGAAGGCAGAAAATCAGGTGCTGTGGCGCATATTGGCAGAGGGTAATATACAAATAACTTAGCTTAACACAGGCTTTTAGACTGTGATAGGCTAACTGATTGGGCGTTATGTAAATAAATTATGTAACGATGTTTTTTTTTAACTTGTGAAAGCCCCCACTGGCTTCACCCCATCGGTGCTAACGATGGGGTGAGCTTGTCGGAATCGAACCGACTAAAACCACACGGTGTTCTCCCCAAGTGTCCATTGCCGGGTACCTCGGGTAAGCCCTCGAAAGGATAACCCCAGGGTTACCGGCGGACTTTGGCCACCACCGCGGCCTCGCCAGGTGGGGTCGGGTTAAATCCCGGGACGGTGAGTTGGCAGGCATGTATATAACACACACGATACGCCTCCGTCTTGGCCTGTAAGGAAGGCGAGTCGACCGACTGCCGTACTCAGGCCCCGATCATGGAGGTCGGTAGTCCCAGGCGTAGACGACGTAGACTACGACTCCCGGTCTCTATCCGCCGCCTCTTTCGCGCGCATTACCTGCTCGCAGAAAGAGGCGGCGGCGCACAACTTGTTCCCGTCGGAGACCGCGGCTCTCACCATGGTCTCCAGCGAGAGAACGTCCACGCCCAGGACCGCAATGAGATCCCGGTGTTGACTCGCCCACGCTGGGCACTCCATCAACGTGTGGAGCGCGGTGTCTTCGTCAGGATCCTCGCAGTGCTGGCACTGCGGCGTTGTCTCCCGGAGGAGGCGCCACAGATACTTACCGAAGCACCCGTGTCCGGTAATTATCTGGGACATCCGGTAGGAGAGGTCACCGTGGTGCCTCTCCAACCACTCCTCCATGACCGGCCTCACCACCGTGATGGTGGATTCCCCCCACCTTGGTTGCTCAAGTCGCACCCTCCATATCTCCATGAGTTCCTGGCGGAGCAGGGACCGCTGAGCCCTGATTTCTCGGGGCTCCGGCCTATGGCCCCGCTCCAGCGCCTCCTTGCGCCATTCGTACAGCAGCGCAAGGACTCTCGCTTCCAGGTCCCATGGAGGGGTCCCGGCCAGGAGACATGCCGCCTCGACGGAGATAGTGCGATACCCCCTGATGACTCTGACGGCCATGGCTTTTAACGGAATGTTTAGGACAGCCACGTTGCAGGCCGCCAGAGTCTCCGCCCATACGGGGGCCCCGTACAGGGCCATGTCCGCAGACCGCTGAGTCCTGATTTCTCGGGGTTCCGGCCTATGGCCCCGCTCCAGCGCCTCCTTGCGCCAATGATACAAGGACGCAAGGGCCCTGGCTTCCAGGTCTCATGGAGGGGTTAGGAGGAGACAGGATGACAGGAGAATCATCTACGAAGATCGTGCGTTATCCCCTTATGACTCTGACGGCCATTGGTTTTAACGGGCTGTTTAGAACAGCCACGTTGCGGGGCGTCGGACGTCCCGCCCATACGGCGCCCCGTACAGGGCCATGCTTCGCGTGATCCCCAAGTACAGTCTCCTAGTGGGGGCGTTGGGTCCCTTAACGTTGGGCATCAGCCGCGAGAGCGCGGCCGCATCCCCCTTTAATTTATAGTCAGACTTCGGAGATGTGGTCCGAATTCCCATCGGCTAACGAGTACGAGCCCCAGATAACTTAATCGAGTTATGCTGGTTCCTGCAGGCCGCCCATTCCGAGGCCCGTGAAAACACATAGCCTCGGATTTGTGTAGAGCCACCTCGAGTCCCAGCCGCCATATTCGACCCACGACTTGAGCAACACCTGCCGTGGCCTTTAGTGCCGCAATTGAAACGATGTGAGTCGCAGAAGCTGTACAGTGGGTATCTTGGCCGACTAGAACTCCTAATTTGACATAACGGACAGTCAGGTCCATTTCATAAAAGTACGCAATGCCAGTTACACCCTGTATATTTTTATGAGTTACGTTTTATAGAAATGAAAATGTTCGGGAACATATAAGGGAGGATATTAAGTAAGGGGTGCTTGGATGTAACGGCTCCTCTTATATCTTAGTTATTTGGTTCTTCACAGTTATTTGCTAAAAGGCACGGGGCGGTCAGACAATAGTTGCTTTTTTGGCTATAATTGTTTAGCAATATTTTGAGTGAAAGATAAGTCGAACTACTATAAAATGTTACTACTATAAAACAAAGTTTCTCAATGTCAGTCTCCCTCTGCTCAAGTAGTTCTAGTACCTAGCGTTAGTTACTTAGAAAATAGAATTGGGTAATGATTTCCTACTAGATATTCTAGTAGATACAACCCAATTTTAATGTATGACGTGTATGACTTGTAATGTATGACGTAATTCGTCGTCCATTACAAGTCACTTTACGATTGAAACCCTCTATCAGACATGAGACAAACTATATTGTAAAAGCGCCTATGTCGTTTAATTTAGCAAGCAGCCAGTTGTCTATTTTAGCTATGAGTTTTATTATCTTTTTTTTTTAGCTACAACAATGATCAATACCCTTTTTTGGCGGTTACCCTACTGATACTATAAATGTGATAGTTTGTGAACATATTTGGATCTTGGTTATTCAAGCACAAGCAGGTTTACTAAAATTTGGCACAGCGATAGATTATAGTTTTGAATAACACATAGGCTGCTTTTTATTCCTGGAATAGGTTCCCATGGGTTGCAGGAAGGGGTCAGAATGACACGCGGGCGAAGCAGCAACCAAAATCTATATTATGAGTATGTACAGGCGCGCAGCAAGGCGTGCACTGCATGCGGGTGGCACGTCTAGGAGGGCAGCAAATCTAGAGATTGATCACGTAATATTCAAAGTCATTGTTATAATACCCACTCCACCGGCAATTACTATTGTCTACATCCTACATAGTCGTTTGTTGGTGGCTGAACTCCTCCGTAACCACTCGCGCGATCTTGACCATATTTATCACGGTGATAGAGTGTCCGTTGCCGGGCACCCCGGGTAAGCCCTCGAAAGGATAACCCCAGGGCTGCCGGCGGACTTTGGTCGCATCCGCGGCCTCGCCTGGTGGGGTCGAGCGCGCGGCCTTAGCTAAGCGCGTGAACGTAGTAACATATCTTATTTTCAAGTAAGAGTCCTGCTCGCTCAGCTCAATTTATTTCATTCGCACCCTGCACTGAATTCCTAGTATTATACTGCCTTACTTAATAGCCATCTATTGGTATTCATTAAAACTAAAATGCAATGCCAAGCGTCTGTCGGCAAAATCGATACAAGTATAATTCCCGTCCATAGAGTCGTGCTCTATGAAAGGCAGGACTGGCGGCATTGGTGGAAATTCCCACAAGTCACAACTTTATCATGGTGAGAGGCAAGTTATGCCCATAGACGCCCCTACTAACCTGGAGTCTCTAGCCGGAGCTGCTTTAAGGAGTCGTAGGCGCCTTGTTCCCTGTGAGGGTGGAGGAGCATACTTCACCATCTACGGTTTCGCCTCAAGCGCCCAACATAGAAGACAACGCCGCGTCCATTGTGTTGCTCGACCAGGTATGCGAGTTCTTTGTGCAGATCATAGCGACGCGCCTTGTCAAGCATCTTACGAATGCGCTGCACTATGGATAAAATCATACACGTCCTAGTGGAGGTGGCAGTGGCCCGGGGCCTAATGGTGTTGGCAGTTAGCAGTGTCTTTTGACACTGTCAACGCTTTCAACACCTCACCCTGAAGCTTACTCAGAGATGCATTGTCGGGGTTTGTCTTTCGGAGAGAGCCGTTATCCACTTAACTAGAGCAGGGCTCGGTCGACAAGGCATGTCGTGCGATTGTAGGGTTCGGTGTTGAGGCCGCTTCTGTGGAACATAGGTTACGACTGGGTGCTTCGTAGTGCTCTTTTAGAGGATGTTGCCGTGACGTACTACACTGATGACAACCTTGTGACGAAGCAAGACATACCACGAAGCTATCCCCTTGGGTTTGGGATCCGCTCCGTCGCCTCCTTCTCGAGTATTACTTGCTCACAGAAAGAGACAGTGGCAGCCCATGCACTCGAGCGAGATCAGAGGCCTGCACCGCGAGAAATCGAGGGGCAGCTATCCCAACTCCACCAGGTGCTTATGGGAAAAAACGACTTGGGCAACCAAGTGCAGGGCAGGCCTCGATTGTGGCAGTACGATTCTTCATGGAGAAATGGATGCGGTTGTACAATTAAGTAAACAGATTATTTTTATTCATTATTCTTTTCTTTGATCACACCCTTATGAGACAAAAATAAACAGCCTTTCTGTCAACTTTTCACGGGCGTTTAAATTGTTAGCGGTGGGCCTGATTATGTAAAATTCTACTTCCAAGAACATGGAACACGCTAAAAACACAAGTTCCAAGAATTATTTATAGACCAAACTTTACAATCAACATCGTATCGATCTGTTGACATCTATATAAAGCTTATCAAGCTCTTAGAGTTTAGTCTGTATATTTTCAAACACCTCGCAAAAATCCACACTAATATTATAAAAGCGAAAGTAACTCTTTTTGCCAAAATATGGGGAATAAAAACAATGCATGGTGGAAAAATTAAGGGAAATCTAAATATTTGCACAAACGTTAGGAATACCTTTATAATGGAATCGTGAAAGTCCCAATCGGCCCCACATATGCAAAAAGTTTTCTAATGTACAAATCTCTAAACGAAGCAATGGCCGCAGCGTTGCGGCTTAAAAAGTGTCCACATATTTAGTAGAGAACCATGACATTTTCTTCAGTTCTACTTTAGTCAATACGCTGCCATGTCATACATAAATATATTAAAAATATTAACTATGCCGGTTTGTATTGTGAAATTACGTCTCAATTTTTCAGAGAAACATGTTAATAATACCAAGATCTCATTTCATGGGTAAGTTTTTATATTTGGCCATTATTAAGATAAGATAAGATAAGATAATATTTATTTGCAAAAACATGTGTACATATAATATACATAGTCAAATGCTTATTATATAGGTCTTACTTACTTCGATTGGACACAACATGTTTTACCATTGAGTGGTGTACAAATTATTATTTAACTTCAAGTCATCACATCTACATTATACATCAGTCATCTAGTTACAAACAAAAGTCAATCCTACAGGGTCATGTCCTCGAGAAAAAGGGAAAGGGGAAATCATGATAATTTAATTTGCTGAAGTCGGATTGGTCAGTGATGTCAATTTATTACTTATAGATTTCCTAATTTATTATAGATATCCTTCGGATTGAATTTCGTTGGACAGTAGTAATACGGCGGACGCGACACGATGACCAGTGGAAACCCCACAAAACTACAGTCGTGTGTTCGGAGCATTTTGATAACGCTGAATATTGTTATACAACTAGCTGTGCCCGCGACCTCACCCGCGTGGACTTAGATCTGGGTTTTAATATTTTCACGGAACCCGAATTCTTTTTCTAAATTCTCTCAAATTTTAGGATTGGCTATACAAAACGTGACACCCTTATAGATCTCAAATCATTTATCGACGAAATCAACAACGATGTATATTCTTAATATTTAACTTGACTCTCATTTTATATTTATGTTTTTGATTTGATATCATTACTTTTTGTACAGTAATTATTAATATTCATCATTAATACATGGTTATTTGTAAAATTGCTCTATTTTCCCACGTTTACGCTGTAAAGTTTTTTTTATGCTATTTTCAATACGTTCTTGTACCTTACCTACCTATTCATTATCTGCAGTTTTCTGTTAAATTTGTTAGTACTTTGTGGATACTAATACTACCTACTTCCCATTAATATTTTATATGTGAAAGTTTGGATGGATGAATGTTTGTTACTCTTTCACGCAAAAATGGCCGTTAGGATCTGGCTGAAATTTGGCATAGGGATAAATTTCAGTCTGGAATAACACATAGGCCCATAAGTTTCTAGGTTTATCTGGAAGTGTGTTAGGTTTTTGATCTGTAAGTCAGTGAGTGAGTCAGTCATCAAAATGCCGGTTTTTAAACTTTAATATATCAGTAACTATTAACTAGACAAGCTAAGGGACTTTAATTAATGTGCCAAATTTAATATAATTATGTAGATTAAATAGTTTCCGAATTGGGAAGGGGTCAGAAGTAGCTCGAAATGGTTGGTGTAAATACACATGACTGCTGCGTCACCAGTTCCTTTTTCTTTGAACTTAGCGGGACACACTGCTGCGTGTCTAAATTTTTATGCAAGAGTTGGGCTGATTTCAAAAGCTTGTAGCTCAAATAGAAAACAAAGGCAGCACTAGCGCGAGCTTTTTTATTATATATTTTTTAACAATAAATGAATATTCTTTTATCCATTTGCCATTTTAGTAACACATGATTTATTATCGAAAAATCTCTCATAACACCAGAAGCAACCTAAATTATAAATATATGTGAAATCCCTGCGCAATACTTTGAAAATTCGTGTATATAGCGTGTTCTCCATTTGTAATGTGGCTTACAAAAGCCCTTCGTATTAAAGTAGCGAGAAGGGGGAGCAGAATCTGCTCGTGATTTCTCATGAGATGTATGTAGTGAATGGCGGTCTCTAGGCCAATGCATGGCTAAACAGTATGGAAACGGAATCTATTTTAGTAAAAAAAAAAATCTCTTTGGTCTAACATTAATTATTCCTGATTAGTATCGTAGTATTGTTTACAATTGTCAATTTGTAATCAATATTAATATATTAATAATACTATATTTTATTTCAAGCAACCACAATCATCTGACCCCAGTGTATTATAGGGAGGACTTATCAGTGCCGCACAATCTACGATGATAAATTTTATTTATGACGTAAATAGCGAAGATATTTAATTACCAGACATCATTCCACAGTAGCCGTCTACTTTGTACTGAAGTCCTCCAATTTCTTTACAAACTTCACGTATTAAAGGAAGCCTCTATCAGACAGTTAATTTTATACCAAATTCTCGAAATTTCATTACGTTAATGAAGCGAAATGCGTTTATCTAGACAGAAGAGTGAAGCCTCCATTCAGCCGGAGTTCATTTACTTGAGAATACGTTTTTGATGTTCATTTAGAATCAACATTTGAGCTTACGTAAAGTTGAATTTTAAGGTAACTATTGTATTCCTATAGCTTAGGTAGGTACGGTAAGGTTTGCATAATTATTGTGTTCTTGAATAAAATAAGGCATTTATTTGATAATTATTATTGTATGACTCATCAAAATGGTTTCTGTTAAGCATAAAAAGAGTTAAAAATTATTTTCGGTTTTAACTAGTCTAAAAAACCGGCCAAGTGCGAGTCGGACTCGCCCATGAAGGGTTTCGTAGCAGCAAGTAAAATATTTATATGTGAGTTGACTGAATTAAAGGTAAATTACGGTTTACGATTTATGACGTATTAAAAAAAACTACTAACTAGATCCTGAGAAGAAATCAAACCAATTTTCGGTGGTAGTTTCATATATTTTTTTAGTTTCATCATTCTCTTATTTTAGAAGTTACAGGGGAGGGAGGGGGGGGGGTACATATTTTCCACTTTGGAAGTGTCTCTTGCGCAAACTATTCAGTTTAGAAATAAAATGAAATTAACAACCTCAATATCATTTTTGAAGACATATCCATAGATAGGACGGACACGACACCGATGGGTTGAATGACAAAAAAATTTTTTGAGTTTCAGTTCTAAGTATGGGGGAACCCCCACAATTTATTGTTTTTTTTTTCTATTTTTATGTGAAAATCTTGATGCTGTTTACAGAATACATCTAATTACCAAGTTTCAATAGCATAGGTCGTATAGTTTCGGAAAAAAGTGGCTGTGACATACGGACGGACGGACAGACAGACAGACATGACGAATCTATAAGGGTTCCGTTTTAGCTATGGAACCCTAAAAATGCTAACATGAATGTGCACAAACAAACATCCTCTCACTGCAGACGCATATACCGTCTCCGTTCCGTCGTAGGTAAAAAGATAGGATACTCATATCAAGCTCTTTCATTTCATTTCATTTATTCATTAACAATTTGTTACAATTGTGTCTGAAGTATAAATACATTTCCGTGCATTTAGGCGTTTCTGCCATACATATTATTGGAATCAAATATAGCTGAGTTAGGACCCATAATATTTGTGTCCGTGGTGCTTATCTCTTTTATAGGTAGTTTGCCTATTTGTGTCTATTGTCCTCCGTTTGCTAAGGAGGGAAGTGGATTTGTTATATTTTTAACTCCTCCAATTTACTTCTGATTGATTTCGAAACGGCTTCCAAGACAGTTTAACTTTCCCTGGGACTGTCTGAGATTCATTATTTGGTGTGTTCGTGGGTCGTTACTGCTGACCCAGGTGCACAGGAGTAACAGTAATAGTAGGATTAGTCCCATTATACCTGCAAGAAAAAAAAAGAAAAGAAAAGAAACAAGTTGACAGTGCATTTTCATACACGTTTATCTCCCGCTTAGCACGTTGTGGGTAACTACATTCCGGGTTTCAGACTTTTTCTTTATAAAATATTTACTTTCTGCAAAACATCACGATTCCAGCTCAACGGGAAGTGCCCTATAGGCTTTGATTACATTGCGGTTGTCTAAATATTCAAATATCAAAATAAAATTATTTTCGATACTTGCAATGGAATTACAATGTATAGGGTAATTCTCGTTGACCTGGAATTATTTGCCAAGCAGTAATTTCTTACACAAGTAAAGACTGATTTACACACACAGTACACAGTAGCTGGCGCTAGCATCCAGATCCAATCCAATCCAGATTAGTATCCAGTATTCACTGTATCCAGCAATAGATCGAAATAGAGCGGTCGCCTATGTTTGGATAGAAACAGCCCCGAGCACCCCGCCCAGCCCGGGCCAGTGGCGCTGGATTCGTATAAACTCAGCACTAGGCGCCAGTGGACTTAAGTTGATATCGCCTAATCGTACAGAACACAGTAGAAATGACTACTGGACGCGTGTAAACGGCGCGGTCCAGTGAGAATGCCGACCCAACACCGTATCCTTGTAAATCAGCCTTTAAGGAAAAAGTCCGAATTCATCCCAAAAAAAAAGTATTTTGATCTCCCTTTTTTATTTCCTCTCGGGGTCTGGGGATTCAGATGGCTGTCGATCTCGAAAAAGCCAACATAAATTAAAATATGAAAAGGAGGTGTAGGAGAGTGGATTCTGGCCTCTTAGGCCTTTGTACGCAACTTGTTATTGAAGAAGAGACCGAAATTACATTATTTCCATCATCACTAATTATTAAAAGTCACGTATGATTTTTGTTTGAATCAGTACTAACCACTGTAACCAAAATACACATACCGTCTGCGTAAATAATATTTTCCGTGAAGTTTACAGTGAATGAGTTAATGAATCATTCCCTTACTTTGTTGGCGATTTACTTATACCGGAAATCTGTTTTCCGTTGGTTTAGCTGGGATCATAGACTTCGGTCTGCGGCAGACGTGCTTTGAGCAGAAACTAATTGCAAGAGAGCTATACAACAGAGATATAAGACAAACAGAAGAGCATGTTTGCAATTGTAGAAGAAAGTATCTCAGCAATTTGAATTTCTTTTTTTATCGTGGTACACTTATTCTGCCCTAGCTGTTGTCCACGGCTCCGCCCGCGTGGAATTCTGATCCCGTTCCCGTAAACCATTTTAATTCGAAAATTTTCTGTGTGCTTGTGAGAGACTGTGTTTTGTGACTTTATGTAATTTTGTTAAGTTTTTTGACTGTTCAAAAAACGGTCTTTAATTTTAACTAGCTATTGCCTGCGACTTCGTCCGCGTTTAGTCCAAACATATCAAGGTATGTTTACTTCTAGGTTTCGATCCCAACACGTTTTAAGTCATAATTTCAAAGACTGATTCATCCACGCAGAGCGAAGCTACCAAAGCTAGAACTACGTGATTAGGACAGTATCTAGGTTCTTTCTATGGCCTAGGCAAGCGATAAGAAAGGACTATGTATACTGCATATTATGTAGTAAATGTAATAAAAACATAAGAATCGGCACCGGCGCGTAATAAATAAATAGTGACGTTAAGAGTTCATTTTTGAAAAGAGTACTGGTAACTACAATTATGTACTAGAAGCCCCGTGGGAGGCGCCGAGGCGTGATCTCGTGGCAGCCATCGGGGTGGGAGTCCTCTCGCTCGGCAGCATGATTGCGGCAATGGTGCGGAGCGCGAGCGCGCCCGGGAGAGGTTTAGAACTCTCCCGGCCCACTGAGCCACTTGCCGCGCGTCGCAGGCGACTCAGGCGCCGTAGGTCTCTTAACGACCTCCGTCCTCCATGAGCGCAGGCCTGGGGGTGGCAGGCCACCGGTCACCCCCGTAGAAGCATACCGGGACGGTGGGGCGACTAGCGCCCCTCCCCCAAACCGAGGCAAGACGGGGACACCGTGGTTCCCAAACCAGAGGGGGCCATCTCGAAACCGGAGATGGCTCAGGGTCAGTCGGGGTGCGAGGGCTATGCTCTATGGGCAACCTTACACCCCGGCGTCTTAAGGCCCGAGACGGCGTGCGGTTTTAGTCGGTTGCAGCCCGACATAACCACCCCCGCCGGCCGGCGGGGATGGGGGTATCCGAAGGGATTTCCGCACGAAAAAGAAAAAAAGAAAAAAGGTTCAGCTAAGCTAAACCGCTTGTATTGGGAGTGGGTTCACGTCGGAAGCTTGGTACCGTGCGGAAATCCCTTCAGATACCCCCCCGCCGGCCAGCGGGGGTGGTTATGTCAGGCTTGAACCGACTAAAACCGCACGCCGTCTCAGGTCTACATACCAGAGGGTGTAAGGTTGCCCATAGAGCATATCCCTCTCACCTCGACTGACCCTGGGCCATCTCCGCTTTTGAGATGGCCCCCTTGGGTTTGGGAACCACGGTGTCCCCGTCTTGCCCCGTTACGTGTTCGTATGCATGCGAGTATTATAATAAGTATGTTGTGTTGGTGTGTATTCCATTCTGCATATAAAAATGGTAAACGGTGTGTATGTAATGGTGACCCTCTTTCCTGAGACTTTACCTTCAGCTTACCATCAGGCGAGGTGAAGTCAAATTGACGTGTCCTAAATATAAAAAATAAAAACATTTTATGGCCATTCCAGCACTTTAATTCTGTGACTTGGTACTCTGGATTTAAGCCAACGAAGATGTCTGGTATAGTCCTGAATAACTAGACGCTGCTTGTATTCCGTTTGCAATAATAACGGAATACGTTGTCGTTGATGGTCGGGTACTTTGACCATGCTGGTATCACGAAATCTTATACTGACGGAACTGAGAACTGCTTCATTTTAATTGTAGAACATGGCACACTTATAATTTGTTTTCTCTTTTTGGGGGGTAACTAAATAAATAAATAAGTTCATATTTTACAACAGTCTACACAGCGCTATCTAGACCCAATTACATTATGCATGCATGCATAGCTTAACGTGTAGCTTGCTGGAATGCAGATAAACATACTTAGGTACATTTTCAGTTGTAAATACATACATATTATACATAGGAACACCCAAACTAATGCAAATAAATATATTCATGCATACAACTATTTGCACTAAGCGGGAATCGAACCCGCGACCTCTGACTTAGTAGTTGAACGTACTACCGCTACGCCACAGCGGTCGTCAACTAGTTGTGAGACAAGAATTATTATTCCACTTTGGTAACTAAACTTATCTGACACTGACATACATACATACATAATTTCTAGCCTGTATCCCCGAAGGGGTAGGCAGAGTTGTATTACACACCCACGATTCGCCAGTTATGTTTAGGCCCCCATTGTAATAGGGGGCGAGCCTTTTGCCATCTACCGGGCACATTACAAAGCGAGCTACAATTATTTTAATAGACACATTGCTACGAAAAGTCAGAGGTATGTGCTCGGGGCGACTGGGGATCTAACTCGAGACCTCGTCTCTGCAGTCCGTTACGTACGCTACTGGCTATCGCTATACGCTGACTAGTTACAAGAGAATATTTACCATGGCCTCCTATAACTAACGTGGCTTCTTTTTGTTACACGGTTTGCGGTTGAGGCTTTACCTAATAAAAGTACCAATAATTGATACTGAAAGAACAATTGATATTTTGCCTTCCAATCAATATAATAAGAATATTTAGACATGTATTGACTTCATATCTATTTAGGATCTTAGCCGTGATACCTAATGATTGATACAAGACAATTCATTTGTCATTGATTGTCATATAGTGACAATTCCAAAAATATTGAATATACTGCTTCCGGGCTGTATGGCCGTGGTTCATAGGAAACTTGTGTTCCAAACGTTTCGTCGATTACTGCGGTCGACGTCTTCAGCGTTACAAGTCCGGGCGCCGATGACTGCGGAGAACCCTTCTCGGCGGCGACTTCTCTGCGACTGATGATGACTTTGATTGTATAATTATATAATTCCTACAATATTCCTATCATCATTTAGTGTTCACCATTATTATCATCATCATCTTAGCGTTGTTGCCGGTTGCACCTGATGCTTTCGCTTCGGAGCTCGAAGTCAGCTTACTCCTCTACTTTTTGGTTTCACTTATATATTTTGCGATTTTGATGGGAGCGACTGCCGTATGAACTTTCAACCAGCTTGCTGGCGAGGTTGAATTGGCCCCAAAGGTGGAGCTGGATCTCCATCTGCTATTTCTATCACTGACCTAACCAATTCGCTATTAGCAAGGCTGAATTTTACGTCACACACATTGTTAAGTGTATTACGCTGTAGGTAGTCAAAGATTTGAAAATGCATTTAACTTTAAATTTGTATATGAATAACGAAAATATTTGCAGAATATAAACGAATTAGTTGTAAATGCATACCAAATATTGTTCACGTAGCGGTCGATGCGGTGGTGTAGCATCCGAGCTTGGATTAACTCTTAGCTTGCAATTATAAATCGTGCTGCTAACAAATCTCGTACACAAACCCCATGTAATAGGAATGTGATCTCGAGGTTCAAATTTTCTTACAAATAAGTTAATTGTAAATCTGAATGGCGTAGTAATGAGATACGAAGTCCTCTGTAGTTTTATAGTTTTGGGTTGATAATAAATATAACAAAATGTTTTTAAATTAAAATACATTTTTAAATATTTTTACAAATCATAACGACCAGTGAACTAAGGTCCACACAGTCACGAGATGCACCTTTGCAAAAGTCAAATTGACTGCTTTTTAGTACGACTTACCGGTTATTTGGCAAATAAATGACGGTGTTCCTATATGTATGTATTAGAATTAATTATCTCTTGTTTTTAAGCAATTTTATTAGTAAAAGTAATGCTAAGCTAAGAGTATGCTAAGGTGCTTATGTCCTCTTGGAACGAACGAGTACTGAGCGAATGGCACACCAATTTAAGTGTGTCAGGCACATGTAAGTGGGTAAGCAAGCTGGGGTCGACCTATAGAACATACACTGATCAAATTAATGAGGTTTTGAAAAAGCACTCATAACCGGCGGGCGCGCATGAAATGTTAGGCAACGTAGAGAAAGCTCGTGAACAACGTAAGGACAGGGGCAGTCGGTGGGCTGTTGTCTCTACCTACCCCGGAGGGAAGAGTGAGTATATGATATTTGATTGTATATATGGCATTGCACTCCCAAAAACCAATCTATTGTTAAATCCGTTGAAAGCAGCCGCACCAGCTTTTTAGGACAATGATTGCATCTATCTGAACTATTCCTGGACAGACCATCCCAGTGTGCACAATTTTATTCTTATACTGTTAATTATTCCATATTACTTTGGATATGATCCGTTGATGAAACTCGACATAATAGCGCGCCACTGGATGTTTTCAACTAATAGTTAGCTAATCCTTTGACGTTTAGCCGCAGTCTGGCCGTACTTGGGCCGTACCTATCATATCATAAGCTTAAATCTATTCCATTAAGGTTTGGTTTTTTCATTTTAATATCTATAGTTATGAACCATATAAGATATGAAACGACTTCCAATTAGTATAGAAGAATATGGAATAAGAAGGTTTTTGATTTATTTATGTAATTTGTGAGTTATGCAATATTTTAAACTCATTTCATTTTAATGGTCATGATAAAGCGAAGTACTTACAACATTGAGAAGAAACGTAAAATGTAATAAAATATATTTGTATAAAATATATTGTGAAGGTGAGTTGCTGAGTTGGTTGTTTAAGCCTACCTATATAAAGACGACTTCAACATGCTTCGGTCGGGTATAGTGCGAGAGAGCAGTGGTTCTGTTTGAAATTGACATGACTCTAACTTAACCTCACTCAGACTCAAGTGTGTCGGTTCATCGCTGCCATGCCTATCGTGGCTCCACAATTTCAGAATATAACTAAAACGTATTGAAATTCTTAATGTCGAGATTTCAAGTGAGGTCCAATCAAAGTCGCTTGGAAGAAAACGTTAAGCTGGCAATGAAGAAACTCGTACTCGAAGCTACTATATAGAGTAGGTTATTTCGATGCGGAGTAAAATAATACTTCTTTATGCAAGGAGCGGACTAGAGGGATCGCTTACCATCAGCTGTTGGATAATTTAATAATACCTAGTGTTGCCATAAATACTGAAACAAAGAAAAAAAAATTCTATTGCAAATAACATTTATTACTTTTTACAGTGTGTTAGTTTAACACATAAATATAAAACAATTTAAAACATAAAAAGCTGCAATACAGTCCTTTAAACGTTGAGGCCAGTTATCAATAAAAGCTCGCACTCTTTCTATGGGAAAATTCTTTACTGCCAATCGTATGGATTGTTTTAGGGACTCCAAATTATCATGGCGTTTAGAGCAAGCCGTACTCTCTAAAACTGACCATAAATCATAATCCAGCGGATTAAGATCGGGACTAGACGACGGCCAGTCTTCAGCTATGATGAAGTCCGAAACGTTCGTTTTCAACCAAGACTGCTTAGACCGAGCTTTATGACCCGGCGCCGAGTCTTGCTGGAAGGACCATTCTTAGTTATTGAACATGGTGTTGTTAAGGGCCTTTTTTTTACGTGCGGAAGTCCCTTCGGATAACCCCCCGCCGGCCAGCGGGGGTGGTTATGTCGTGTATCGGCTAAAGCCGCACGGTGTCCTCCCCAAGTGTCCGTTCCCGGGCACCCCGGGTAAACCCTCGAAAGGATAACTCCAGGGTTCCTAGGGTTGCCAGCGGACTTTGACCGCCACCGCGGCCTCGCCTGGTGGGGTTGGGTTCTATCCCGCTTCGGTGAGTTGGCAGGCGTGTGTAGAGGGCACACACGACACGCCTCCGCCACGGCCTGCTTCTGTAAGGACGGCGCGTCGGCCAACTGCCGTCCTCCGGCCCCGATCATGGAGGTCGGTAGTCCCGGGCGTAGATGATAGTCCGGCGAGGACGCCGCAGACTGCGAAACTCGAGGGGCAGGGTTCTCTCCCGCTCCCTCTCCGCCGTCTCTTTCGCGAGCATTACCTGCTCGCAGAAAGAGGCGGCGGCGTGCCACTTGCTCCCGTCGGAGACCACGGCCCTCACCATGGTCTCCAACGAGAGAACGTCCACGCCCAGGACCGCAACGAGATCCCGGCGTTAACTCGCCCACGCAGGGCACTCCACCAACATGTGGAGCGCCGTGTCTTCGCCAGGATCCTAGCAGTGCTGGCACTGCGGCGTTGTCTCCCGGTGGATGCGCCACAGATACTTACCGAAACACCCGTGTCCGGTAACCATCTGGCACATCCGGTAGGAGAGGTCTCCATGGTCCCTCTCCAACCACTCCTTCATGATCGTTCTCACCACCGCAATGGTGGATTCCCCCACCTTGTGTGCTCAAGTCGCACCCTCCTTGTCTCCATGAGTTCCTGGCGGAGCAGGGACCGCTAAGCCCTGATTTCTCGGGACTCCGGCCTATGGCCCCGCTCCAGCGCCTCCTTGCGCCACTGGTAAAGCAGCGCAAAGGCTCTCGCTTCCAGGTCCCATGGAGGAGTCCCGGCTAGGAGACATGCCGCCTCGACGGAGATCGTGCGATACCCCCTGATGACTCTGACGGCCATCGCCTTTAACGGGCTGTTTAGAACAGCCACGTTGCGGGCCGCCAGAGTCTCCGTCCATACGGGGGCCCCGTATGGACGTTGGGTTGTTAAGGGGGAGGGCTTCACTACCTTCTAAAGAATGGTATCTTGATACAGTTGTGCCGATGTTTTGATACCTTTTTCACAAGAGGATGGCTCAGTCACTTCTTCATAGCTTAGGTTGCACTCTGTCGACTAGTTGGGAAGCTTCCTTAGAGCTGTGAGCATAAATACGATCAGTTTGTTAGTTAAAATGTTGCTAAAAAGATCTTATCCTTAAACAAAATTCTTCTGTGACCTCCCTTTGCGTACCGCTTCAGTAGTTGTTTAGATTTTACCACCCTATTATTTATTAAATTAGTTATGAAATCAGCCTATAAGAGACGTACTGGTCGTACGTCTCTTATAGGCTGCAAGTCCTGAATCATCTTTTAAAATACGCGACATGGTTCTAGGTGATATCTTCCTCTCCCGAGATAAAATCTTTTGCTTTCGGACAGGATTTCTTCGAATTGTTTAACTTACTGCTTTGACCACCTTTTTCGTACGAATACTAATACGTGGACGGCCAGATCTTTTTCTGTCACAAACAGAGGAGGTCTCATTGTTACTATTAATAGCCCAGTACACAAACATTTTACTAATACCAAGCGTATGGAGAGTTTTAAGAATTGCATTTAGCTCCATACCTACTTTGTGTAATGCAATCACAGCGATTCGGTTCCCTTTATCACCCCACTCCATTTTAATATCGCAAAATATTTTACAATGTATTGGCGCCAAAATGAGAAAATACAATGAACAATCATAAAAAAATGACAGATTCCAAATTAAAATATAATATTTTTTCAATTAAATTTTTAAGCATTTTGTAAGTTTACTTCTTTCTAAAGATTTAGATCGGAAAAAGAGAACATCTAGGACGGGACTTGAACCCGCGACCAGTCCCTTACAGGGGGAATGCTCTGACCAACTGAGCCACCTAGACACGTCCCAGATATTCGAAATTCTCCGATACATTATTACGTCTTAAGGCGACGTTGGAGCCATCTACCGTAATTCTTGCGAACTACGGAAACAATGAACCACTTTACGGTCATTTTTAAACATTGTTTTTTGATGACTCCGCCTAATTAATTCAATTAAATATTTTGTTTATTTTCAATTGTCACAGTATTTATGGCCAGACTAAGTAGATACGTAGTATAAAGAAAGTATGACGTTCACAGATTATAATGTATAAAGATAGCCGACAAAGTATGCCGGGTGTTAGGGAAACGCTCCCGAAAACGAAGCCAGGCGAGAGTACTGAAGGTAAAAATATATTTTAAGTGATTCTTTTTTCGATTAGTTAAAAAAAATGAAATAGCTTTCAGCATTTTTCATGTTCCATCGTGTTAGTACAGGTAAATGAAATAATGATAAACTAAAAAACACCTTAAAAAAATCCGTACCCGCAGGGGGAACGCACAGGTAGATTTCGTGTAGCAATTAATATTATTTTATTAACATGTTTAATTATTTTTTTCTCGAAAACGGTAACTTTTAGCGATAAACTTTTCAGACATTTATTTTAGACTTAAAAATGGCCTATCGGTTAAAAATATTTCCTACGACAAGAATGTTCACTGGTTAGAAGTTATGATTTTTTTCCCGAAAATTTTTGGTTTTTCCCCCCTCCACTTTTAGTTAAAGTTTTAATCTTATAGGTTTGTAATTAAAAGTTGTTGGTATTCATGTATACTATGGGATAAAATTAGAACGGTTCGAATATCTTTCATGGAACGTGAAATTTTTAGGAAAAACTGATTTCACAAAAAGTGAGGCCCTACCGTCCCCTTAGGCCGGATTCCGCCCGTTCACGAACTTAAACTAAGTTTACACCCAAGCAATTTTTGACCGCAGTTTGAAAGCGATCGGGGCAAACTTGCGACCGTGAGACTGCCGCAAATTTTGGGAAGTGGAACCATACATACATATATATATAAACTTTTTGACCAGTGGTCATTTCGGACTCAGGGGGTCATAACTAGACCTCCTATGAAGATTTTTTTTTTAAATTCGACAGTAGTCAAGAAACCAATAAGTAGATCGATTACATCGAAATCTACCTAAAAATGAATGCCGCAATGAATATCAGTATAACGTCGCCATTGACCTCGGCGGCTTGCGGGGACTGCGACCGATTTAATTTAGCTGTACTAACACAATGGAGCGTGAATAATGCTAATAAAAATTCAAGAAAATATGATAAAAAAATAATTAAATTTAAATTTAAGATTAAAATAATATTTTTTTATCTTCACTACTATCGGCTGTTTTCCTATTCGGGAACGTTTCCGTAACAATCAGTTTAACTCTGCACTCAAAAATCATAATTATGATCATTTTATATTTAGGAAATATTTGGAAAACCAAACACTCTAGTATTTCATTTTTATAAAACACATCATATACAACTAAATACACAGATTTGCCGGTAACCTTTTTAACGGTATTTATGTTATACCTACTCTTTATCATACTGTATAAAAATAACCTTAAGAAAACTAATGAAACACAAGGAAGGTGAATTATTTAAAAAAATACGGGAACATGGCATTCAAATCTCTAGGATTGTGTTGGTCGACTGTTTCGACAGCAAAAAGTGTAGATAAATCCATAATTAATTAATGAATCTAAGGTAAGCGCAAACATACTCATAAAACAAGACCAGAGGGTCAACAATGCGGGACCAGCGGGACATCAAGCCAGTAGATAATAAAATACAAAGCGCTGGACCTTCACAAATAGGCTCAGTGTGGTAGCGGTTGATTAGAATAAATATTTAGTAGGGGCTTGTACAAAATCGGCACCTAATTTAGAGAGCCTTCTATAAGCTTTCATACCGTTTACTGTATATTACATATGTACGTATCAGGGAACTGTAATGACTATCAAGTATTATTAGATGTAGAGGTTACGCTAACGATACTATGTACTCAATTCAACATTTAAATAACAGTATTATATGGTGCTTTTTGAAGCCCGATTTTGGTAGGCGAGGTACTCAAAAGCATCCCAGACTGGGTATCGCACTTCCTCTTGAGTATTTATAGTAGATACAGGTATTTATACTAGGTAGATATACATACTACACCGCACACGCTGGCGGTTTGCCCAGCGTGGGAGGCGCCGAGGCGTGACCTAGTGGCAGCCATCGGAGTGTGAGTCCTCTCGCTCGGCAGCATGATTGCGGCAATGGTGCGGAGCGCGCCCTGGAGAGATTTAGAACTCTCCCGGCCCGCCGAGCCCGCAACATGCTCGCCGCGCGTCGCAGGCGACTCAGGCGTCGGAGGTCGCTTAACGACCTCCGTCCTCCATGAGCGCAGTCCTGGGGGTGAGAGGTGAGGCCACCTGTCACCCCAGCAGAAGCAGACCGGGACGGTGGGGCGACTAGCGCCCCTCCCCCAAACCGGGGCAAGATGGGGACACCGTGGTTCCGAAATCTAAGGGGGCCATCTCGCAACTGGAGATGGCCCAGGGTCAATCGGGGTGCGAGGGATATGCTCTATGGGCAACCTTACAACCCGGTGTCTGTAGACCCGAGACGGCGTGCGGTTTTAGTCGGTACAAGCCCGACATAACCGCCCCCGCTAACCGGCGGGGGGGTATCCGAAGGGATTTCCGCACAAAAAAAAAAAGGTATACATATATGTTTATATAAGTTATGTAATAAGTATTTCAACTAAGTATAGGAGTGCAATCCACTATTTTGTTTAGGCATTGAGCGTGCCCTGGGGTTATCCTTTCGAGGGCTTACCCGGGGTGCCCGGCAGTCGACGAAACGTCTGGAATACAAGTTTCCGATGGACCACGGCCAAACAGCCCGTTAAGTAGTATATTCTACATGATTGATGACTGATGAAGAATTACTGATTTAATTCAAAATACAAAAATGCGCGTACGACAGTACGTACGTAATAAATAATGCAGATTAGACTTTCGGCACGGTCGGTTGTACCTCGTTTAGTAAGTTCAATTTAATATGATAAATATGTTTGTTGACTATAGTAGTTAATATCACACACATTCGTGGTAAGTTGAACAGTTCACAAAACATCTAGGTACTTATCTGCATACAGTGTTCGTTCATCTATCGTATGGTCGGCCAATGTTAGTCGAGACACCCGATGTGAAACACCATAACGAGTGGGTTCATAAACATTATGCGTTGGTCCAATCGATAATAGAATTACTGAATTCGTTGTGTAAATCAAAGTTTAATGTGATTCATATCATTTGTATCTGGTATATGTAATCTATACTAGTATTATAAAGCTGAAGAGTTTGTTTGTTTGGCTGAACGCGCTAATCTCAGAATGTACTGGTTCGAAGTGGAAAATTATTTTTGTGTTGGATAGCCCATTTATCAAGGAAGGTTATAGGCTATATATCATTACGCTACTACCCAGGAAAGCGGAGCAGTATATAATCATAGTTGTCAGCAAATTGGGCAAATTACCATACATTATGGTAGAACTTATAAATACTCGTAACGGGCATGTGAGTTAGGAGGCGTGTAGGACACAAACGACACTCCTCTGCCACGGCCTGCTTCTGTAAGGACAGCGAGTCGGCCAACTGCCGTCCTCAAGCCCCGATCATGGAGGTCGGTAGTCCCGGGCGTAGACGAGTCTGCGGCGTCCTCGCCGCAGACTGCGGAACTCGGGGGGCAGGGTTCTCTCCCGCTCCCTCTCCAACGTCTCTTTCGCGCACATTACCTGCTCGCAGAAAGAGGCGTCCGCGTGCCACTTGCTCCCGTCGGAGACCACGGCCCTCACCATGGTCTCCAGCGAGAGAACGTCCACGCCCAGGACCGCAACTAGATCCCGGCGTTGACTCGCCCACGCAGGGCACTCCACCAACGTGTGGAGCGCCGTGTCTTCGCCAGGATCCTCGCAGTGCTGACACTGCGGCGTTGTCTCCCGGTGGATCCGCCATAGATACTTATCGAAGCACCCATGCCCGGTAAATATCTGGCACATCCGGTAGGAGAGGTCACCGTGGTGCCTCTCCAACCACTCCTTCATGATCGGCCTCACTGCCGCATGGTGGATTCCCCCCACCTTGGATGCTCAAGTCGCACCTTCCATGTCTACATGAGTTCCCGGCGGAGCTGGGACCGCTGAGCCCTGATTTCTCGGGGTTCCGGCCTATGGCCCCGCTTCAAATGGGTAAATATTTTTTTCAGTAAGAATAATCCGAAGATTACCCCGAAACATATTAACAAAGTCACAGAATTAGGCCTCTCTTTTTAAAATTTTAGAATAGAAGTAGATCTAATTTACCTGAAACGACGACGGTAGAAATATTAAGCCTTTGTCAATGAAAACAAAAGTATCATCTGAAATTAACGTTTCACTAAACTACACTAAGCTGAAGCGGGAAAATTCCGGGGTTTATAACGCGTTTTGATTGCACAATTCAAGCAGGCAGTGTTACATGTCACGCAAAGCGAGCTGAGTGGTGTAATTGGGAGCTAATCCTCGCCTTCCTCGCTAGCTCCACGGATTGTTGGTAACATAGCTCGTATGTAATGTGTCAAGTGACTACAGCGTAGGGCAAAACTTACCATTTACTGTGGAAGATGGGAAAAGTGAATTGGATAGTAGAATGTATTTCAAGCTCTGTATTAGTTTTAATATTTCATATAGTTCTAAATTTTGATACCATATGCAAGTCGTTACACGAAACGACATTTTAATTTTAATTTAATGGCAAATATAAATAATTATTATTGATTTTTTAATTATCTGCTAACAAAAAAAAAATTAGTACATATATACCTACTACACAAATACTACTTATATACAATAAGTATATCTACTCAGACATAATATTACACTTTTACACACAATACACATTTTCAGAAAATATAACAGAATTTATACTTTAGCAACAGACACCATTAAACCATATAAACAAAACATCATACTATAGATTTAGTTAACGAGTTCTGTGATATGCTCAGAGTGCAATAAAGAAATAGTTTGCCGGCTGGTGGGAGGTAGACGTGCGACGCAGTGCTGTTTTTTATTGTAACCTACCCACTGCAAATTTAATTATTTTATGTAATGCAAATTAAATTATTTAACTACTAAACTGATTGTCGATGAAATTGTTTTGCTCAGAAAAACTCGAGTGAGTTTATGGAGCATCATAAGTTCTTTTGTACTGAAATTTGTAACTTATATTTAAATAAATAAAAAAAAAAAAAAAAAATTAGTGTAGTGTCATCATACATTATGCCAGTCAACAACTAATTTGGCATTCAGTTTCATAAGTTTAGTGGAACTAACACATATTCCCAACTTTGATACTACTTTACTACTGTCGTACGTACTGTGCAGTACTATGGTAATTTACGGTTTTATTAGCATTTGTACAAAATAAGATACATAATTTGGAAAATACAAAAAAATAAATCGTGTATCCATTGCTTACAGTGTAAAGCAAAGGGTTACTTTTTAGGGTTCCACACTTCAAGAATATAAACCAGAACCCTTAAAGTATCACTTGGTTGTCCGTGTGTCTGTTTTTCTGTCAAGAACTATTTCTCAATTCTTAAGTTGAAATTTATATTAAACTAGCTGATGCTCGCAGCTCAGGCGCGGCTCAGGAAATGCCCGCTCGCGGCTCGTGGCTAAATGCTAACCGAGTGAGTGCCTCGGAGAGCACGTTATGCCTTCGGTCCCTGTTGCATCACAACCTGGTGGTAGAAATTTGATGACACAAATTTGTCACAAAATTCGCCCGGGTGGGTACCACCGTGCACGATTGCGAAAAACCCTCCATAGTAATCCAATTTCGGTTTGATTGCGTTCAGGGGTCAGCAAGTGCATAGCCGGGCAGGGGGATTGTGGTCGCGGCACTAGTGGGACCGGTGGGTGTCACGCGGTGCTGCCACGACAATCTTCTTTTGATGAGGCCGTCAAGCTGAGTGCCACCATTGTTAACATGGTACATGTATGTAATGGTGACCCTCTTTCCTGAGACTTTACCTTCAGCTTACCATCAGGCGAGGTAAAGTCTAATTGACGTGTCCTAAATACAAAAAAAAAAAAAAAAAAACATGGCAGTCGTTACGGGTAGTTGGAGCCCTAGAAAGTCCGACAAATGGTCTAATTACAGAATATCTATAAGTATCGACAATGGGTTGTGGAGGTCAGGGTACAGTCACTTCATGGAAAATATCGAAGTTCAGCCGCTTCGTAGTTAGTTAGACGAAAAGTCGACTTCAACTGAGTTGGGAGAAGGCTCAGAGGATGATAATGAGCTGGTGCCCGCGGCTCCAGCCGCGTGGATGCCTGTTATCGTTTTTTGACATATCTCCGGTTATATGCAACCAATTGCCATTCTAATGAATAAAAAACGCATGAAATTTCAGTAGTTTTGATAATGACAAAATTCCTGAAATTCACCAGGAAGCAAGGTCTTATAGCACGGGTGAAGGAAGAAGTTCGAAAATCGAAAATATGTTGTTATTTTCGCCTGATATTTTTTTCAAATAAAATTGGAATTTAAAAGAGGCAATGCAAGAAAAAGACATTCACAACAGATCACTAAAAGTACATTCGGTATCATCATTTCGGGCAGTATAATGCGATTGATTTGATCGACAATAAATCTAAATGGTAGATATTATTTAACTCGTTACTTTCACGAAATGGCAGTGACTTCATAATTCGATTTGTACTGATAGCACTACGAGATTCCAAATGGTTTGGAATACGATGTAAAGAATTTGATTATATTAAGAAAATAAGGAATTATTGCCATACTAGAACAAGGCATAGGTTGAATGTAATGCTTCAATAATATAAATTAATTTGCAAAAAAGACCTTCCGTATATTATAATAGAAATACAAAATGTATTTTAAAGAAAAGGCTTAGCCATGTATGTCATTGACAGAGGTATTACTATCGTACCACGCGCTTGGCATACATATGAATCTAAACCTAAACATGATTATAACTGCGTGTGATTCAAAAAATGTAGCAAACATTAATATGCAATAAATCTGTATAATCAAGAAACGGATTTGTTTATCACAGTTGCAAATAGAACGTTCACTTGAAGTTATCAAATTATATAAAGTCGGAGTGTCGTTTCTGTTTCCAAAGTAATTAAAAGTTCGTCTTCTGTAACGAAATATGTTGATTCCTATCTTGATGGCGCAGATATTATTGTGGTTCAGTTTTGTATTAGGACTTATGTGTAATAGCCTAGCTAGAGCCCATGCCGCGATATTTCATTAATGTGCATTAAATTGCTATAATACATCTCAAATTAACCTGTATTTAAATCGCGAGCGTAACGAAGGACTCGAGGTTTACTCCCGAGCGTAGCGAGGGTGTTAAAAACTTAAATCACGAGCGAAGCGAGGGATTTAAGACGAGTCCTGAGTGTAGCGAGGGATTTAAGTTCACCCAAGACTAAGACAGCTTTATCACCGAGGAAAATACTCTACTTTTCGTACCATTTGCGAAAAAATTAACACAATAATAATATGAGATAAGCATTTATTAAAAATAATGACAATTAAAAGTAAAAGTTAACATTCGAAACATTGGCAGGGGGGTGTCACTTCGCCGATCTGCGAGAAATTATAAGTACATGCCGGCGGCAACCCCGGGGCTGCTTATTCAGCGGTTGCTCCGCCGTGGGCCGCGACACTCGCGCGCCCGTCTCCCGCATACCAACGTCGCAAGCGCATATTGTATACGATGTATAAAATAAGGGCAACGAAATATTGCATTGCTGCGGGTTGCAGAAACAATGACCAAAATTCGGATTGCACGTTTTTAATAGATGAAATTTCAAATGATTTAATAGATGAAATTTCAAGATCAGTTGCAGGCTTAGACGAGACTAATCTATTTACTAGATACAAAGCATTCAACAACCAATCTAGTTTTTATGGCAGCTTAAAAATGCCACCAAAAGATTTTATAGAGTATGTACAAAATTTAGAAACCACTTTCATAGAAAATTTTGAAAATTGTGTTCAAAGTAATCCAGGCAGCAAACTTATAGAACTTTTTAGAAATATACCTCCACAATCGCCTTGTGCATGTTTCCCAGTGGAATATTTATTAAAATTGTTTTGTAGGTTTCGCATATATGCAACAATTAAATTTAACAACCGGCAATTTAAAGATGGTAAAAAAAGTATAAAAAAGTAAGGCATTTGTAGTTAAGTAAGCAATAAATACAGGTCACGCCCGCGTTACCTTTAGTATTTACTTACGTAAATAAAATAGTATATAATAATATATAATACAATAAAAAGTAATCAGTAAGTAAATATATTGTTTTTTCTTTTTTAATGAATTTGGTAGCTAGCTCCTAGACTATAAACTGCGAATGGCACAGGGTCAGTCGGGGTGCGAGGGATATGCTCTATGGGTAACCTTACACCCCGGCGTCTGTAGACCCGAGACGGCGTGCGGTTTTAGTCGGTTCAAGCCCGACATACATAACCGCCCCCGCTGGCCGGTGGGGGGGTATCCGAAGGGATTTCCGCACATATAAAAATTACAAAAAAAGGTACCTATCTCTTTTTGTGCACTACTGTGAAAAAGTGACGGGTGTCGTTATGTCCTGAAACGAGAATTGCCAAGCAATAAGCATGGTTGTGCTAGACGGGTACCTTATTCTGACATAGTAGATGCTTGCGCCACAGAATAGATAATAGTGCAAAGCTACCGTATCCGCTTATCATCAGGAGGACCGTACGCTCGTTTGCCACCGACGAAGTTTAAAAAAATGACAACCCTATCTTCGACATTACTCCGCACCTTGCAGAGTAGTGTCGACCTTCGCGCCGGGCAATAGAACTCAATGACGGCGCGGCAGGCGTGCGGTCCGTTGCTAATAATAATTAATAGGCACGTAAAAAGGCGGCATTCGTGAACATCAAAACAGAGGGTCTTCTGTACTTGTACTATTATTTATTCTGTGACATTGGTCCAATTATTGATAGAGAGAGTTACATTTTTGTTTGGTACATTTATTGTTGATGAGAAGTTTGATAATAAATATTGTTTTTGCATTTTGTTATGCAGTTATGATTATTAAATAAAATTAAGAAAACCGACGAGGCCGTATGAGCTTGATGCCTTTGCTTTTCCGACAAAAAATATTAGTCTAGGACACAGATGTAGTTCAGTATAAATTTCGGTAAGTATTCCAAATTTATATCACATTCTCCCCCTAGAGGTGAATGAAATTCAGTACAATTTTCTTTCCCTGTTTTTAACAGATTAAAAATGACTATTGTTATGTTCGCTTTTTGTGGCATAGAATGTCACTTTTTTGAGTAAATGGTACGAAAAGTATATTATAGTTGTCCGTGCTGCTGTTAGGGAATCATTTTTAACCGACAAAAACACGGAGGAGGTTCTCAATTCGACGCTTATATTTTTTTTATGTATTATCACGCATAACTTAATATAGAGTATTCCGATTTTGAAAAAAAAAATTGGGAAGGGGACTAAGTTCTTATACCCTGAAGTTGGTTCCATATAAATTTGGTAACAAAACTCCGACCCTAAGAGTAGGAAAACAGGGGATGATTTATTGTTCCCTCACTGATTGTAATATAATAGTTATATTCAGACCACGCATAATTGTTTAAAGAGTGGTCCGATTTTGATGATTCTGCTTTTATTACATATGGGTATACCTCATTGGTCCCATATATGTTTGGAAAGAAAATACTAAGGGTGGGAAAATATGGGTGATTTACGAAAGTAAGCTATATTAAAAATATTTTACTATTTTACTTTAACTTTTTTTTTTCAGTCCGTCAATTGACTGCACCCCGCTGGATGTGGAGAAGCTAGGGTGAAGGCCAGAAGATATGGGCTACCATCCCAGATGCTGACAATCCTAAAATGGTGGTCCCTACCTTGACGCCCCAGGAGATGCTTTTTCACGCTCCCCTTGAAGAACCCGGGATTATAAGAAGTAGGAAACACGTGTTTTTTATTTAACCTTAATAAATAATTTCTTAAACTAAGGTAATCGCTAATATCGATCTAAAAAGCTCGGTATTTTCTGGCGAAAGGGCGTATCGTGCCGTACGTACATCCGCGCGCATCACGCTTTACGTAATTAATTAATTTGCTTGTTTGGCGCCGACTCAAAATTACTTAGGAATTAATGACACATTAGTTTAAGAACTTAGTTATCAAGCTTAAATAAAAAAGATATATTATTTAATGCTTTTCAGTTTTTTCATCGGTGTAATTCTTTTGTTAAAAAGTTTTATCAACAATGTGTAGCTACGTGCGTGCTCCTTAACAAATACCGCCCCATACCATCACTGACCCATCACCGTAAGGTTCTTTTCTGACAATGTTACACTAAGCGTATCATTCCCCCGGTCGTCTCCACACATTAACCCTTCCATCATCTGGCCTGAGGCAAACCTCAACTGAACAATACTCTTTTCCAGACATTGTCATGCCAATTACGGTGAGAGCTAGCGAAGTTATTCCAGATACACGATAGCCTGTGATGAAGAAGGCCTCCGAACGGTACGAACGCCGCTAAAGTCCTATAGTGTATCCAATTGTTTATTTAACTTTTGACAGATCACGCACATAAATTTACTACATTTACTAATATTTTTTGATACAATGTACTACAGGGAATACTTACTTCATGAACGGGCTTCGCCCACTTAGAGATATGTCGTTCGTAATTAATGACCACAGACACTAAAAACGGTTTTGAAATAAATCGATTATTGATTATATTAATAAAAAATACAATAAAATTATTGTGATTATATTTTATATCAAAACACGTAAAAACCTTTATTCTTTTGCATTAAAATGCCCTAAATGTCTCTGTTTTAATGCATAAATAATTTGCTCAATGAATGTTGAAGTGTGTTGAATCGATTAAAACTTCTTCATGAATAAAATCGATCGATAAAAGAAATCGAATCGATTACGGGCCTGGGTATCACTATTTGATTAAGTATTAGAGCTAAAGTTAAATACACGATTGGAAAGGGTATAATTACTTTTATTTTCCCACCTCTTTTCTTCATGCAAGTAGCAAAGTCCGAAGGACATTTCTGTTGGAGCACGATTATATAAGCTACGTTGTGCACGTTGTGTTGTCTGTGCACTTCTTCGCCAGATAATAAACTGTGAACTAATATTAGGTCAATTTACTAAGATGGCATCGTAATTTAGGCCACGCTAATGTTCTTTTTACGATTTGTTATGTAAAACACTTTTGATGTGGACTCAGCTGCTCCATTATTCAAGTATCTATTTATTTCTGTACGGAAATAGAATCCCACTGATGTATTGACGCAAGATCCGCATGTAAATTAACTTTGTGAATGGTTTATATTTTCAATGGCGTATAATAAAATCTTTGTGGCCACTTGAGTCGGACTGTTAGAGTGATATATTGAAAGCATTAGGGTCCACCGTGTTTTATTAGTTAGATTTATGGAGGACTAGGGTGTAATAATTTTCTAGCACAACGGCAGCTCTCTCCAGTCATGAGACTGGGTGATTATTACAGGCAGGTCGCAACTCATCGGGTTGATGTTAGAATATATCTGGTAGTCGACGTGAAAATTTTCATATCGCCGTATTGTTATAGCAGTTACAACGCTAAGATTTATTAATTCATATGCTAATTGTTTCATTTGGATATTTTTTGTATTTATGAGGCAGGTTAAGCCATAAACAATTTTTTAAAAACGTTGCTCTAAAGTCTAAGGCGTGCATTATATCTATATGAAAGGCAATAGGCATACGACATAAAGCGAAAGGCATAATCCCTTAAGATATAATAGAAATAAAAAAAAATGCAGGCGATGGTTAATATTATGCATGGGGCCTTAACAAACAAAGGAATGAAAATAAATGTAAGTAAGACGAAAGTGATGATTTTTGAAAGAGAAGAAAACATGACAAATTGTAGAATTCAAGGAAGGAGGAGGCATTTGGAAGGAGAAACAGTAGAACAAGTGAAAGAGTTTGTATACTTGGGTTCAAAGTTTACGAGGGATGGAAAGTATGACTGTGATATTGAGAGAAGAGTTTTGTCTGGTAATCAAGTGAATGGGGCCCTGCATAATTTTATGAGCAGCCAGAAAGTATCTAAAGAGGCACGACTGGCTGTTCATAGAGGAGTACTCGTCCCCACACTTATGTATGGTAGTGAATGTTGGGTGTGGCAGAAGGAACACGAGAGTAAGCTGAATGCTGTTAAAATGAGAAGTCTGAGAAGTATAGCTGAAGTGACCCTGATGGACCGAGTGAGGAACAGCGTGATAAGGGAACGTTGTGGTATGGCAGAAGATGTAGTGACCAAGATAGAGAAAGAGATGCTTAGTTGGTTCGGTCATTTAGAGAGAATGGATGAAAGGAGATTAACGAAACAGATTTATGAGGTGAGGGCTACTGGGCAACCCGGTAAAGGTCGACCTAGGCGTACGTATGCCAATCAGATCGATGACGTTTTGAAGAAGGGCTAGGCCAAAAGTACCCGTAACCGGCGTGCACGTATGAAAACAATTATGAAAGTGGAAGAAGCGAAAGGCGTATGCCAAGATCGTAGCAAGTGGAAAGATGTTGTCTCTGCCTACCCCTATGGGTAAAAGGCGTGACTATATGTATGTATAATAGAAATCCGTTCTGGAGCTGGATTTTCACTGATGAAATTCATTTTAAGTCAGTGTTAAGGGCTCCTGGTGTATTTTGGGGAATTAATCAATTTTAGCCTATTGCAGTCCACTGCTGAACATAGGCCTACGGTACAGCATCCGATTCTTTGCCTTTAGCATCCAGTCAAAGTCTGGCTACCTTTTTCAGGTCATCAGTTTATCTGGGTAGGGGGCCTCCAACCATCCGTTTACCGATTCGCTGTCTCCAATCTTCTAGGAGTCGTCTACCGGGCATGTTTCTAAATTGTACCCTATTCAACCAGAAATTGCAACCAGGCGGTTGCAGCTTGTACTACTGTAACGTTACGTGTTGTAAAACTTGATTATGCAGGAGTTGAAAACGGATTTCAGTGATGTTTTATTCTAAGATTTACATTCTAAATGTAGAAGTATACCGGGTGTCAGGGAAACGCTCCCGAAAACGATGACAGGCGATAGTACTGACGATGAAAAATATTTTGAGCCAATTTTTTTCGATCGGTTGAAATTTTGTTTTGAAACCATTTTATTTAGAATTTTTTATTACCATTAGTCACGCTCTATCGTGTAAGTACAGCTAAATCGGCGACGTCATGTCGATATTCATTGCGGCATTCATATTTTGGTAAAGTGATGCGGTTTTTTAAATGGACTTCTTATTGTTGCATTTATCTGTACTAACACGATGGGGCGTGAACAATGCTAATAAAAAAAAAATAACAAAAAAAATTAAACCGTTCGAAAAAATATCGCATTAAATTGGTTTATCTTCAGTACCATCGCCTGTATTCGTTTTCGAAGCGTTTCCCTAACACCCCGTATACTGTAATACTCATTATAAAAAAGTAACATGTCAGCCGGAGTGTCAAGTATCAATTAGATAGTAACAGAATTCTCACTTGAATGTGGTGCTGTCCGACAGCGGAACTGTGTTCAAAGTCAAAATAATTTTGTCTCGTGTTCTTGCGGTGAGTAGGGTGGTCTCGGTGGAGTATCATCAAATGCATATACTATCTATCTATACTAATATTATAACGAGAGAGGCCGAATGTTATGAATTGGTATATATGTTGAGGGTAATCTTCGAAACCGCTGCACTTATATTGGAAAAATTATTTCACCATTTGAACATTATCCCCAATGAACAGGCTATTATATTAAGTGGCTTGAGTTCAAAAAAACTAAATATAAACCGAGGCAAACCGTTGGTTACTAAACTATCTATACTATTATAAAATTGTAAATTAGTTGTGCCTATACATTGGAGATATTTAAAAAAATACTTGGGTTATGTTAAATGAACGATTCTGAACGCATTTTTTTTGAATTCTTGTTGTTCGCGATGGACGCAGAAACTACTCAACAGATTTTGATGCGGTTTTTTCTATTAGAAAGGACTTGGTCCGACTTAAAATCTGCCATATGCTTAATTGCAATTGGTTAAGTAGAACCGGAGATATAACCAAAAAATGATAACCAACATTATGTGATGTGAGTGGCCGAATAGTTCACTTCAAGTCACTTGTAAATAAAAATAAAGAAATTGTACCTAAACGAAGCTAATAACCGAAGATTGACTGAAAAATAATTTTGCTACTATTTTCGAATTATGCAAGAATAGGTCCACCTAATGGTGAACGGTTACCGTGGTCTGTGGACGCTACACCACAGGTGTCCCTCGTATATTACCGCCTAGAATAGGCAGAAAGGCTAGGAGGAGCAATCCGCTAGACACTTTGTATAATAGTTTCAAGTTTCTCTAGGTTCAGGAATCTACGGCACCGATGGGGTGAAGCCCGTGGCGGTTTCCACACGTATAAAAAAAAAAAGGTTCAGGAATCTTTATTTGCATTGAATGTAGGTGTTTAACACATTAATGTAAAACAATATTAGTTAAATTATTTTTTTTATTATAAATTAATTAATAAATTGGTCATATTTAAAAAGTTTTATGTTGACTACATAAAACTTTTGCCACTTCAAAAATCATCAATAAAATAATAACATTTTTCTGTGAGGATTGACTTCAGTTTATTTCTAAAACTTTGCACTGTGTTACTTTAAAGAGCGTCAGGTAATATAATATGTATTATGTATTATAGTATGTATTATAGTAGAACCCATACAGATTACGCTTTTACGTAACAGTATTGTTTTATATGCACCGACCTGTAGGAGGTTCCTTTTCTAGTTCTAAAGGTGACTGAAATAAAATTGTACCTAAAATATAATATTTTTCAATTTACCCTTTAATCCTAATATAACAATATTACTTATTATAGTGTGTGAAGAATTGTCGGTACAAATTACATAATAATTCTGAGATGATACTTTCCGTATTAGGGGTCCGCTCGACCGTCTATCAGCAAGGGGAGGAGTAATTGAAATCCGTCAAACTTCGTCGTATGACAAACGACAGGCCGTCGGTCGATCGTACCGTATTGCTCTAATAAAATGGTATTGGTCAAAGTCAAATGCGAACTTGAGGAGACCGAATTTCAAATGTGTCATGTGACAATTGTTTTTAAAAGAGTGAAAAAAGGAGCCTTTAAGTCCTTTACGTGTCTTCATAACTAGATGCACATTTAAATGGTTTTGTTTCTCGCATCAGGAGTTTTATTATCAAACAAAATTTGGTTAATTGGAATTATATAGGGTCATATTTACTGCAAAGTCAAATTTAATTAAAGCAGAAGAAGTTACAAAAGCATTAAATTTGATTTACTTATATTTAGGTGAAGTACTATTTGCCAGTCTGAAACAAAAGATTCGCATACGTTTTGGTAAAGCGGGTAAGCTCCGTTACATCAACTAATTTGTAATAATCTATACGAATATTATAAAAAAGGGACCGAATTTTGTGAGTTTGTTTATATGTTTGGGGTGATCTTCGGAATCACTGCACTAATTGGAAAAATTCTTGTACCGTTTGAAAGATAAATTATCTCCGATGGACATATGCTGTATATTATGTGTATATTGCGATGAGTTAAAAAAACTCATATAAACCGAAGCAAAGCAAGGGCGGATTACTAGTAAAAGATAAAAGGATATCTACTATATCCTAAAAATATTGAAGAAATTACCTCAGTGGAGTCCACGGTGAAGTTGGCACTTGCTATTCTGTCATAGGAGCCAGTTGTCGGGAACCCTGATATAACCAAGAACTGTGGCAGACCTTATTTGCCGTCAAACCGCGGACGACCTGGCTCCCCTCCATTTAGTGATGCGCGTAATATGCTACATTCGGTGGTCGACGTCTGAATGATATGTTGATCAGTTTTATTATTCGTAGTCTTATAGAGTTACAGTCCAGTCCTATATCAATAAAATATAATCATATACAAATTAACAATATGTTAAGACTGAGACTCAACTGAGTTCACAGGTAAATTTTGTGGAACATACAATAATAGTAACGATTAAAGTGTATGTATAATAAATACTAATAAAAAAAGCTGCTCCATTCTGCAATCTGTCTGTAGTAAATCTGCAGCCATTAAATGAATATACAGGCGGTGGAACAGCCCGCCCCGGCAAAAACCAAAAATAAAGTTTAAAAAGTAAAATACATTTATTTAGTCAGCCATGTTCAATAATATATTTTACTGTAGAATACAAGGGGTCCTGAATAATAATTAATAATCCTATATCTCATTCCGAGGTGAAGAGTGACGATGACTCTACTAGCAATAGCGCATCACTAAGCAAGTTATTGTGCTGTTCATTTGCTGTTTCCTGTAGGGTAGGATACCAGAAATCCTTCCTACCTCTACCTCTTTCTTGAATAAACTTAAAACTTGATTGTTGATGAATGTTGGTTCACCTTTAGATAAATAAATTTTATATAAAAGAAACTTAAACAATTCGATCCAAAATCTGCCAGTAATTACAATAATCTGAGTTACATTACCGTTACAATGCTCATTGTTCAACGCAATGTTGTTAAAGTATCAAAGAAAACTTTTAATAGGTATGAAGTTACGGGGAATTGAATAGAACTCCGTAATTGTTATATCAAGCCAGTTTTTGAGGTAATAGCATCGTAAAATATTCCTCTTAATATTATTTTGGGGAGATTTTTGCTTCAAAGTTATACAATTTCGCCGCTGATGTAATTATAGGCAAGTGGGTGCCTTCTTTGTTGTTGTTAATAAGAAATAATGTTTAAGCTCAATAAAAGATTATTATTTATTTGATTAAAGTCCCCAGTTGAACTTAAATTTTCAAACCTTTAATTACTATGTTGAAATATCTTTTTCTCATTCTCCCTTCTGTCTTTGTTGATTTTTTTTTCTTACAAGATGGCGTAGATTACTAGTGTGAATTATGATACAGTATAAAGGAACTTTGGATAAGACACTATATTACACCACAATAGAATAGACGGACGGTACTATTCTATTGTGGTGTGACCGATCAGATGGAGGACAGTCTAAATACATATGGTGCTTAGTAGCGAAGGCTTGCCATAGGTCGTTGTCAACGTCTTATAGCGCGCTGCGGTAGCAAATGTATCTGGTGCAAGATGCGTACCGTACATTACGTTCGATGTAAACATCATACACTAATCTGTACTGTTTTACATTTACTGCGCTAAGGCAGACTAACGTTAAGGAATCACGCGGACGTTATGGTTTCCAGTCAAGTCAGACGCTTGGTAGGTATTCAGAGTGCACTTCATTATTATATAATATACTGTAGGCACATGTTCCGTGTAAATATTTGAATTAAGACCCGTTTCGACTTAAGTTATCGCAGAAAATAAATGGTGAACAATGGAGTGTGAGAAACATAATCACGTACATACCTACATACGGCCAGTCTCAATAATCTACCTACAGTTAAAGGTAGAAGCTATCCCAGATAAACATGTCAGCATTAATCTATCTGTAACTGCGATTTCAATATTATCAAAGTCATTTTCTGCTTATCTTTGTTTATTGAAACAGAAAAAATCCCCGATAGATACTAATGGTAGCTTGGAAGCGAGAGCCCTTTCGCAACTGTACCAGTGGCGAAAGGAGGCGCGGGAGCAGGGATGGAACCCCGAGCCTCGAGAAATCGAGGCCGTGCAGTCCCAGCTCCGCCAGGCCATCGTGGTGGAGTGGAAGGAACGACTTGGGCAACCAAGCGCAGGGCACGCCGCAATAGCGGCGGTAAGGCCCATCATGGAGGATTGGCTGGAGAGGCGACACGGAAGCCTCTCCTACCGACTGACGCAGGTGATCTCCGGGAAGGGGTGCTTCGGGGACCACCTGCATCGGATCAGGAAGGAGCCAACGCCTGAGTGTCATCACTGCGACGCGAGCGAGGACTCAGGGCTGCACACGCTGGCGGACTGCCCGGCGTGGGAGGCGCCGAGGCGTGACCTCGTGGCAGCCATCGGGGTGGGAGTCCTCTCGCTCGGCAGCATGATTGCGGCAATGCGGCCGCCGCCGCCTTCTTCTGCGAGCATGTAATGCTCGCGAAGGAGGTGGCGGAGCGCGTCCGGGAGAGACTTAGAACTCTCCCGGTCCGCCGAGCCCGCAACTTGCTCGCCGCGCGTCGCAGGCAACTCAGGCGCCGGAGGTCGCTTAACGACCTCCGTCCTCCATGAGCGCAGGCCTGGGGGTGGCGGGTGAGGCCACCTGTCACCCCAGCAGAAGCAGGCCGGGACGGTGGGGCGACTAGCGCCCCTCCCCCAAACCGGGGCAAGACGGGGACTCCGTGGTTCCCAAACCCGAGGGGGCCATCTCGAAACCGGAGATGGCCCAGGGTCAGTCGGGGTGCGGGGGGGTACCCGAAGGGATTTCCGCACGAAAAAAAAAAAAAAAAAAAAAAAAAGATACTAATGGTAGCTATTTTAACTGCTGGTAAAGGATAGATGGATTATTGAAACCGGCTGTTAGATGTATAAACTTACATAGGTACCTTTTTTTTTTTCGTGCGGAAATCCCTTCGGATACCCCCCCCCCCCGCGTGCCAGCGGGGCCAGTTATGTCGGGCTTGAACCGACTAAAACCGCACGCCGTCTCGGGTCTACAGACGCCGGGGTGTAAGGTTGCCCATACAGCATATCCCTCGCACCCCGACTGACCCTGGGCCATCTCCGGTTTCGAGATGGCCCCCTCGGGTTTGGGAACCACGGTGTCCCCTTCTTGCCCCGGTTTGGGGGAGGGGCGCTAGTCGCCCCACCGTCCCGGCCTGCTTCTGCTGGGGTGACAGGCGGCCTCACCTGTCACCCCCAGGCCTGCGCTCATGGAGGACGGAGGTCGTTAAGCGACCTCCGGCGCCTGAGTCGCCTGCGACGCGCGGCGAGCAAGTTGCGGGCTCGGCGGGCCGGGAGAGTTCTAAATCTCTCTCGCACGCGCTCCGCACCATTGCCGCAATCATGCTGCCGAGCGGGAGGACTCCCACCCCGATGGCTGCCACGAGGTCACGCCTCGGCGCCTCCCACGCCGGGCAGTCCGCCAGCGTGTGCAGCCCTGAGTCCTCGCTCGCGTCGCAGTGATGACACTCAGGCGTTGGCTCCTTCCTGATCCGATGCAGGTGGTCCCCGAAGCATCGGAGATCACCTGCGTCAGTCGGTACGAAAGGCTTCCGTGTCGCCTCTCTAGCCAATCCTCCATGATGGGCCTTACCGCCGCTATTGCGTAGGTACCTACAGATAAATAACTTCAATGATATACAACTAAGTTCGTAAGCTGACATTCTCGTTAACAGCTTAGACAAAGAAACTAATGAATTTAAAGCGATGTCAAAACACTCCATCAACAGTTACATACACGTCGCGTTTACTAACGAATTGCCGTCTTTACTCACTCACTCCCACATAATGCAATAACACGAATTGTGGGCGTTTTCATTTGACGATTCACATTTCACATTCTGACACATTTGTAAAACTAAGCCTGTCTTAAGCAGTTTCTCTAGATTTGAGGGTCTTTTCTGTGCTTGAAGCTACTTTAAAGCATCGATGTACTTGTGATGGTCGCTTTTTAGGGTTCCGTTGCCAAATGGCAAGAAACGGAACCCTTATAGATTCAAAAACAATAAATTTTGGTGGCTCCCCATACTTAGAACTGAAACTCAAATTTTTTTTTTCGTCTAACCCATACGTGTGAGGTATCTATGGATAGGTCTTCAAAAATGATATTGAGGTTTCTAATATAATTTTTCTCTAAACTGAATAGTTTGCGCGAGAGATATTTCCAAAGTGGTAAAATGTGTGTCGCTCCCCTGTAACTTCTTAAATAAGAGAATGATAAAACTAAAAAAATGTTAAGGACCGTGGTTCGTAACAGACTATGACCTGATAAGGTTCCAAATAGACTGCCACTACTTCGCGGTCGCCTTCAGTGGACTGTATTTGTTGGATGTTGAGTCGAAGAATGAAACACTTGGATGGGTGGACTTCATTGACGTCAGTGAGGCATCGGATGTACTTGGCCCAGCACTACTCTTGATCTACTACTTCCTGTTGAGCTTCCTTGTTCCTTGAGAGAATCTTGTTGTCTACTTGTTGCCCAATGTCCAATAATTTCCTAACAAATGGTCCCTGCTTTTATAGTCTTTTGTAGTGCTGGCCCGCGATCCAAATTACCTCACCTCCGCATTTCCATTTATTTACAGAACTCATGTTATACATATTAATCACATAGCATATATGTACATTGGTAGCAATAAGAGTTGCACGACGATAGGTACTTACATCTGTACCGTGCGACGTCGGGCTACTGAATGACGGGCGGATTGACCCCTCAGACTTATATATGGGCCCTGCCTCCCGCGAGCTACTATATAATAAAATGGCACCAGCCGGGGGAGCGCATATTCGCTTCTTACGGCGTTGGAGGCAGTCGCGGGGTGTAATTAAACTTACATACTAGTATACAAAGTCGTATTTCCTATTTATACGAAGTTATGTTAGATTCTGAGTAATGCATTTACGTAATTATATTTGCAATTATGCTTTTCGGGGAATGTACTTTCTTTATTAAATTTGGCTCTAACATACTTAATTACTCAGAAAACTAACTCCTAACAGTAGCAAGCTATTTATCTTAGCTTAATATCAAAGTAATTACATAATTACGTTTTAATTTACGTAAATCTAACATTTTCATAATTTATTCGTTATATTCACGCCTACTTATCTACGTGTCACTGGCACATGTGTCTATAGTCTATTTGTGTCGTGCACATTCTCCCGCCGTCGCTGACCCTGGTTCGTCTGCGAGCTCCGTTGGTAGCACGACGATCTTCTTCGTAGGCCTCCTCAGCACGTGTCCGCTGCTGGTGGTCACGTCCACGACTCGTACCTCGCCGTCGGCTCCTGGGAACACCCGGCTGACGCGCCCTCGCGGCCAGGTGTTGCGCGGCAGATTAGAATCGCAGATGATGACGACGTCCCCGACCTTCGGGGCGACGCCGGTGCTTGTGGGCTCCCGCCGGTGTTGCAATAGGGGAAGGTACTCCTTCACCCACCTCCTCCAGAAGATGTCAGCCAGGGCTTGAGCTCGCTTCCATTGTTGGCGAGCAGTCACGTCGTCTGCAGAGAAGTGCCCTGGTGGTGGCACATGGCAGTTGGGCCCGATGAGGATGTGGTTCGGCGTGAGGGCCTCGGGATCGTTAGGATCAACCGAAACATGTGTGAGGGGTCGTGAGTTGACGATATTCTCGACCTCTGTTAATAAGGTTAACAGGATCTCGTCGCTGGGATGCTTTTCCATCATGGTGACACGAAGCACTTCTTTCACTGCTTTCACCATTCGCTCCCATGCCCCCCCCATGAAGGGTGCGGAAGGGGGTATGTACTTCCACACGATGTGTTGACTTGTAGTTTCTTTTTCGAGCGCGTCGAGTGCGGCCTCTGCTAGCTCCTTTTCCGCTGCCTTGAAGCACGTAGCGTTGTCACTCCATATTTCTTTGGGACAACCACGTCTGGCGATGAATCTTCTCAGGGCGGAAACGGCTGAGTCGGCGCTTAAGGAGTGAACGACCTCTACATGTATAGCTCGAGAGGTCATACACGTAAATAAGGCTCCATATCTCTTCTCTCGATGGCGTGCGACTGTAACTTCTATGGGTCCGAAGTAGTCTAGACCGGTGAACGTGAAGGGGCGTGTGTTGTGAGCTAACCGGGCGGCTGGTAAGTTGCCTGTGACCGGTGACGCTGGTTTCGCCTTTCTTATACGACACAATACACACTTCTTTATCTCATTTTTCACTGCGGGACGTATCTTGGTAATCCATAACCGCTGCCGGAGTTCATTGACCGTGATCTCGGTGCCACCATGTCGTAGCTTCTCATGAACATGTTTGATGTAGAGGCGTGTGTACGGGTGTTTGCCGTCGAGCACCACCGGGTCCGATACGTCTTCTCCCAGCTCCTTCGCAGCTGATATGCGTCCTCTCACGCGCATAGTGCCGTGTGAGTCCAGGTACACGCTTACATTGTTCAGTCGGTTGTCGCGAGGAGTTGATTGACCTTTTGTCATACGTACTATTTCACTCGCGAAACTATCTCGTTGACTGGCGTTTAAACACAGGTGTTCGGCGCGGTTCAAGTACTCACCTGGTATATTTATGTAGCACTGTTCATCGCGTATCACTGTGTTATTCTTTTTATGCACTGGTATGGCTTTCTTCGTACGCCAATCGGGATTAGCTTTCTCTATCGGGATTAGAGTTCGCTTTCGAGCAGCTGACGTTTTACACTTATTCGGCCGGCACAAATCGATGAACTGGAGTACTCGTGCAGTCGTTCGTATGAATCGCATCCATTTTGAGTACTTCTCTATACGCAGTAGTTGACTTGTGCTGGGCGGCTCGACATCTTGCGATGTGTGACACGTTTGTCTTTCTTCGCCCGTGTCGTGACGAATGACCTTTTCTTCTGTGGGCCACTCGGTTGCTGGCAGGCGCAGGAAATCGGGGCCGTTATACCATCTGTGTTCGGCCCGGAAGTTGTCGGGGGTTTCCCAAGTTGCGTCGTCTGCCACGTTGAGTCGAGTAGGCACCCAACGCCATTCATTTTTCTTCGTGGTGTCTTCTATCTCGGCGAGGCGATGTGCAACGAATGACTTGTATGCACGCGGCTCCGACCTTATCCATGTGAGCGCGGTTCGCGAGTCGCTCCAATAGGTCTTCTCTGTTGACTCGTAGTCGTGTTCTTCCAGGGTGGTTTGAGCCAGGCGCGCTCCCAGTAGTGCAGCTTGAAGCTCGAGTCTCGGCATGGAGATGGGCTTCAGCGGGGTTACTCTGCTCTTTGCGGCTGCTAATGACACGGTTACTGACCCGTCGGTGTGTTGCGTACGCCAGTACACAGCTGCAGCGTAGGCTTCTTCACTCGCATCGACGAAAGTGTGCAGTTGGCGTGAGGCGACTGATGTCGTCAGGTGATCGTAGCAGCGGGGTATTCTCAGCAGGTGTATGTTGTTGAGCTGGGCGAACCATTTGTTCCATCGTTCCCGTAGCTCAGCTGGGAGTGGGTCGTCCCATTGCGCCTTATAGCGCCATGTCTCCTGAAAAATACGTTTACCGGGAGTTATTATTGGTGCAATAAGGCCGAGCGGATCGAATAAGGCCATTATCACACTCAAGGCCTCTCGCTTCGTTGGAGGTCGCGTGTTTGTTTTCACTTCGCGCGGGATCTTCAAGTTGCTCGCGTTAAAGCCAAGATGATCTTCGTTGACGTGCCATGTTAGACCCAAGGTTTTTTCTGTCTCTTGGCCGCCGAGTTCCACTGTAGCACTGCTGTCTCGGGGCAGTGATAAATCTTCTATGATTGTTTTTTCGTTCGAAGTCCAACCGTTCAACACGAAGCCTGCTTTTTTGTGTATCATGTCGACTGTTCGCGTGGTCTCTCGTGCCGCTGTGACCGTAGGGAAGCTCTGCAAGTAGTCATCCATGTAGTGATTTTCTTGTATGGCTTTTACGGCATCCGGGTAAGTGTCGACGAAGTCTCTTGCGTTCCTGTTCTTGATGTACAGCGCGGTACACGGCGACGAGGTGGCTCCGAAGATTACTGACGTCATACGATACTCTTCGGGTTGACCTTCACGGCGTCGTCCTCTCCACAGAAAGCGCAGCGCATCTCGATCTTCTGTCCTTATCTTCACTTGCATGAACATTTCTTTGATGTCGGCACTTACAGCGTACGGGTATTGGCGGAATCTCATGATCACACCTGGTAGGGACTGCAGCAGATCAGGACCGGAGTGGAGCATATCGTTCAAACATACTCGGGTGCTCTTGGCGGCTGCGTCGTGTACCAGTCGAGGTGGCTTGTGCGGCTTGGCGGGGTTGATGACCGGAAAGTGAGGTAGGTACCACGTCCTTCCCTTCTGCGGTGGCATAGGAGCTGGTTCTGCATAGCCTGACTTGAATAGGTTTTCCATTCTTTCTTCATATTTCTGTTTCAAATCTTCATCCCTATCGAGTCTTCGTTCGAGCGTAAGCAGACGCTTCTCAGCTTCATTGTAATTATTCGGTATGTCCGCATTTTCTTCTTTCCACAGCAGTCCGGTCTCATATCTTCCATCTGGTAGCCGCCGACTCTTTTCTTCGAGAATCTGCATGGCTCGTAGTTCGGGATCTTCTCTCGGGCGTCGAGGTTCGATGCCCAGTGATTCCAACTTGAAGTAATTCTTCACTTCATCTTCAATGGAGTCCTTATCGCGCTGTTGTAACTTACCGCAGAATGACACTGTTGCAGTCACTGAACTGCTGCATCCGTGAAGCACCCATCCCAGCTGAGTGAGCGACGCCACAGGCTGGTTACGGCTTCCGGTGCGCAGCTGACGGGTTACGATGAGATGCCAGTTGTCTTGTCCTAGTAACACTTTGGGTGAAGCCTTCTCGTACGTTATCTTGTCACGTATATCCTCTAGATGTTCGCAGCCGTTGAGATGCTCTTCATACACTGTATCGGGTGAGAAGCGGAGTCGGTTCATGGTGCGGGCGGTTAAGTCGTACTCTTCATCGGCGTACTTCCCTTTGATGAATAAACTCACTGTCTTGCTCTCGTGCTTCATTTCACTGTTTACACCTTGGATGCAGATCTCCTTGGTTGGTCCGTCTGCCCCGATGACGTCGGCTATGGTCTCATCTATCAGCGTGATCGTGCTTCCTTCGTCCAATAAGGCGTAGGTATTGACGCTACCGCTTGGTCCTCTTAGTGTCACTGGTGCCATCTTGAGGTAGGCCTTGCGCTGACTGCGGGGAACTGCTGCTGTGGCTACTTCTGCCGTTGAGGTCGTGATGTCTTCCTTCTGTTCTTCACGGTCCCTTGGCGGCATATCGCGATGCAGTAGTCGGTGATGCATTATCTGGCACCCGTTCTTCCCACAGGCTGGTGCTCTGCATGTGGCGCGTCGGTGGTTACTTCGAAGACAGCGAAAACAGACTCTATTCTTCTTGGCTGTTTCCCATCTCGCGGTGTTGTCTAGGGCGATGAACTGCTTGCAGTCAGGTAGCTTATGATCCTTGCTACACTGTGGACATCTCTCTTCTGATGTCTTCTTGTTGATGGTGAGCGTCTGTTCAACTCTTCTGCTTCTTTGAGGACGATAACCGGTTCTTCTGTTGTCTTCTGTGTGGTTCACCTCTGGGAGCGCGTAGGAGCTGCACTTGTCTGCCTCTTCTGACAGGAACACAGATATTTTCTTCAGTTCTGGTAAGTCTTCTTTCTTCTTTGCAGCGAAGTCGTACCACTTGTTTCGGAGTATAGGTGTGAGTTTCTCGATGATACTTCTGCACATCTCTGGACTGTGTAGGTAGTGCGGCTTCCTCAAGGCTTCTATGGTTCCCACGATGTTTGCTATCTTCCCAGCGAAGATACAGATGTCCTTGGCGTTATCGGTCACTTTGTTAAGAGTCTTGAGCTTCTCCATCTCGACGTTGATTAGTGCTTCTGGTCTACCAAATCTTCTCTCGAGGGCCCTTATGATCACCTCGGGGTCAGGTTGACTCAGCATTAGGCACTCGACTGCTTCTTGTGCGAGTCCACGTAAACTTTTCCTTATTCTTGCGATTTTTTCGTTCTTCGTGAAGTATATACCCGATTCTTCATGCGTAGTCTTGAAGGCGAGCCATTCTGTGCTGCTGCCGCTGAAGATCGGTAGTTCTCGTATATACTTGGGCGGCTCCCTGTTGCATCTCATAGCCTGGGATAGGGCCGCGGTGAGCGTAGCTACATCGATCACGGAGTTCTTCACTGGGGCACTTCCTTCTGATTTTTCCTGGGTTTGACACTTCTCCACTAGTTGACCCCTATCTAGGCAGGTCTGAGTGTTTTCCTCGATGTCTTGCTCCTTTTCCTTCAGGTTTGGTGCCGCAGCGTCATCCTTCTGTAGCCACGTGTTAATACGTACCGATGCCAGATCTTCCTCAGACCCATCGTCGCTGCTCTCGTCCTGCAGTAGCCGCTGTAGACGGATCTGTTCTATCTCTGCTTCGGCTTGTATTTGCTTGAGCTTCAGTTCTGCCAAGCGTTGTTTGACCTCCAGTTCCTTCTTCTTTCTTGAACTGGTGGAGCGGCGTGACCTCGTGTCCAAAGGCCGCATGGTGCGCTGTGAGCTAGGCTCTCCATATACAACAGCGCGGGTGTGGGGCGATACTTCTTCCGTCGTCCCTGACTCTTCAGTAGTCACAGTTGTGCTGACTGTGGCTTCCGACGCACCACTGTCCGCATAACTTCTGGCCTCTTCCGTGGCCGCAGGGTGTAGTACTGATCTTGATGCTGGTGCTGATGCTGATGCTGGTTCCTCTTCCTGACGACGCTTTCCTCCATCCCTGGTGAGAACCATTCTTCTTTCTTCAAGTTTATACTTACCTGGATTTCCGACGGATCGTGGACTTTATTCCTACCCTTCGACCCGGTTCCAATGGACCATAGACGTTCGTGACAGACTATGACCTGATAAGGTTCCGAATAGACTGTCACTTCTCCCTTAGTTGAAGAACGATGAAACGTCTACGGCTGGCAGTTTGACTTGAAGTTGACCTGGATCTTCGAAGGACCGTGTACTTTATTCGGCTCCGAAGGACCAATGTTAAGGACCGTGGTTCGTAACAGACTATGACCTGATAAGGTTCCAAATAGACTGCCACTACTTCGCGGTCGCCTTCAGTGGACTGTATTTGTTGGATGTTGAGTCGAAGAATGAAACACTTGGATGGGTGGACTTCATTGACGTCAGTGCGGCATCGGATGTACTTGGCCCAGCACTACTCTTGATCTACTACTTCCTGTTGAGCTTCCTTGTTCCTTGAGAGACTCTTGTTGTCTACTTGTTGCCCAATGTCCAATAATTTCCTAACAAATGGTCCCTGCTTTTATAGTCTTTTGTAGTGCTGGCCCGCGATCCAAATTACCTCACCTCCGCATTTCCATTTATTTACAGAACTCATGTTATACATATTAATCACATAGCATATATGTACATTGGTAGCAATAAGAGTTGCACGACGATAGGTACTTACATCTGTACCGTGCGACGTCGGGCTACTGAATGACGGGCGGATTGACCCCTCAGACTTATATATGGGCCCTGCCTCCCGCGAGCTACTATATAATAAAATGGCACCAGCCGGGGGAGCGCATATTCGCTTCTTACGGCGTGGGAGGCAGTCGCGGGGTGTAATTAAACTTACATACTAATATACAAAGTCGTATTTCCTATTTATACGAAGTTATGTTAGATTCTGAGTAATGCATTTACGTAATTATATTTGCAATTATGCTTTTCGGGGAATGTACTTTCTTTATTAAATTTGGCTCTAACATACTTAATTACTCAGAAAACTAACTCCTAACAGTAGCAAGCTATTTATCTTAGCTTAATATCAAAGTAATTACATAATTACGTTTTAATTTACGTAAATCTAACATTTTCATAATTTATTCGTTATATTCACGCCTACTTATCTACGTGTCACTGGCACATGTGTCTATAGTGTATTTGTGTCGTGCACAAAAAATATATGATGTACATTACCATGTAAACTTCCACCGAAAATTGGTTTGAACCAGATCTAGTAAGTAGTTTTTTTTAATACGTCATAAATCGTAAAACGCAATTTACCTTTCATTCAATCAACTCAAATATAAAATTGAAAAAAAAGCATTATTATGTTACTTACTGCTACGGAACCTTTTATGGGCGAGTCTGAGTCGCACTTAGCCGCTTTTTATGACATACATATTACACACCTACCAGTATCATCGAATCATCGAACTCTTAAAGTCAAAAAAAATATCGTAAAAAATAACAAAATTTATTAGTATTAGAGTCAACGATATTATTATTTATCATTTGTGTTGTTTTGGGTGTCCAGTATTTGGCATTTTAATTTGATTGTTTTTAATGGTAAACGGTGCCGAAGTCCACTAATATAGGAATTAGAAGTTACTAACTGGGACAAATCCTTCAATCAGAAGCAAAATTTAACAAATTTGTTTAATAGATATCTCCTATGGTTAAATTACTCTCCATCAAACAAGCTTAGCGAGAAAATAGTAGATTATTAACCAAGGGGATAAAGCAGTGTCTTGTGTCGCGGGTGACGATTTAAATCGCGAGCGTAACGAAGAACTCGAGGTTTACTCCCGAGCGTAGCGAGGGTGTTAAAAACTTAAATCACGAGCGAAGCGAGGGATTTAAGCGAGTCCTGAGTGTAGCGAGGGATTTAAGTTCACCCAAGACTAAGACAGCTTTATCACCAAGGAAAATACTCTACTTTTCGTACCATTTGCGAAAAAATTAACACAATAATAATATGAGATAAGCATTTATTAAAAATAATGACAATTAAAAGTAAAAGTTAACATTCGAAACATTGGTCCAATTATTGATAGAGAGAGTTACATTTTTGTTTGGTACATTTATTGTTGATGAGTTAATTTTTTTAAAGGCAGCAGTCCATTTGCAAACAGCCTTTGCCCGCGAACGCCGCATATGATTCGAAGCGTGCAAATGGTCAAATGTATATACAAACTCAATGGTGTAAACACAGATGTAGTTCAGTATAAATTTCGGTAAGTATTATAAATTTAAATCACATTCTCCCCCTAGAGGTGAATGAAATTCAGTACAATTTTCTTTCCCTGTTTTTAACAGATTAAAAATGACTATTGTTATGTTCGCTTTTTGTGGCATAGAATGTCACTTTTTTGAGCAAATGGTACGAAAATAATATTATTGTTTTATTAATAGGTAAAATGCTGACCAAGACCTGGTGGGCATTTCGCTACGCGGGCAAAGGACTATGTCGGAGACGCCCCGTGTAGTTTGGTCGCGTTAACTTCGACAAAGACGATTTGCCATGCCCATGGTTTCCACAAGTACAAATTAAAACATGAATATTTTGTAATTTTTATGACACCACCAAGATAAAAAGTAGTAGATACAAATTTCACATTTTTCCATATAAATCTTGAAAGCAAGTGACAATTAATTTATTTGTTAATAAACTGTGTTGCTAAACCATAAAGAAAATGATTAATGGGACACTAATCTTTCAAAATGAACGTGTTCTCGACGGGCATATTTACAATAATAATATTCTATTTGACATTTAATGTCTCGCACAGTCTTAGTTCGAAAGCAGCAGTATCAGGGGAATTTGGTATATACCTAATGACGAAGAATGGGTAATGAGAATAGAAGTGAGACACAAAGCGAGCGCACATCGCGGTTGGCTTAAAACAGCGGCAAAGTAATTAAATTGAAGCATTTAACGTAAGTAGGAATATCATAAGGTGTTAAGTATATTATGTATACTTAATAAATAATTCAATTTTAAAGGGCTTATGACTAGATATTAACACTCGTGATTAAATTGTTTGTGATAAATGTTGAATGTCAATGTTGAACGATATGGAACGCAGCGTATGCCTATGATAAATGCAAAAGTGTGATGGTGCTGATTGCTGTGATGATATGGTACAAAGTTTTTGTCCCTAGGGCACCCTAACCACAATTGCTTTGTATAAATCTTAAACAATTACCTTCTGTTTATTCTAAATGACTTTGATTAAAATACTTATCGAGCCGTGCTTAATAATTTATTTAAAATTCGTCTGTGTTATATCAATATTTTTGCTGTCAATAAAGAGCCCCTTAACAGATATCAAAATGATATTGTCGGAAGTTTACGCGAATTTAACACATTGAACTATAATTTTATTTTAATGAGTGTTGATTCCGATGTTTCGGTTGCTTGACATGTAGTGTAAATAATGAAATAATACCAAATAAATCACGATAGAATCCGGTAAAAATAGTTTCATTGCAAAAAACCTCGAGCACTAATCATAATTATCCAAGGAGTTAACAATTTATAAAAATTACAGTGCCAAATTTTAAAATTCTCCGCAGCATAATATTTTAAGAGATGCATTCAAAGCAGTGAATAGTAAAATCAATCAGAAAAAAACCCATATTCTTTAAGTTTACTTGGCTAGGAAACATTAACAACCATAAAAGTACTTGGGAAGGGTCGTGCTATTAGTGCGCTACGTTAAAATAACTTCTAAAAGCCATCTACTATAGGTACCTATTCAGAGATTATTTGATGTATAAGTACATCAGGTCTAAGGGCCTAAATATGAACAGCTGATACCGAGTACAAATTGTAAGATATAAATTTTATACCCTCTGATCATATTCTAATTGATAATAATTTTCCACTAAACATTAATTATATTGTTTGCATTTCATTTTCATATTACGTAAGTAGGTATTTTATTTGTCAAATAATCATTAATTAAAATTAAATTTGGTTTTATTAAATATGACTCTATGATTGACGTTTTGAATTCAAATCTATGATTTTTGTGTCTGTCTGTACTGCAGTACCGGGGTGTAAGGTAGCCCATAAAGCATATCCCTCGCACCCCGATTGACCCTGGGCCATATCCGGTTACCTATGCAAAATTTTGGAATCGGGTTGTCTTGGTTTGTCTTGATAACCACTTTTAGTTGCACATTAATCAATGAGCGCTATGACCAAGTTTCAATTGTTCGTAACTTGTTATAAGATTTTTAAGTCCAACAGCTTCTTAATAAACACAGTATATTAGATATACCTACATTATGAACAAACGTGTAACGTCATCTAGTGATCATTAAACAGATACTTAAGAAAAGAGCAGGAACGATTTTAGTTCAGCGTTATGGGTGAAGATGGCGTCTTGACAATTTTTTTAGTGCTGTATTTTTTAGTCTTCAAAATGAAATAAAATGTTTATATTCAAATTATTGTATTCACCCTCTCAAGAACCAGTTTTAAACCAATGGTCTTTTCAGTACCTTTAAACTAATTACATCTAATATTCTATTACTAACACCAAAGTCATAGATAGGTTACATGTAAGTATTAGCGTGATTTTTGAGAACTTCATGTTGGAATACTCCGCAATTTTTATAGTTGGTTAGTAGTTCAATTAATTAGATTAAATGATGAAACTGTGTAGTTTTAGATTTGTAATTGGCCGAACCTGGGTTGCCCGTTCCACGAACTGTCGAGCGCAAATCAGTAGTGCAATGGTTTTCATAATAATAATTAGTAAAGTAATTTTTCAAGTGGTCAACAGTAGGTAATTTTTATCCGTTTTTTATGAGTGAGGTGGAGTTAGGTCAAATGAAGTTGATAACAGAATGCTCTCTATCAGGCAGGACCAATGGTTGTGTACCGTTTTAATAATAATAACTAGTATCTTCTGTGAATAATTTTAATTTATTTATAATTTCATGTCATATACGCGGCAATAACCGACTACAGCTTTGAAAATAATATTTATCCGCTACATAATCCCATATAAAATAGTTGCAACTGCAAACTGTTCCGAAGCTATCCACTTTAACTTCAATTGAAACAAAATTCTCCAGAAAAATAGGAGATTAAAAACTTGCCAACATCTTCCCAGTAAAAGTTTCGTTGAGTGCTACGAAAAATACGCCCTAGAATTGCAAAGATCGATTTGGCGCTTAGCAAGTCGGGGTCAGTCGCGTAAGCCACTTAAAACGAAAGCCTGAACGGTTGGCTCATATTTTATAAAACTTTTGTGAAGTCCAGTTTGCGCACTGCACTTTATTTCTTTAGGATAACAATGAGGTGGTCGACGTTGACATATTACGCTGTGGCTGGGAACCACAACGTTGCTTCCTTCTAACACCTAACTATGCACTTCTGAAAGTGTGATTATGGAGTCTTTATTATTTAATAACAAAATGTTGTTATTTTTTGGATCGCCAGATCTTTGGGATCCAAGCCAGCTTCATCTACAAGCCTGTTCTCCTGCTGATTGGCAGATAAGGCTTTACGTGGCTTTCCTCTAAGGGTTGTAGGGTCAGACATCAGTCGCACCCGAAAAGGCCAAGATGAAACACATGAAGAGATAAAACCGTAGGAGAGCGTTCCACAGGCTGTAAAGTGCAAGCTTTAGATGGTACCAGGGTAACCATTGGGATAATGATAACCACAGGCATGATGAAAATGTTTTTTTTGTAAGACGTTACCTATTTTCAAATTCGGTAAAACATCTATTTGTTGACGTGATGATGATGACGCAAATTGATAACAGCTTAGTGAATTTTCTATGATATCTCAAATTTTTGGCTGCTGATGTTTTTATAGTCTCCTAGCCACCGTATGCCGTCTTATTTACGGACTGAATTTAGACAGTACAATACTTCGACATGTAGTGAACTTCGAAAACATATAGATCGACAAGTCATTGCTTCGACAGACAATTACAATTAGAAATTACAATTAGACAACACAACAACAATATTGTACTGTCTAAATTCAGTCCGTAACTCATGCCGTCTATAGTCTCAATTTTTGTATAATATCGGAGTATTGTGTTATGTTACGATTACTTAAGGTCCCATGCGAGACAAATAATATTTTACTATCCTTTTCTTCATCATCTTTCACGTCCTGACGAATGAGTTACGTTGATTTACATTATTTCATGCCGGGACATTATTACCAATAACCCAAGGATGGCCAAAGGAGGACAAACCGGTAGTTCCTAAGAAAAAAATATCTATTCGCTATTTCCGGCTAATATACTGCCGAGGTGGGAGTGGTCCATGCTTCCGTTTCTCCACGTGTCTTTGATTATATTAACAGAGACAGCAAAGGAACGAACGGGTTAACGAACACCACCTCTGTTTTCTTACGGATTGAAGGACATAGCCTGGAATAGACCTCAGTATAGCTAAGCCGTAATCCTTACTGGCGACGGACAGGATTCAGTGGCTCTTCAGGGCTAAAGGGAAGAAAACTCTATGAAAATATACCCTGAACAGTTTCTTTTTTTTTATATTTAGGACATGTCAATTTGACTTCACCTCGCCTGATGGTAAGGGGGTCACCATTACATACACGTACCATGTTAACAATGGTGCCACTCAGCTTGACGGCCTCATCAGAAGAGGATTTTCGTCGCAGCACCGCGTGGTCCCACTAGTGCTGCGACCACAATTCAATGCCCGGCTATGCACTTGCTGACCCCTGAACGCAATTAAACCGAAATTTGATTACTATGGAAGGTTTTTCGCAATCGTGCACGGTGGTACCTTTTTTTTTTTTTTTTCGTGCGGAAATCCCCTCGGATACCCCCCCGCTGGCCAGCGGGGGCGGTTATGTCGGGCTTGAACCGACTAAAACCGCACGCCGTCTCGGGTCTGCAGACGCCGGGGTGTAAGGTTGCCCATAGAGCATATCCCTCGCACCCCGACTGACCCTGGGCCATCTCCGGTTTCGAGATGGCCCCCTCGGGTTTGGGAACCACGGTGTCCCCGTTTTGCCCCGGTTTGGGGGAGGGGCGCTAGTCGCCCCACCGTCCCGGCCTGCTTCAGCTGGGGTGACAGGCGGCCTCACCTGCCACCCCCAGGCCTGCGCTCATGGAGGACGGAGTTCGTTAAGCGACCTCCGGCGCCTGAGTCGCCTGCGACGCGAGGCGAGCATGTTGCGATCTCAGCGGGCCGGGAGGGTTCTGAACCTCTCCCGGGCGCGCTCCGCCATCTCCTTCGCGAGCATTACATGCTCGCAGAAGGAGGTGGCGGCGGCCCACGCGCTCGCGCTCCGCACCATTGCCGCAATCATGCTGCCGAGCGAGAGGACTCCCACCCCGATGGCTGCCACGAGGTCACGCCTCGGCACCTCCCACGCCGGGCAGTCCGCCAGCGTGTGCAGCCCTGAGTCCTCACTCGCGTCACAGTGATGACACTCAGGCGTTGACTCCTTCCTGATCCGATGCAGGTGGTCCCCGAAGCACCCCTTCCCGGAGATCACCTGTGTCAGTCGGTACGAGAGGCTTCCGTGTCACCTCTCTAGCCAATACTCCATGATGGGCCTTACCGCTGCTATTGCGGCGTGCCCTGCGCTTGGTCGCCCAAGTCGTTCCTTCCACTCCACCACGATGGCCTGGAGGAGCTGGTACTGCACGGCCTCGATTTCTCGATGCTCGGGGTTCAGTCCCTGCTCCCGCGCCTCCTTTCGCCACTGGTACAGTTGCGAAAGGGCTCTCGCATCCAGGTCCCATGGCGGAGTTCCGGCAAGGAGACTCGCCGCCTCTAAGGAGATCGTGCGGTACCCGCGGATGACCCTGATGGCCATCACTCGCTGCGGAGCGCGTAGCATCCGCACACTTCCGGCCTTCAGGGCCTCCGCCCATATTGGGCACCCATACAGGGTCATGGACCGCACGATCCCCGCGTAGAGTCTCCTGCAGGAGTCATCGGGCCCCTTCATGTTGGGCAGCAGCCGCGCCAGAGCGAGAGCTGTGCCCTCAGTTTGGGGGCCAGACTTCGGATGTGCTCTCCGAAGTCCCATCGGCCGTCGAGCACGAGCCCCAAATATTTCATTTGGGGCTTGATGCCGATGCGATTACCTCCCACGATGAGACTGGATCCCTCTGGTGGCTTGCTCCTAGGCCCATGAAAGAACAGGGCCTCGGTTTTATGCAAAGCCACCTCGAGACCCAGCCGCCGGATCCGCTCCACGACTTGGGCAACCGCGGTCGTGGCCTTCAGGGTCGCTTCGCGGTACGTCGCTCCGCACGCCGTCACGAGCGTGTCGTCCGCGTAACACGTGACGGCGGCACCGTCTGCGAGCTCACCGCGAAGCACCTAGTCGTATCCGATGTTCCACAGGAGCAGCCCCAGGACCGATCCCTGCGGAACACCGCACGACATCTCACGCCGGCCGAGACCGGTCACGGTTGGGTAGAAGACGGCTCTCTCCGTCAAATACTCCCCGACTATGCGGCGGAGGTAGAGAGGCACTTCGTGATACACGAAGTGTCATCATCACGTGATACACGTGATGCACGGTGGTACCTACCCGGCCGAATTTTGTGACAAATTTCTGAAACATTTAAAAAATGTATCTTGCCGCTAATGGGTTACTGAATTTAAGAGGGTCATTTCCAAATACTTCTGACCTCTTGCCACAAGCACAACACTATTAAATAAATGAGTAAGACAACATACATTCTAGTCGATACACATTGAACGAATTGAAGTTAGCGCAATCGGTTCTATACAAATACAGTTTTTATGTCGCCTCGCCGGTCTGGTGCGGTTACTTGCTAAACGGTTGACTCAATTGCCTACAACGAAGCCTTCGCACAATTCCCCCACTCCGACTTATAAACTCTTCTGGTGTACTAATGGCTCCATTTGTTCTTACAGTTAGTAAAAATGTTGGCAGTACTTTGGTTGCTGCGAGTTTTTATTGTTTCTATACACGATTTACGATATATATAAGAAATTCTGAAGGAAGGAAACAAAAATATTAAAATAAAAATGTAGTCTGACAGTTACAATATATTTACAAATGGCTCCATTTGTTCTTACAGTTAGTAAAAATGTTGGCAGTACTTTGGTTGCTACGAGTTTTTATTGTTTCTATACACGATTTACGATTTATATAAGAAATTCTTAAGGAAGGAAACAAAAATATTAAAATAAAAATGTAGTCTGACAGTTACAATATATTTGGCAAATTACTGACAGGCATTGAGATGCATCTCATTGCCTGTCAGTAATTCGCCATATATATTGTTGTTTGTTTAAAAGCAAATTGAAAACTTAACATTAGCCCAACGACTATTGCATCAGCATACTAAACATCAATCTTTCAATTGATATTATATTTTTGAGTATCATCTGTACCTACTCATTTTACGGATCACGTTTTGACTAAACTGAACCAAAATAGCAACCAAAGAATTGATGATTCTGGTTTTATTCACGAATTTTCTCTCGAGAGCATACCTGGTCATTCAGACAGGATTCTTTGAGTAAAACATGAGAAAGCAGTTTAATCATACAAATTGATATCAGTCCTTGTGGACTCTGTTCAGAAGAATATTCGTTGGTGGCTGTTTTTAATAAATACATTTAAATGACCAAAAATGTTGTCCTTGAACTATAGGTAAATAACGACCAAAAATATAACTTCATGCAAATAAATTACCAAGTTTGGCCGAATCAGCAAAATTCTTGCACCACTGCCGATTCAATAAGCTCTTTCATTCCAATCTCGTTCGAGAGTCATTGATAGGGTTTCATAGTTTTCCCACTGGAACTTTTCAATCGCAAGATAAGAAGCTTGTGGCGGCATTTCGATATTTATTTACCGCAAGGAAGCCTTTTCGCTTTGTGGACAATAAATTGAGTCTACTTATTATTCAATTGTCTCCCTCTTTTATTTTGAATACGACTTATAAGCACAGATTTTTGGTGGCGTTACTAATATTTTCTCAAACTTCTTACATTTATGAAATTAAAAGTCTGCCAAGTTGTATATCAATGCGGTTTTGTAATGAAATATTTGTTCAGCTGTGATATACATAATATGAAAAGATGAGATAACTGTTTCATATAAATTGGTGTATGGATGGGGCCCCACCAAGATGTTAGGGGTTCGAGTTAACCTCACCTTTCATAGACAAGCAGACAGACAAAAAACTTAAAAATCATAATTTGCGGTATCGGTATCGTTCCTAGAACATGTAGCAATTATTATTAAAAGAATAGTTTTCCCCTCACTGCGATCTTATTATAATGTATAGATTATTTCAATTGAGTCAATCCTTGCTGCTCAACACCTTATTGTACAATTGTACATTGATGTTAATGAGTCAGTAAGCTTAAGGTTTTACATACATTTATTCATGACAACCAATAGCAAAACCCGTTGAGATTAAAATCAGTTTAAATAACAATGACCTTAAGTAACTTTAAGAATCAATTATTAATTGATGTTAAAAGGTTTGATAAATTTATGTATTATTTCCGTTACTTTTTAATTCAAAAATTCAATATTAAATATAATATAGTTTGGGAAAGTTTTATGCTAAATTTCGTATATGTTGATTATAGGTTTCGAGTTGCGAAGGGAACAGAAGTATCTCGAAATGGTCCGTGTACAAACCTTAACAAAAGAACAAACAAACAAAACAAAAGAATTATCCAATTTGGTGCAGACGTTCGGAAGTTATGCGCGTACATACATTTCGAAGATCCATTTTTATTTATTAGATACCTTATAAAAGTGGCTTATCTAATACTATCGTATTCGGTACCTGAACCTCCCGAGGGGGCCATCTCGAAACCTGAGATGGCCCAGGGTCAGTCGGGGTGCGAGGGATATGTTCTCTGGGCAACCTAACACCGAGACAGCTTGCGGTTTTAGCCGGTTCAAGCCCGACATAACCGCCCCCGCTGGCCGGCGGGGGGGTATCCGAAGGGATTCCCGTAAGAAAAAAAAATAGGTACCCGAACCTGTTATAGTAAATGGATGTTGGTAATAAATAAAAAATAAATGAATAATACCGGTGATGATATGATGCCGCACATCATCACCGGTACATTTAAATATAAACTACATTTTGGAAAGTTTTTACTGAACCATTTCAAGCTTACACCATGCACATTGTTAAGATAAAATTTATTGATTATGCTATTTTTGATTAAATATTATAATTGATTCTATTAAAAATTAAAAATAATATAACCTGACTGCAGCTAAAAAGACCGAAACAAGTTTTGTAGCAGGCGGTACCCATTTGCAAATCATAAATATTCTAAATAATAAATATTTTACGACATTCTACACAGCGCTTTCTAGACCCAAAGTAAGCACAGTTTAACTAGCTTGTGTTATGGGTTCTAGAACGCGGATAAACATACTTATATACTTTTTTTTTGTAAATACATACATATTATACATAGAAACACCCAGACCAATGCAAATAGACATATTCATGCATACAAATATTTGCACTGAGCGGGAATCGAACCCGCGCCCCCTGTCGTAGCAGTCGAATGCACTACCGCTACGCCACAGAGGCCGAAAAGAATTAATGGATCCCACCTGCTATCAAACTACTTTCGGTCCTTTTAGCTGCAATCGGGTTATTTTATTATTTTAATTATTTTTTTACAATTTTTTAGGTAAGCAAACAAGAGAAACGAATCTTGAAATCACTACACAAATGAAAATTGGAATAAGTATAGAGGCTCCGCGTGTTGTGAGCTCTGTAAACGCTTTAATTTATCATTCCTCATTGCAAATTACATTAAAACATATAAGTAGCATATGTTTTTTAAATCACCTTTTAAAGCTCTTTATTTTGATTGCCTACTCGATAAGTTTGAGTGCAAATATTTTCTAATCTAATTAGTCGGAGTCATCAAAAAACAATGTTTAAAAATGACTGTAAAGTTATTCATTGTTTCCGTAGTTCGCAAGAATTACGGTACATGGCTCCAGCGTCGCCTTAAGACGTATATAACATATCGGCGAATTTCGAATATCTGGTACGTGTCTACGTGGCTCAGCTGGTCAGAGCACTCCCCGTGTAAGGGACTGGTCGCGAGTTCAAGTCCCGTCCTAGATGTTCTCTTTTTCCGATCTAACTATAACAAAAAGTAAGCATACAAAATGCTTAAAAATTTAATTGAATTAATTAGGCGGAGTCATCAAAAAACAATGTTTAAAAATGACTGTAAAGTTATTCATTGTTTCCGTAGTTCGCAAGAATTACGGTAGATGGCTCCAGCATCGCCTTTAAACGTATATAACATATCGGAGAATTTCGAATATCTGGGACGTGTCTAGGTGGCTCAGCTGGTCAGAGCACTCTCCCTGCAAGGGACTGGTCGCGTGTTCTAGTCCCGTCCTATATAGATGTTCTCTTTTTCCGATCTAAATCTATAAGAAATTGCTTATATTTAAAAGTAAAGTTCGGAAAAGTGAATATCCAGGACGGTAGATGGCTCCAGCGGCGCTTTCATATAGCTTTCTGTAAAAGTGAAAAACCACAACATTTCATAGTTCTATTAGTTATTAAAGTCAGCCCTGTAATCGCGTAAAGTAAAAAATTTACGCGGTACAATATTAAAACATTCGAATTGCGTATTTTACGAGAAGGTTCAAAATTTAAACGCGTTGGCCAGTATCAGTCTAAATGGTTTATGTTATATTTTATTGTCCTTGTCGCCACCTAGCCTTTATAGGCGGTATTTTATTTTCATTTATTTTCCCAAGATAAGCGCTTTTTACGATTTTTTATGGTTTAGAAGTTAACGGTTTGTGTTCACTTTGGAATTACTTTTGTCCGAGTTATTAATAACTTCAAAATCCTTTAGTATTTTTCAAGATGTTTTTCAAAAGGAAAGTTTTGCATAGAGTATGCATGGTCGATACAAAAGGTTTTACATTTGGATATCTTAAGGAAATGTTTTTTTAGCCACGTGATTTTTTATTAAATTATTTTACTTTTTGATAGACTCATGACCGGTCCCTGACATTTCCTACTGTTTTTTGCCATTATGGAATTTAGAGACATGTAGCCTGACAGGAGCTAATCTTTTGATACGTATCACTCAAGTTTTTTACAATCTAGGCCACTTTTGTCTCCTTCCGTGGTCGTTTTATTACTAAAATTGACATTAATTGTTAATTCTAAGAATTAGCCATACGCGCGACACCTCTCAACGCCACGCGACGTCACTGATTAAAGGTTAAAGAAGTGTACAAAGAAAGGTGAGAAACGACCGCACCACCTCCACTCTCGTTAATAAAGTGACGAGCTACCCACCCCAGCACCTTCAGTTCATTAGGGAATTTTTATAAAGTTTTAACACTACCAATGTCAAACAGGTGTATTACTCTTAACCTTTATGATAATTATGTATTTATCATACTTGCGGTAAACGCTGTAGATGTCACAATTATAGCTAGACCATAACCATAATCACTACTGTGTGATACAGACACGGCAAACCGGCCAGCCACGCGCTGTTTCCCTATATTGTGCTCTACTAAACAGATATACACGTGGGGCAACCGAATAACCCAAAATTTGGGTCACTTCTGCCTAGGCAAAACATTAAGCAGAAGCAACAAGAGAACTCCCAGAGAATGGAAGAGATGCATTGAAGCTACTGTTGCCCGGGCTGCACCACGTGTTCTAGAAAAGCATTAATGTGTCTCCGTCACCTAGAAAACACCTTTATTTGATTTCTTACATTTTGTCTATCATAACTGTTTATTATTTGCTATTTTTTCAGACGGTTGGTCGTTAGCGTTTCAGAACTTGGTCTTCTGTTTAAAAGTTTTCCTAAATACGAAATTAGCTTACGCTAACTCCGCTACTTTACACGATTCTGAAAATTGAGAAGGTCTTACCTTTTCAATACCCTGAACTGAAGAATTTAGTTAAAGTTACCATTTTAAATTTAAAATTTACCACGAACCTTATAACTTAAAATATAAGCATCTTGGCTGATATACGTGTTTCTTTATGGATATAAAGGTTTTTCACCTATGAAAAAGGAGCTATAAAATGAACCTACTGTCTTAAATTTTCAGTTCAAGCTTCGTTAGTTTAACTCCATGAGTCGGTCACTCTAAAAAGGCTTTTTCTTCATAATACTTAAATAATTGAAAATATAACACTGACATAACTTAAACCATATTAGGATCGAGCCTACATAAGTAAACTTACCTTGATCTATTGAACTTAACTCGAACGAAGTCGAAGAAGCTAGTTGTAGGATAAAATAATAGAAGAATAATCCTTTTTATTCATTGTCGTGAACTCTTATATAAGTATCTTTTTAGATCCCAGACACAATTTTTTGTTGTTTTTAAGGAAAATCGTACACCAAAAGAGAAAATAAGAAAGCAGAATCCTTATAGGATTACTTTGCTGTCCGTTTGTCTGTCTATCAAGACCTTTTTATCAGGAACGCGTGGAGGTATCAACTTGAAATTAGAATCAAATATTCATCATTCAAACTTTGTTAATAACTCCAATTTTCCAACAGCAAAGAAAGAAAGAAATAAAATATTTTATTTGCAATACGCACTACATATTAACTTATTATTGAACCTTATACCTACATCTTTTAACCTTACGTCTATTGTGCGCCCCAAATAAGTTCCCCATTTCGACATAATGCTGCACATACTATTTAGCGCTGGTTTTCAGATGGCGCCTCCTCCTGAGCACGCATTGTTATAAAAAACATATCGATAAACATTATCCGTGTCTGTAATGGTGACCTTCATAACTGAGACTTTAACTTTGGTTTACCATCAGGCGAGGTGAAGTAAAAATCAATCAGGAAAAAAAAAACAAGAAAAAAATAATTTTGTATCAATAAAAAGACACAAGAAAATAAAAACAAAAATAAAGTAAAGAAATATAAAACAAGTTGAATTCCTGAGACGAGCTCAGCCGAATACAAGGGATTTTCGATTTTGCGATATTTTTTTTTGCGATTTTTGCGATTTTTTCTTTATCTTGCAATGGTTCACCCCAGCACGAATCTATTACCGAAAACAGCAACTCGATAGCTCATCTCCTTCATACCCAAAACCGTGACAGAAAATTGGCAACGACGACAACTCGATAGCAATAGGGCTTTTCTAAAGAAAATCCCTAAAAAGATAATTAAGTACCTATGTCCCTCTATCAAGTTTTTTACGGAACCCTCAGTGCGTGAGTCCAACTAGTACTTAGCCGGATTTTGTTTAAGACAAATACACTGTATGTACTTAGCGTACCTACTACTGTCGAATTAATTCGTAAATCAGAAGTAGGAGCGAGAGCCCTACAAACAGAAACAAAATTGATGCGAACATATCGAATTTTTTATTTATCTCTTTATTCACGCGTAAAACAGGGTTGTATGTATAAAATATAGCCACCATTAGCTTCAGCAAAAGGTTTATTCAGGATGATCCGAGTTTTGGAAGAAGCAATTAACGCTTCTGAATCATTGAGTAGTCTGTGAGGCTTAGTTAAGCTTTCAGACGAACCTTTCAACTTGCGTCAGTAGGTACACGTCTAATGTGTTTCCTACAACGCATTTGAATTTATTAATTTTATAAAGGCTCACATTGTAAATATGAATACGGGCATATGGAATCTGAGAAGCCATTTTGGACCTTAAAATAAGCAAACAACGACACTACAGGGAAAGTTCACGATTAGGCAAAGGTTATGGCCGGTTTTCAAAATAAATTTTTTAAGTCTCGTCAGCGCCTACTTACGCGCAGTGCGCAATACAAAACTGTGCGTAACGTGATGTTGACGAGACTCAACATTAATTTCTCAATTCAGAAACCATCTATTAGAGTCGCATTCTTGACACGTTTTTATTTATTTAACTTTTTGAAAACGATTTGTACACGACTTCTCTCACATAAGTATATGCTTTGTATGATCAATATAATAATAATAATAAAGTAATAAAAGTAATATAAGTAATTTAAAAGTAAATAAAGAGATAATAATAATAATAAAAAGTTCTGAAAAGCCTTCTATCGGGCGGTAATAAGGTTCGTGCCTGCAATGGTTGGGTCATGCCAGTCCTAATGTACTCCTTCGGCATACTCAGATGGACTCAGACTGAACTGGATGCTCTAGATAGGAGGGTCCGGACACTGCTGACCACATTCCGAATGCACCATCCACGTTCATCGGTAATGAGGTTGTATATCCCGCGGAAATTGGGCGGTCGTGGTTTTTTAAATGCCAAGACCCTTCATAACCGCGAGATATACAACCTTAGAGAATATTTCCTACGTGTAGATTCCGATATGCATCGTGATGTGGTCGCAGTGGACAATGGCCTAACCCCTCTCACGTTGGCTAAAGAGAACTGGCGCAAACCTGTAGTACTTGGTACTGCTGATCGCAGGGATGTATGGATGGGTAAAGAGCTACACGGACGCTTTTATCGGGCCTTAAATGGGCCCGATATAGATTTAAAAGCGTCTGTATCATGGCTACGGTTCGGTGATCTTTTTGGAGAAACCGAAGGTTTTATCTTTGCAATTACGGACGAAGTTGTAATGACGAACAACTACCGGAAGTATATTCTGAAGGACGGTACGGTTGACATCTGTCGGGCATGTCATCGTCCCGGAGAATCACTCAGACACATTATTTCCGGTTGTTCTCGTCTCGCCAACGGTGAGTACTTGCACAGACATAACCAAGTGGCCAGGATTGTACATCAGCAACTTGCCCTTAAATACAATCTTGTGACTTCGGAGGTGCCATACTACAAGTATGTGCCCGACCCAGTTCTCGAAAACGGTCGTGTCACATTGTACTGGGATCGATCTATTATCACTGACAGGACTATTGTTGCCAATAAGCCTGATATAGTGATAATGGATCGATTAGAGCGTCGTGCAATGATAGTTGATATCACTGTCCCCCATGACGAGAATCTCATGAAGGCAGAAGAAGAAAAACAAATAAAATATTTGGACCTGGCCAATGAGATTGTCGACATGTGGGATGTGGACTCAGCTATTATTGTACCGATAGTCGTGTCAGCACATGGACTTATCGCCAAGAGCCTCGATCAACACCTTATGAGGCTCTCGTTAGGCAGCTGGCTCAAAGGCCTGATGCAGAAGGCCGTTCTGCTAGGCACGGCACGCATAGTGAGGAAGTTCCTCACCCTGGAGCCGTAACCACCGGCAGCTTGGTCCCTGTACCCGATGCCGGTGGAACACTATTTTTATATTTTTAAATATATTTGTATTTTTTTAAATATATATATTTAAAAATGTAATTATATGTATAGAAATTAAATAAAGGAGATAATAATAATATTAATATAGCCTTTTTATTTCTTGTTTTACAATAGTTGGTACCTACTTATAATTTCTACAGTATGCACATATTTAAGTTAAATTTGTAGGTTAGTTTTAGATAAATGTTAGTAATATTAGTGTTTGTTTAAGTAAAAAAAATAAAATAATAATAATAAAATTACATAATTTTAGGTTTGTTATAGGTTAACAAGAAACCCCGGTTTGAGTAAAGGCCTCCTCCAAAGATGCCCATTCTTGTCGGTCTTGTGCTATGGAGCACCAGTCTAAGCCAGCTGTTCTTTTTAGGTCATCGTCCCAGCGGGCTAAAGGTTTCCCCCTCCTCCTCTTGCCTGGTGGTCCTGCCCACTGGGTAACTATTTTGGTCCATCTTCTGTCAGACATTCTCGCTACATGTCCAGCCCATTGCCATTTCCTCTTTTGGGCGAAGGTCAAAGCGTTTGTAGCTTTGGTAATGCCTCTTATCTTTGTGTGTCGTACCTTATCTATTTTCTTTATACTTAACATGCTTCGCTCTAAGCCTCTTTGACATGTATTGATTTTATTCACAGCTTGTGTAGAAAACTTCCAGGTCTGGCTTCCATAAGTTAAGCTTGGTAGTAGGCATGTGTTCATAACTTTAGCTTTGAGAGTTATTGGTAAGTCACTTTTAAATATTTCTTTTAAGCCCCAATATTTATTCCAGGTTTGTTGAATCCTTCTCTCTATTTCTATCATGTTGCTGTTTTTCTCGAAACTTATTCTTTTTCCTAGGTAGATATAATGGTCCACGTATTCTAAGGGGTCACCATTGATATTTATGGGTCTTTTTCGTGTATTAGTCATTATTTTAGTCTTCGTTAGATTCATTTCCAGGCCTACATTCGTGCTCGCTTTTTGTAGAGACTCTATCATGGAGTGCATTTGGTTGGCTGTCTCGGACAAAAGTACCAGGTCATCGGCGAACCTCAGGTGACTTAAGTAGGCGCCTTTTATATTGAGTCCTGTTTTACTCCAGTCTAACCGGTTCATGATGCTCTCGAGGATGGCTATGAAAATAGTGGGTGAAAGCGGGTCCCCCTGTCTTACTCCTCTTTCGATATGGAAGGCGGGGCCTAGGGTTTCGAGCTTTATTCTTCCAATGTTGTTATTATATATACTTTTTATGACGTTTATATATACATCTGGCACTTCATGTTCCCTCAAGCTTTCCCATACACTCAAGTGTAGGACCGAGTCGAAAGCCTTTCGGTAATCGATGAAAGTTATGTATAGAGGTCTCTGAAGCTCTTGATATTTCTCTATAATTAACTCGATGGTATGGATGTGGTCGGTGGTAGAGTACCCTTTTCTGAAGCCAGCTTGCTCTATAGGTTGTTTGGCCTCTATTATTGGACTTAGTCTATTGTTTATAATAGATGAGAAGAGTTTGTATATGTTTGGTAGCAAACTAATCGGTCTGTAGTTGCCGATATTTTTAGGGTCGCCCTTTTTATATATAAGTATGATATTTGCTTCAGACCACTCTATGGGCGTTTCAGAACTTAAAAGTATAGAATTGAAGAGTACTGTTAATGGTGTTGCTAAAATTTGGTGAGCATATATTAGTGCTTCATTTGTGACGTTATCAGGTCCAGGGCTCTTTTCGAATTTCAGCTTCTTTATTGAGTTTATTACTTCGGATTCGTGGATTGGTTGTATAAAGTGGCAGTCTACATTTCTCGTTTCGTTGGTGGTAATTCGCGTTTTGTCTCTATAGAGGTTCGTGTAGAATTCGGTTGCTGTGCTGACAATATCTGTTCGACTATATATGTCTTTGTTTAGGGTTTTTAGTCCTTCTATCCAAGCTCTGTTTGTTCTGAGTTCTTTATATGCTCTTCCTGAGCTTCCATAGAGCTGAAGATATTTTTCTATTGTTTCTTGTCTATGTTTTGCATAATCTCTCTTGATGTATTTATGAACCAGCTTGTACAGTGCAGATAGTTCATTTTTCATGGAACGTGTTTTATTTTTTGTTTTTTGTAGTTCATGTCTTCTTTTCAGTAGTTTTAGCGTGCTTTCTTGTAATATTTTGTGTTCTTTTTTACCTTCTATATTTTGTTTCGCAAGAATTAGACTTTGCTGGATAGCCTTTTTTATTTTGTCGTAGGTGGTCTGCACAGGTTTGTTCTCTTGGCTGGCGGGTTGACTCGGTGTCTCCAAAAGAAAGCTTGATAGATTTTGTTTATATTTGGTTATTTCATCTAAGTTTTTGAGTTGACTTATTTTATTATTTGCGAACTTGGTCCTATTTTTCTTTTGCGTGGTAAGCTTAATTTTACACCTGATAGGGCGATGGTCTGATGCGTAGTTAACGTTCAAAACTTCTATATTTTGGCATAATTTTGGGTGATTTGAGAGGATATAATCAATCTCATTCTTGTGTTGGCCGTCTGGTGTTTGCCAAGTCCATCTGCGGTTTAGTTTTTTCTTGAAACAGGTATTTATAATTGTTAGTTCATGTTCTAGTGCAAGGTTAACAAGTCTCTGGCCATTTTTATTTCTTTCGCCGTATCCGTATTTTTTCATAACCAAATGTTCGTTTTTTCTGGGGGTTCCGACTTTTGCATTGAAGTCTCCCATTAGAATAATGTGTGTGTGTGCTGATTCCAAGGCCTTTTCTATGGTATTATAGAATTTGTCTTTTTCGTGATCGTTTGCTTCTTCTGTGGGTGAGTATACTTGTATTATTGATATCTTGTTACCTTCGAAGACCATGTTGAGAATTGCTACTCGTTCTGATATGCCTATAAAGCTCTCTATATTATTTTTCAGCGACTTGTGTATTATGAATCCCACCCCGTATAAGCCGGGTGTGGTTCCCATATAACAAAGTATAAAAGTGCTATGTTCTTCTATTTTGTTAACCTGTCGTCTTACTTCTGAAATTCCCATTATATCATAGTTAATTTTATTTAAGCTTTCTTCCAGTTCTATTAGTCTTTCATATGATAGTAGGGTTCTGACGTTGAATGTTATAATATTCAATTGACGATTTAACTGTGTGGGTTTTTTTCGAGTTTTTGAGGATAAACTTGAGTTTTCTATCTTTGGAGGGTTATGGTCAGAAACTTCCACGGGGACCAGCCGGGTTGGAAGATTTTTTGTGTTTTTTAATGAAGTTTGTTTGTTTGTGGTATCAGTTTGCAGAGAGGAGGTTAGTTGCTATGTATTTTTGTTTATTGTATTTTTATTTGTCAAGAAGTTCAACATGCTCGGTTTTAGAACTCCTTCAGTGGCACTATTTGACCTTGTGGTCTTGATTTTTGAGCCAGACTGTTGTTGTCTATTCTTTTTTGTTTTATTTTCTTGAATATGATTATTTTCCGGGGATATCGAGAGATTTCGCTTGTTTCCTATGTTCTTTTTGTCTAGTATAATGATTTTATCATATTTTATTATGGCATTGTTTCCTTTTTCTCTCTCTGTCTTTAATTGCTCTTGTAATTCTTTTCTTTTATTTAATATATAGAGTGGATAGTCTTCTTTTATGTAGTATGCTGTGTCTCTCAGTGTAATTTTTTGTTTAAATATATCAATTTTTAATCCTAGTCTGGAAAAAGTGACAACAATTGGTCTAGGTCTTTCTCCTTTTTGACCAATTCTCTTTAATGCCTGTATGTCTCTTTTTTCAACATTCAAATCAAAATGTGTTTTAATAAATTCAAGTAGTATATTTTCCAAGTTTAAGTATGACGTTTCCCGCTCTTCTATTCCAAAAAATACAACGTTTCTTTGTCTTGCTTGTTTTTCCAGGTAATATAGTCGTTTTTCTTGATTTTCTACCTTTAATTGGAGGTTATCATACTTTTCTTCTAATGTTCTAAATTTTTCTTCCATAATATTATTTATATTTTGGGTTACTTGTTCTGTAACTTTTTCGCCGTTTTTTTGTATGGTGAGTTTTTGTTCATCCAGTTCTTTTTGGATCTGACGGAGTGCAATCATAATCTCCTCCATAGTTTCTGAGATTGATTTAAATTTAAATGTGAAATAATATGTAAAGTACTGGTAATGTCCTCTAGTGGCTTTTCTTGAACTAATAATTCCGTCCAGGTGATGACCTCTGTTGGTTTCTTTAAAATTACTTAGGTGAACTATGTTTCGCGTTCTGCCTGTAGTGCGTAGTACACGTAGGTTTCGACAGATGGCGTTAATATTCGATCAATGTATTGGTATTTTGATGAATCATTTAGTGCAGATTTAGGTTATTTCTTCTGATATTTGTAATAAGGTCTCAATAGTTCACTAGAATTCACTTATTGACACTTTATAATGGGGTTTGGTTTGTTTCGGTAGTAAAATTTCCGTATTTATTGACGTTTTTGTCTCGACAGTCTGGTACCTTCACTATAAAGTTATTCACTGTTTTTACACAATCAAGTTATTATTTCACTGGGTCCACAATATATGATGTAGATCAGTTGTTTATATGTCCGTATTATTGCAAAGCACTGGTTTTTAGGCACTTATTTTATTTTAAATTCCACAAAATACACAGAGCTGATGTTGAACTTGGCACAGTAGCGCCCTCTCCTTAAGCAATTAACGCTTCTGAATCATTGAGTAGTCTGTGAGGCTTAGTTAAGCTTTCAGACGAACCTTTCAACTTGCGTCAGTAGGTACACGTCTAATGTGTTTCCTACAACGCATTTGAATTTATTAATTTTATAAAGGCTCACATTGTAAATATGAATACGGGCATATGGAATCTGAGAAGCCATTTTGGACCTTAAAAGAAGCAAACAACGACACTACAGGGAAAGTTCACGATTAGGCAAAGGTTATGGCCGGTTTTCAAAATAAAATTTTTAAGTCTCGTCAGCGCCTACTTACGCGCAGTGCGCAATACAAAACTGTGCGTAACGTGATGTTGACGAGACTCAACATTAATTTCTCAATTCAGAAACCATCTATTAGAGTCGCATTCTTGACACGTTTTTATTTATTTAACTTTTTGAAAACGATTTGTACACGACTTCTCTCACATAAGTATATGCTTTGTATGATCAATATATTACTGTTCTATTCTTTACGCTTCTCGGGAAAGTTTAGTTTGGGTATGTAGTTGTAAGTTTAATCACTGGTTTAAATACTAGAGGTATATTCAGGCATCTGCTATTAGACTGCAATAGTTGCAATATTGCAGATTTGATACAGTGTTCAAGACAGCACGCTGACTGCATACTTGTTGCATATTCATGATGCACACCAACGTACCATAGCCATTCTGCCTTTAACTAGAGCATCATATTATAATTAAACTGCAATCAGTGGTCAGAAATCACTGAAGAATTTGATTTACTAATTGATGACATCTTCAGTGCAAGTGCAAGTCAAACCAAAAGCAATAAGCGGACCCCGGAAACAACGCTAAGTTGATGACGAGTGGAGACAGCAGTATGAATAATATATGAATAACTTTCACGTAGACTATTATTGACTACAGTGATAACGAGCGATGTGTACTTAGCTTAGCAGTCAATTTAAATGTGGCGTAAACATCGTATCTGATGACTGTGGACTCCACAGTGATAGATGCAATGTGATACATGTACACTCTACCCCTTCTAACTTGTCACACGTTGAACTAATCCTGGCTTGTTCATTACACTCGTCACTAATTCTCGTTGCGCATTTCCACATTTCATACAATTTGAAATAATTATTTTTCTCTCCACACGACTTTCCATTGAACATGTGACTGAAGCGTGACAACGGCAATGTGAATTGACCAACTTTTATACTTCTCTACACCACCCCAGCTCATCTTCACACCAATGGAAATGCAGCCTGATACCATCGCTTAATGATTACCCTATTACTTAGGGTTCTAATATTTCACAAAATTGAAATACATTTCTTGTTTTTCATTCAAATTATTAATTAGAGCGAACATGACTTTATGTCTTCGATCCTTCCCCTTCTACTCTCGACTCATCATGAATAATCATCTGAATTAAGCTAATGCATCAGTTAATAGTCCAGTCTACGTGTATAGTACGTGATTAATCGAATAATGGATATTAATTGTCTTGAATGTGGTACACCTTCCCTATTGTGCCGTTATGGATAATGTTACAACCTGGGGAACGTGAGCTTTCATTTGTTCGTCAAAAAATTAGAAGCATGTTTTATGCACGTACAAGTTAGTCAGTTAAAAAAATTAAATAGTATAGCGAAAATTTGAAAACTCACGTTTTAGATTTGCCAGAATCGTTCGATTTCTTTTTTAAACTTAAATGACAGAACAACGATTGCTGAGTCACCTAACATATGTATAATCTGAATCTCGGAAACGGCTCGAACAATTTTCATGAAGTTTAGTATACAGGGCGTTTCGGGGGCAATAAATCGATCTAGCTAAGCTTCATTTTTAGAAAATGTCGAAAAACCGATCTATATGATCCGAAAAATCGGTCACCCAGGTACTATACTTATTTGCCCCCGAGGGGGTCATCTCGAAACCGGAGATGGCCCAGGGTCAGTCGGGGTGCGAGGGATATGCTCTATGGGCAACCTTACACCCCGGCGTCTGTAGACCCGAGACGGCGTGCGGTTTTAGTCGGTTCAAGCCCGACATAACCACCCCCGCTGGCACGCGGGGGGGTATCCGAAGGGATTCCCGCACGAAAAAAAAAAAAAAAAAAGTACTATACTTATAAGACATTGAGAAAATCTACATTTTCCAAATAAGATATGTTTTGGTCGTGTTATTCCCTAGTTAGTAATTGTAGGTTAAGGGCTCGCGCACATATTTATGGACGTACTTTAGTAACATTGTATGCGTGTAACCGTCACTGCAGTAATAATTTAGTTGATCTTTAAAGGAACAATAGTTTTTCTACCAGTTCCTAAACTATATCACCAAATAATAAACGGACCCGGCCTCCAAGGTGTAAACTGTGGAAGCATCCGAGAAATCGCTAGGAGGAGGATGATGGTAAATAATAGGTCTTTACCTATGAAATTAAAACCTATGAAAATTTCTTACAAATTCATGAGTTCGTTATTCCTGTAATTTAATAGCTATTTCCATTATTTATATTTTGTTTGAAAGTTGATTTTAAGATTTTACAACTCTATATTAAATTTTATTTTTATTGGCCGCTTGATAAATTAATTCGATCTTCAAAAACAGTACTTCCTAAATGCTATCCATTTTGATGATAAATTGCGTATTACTTAACAACTGTCACTTTTCAAAAATGTAATAAAAGTTGCTGTTTGTTAGCTTAATGTTGTCTCATTCATACACAAAAAAAATCATAAAATTTGGATTTGTCATTCCTAAAAAAAAATGCAAAAATGTTAGTACTGAAATTTGGGTTTCCTCCAATTTCTTCAAGAAAAACGGCAATTTATTATATATTATATTAGGACGTTACATATGGTAACATCCTAATATAATAAAAAAGAAGACTCTGACCGATACTTCAATTAAATCTTGAGACATTTATATATTAATAAAGCCACCATATCATTTATTAGCATTTTTTAGTATAGAATTTATGATTTCATACTTAAAAATTAACAATATCTACGCTCGCGCTGATCGAATCCTTTTTACCTAGAATCTGAATAAAAAAGCGTTGTAATATACTTCAGCTATCGGTGAACCTTTTACCATAAGTGGGTGAAGCAGCATCACCATATGATATGGTTTGAAAAAAAAACCATCGTTAAATTATAACAGTCGAAACAAAATATTTTACCAATCAAGGTTGCCAACGAGGTTCCTCGGGGAAGTACGAGATTTATGGTCTTTTGTACGAGGTACGAGGACACTATCAGCCTCGTACAATTATGTATGAGATTTTGTTATCTGGGAAAGAAACATGGTTTTTGATTGCAGACAATTTTATGTAGCATGGTATAATAGTATCTAAGTCAGTGAAACATTACATCAGCCGTCTGTATTTTACGTTATCACTTAAAATGATATTAACATCGTTTCTCTGTTGTTGTTGTACTGTACAAGTCCTACCAAATCGGCATTTCTGGCTATAAAAAATTTAACTGTACGAAAGTTTTAAAGAAAACCTACACCAGTGAAGATTTCACCTGCTGAAGAAGATTTGGAAGTTGAATAAATTATAGTTTTGGTCAAAAATTAAACGATATCATTTTTCAAATAAAGTAAATTATTATTATTGTTCTTTGAAGGGAATAAAAAAATAATAAAGATTATTTTTAAAGTAGCTTGTGAAACGTACATTTCATAAGCTACTTTAATAATAATCTTTATTATTTTTTTATTGAAAGTCAAAGTATGAGATTTTTAGCTGCTTATGTACGAGGAAAAAAAAATGGTTGGCAACCCATAACAACAACCAATATATCCATTTATGTACTATCGAAAGTATCTTGTTATCGCGTTCAATATTAGCTATTCATTGGAGTTAACTCTTTGTGGTTAACAAACAATTGTTATATTCCTCACAATGGCCGAGACTGGTCGACCCGTTTATTTGCGTTGAGTAAATATGCTCGTAGCCCGGGGAGCACACCGACTGGTGCCGTCGACGTTCACTTCAGCGCCGAAAATTAAAACGGATCCCGTGAACAATAAACGTTTTCATACCACGTTAAATATCACAAAAGTCGTATATCGTATTTATTGGTGACTGTTAATTGTATCAACGTTTGTCAATGAAGAAAAGGGAAGGAGTCAATGTTTGAACGCAGCCCTTTCCAAATTTCGGCGGAAAATAATTAAATTAATTTTTATTTTGTTTTATTGTCACATGTTTATTTGTCATTTTGTTCATATTATTACAATCGTATACTTATTTGTATCTGGTCTAACCTAGAAGCTTATACACTGACTCTGGAGATTTCACCTAATAATAGAGAATGAAGACAAGGTGATTTGAACCTTGTTATATTCTATATTCATAATATTCATTATCAATATTCAACAAAAGCATCACCTTCCAAACATGTGACAGTTACCTCCTCCTACCCAGCTATCTACGGAAGGCACCTCATAGACTTTTAAGCATTATTCGTCCAATTATGTTAATAAATTGATAACTTTTTTTAGCATGTCTTATAATTACTGTTTCCCCAAATTTTAGTGGCCTAAAATAAATTACCTCCTTTACTACGTATTCAGCTAATAATCGTTATCATGATGTACATTGAACTGATTCAATGAGGAACAGCAAAGAAAAATAAAATACATGTTAGGAAAAACGTCAATCATTATTTAGAACTCACGAAATTTTATTTAATGATTCATTTGAGGATCCTTGATGTTTCCGAACTCACAAATGGTATATTGAACGTGGATGGAGTGTATTTTTCCAGCTATTGTGTGTTCGATCACTAGCAAAACCGTATTCTCGTTTCTGAGTAGGCTCTTATTCGAATTTTTATTGTAACATGACTCGAATCGCATTGAAGTGCATTTGTGTTTGTTGATATTATATCAATCTATACAGCCTTTCACAAAGCTTCGGCCGATGATGGTAGCCAAATAAACCATACTTCCGTGTACAAAAGCCAGGGAATATTTCAACGATACTTTCCAATTCATAATACATACAAAACGCTAAGAAATTGCAAACATTTGTAAATATGGGAATGGAAATACTGAATTTCATGAATAATACACATTTTTTTTTTTGGCATAGTAAAGTTACCACTTTAAGCCACAACGAGGCGCTAGCGGTCCACGTCCATTGCTTCGCGTCATTATACAGTGATATGAAACAACGTACGTTAACACAAGGTGGTGTTGTATTATCAACACAAATAATGTAGCAACTGTTATTTACATAGATCTTCTAGTTGCACTTTACATAAAGGGAGTAAAGCTTACAATAATTACAATATTGTAATATAGGTAGCAGAAAGTAGCTCCCGTAAAAGCTCATATGAACCAAACTATGAAAAAGAGCAATAGAAGAGTGGACCCCGGGCGCTAAGCTGTAAGATCTTGTCGGGGCCCCATATACCCATAGGGACCCCTAAACCCATGGGGGCAATACACTTATCGGCCCCCACACACGTATGGGCCCCGTACACCCATGGGACCCCATACATATACATCACTCATGAGGCCCATACACCCATGACCACCATTAACCATGGGGCCCATATGCCCATGGGTCCCATACACCTATTGAGTCCCATATACCCATGGGTTTCATATACCCATGGGCACCATTAAGAACCCTAGAGCATTTGGGCCCGAGCAAGATGTGAGACGGCAGTCACTCCCATAAAAGTCACAATGAACCAGTTTATGGAAACTAGAAATAGATGAGCGTACCCTGGGCTCCAAACTGTAAGCTTCGAATGCAACCGGGATCGGAGTTCGAATTCATGAAGTTAGGCTCCAAAGTAAAAGCTTCATCAGCAATGGAAACATTATATAGATATTTAGAGGCAGGTAGAAGTATCTTTGGTAGTGTTGAAGGTTCGTGTCAAATTCTGTCGCCAATGTTTTTAGTACCACCATTCGTTATACATCTATTAGTACCAATGTCAATCATTATAAATTCCTGTATTGAATCGACTATGTCATAAGTATACATAACATAACTTCACGCCTGTATCACCAAAGGGGTAGGCAGAGGTGTATTACACACCCACGATTCGCCGGTTATGTTTAGGTCCCAATGTAATAGGGGGCGAGCCTATTGCCATCTACCGAGCACATTACTAAGCATACTACTACATTTAATATCATAATGCCAATATATAACTTGGTTTTAATATTTCTGCAATGAGTAACTACTTACTTATTTACGCAACTTATCCTTTACAGAAAACAGGGTACCTACTGTAATTGTATTTGCAAAAGTTCAAGTCTCAACTTTTTATCATTGGATTTGTACATCAGGCATATTCGTAATCGTAATGATAAATCGTATGATTTCGGCGTGCATTTGCTGCAAACTGACATACATCCTTCCTCTAACACGTTGTGCTCAGGACTAATTGACTCTCCGAACGCGTTATATAGGCGGAAAACGTAGGTATTTAGAATTTTCACCGTATAATTCAAAATTTTTGTAAATTTTGAAAACCGTTTTTCATTCTCCTATCAATATATAACATAACATAACATAACATAACTTCACGCCTGTATCCCCGAAGGGGTAGGCAGAGGTGTATTACACACCCACGATTCGCCAGTTATGTTGAGGTCCCAATGTAATAGGGGGCGAGCCTATTGCCATCTACCGGGCACATTATTAAGCGAGCGATAATTATCATTTATTAATGAACACATAACAACGAAAAGTTAGAGGTGTGTGCCCGGGCAACTGGGGATCGAACTCGAGACCTCGTCTCAGCAGTCCGTTACGTATGCCACTGGGCTACCAATATATTCCTATCAATATAAAAATAAAAAAGTTAGAAAAATAAAAATTATACTAATTATATTATATTTATAAAAAATATACTAATTATATTAAACGGAGTTCAGTTCAAATCAATGAAATAAATAAAACTGAACTCCGTTTTTGGTTAGACCAATCTTTGAGAGCAAATTCTATCGAGGAAAGTAAAAGTCATCGTGTATCGGATAACCGAAAATACTAGTTTAAGTAGCATAAAAGAACATATAGGATATTCACTTCTCTTTGTCGAAAAATCCTTATCTAAAAAAACCTTTACTCGCCTACCTGACCCTTTTTTTTCGTGTGGAATTCCTCTTGGGTACACTCCCGCGTGCCAGCGGGGGCTATGTCGGGCTCGAACCGACTAAAGCCGCACGCTGTCTCAGGTCTTCAGACGCCGGGGTGTAAGATGACCCAAAACGCATTTCGCATTAATTTAATGATTTTATTAATTTCTACCCTTGACGGCTACATACACGGTAAAACTCTAGTGAGGTTATATTGCAGCACTATTTGAATCCTCTGTATATTATAGGTATGTTGGGCTATGTTTATATATATGTATATGTTTCGATGCGATTTCCCGGATGCATCCACAGATTTGTTGACTTTTACGAGAGCGATTGCCGTATGATCTCCCAACCTCAAGAGGAAGGTCTGAGCCAGAGCCACATCCGTCAATCAGCAAGTGCATCACCTACTTGTAGGTGAGGTTGAAATGTCCCCAAGAGCAATGTGGGACCTCATAAACAATTCACAATGATAAACAGATAGTATTAACGAAATCGCCTCGAAATCATTTATGAAGGGGTATAACAGAACTAAAACCAATATATCTTTATATATATATTTCTTGTGTGCGTGTGTATGTCACTGAACTCCTCCTAGACGGCTCGACCGATTTTGATGAAATTTTTTGTGTGAGTTCAAGGGGATTCGAGTATGGTTTAGATTCACAATTGGAGCCGGTAGGTGGCGCTGCTATCGGTATATCACCAAATGCTTTTCTGGGCAGGACGAAGTCTGACGGGTCCGCTAGTTTATAATATATTTTAAGTTATGTTTAACTAATTTGTAACGTCTCACCTTCTTGTCTACCCCATGGGGTGAAGTGTCGTTGGTAAGGTCTGTCAGAAATATATTATCATGAGTTTCTGAATTATATATAAGTAATAATGAATATTTGATTAAGGGATCCGTGTATAATGTGTATGACATATGACTAACTTAAAGGGAAACCTATCACGTACGTATGTAGGTTTTACTGTAGAAGACGGGTAATAGTGGTCGACTGGTAATGTAATGGAAGAACTAAAAATTTTCATGCCAATCACCTATCGTCATTGCGACTTTAAGACCTCCTATGTGCACAACGAGAATTTCGGTAAATCCATAAAATCCGTTTACTGAAAAAAATTATAATGAAAATCATTAAATTAAAAAATATGGGTAACTACTGTATACTTTCTTACATTTTCTTTTGATAGTTGTGTTAAAAAATAAATACTGATTATAGTATATAAAATAGATGTTTACTTTTATTGAGCACATAGGATATTCTTATTGCGCATCCTATGTTACATCAGAGTTTTTGATCTAAAATATCTAGTATAAATCGAATTAAAATTATTCCAAAAACAACGCCGCGCTGTATAGGTACTTATTTAATCTACCTAAGTACCTGAATTGTATCCAGTTCCTGTAAATACTTATAAGTAAGATCCTAATGCAATGGAGGCTGATTACCATTACTCCAGTATTGAAAGGCAAGGGATCGGGGAAGGAGTGAGGCAGATCTTATACCGCGGTATAAAGGTCATGTCCCACACCATTAAGCTCTAAGAAAGGATAATTGACTTCTGAATCCGACAGGAGTGTACACTCTCGGAGTGTCAATATGGGTTTCGCCCCGGTCACAGAACCATGGATCCGATTTTTGGCCTAAGGATTGTTGCGGAGAAATACCGGACGAAGAATACGCATCTGCATTGCTTATTTTAAGACATACAAAAGGCCTTCGAATGTGTTCCTCGCACGGTGTTCTAGTGGGTATTGCGGTCCAAAGGGGTTCCGAGACATGTACCACGATTCCGATTTAGTAGTTCGGGCCGCTTTTGGCGAAACGAATTCCTTCCCCATTGCCGTCGAGGTACACTAAAGATCCGTCTTGTGTCCTCTTCTATATAGCGTGGTATTAGATTTTTTGTCGGATAGCATCACAAATTCATGATATGATATTTATGGTGATGATATCGAACTGGTGGATGCGAATAGTGATAGATTGGTACGATGTGTGAAGACGTGGAAGGAGGCGTTTGAGAACGGCGGTCTGAAATTAAATGTGGCGAAGATCGAAAACAAGCAGACGCATAGGCGATGACTTGTTTGAGCGCATGGACCGGACTCTGTACTGCACGCGACTGGAGAACTCGATTGCAACGACTAGCCAAGCCGCGTGGGCCAAGTGGCGTGAGGTGACTGGTGTCATCTGTGACTCCGAAATACCGGTTAAATTGAAAGGGAAGGTCTATAAAACCATAATTAGGTCTGTCCTTTTATACGGCTGCGAAGTATGGCCATTTCTAGAGTGACACACTCATAAGCAGGGTGTCACGGAGATGATTATGCTGCAGTGGATGTGTGGAGTCACGTGTGAGCATCACATGAGGAACTCTCGCATTCACGGCAGCCTTCATATCTCACGGATAGTGGATAAAATGCAGAAAAGTCGCTTTCGCAGCTGTGGCCACGTTCTACTCTGACCGCCTGACTACGTACCTACGTAGTGCCATGACCAGATATTTGGCTATTTAACACAGGATATTTTATGAACCAGCCTTTAATGAGTTGTCACATATAAAATTTTGAATATCATTAACAAAATACGATTAAATCTTCATTAGCGCACGAGAGTTTATGTTGCCTTCAAATTTTGAGTCAATTGGCATTAAAAAGTCAATTTCAATAAAATAACACATAGCGCCGTTAAACTGTCCGCATTATTGTCATGGGGGAATACGCAACCCTACATTGCGTTTGATGCGACACTTGGCCAGTTTTTTTTCATAGTGATCAAATTTTTAAGCATATGGGAGAATAACTAAGCTCAACTAAATTATTATTGCAGTGAAGGTTACATGCATACAATGTTACTAAAGTTCGTCCATAACTATTAGCGCGAGCCCTTAACCTACAATATTAACACTGGACTCCATAAAACAATAGTTCCATAATTATAATAACATGTAGTTCAAAATTAGCGGCAGCGCATTAAAATAACACTGTTTGAAACTTCATACTAAATATGCTATTTCAAATATACATTTCAATTAACTAAGTTTACTTTTGAAACGTAAGTTAAATTCACAAAGCAATGTTTGAGGTGTATCGCCCGAGGGATAACAGGGTCCAACCCTGGCCATGCAAACTAAACTAGTTAAAGCTGTCTAGTACAGCGTTATGTAATAATGTAATGATATAACAATAAAACAGAAATGGGCCTATCCAAATAAAATTTTGTTAGAAATTCGAAATGGTTGCGTTGAAAATACTTTTTTTTTATCTAACAGAACTGACTATCTCCGTCGTAGCGAATGTAAATGTTGTGCATGAGGGTTTGATTTTCAGATCGGACCAAGTTGAAAAAGACCCAGATTTACTGGTTTACAGTAAAAACGGGTGTTTTTACTGTAAACCAGTAAATCTGGGTCTTTGTCTGGGTCTTTTGTCTGAAAAAAGTGTCTATTCTATAACATAATTCCTTATTGCTCATATACTGTACGTCAGCTCTATAACTGAGGTGTAATATATATAAATACTTCTGCAGCTTACCACTAAGTATAGCATTCACGGGCGTATAAAACCTCTTTTTTGAACAATCGATGTTTAGTTAAGCAGTCGACCCTACGATCGAGAGGTCCCGGATTCGAATCCTTGCCATTACACTAGCGACGTGAACCCACTCCTAACACAGAACTCTTTAAAAATAAATTAAAAAAGTATGGCTGGAAAAAAAAAGCTGGGACCTTTCGATCGTAAGGCTGACTCCTTAACCACTAAGCTATCGACGCTACATTTAAATTTCAAAGCGACATTTTAAATTAAATAACAACCGGGAACCATACTACTAGGTCTGCAAGGCGAATCACTGCTTGCAATGTTGAGCTGAGTGAGAAACCAGATTTTGAAAATTTTGAACAGTGATCATTCCTCCGTGGCAAGTCCGATTTTGAATATTCTTTTTGAAAGTCACAACTCTGGACATGCTTTCTGAGCGTGTAAAGTTTGGTCAAAGGTTTGTCTAGAGCGGTTATTATGTAATTCCATCTGGATTTTTTTTAACGGTGATCATTCCTCTGTGGTAACATTAATTTTTTCAAAATATATCCATAAACCTTCCTCTGATTGACCTCTTTAATCATGCCAAATTTGGTTCTGATTGGATTAGTAGTTTAGGAGGAGACCTGTGACAAAGTAAATCCTGAAGTCTGGTATGAGGAGCCTTCGCTCAAAAATGATGATGCTAAATATTATTTTCTATTGTACGTAAGTAGTGAGTAAAAAAAATATTTATTTGTTTCAAAAATTTAAATTAAACAATTGTTTGACCTTTTTTTTGGGCTAAATTTCGAATGCGTCTAATTCTAAGAATTTCTCGGTGCTAATGTTATATTGCGCAGTGTATTTTGGTTAATGAACCGAGACCTAAATAAGCAAAACTCTAAATGAAATCCAAACTGCAAATAAGAGTAGAATAAACACAGCGGTTTGAACAACGGGGACACTTACTTATCTTTAAGGACTAGCCTGGTTTATGTTCTTTCTTTTTATCAACATTTTTATAAATGCGAACTTGTTTTACATTAGGTTTCTAATATTTGTATTATTATACCTTCATTTAAAGAACGTAGCTTTGACTTACTACTCTGATACATAAACGACTGCATCTTTATATTGCATTGATTTAGAAGTTTGATTGTTTCACAGCTTCAAGAGATTGAAGACCTAATTATGGGCATAATGATGTGGACAGTGCGAGTATGACGCCTCTGGCGTTGCACCCGGCCAAAGGCCACGGTTACCAATTCGCATTCGATTTGCCGTGTACCTGTCTGCCATCTAAGTGGTGTAAAAAATATTTGATATTAATTTTATTTAATACATCCACGCGTTCCTAAGTAAAAGGTATTAACAGAGAGATAGACAGACGGACAGGCGTACAACGATTGGTATTTTAAGGGATCTGGTTTTTTCTTTTGAGGTACAGAATTTCAATAATGAAAAGAAATATCTGAACGAAAGTCGGCACACAGATACGTCGCGTAACACATGACAGGTACGCACCATATACGGATACTTGTGTACGTGATCGGGTTTGAATTTGAATTACCGCGCACTGACATGATGCCTATGGTCAAGTGAAACATCAGTCACGAATAAAATTGCGGTACAATGTACATACGGCTTGCGGATTCTCTATCCAAAATTAACGGTATTTTTTGCCTGTGGAAACCCCACGGTTTGCACCCCATCGGTGCCAACGATGAGATGGGTGTGTCGGAATCGAATCGACTAAAACCACACGGTGTCCTTCCCATATGTCCATTATCGAGCACCTCGGGTGCGCCCTCGAAAGGATAACCTCAGGGTTACCGGCGGGCTTTGACCGCCAGCGCAGCCTGTCCTACGTAGTCGAACTTGGTCCCGCTTTGGTATAGTTAAAATAAAATCTACCTTGGTTACCGACAAAAGTATAATTACTCTACTTCATTATTCCTACAAGAACGCTAACGAAAGACACCTTTTCCACTGAATTATTAAAATTAAACCGTTTCGCATACCCGTCTGGCGGGCACAAAGTCGTTGGTGCAAGAAAGTTATGAAATCCATCACAAAGGACAAAGGCGTGGAACCGGGGGGCATTTGCTCAGCGTGCGTATTTGTTCTCGCCTAATTAAACATGAAACACTGAATTTACCTGTACATCAACGGAATTAAGGGCTGTTCAAGAAGGATATTAACATATTGTTTACTTTCAAAAGTTTGGAATTACAATTTCAAAAATCGTGCGTTTGATCCTTTTCTCTTCTTCGAAATTAAAAAGATTCAAAATAGACTCTCATAATTTTGAATTTATTTATTTTATACATATTTTTTGCAGTCTTGACATTTCTATTCAATATACTAATAGTAAATTAATTGTGTCTGTACATTGGAGATATATACTAGCATCAGCTAGTATCAAATAAGGTAAAAGAATACAAAATCTAAGTAATATCATAGTAATTGTCTATTATGGTTAGCTTTCCTACAGGTTGGTCAACAGGTCCGAAATGAGTTTGACAAAGATAAATGAATCAAATCAAGAAAATTTCTCGCTCATGGACTGGGATTCATTTTTGTTTTGCTGCTTATAAATAAATGAATAGGTAGGATTCGTTTTTAATTTCGCATTCGTTTTATTGTAAGATTAGCTGAACGACGTGGAACAATATTAGCTTCATTTGATGAACCATGGATGAACCCCATTGAAATAGAAACGGTACGGCTGCGACGCTATCAAGTGATAAATTTTAAGATCTCAAAATACATTATTATTCATAATGACCGGTTCATATTAATACTGCCCCGGTGATCAAGTTGCCCGCAACATATATAATGAGATTATGTATGTTAATTGTTTACTGCCCTTCTCAGTGATAGACATTTTGTTTCACAACATTGAAAACTATTCTTCTTCATAAAATTAGCACTGAGTATTATAACGTTAATTTATAATCACGCTTTTATTCTCGTCTCAGTGAAACAGTCTTTGTCCATTTCAAGCCTCTGTTATGTCCAGTGAAATGGGTAGTAGTTATACCGCGACCTCATTTCGTTAATGAGAGCAATCCACAAACATTTGCGTGTGCACTGTTTATCAGCTAACTACGTACACTTTGCAATCAGTTCCAATGTCCAATATTAGTATGTACTCAAGTGAAAATTGATATTGTGAGCTTAGAGCCAAATGCTGTGTGTGCTAAAGGGAATCAAAGCTTATTATAGTACCTGTTTATAGATGTGCAATTATTATATGGCTGGTTGAACACGATGTGCAGCGATGTTTACTGGTTAGCAGTTAGTTTAGTTAGTATGAAATTCTACTATTTTATTTGTATGAGGGTATGTGCTTCGAGGAATTCACCATCGCACTTTGCCTCTGCCTGCTATCGATAAGGTGTATACTTGCACACATTAATAACAAATTGATCGTGTTTATCTAGTTTTCTAAAGACACTTTAGGTCAGAGAGGTAGGTAAATAAAAAGAGTTTAAAATATATAAGCGCTTATCACAACATTTATCACTTGTGTTCTTTGCAGTGTCAAACTGTTCATTTGAATGATGTACGGCCTCTGTGGCGTCGTTTTTTTAGGGTCAACGATAAAGTTTATTAGTTTGACACCGCTATATGTCCGTAATTTATTAGTATTACAATAGATAATGTAAAGAATTTTAAACCGATTTGTTGACATTTATGGTACCTAACTACTTCGGTCTTTTAAGCAGTAGCGTGATGAAATATACTATACCTTCCTTGATGTAGAATTTTTCAATACAAACCAGTCGATCCTGAGATTTGCGCGTTCAACCATACAAACTACTTAAAGTAACTAACTAAACTCTTCAGCTTTATAATGTTACCAGCAACCCGCCCTCGCTCCGCATTGGTTTATATGAGTTTTTTTCAACTCATGCCATAATTTACACATAATATAATATAGCCTATGTCCATCACAAAACGTTATGCCCAAAATGAAAGAGCCAGAAGCTAAATTAAATAAATAGTGAAAAAATAACTTAAATATACCTTAGGGTCAACGAATAAGGTTGGTTTACATTAACCTAAGAAATTAGTCACTAATGTTTTCATACTTTGGTGCAATTTTGAAAGTCAAGGTGACTTTGTACTCATATTCATCTTTTGAAACTGTCACAATTCTTAGGTACTTTGACGCTCTGAAGCATCACCTACTTTTGACACCGTGATATGATCATCAACTTATGACGCTGATTGTACCTTTCAAATGGTGGCAGTTTTTTTTTCAATAAATACTGTGGTTCCGAAGGTTACCACAGACATATATAAAAAAACTCACAAAATTCGGCATCTCTTTATTATATTCATACAGACATAGATATAATGAAATGAACATCGTTCATTAAACCGAAAATATCTGTGTACTTGCACTATTTGTATAGAATATGTAGAATGTAATCTATTGGAATCTCGTGCCATACTATCAGTACAATATTCGCAAAAATAAATCCGCTTAGCCACAGAGAGACTAGCGAAATAAAATATTCTATTAGCAAAATCCGTTGGCTCATAATTCACTCAGAGAGGTGCGCACCGCAGGCATGGCAGGTGGTCTTAATAAATACGAAAATGGCCTATCGTGGGGTTAGTAATAAATTCAAAAGGCAATCAACGCCACGGGGCGGATAAAAATATTAATAGCCGAGAAATAATTATGTATTCATGACTTCCAACGTCGGTCGGGGATGAAGTGGAGCTGAAGCATCGGGTAAACTAAATCCGTGGGGATTGGGAGAAGCACTCGACTATCGAACTCCACACGTTTGCTACCGACCACGCCGATGGCTACACGTAGACTGAATAAATAATAATAAGAAGTACATTTTGTTTGCCGAACATTTTGAAAATTGATGTTTTTGTAGTAAAATTTTTACCCATTTTTATAAGTACATATTTTCCTTTTACTTGTGCTATAAGACTTTGCTTTTAACCAAAATAGACAATTCTAGGTTAACCGGAAGTACCCTATAGGTTTTGGGTTGAATCCTTATATGGTAGTTCCCGTTGACCTAGAATCACAAAATTTGGTAAAAATCAAGGTAAATACACAAATAAAGGAAAAAAAAAGTTGTACGGAACCCTCGGTGCACGAGTTCGACTCTCACTTGACCGGTTTTTTATTGTTAGTATACTGAGTATAAATAAAGTCCATGACGTTCCTTCATTTCCGAAATGGGTTATCAATTCAATTCAATCAGGCATCAATAAGATTTACGTTTTTGTTTGATATAAAAGTAATTTGTTCACAACGTGCTTAACCCGGCGGGAGGCGCTACCGGGTAAACAACGCTTTCTTTTTTTTCAGATGCTTCCTAGTAAATGAACACGGAATACGCTCCCCGAATCCCTTTAGCTTTCATCACGTGTTTGGATGCTACAAATATATAAAGTGAGAATGGGTATTATTTACCACCCGAGGGGGCCATCTGTTCCCGAGGGGGCCATCTCGAAACCGGAGATGGCCCAGGGTCAGTCGGGGTGCGAGGGATATGCTCTATGGGCAACCTTACACCCCGGCGTCTGTAGACCCGAGACGGCGTGCGGTTTTAGTCGGTTCAAGCCCGACATAACCGCCCCCGCTGGCACGCGGGGGGGTATCCGAAGGGATTTCCGCACGATAAAAAAAAAAGGGTATTATTTACCAGTAGTGACTGTTCGTGTGTAATTTAACTAGCTTTTTTTTATTTCACGTTATTATAATGGATTTTCATTAGGTACTTACGAGACCCTAAGATAACAGAAATCCTTCAAATTCAAAAGACAATTTCAAAATGAGGATAGCGAAGAAGTATAAGTTTCAGAAGTAGAACATAATGAACGTACAGTGATCACGAAAGTGATTCAGTTCAAAATGGTGAAGATTTATTATTATCAGTTCCTGCAGTTGCTAATGCCCAGAATGCGCCCGAGTTTGTAGAACGGATACAGATAATATACCATTATCTAGCTTAAGAGTTGAAAACTACATTAGAAAGGACATAGTGACCTAGTGGGTAGTCGCAAATCCTTCATAAAGATGTTGCACCAGAGCTCATAATATAATTCCATCGAGTAATGGCTATTTTTATGTTATAAGGAAGATAATATAATATATTGTTTTATAAATGATTTTAATTTGATATAATTTTAAATTTTAAAGCTATTTTTGTCACTAATTTCATATTTATAAGAAAAATATACCAGTTTTCAGCAATTTATATGTTTATAATATTATAATTCATATTCACTAATATATACACCTAAATTATAATTATAGCGGCGCGTCTCCCGCCGGGTTAAAAATACTTCATTCTGCCATGGATTTACTCGAGGGAAATCTTTGAGCCACGACATTCATATTTGATTTCTAATCTAGTACCACCGAATGGAGTTCATAATGTAAGTATTAATAAAATCTTTAAAGAGTATTCGGACACATTCGAACGAACTATGTAGTTCCAATGTTCTCCTCCTGTGGACATTTGTATTAAAATTAAGCTTCAAACAATGCATGTTCGAGCAGCGTACAGGTATATTATAGACATTGTTCACGGGTATAAGATTTCGAAACTGGCTATAGAACAACTTATTTTTTGTGGGACCGGCCGTCCCACGAAAATTGGTAAAGAGATGTGTACCATTTATCGATCTCCTTGACACAAGTATACGTACTTATTTCTTTTTTAATGTACCTCTTTTGTAAAAAAGTTAAAGGCATTTCTTGGTGCGAGGCCAGCCTGACGTTTTCTGCCCGGCCCTTTTATATCGTGAGCAGTACGAAAACATAGTGACATTCTGTCGTTACAGATTTGATGTACTCCTTAAGTTTGCGTGTACAACTAAATTTGTAATAAAACCCGATATAAAATAGGGGAAATTAACGGTTCTTAGGAGTCGGGCTGAAATTATTTCACTATTTCTAAACATTTATGATATTTGTACATACAATCTATAAGGGGCGAAGAATACACGTACTTCCTTCGTTTTTAAATAAAATCTTTAATTATTATTTTTTTAACAAAAGCTCTTTTATTAATTATTTTTATTTTTAACTTTTCAGTTTTAGTAATATTATGTAGCATCAGAATTTAATCTTGCCATGACCAGCCAAAGAACCTAAAAACAACGAGTTTATCTTATTTAGTTCCACACCACCTACGGTCTCCATCTTCACACCTTAATTAATTAACTAAATTTACCCAGACAAAACAAATGAGCGCAGACTTGATAGGTTTACCTTATCCAGTTTAAGAGTTCCTATGGCCACCATCTCCTTCATCATCGGACCCTGAATACCACGTCACATTAGAGAGTTTGTCAAGACAAAACAGACTACAGCTACTCCATCATCAGACCAGCTCCATGGTACCATGTTAATGCATTGTCAACTAAACGTGCAAGCATAACTTCATCTCAAACAGTTAAGGAGAACTGCCTCAAAATTCAGTTGCAAGATTTGACCCGAACTAACATACAAGTTGAATAAAGGCACGTAAAACACTTTTTTAAAACAAGCTTTTATTCAAGTTTTCAGTTGTACCTACTATAAAGAAAATAATAATTTAACGCAAGGGTTGTGCTGATTTCAAAATCGCGGCGGTAAGACCCGTCATGGAGAAATGGCTGGAGAGGCACCACGATAGCCTCTATTATCGGCTGACGCAGGTACTCACCGGGTACGGCTGCCTTGATGAGTTCCTGCATCGTATAGGCCGGGAGTCAACGCCCGAGTGCCAGCATTGCCGAGGGTGTTCCGTGAACACACACTGTCAGTGTACTCAGCGTGAATGGAGCGGCGCCGTGTCCTTGTAACAGCCATCGGAGCGGAAAGCCTCACACTGCAGAGCAGACCTTGGTGCTGTCCATGATCGGAAGTGAGAGTGCGTGAAATACCGCCGCCCTCTTTTACAAGGCTTTGATGCACGCTAAAGAGGCGGCGGAAAAAAAACAGGAGAGGGCTAGCACATATACCCACCTCATCGTTGGCTCTGGAGAGGTGAAGCCCGAGGGGTTTCAGATCTTAAAAAAAGAAAATAAAAGGGTTGTTCTGATTTCAAAAGCTTGCAATTCAGCATTACGTACAATAATATATAAAAAATAATAGTACAATAATATTTTACGGCACGCTATCGAATTACTCGCTATTGCTGTAATCTAGGTTATTATTTTCTTTATATCCTAAAGCTGGCTGGTAATCCAATGATGCAGTTTTAGTTTGCATTAAAATCGGAATCGAGACTTCTTTAAACATTTTATCATAGTAATAATAATATCTCTTTATTGTACACCAAAGACATTAAAAACAAGAATCCGTAATACATTTTGTGGTATTAGTACAATATTGGCGGCTTTGTCGCTCTGAGGCATTTTAGCTGGGTAACTGGGATTAGGTAACTGTAAGAATACTTAGACACTATCCCCTATAAAGCTGAGTTTCTGTTACTACTGATGAGTCTGCGGTTGCGGTTCAATTAACTCTGATATCTAAATTCATCAAATAAGCCAATACAATGTGTATGTCTGAGCTACAGATGTATATTGATCCAAGCTTGCTGAAAACAGATTTACTGTGCAAGGCATCAATCAGTTGTTAATCCCCGGTGCAATATCCATAAAATGGATCGCGGGAGCACCGGATCGGGTCGTGGGCTCCAGGCTTGCATGGTACGTGGTACATAATTCTGGTGAAGCGAGTCAACGACAATGCCGCAATCGGACCAGCAATCTGCATAATGGATTGGTCGGCCGAACGCGCCTCGTCCGGTCGCCCGGTCATTCAATTGTCGCGGTCGTCGATGTGTCGCACCGTTATTACGGAATACGGAATTAATAATTTCATGGTGTATGGGCACAAAAGGTTTACGCCTCTGAAGTTAGATATCATGGATTGATATTTTACAGCGACTAGTGCTATAAGTCCCATTAAAAAAAAGTATGAATAGTAAATTTTATGAAAAGGACCACAGAATTTACTACAATCTAGTCTAGACATGTCAATAGTAAAAGATCTCGTTTTAGTTCGACTTTCACGTATCTAATTTTCTTCTTAAATTAAAACTACGTAAATGATATATATATACATATATATAGTAGCTGTAGCCCGTGGCTCCGCCCGTGTGGAATTCTGATCCCATTCCCGTTGCCCATGGGAACCTATTTCCGGAATGAAAATTAGCCTATGTGTTATTCCGGACTATAATCTATCCCCGTACCAAATTTCAGCCAGATCCGTTCAGCCGTTTTTGCGGGAAAGAGCAACAAACATACATACATACGTGCATACTCACCAACTTCCGCGTTTATAATATTAGTAGTATACATATGTATCTTCCGGTCATCCAATTTGTCCAATTGCCAAGAGCACTATTTGTTCGGTGGCCAAAATGAACACGTTATATGGAAATGAACGTTCTTGGATAATATTTCAGAATAGGTTATTTGGGTAGAGATGCGCCAAAATATTGTTACTATCAAATAGACTGCAAGCTTGCTTATAAAATAAGTAGGTAGGTACTTAGTGTAAAATTAAAAGAATCTAGATGTACCCAAAACATTTTTTCGATATCGTTACCATGGTAAAACGTAGATATTGAACTTGTCAAAAACAAATTTTAAACCTTATAGAGCCAGATACATTTCAAACTGTTCTTGATAAGTTGCCAAAGTAACTATGTATACATAAATAACACAATAATAAATTTATACGAAGGCATTACTTTTACACCGGTCGTTCTAGCCAACAAAAATCACTGTCATATTCAAGCAAATATTTCACAAATGCAAGTAAACAATGTTATTAAAACCCAGCGATACGTGAAACTGTGTTCATAATATTGAAACGTTGCAAATGTATGTACACTAAATTGTGCGAGTTAGTAATTTTGAATTTGAAATGCAAAATATGATGTGACAGTACCGATATGGAGCTTAGTTGAACAACTCCCATTGGGATCTTTGCATATTTGACAAACTGTTTTGTCAAATTCTAATCATTTATTCAGAGAGGCATTGGTAATTGTGACGTTATATTCCCTATCGCAGACTAACACTGACTAACATTGATTGGCTGAACTTTTATAAAACCGTAGGTACCTAAGCATTGGGGTGTGTGTTGGGTAACCTCCTCGAGTGTCGCTCCGATTCCGATCCCGCTGCAGTCCGGGGGGAACGGAATCGGAGCGGCCGGTACACCCTGGGTGGCGGTCAATGGCTTCCCCTTCACCCCTTCATAGGGTTGGCATTGATCGTCGGCCAATACCCAACGTGGCGGGAACACATCGCTCTCCGTACTCCTCTGCTTTCAGAGGAGACAGGATGAGCGATGCTGTTAGTGGTGAGATGGCCCAGGGTCAGCCGGGGTGCGAGGGATATGCTCTATGGGTAACCTTACACCCCAGCGTCTGAAGACCCGAGACGGCGTGCGGTTTTAGTCGGTGCAAGCTCGACATAACCGCCCCCGCTGGCCGGCGGGAGGGTATCCGAAGGGATTTCCGCACGATAAAAAAAAAAAAAAAAAGGTACCTAAGCATTAATTTCAGCTGCGAGTAGGGTACTTTTTCTATACTAAATTACTTTTGCCAGTCGTCTTAAAAAGGAATGCGTATCGTATTTTCAGTCATGGTTCTATTCTTGCCATTATAACCTTTTAACTAATCGGAGTAAGCAAAGAGAATAACGTTATTGTATGATAGAATAAGTTCAACTATATGTTAAATAGGTATATAGTCCATTGAAAAGTTACATTTGGGGTTGCGTTTTTTAGAGGACGCAATTTTATTTTTTTGATATGTAGGGGGGGGGGGGGTCAGTGTAAAGCTAAAACCAAGTTTGTGGGGTCACCACACTTGTCCCACGGCCGCCATCTTGAAAATAGGGGTTGAAATGGTTTTTTTATAAACTATTTACCTCATAATAAAAATTTGTTAACATTTTTTGTTGCAAATTAAATTCGATACAACTTTGGTCCAGTAACTTTTTGTCGTAGAACTATAAATAAAAAAGTTATAAGCGAAAATGTTCAGAAACGTTTTTTTATCTCTTTATACGGTGGTAATAAAGATGATAATTCTCTTGACAGCCTAAGATACAAACAATTCGCCAAGGCAGTGACAAAAAGCACATTTAACTTATCTTCACTTCCTCCAATACAATACACAGCTCACTTTCATACTTTCCGATAAAAATGATCCTGAAGACTGGGGCTGGAAAAAAATTTGGAAAATTATTGATGCCAGTGCAGAGCTCTAAACCTCCAGCACCCCCTCAGCTTCTAAAATTGATCTTTTGCAAATGCAAAGGAAACTGTGGAGCGAAGTGTGGATGTCGAAAAGCAGGGCTGAAATGTTATGCAGTGTGCTTCCATTGTTCTGGAGAGACTTGCAGCAATGTAATGGGGCTCTCAGAATTAATAAATGAAAATGACTTTCATGATGAACCGCCGACATTAACACCCCTTCCTTCTCCAGTTCTCCCACTGTTATTTATTTCAGAAGGACGATCAGATGCTAAGCCGCTGCCTGGTCCATCGAAAAGACCGAGGACGGAGTAGTTCAAATTTAGAAAATCACCGTGGATTATGCCTATTGGGGATACCACGTAAGAAAAAAAACGCGCCTCCAGACTCTTCCTCGTGGGTGGTGGGGAAAAGAGTCAATAATTATAATTAATAATATTGCAAAATTAATAATTAAAATAATTATAATAACACTAATAAAAAAAACAAAAGTTACTGGACCAAAGTTGTAGAGAATTTAATTTGCAACAAAAAATGTAAAAAAAATGTTTATCAGATAAATAGTTTAAGAGATATGTCATAAAAACCATTTCAACCCCCACAAACTTGGCTTAAGCTTTACACTGACCCCCCCTACACATCAAAAGAATAAAATTGCGGCCTCTAAAAAACGCAAGGTTAGGCCTAAAAAATTTAACATGTCAATGGACTAATACCAATTTAGACTATTTATATATTATTAGTCTTTATTTATTACTTTATTAGGGTAAAATTTTGAACCATGCTTACTATGGCTTACTAGTAACTATAATAAAAACCTTAACAAAAGCCTTACCACGACGCGCTAAAAAAAATTCTGTTTCGGCCGGTCAGCTGAGGGAGAGAGATAGCGCTATACATGTATAGCTACGTCTCTCTCCCTCAGTAGTGCGGGAGCGGGAACTAAACATGCGTCGTGGTAAGGCCCCCAGGTCAAGGTGTAATCTATTAAGAATATATAGTGGAAAAGTACAGTCAACGACAAAAGTTGATACACTAAAATTGATTGAAAGATCGAAAAGTTAGTTTTATTATCAAGGGTTGCAAAATTACAGACTATTACCGTATTTATCTATGTAATGAAAGCTGATAACATGGGTACTTACGTGAATGAATTTAATAAACATACTTATAAAACTATTAAGGAACTTTTTTTTTCGTGCGAAAACCTTCGGATACCCCCCCGCCGGCCAGCGGGGGCGGTTATGTCAGCACGCTGTCTCGGGTCTTCAGACGCCCGGGTGTAAGGTTGCCCATAGAGCATATCCCTCGCACCCCGACTGACTCTGGGCCATCTCCGGTTTCGAGATGGCCCCCTTCGGGTTTGGGAACCACGGTGTCCCCGTCTTGCCTCGGTTTGGGGGAGGGGCGCTAGTCGCCCCACCGTGCCGGCCTGCTTCTGCTGGGGTGATAGGTGGCCTCACCTGCCACCCCCACTATTAAGTAACCTATAAAAAAATGAATGTCGAGTATTTGAATACTGTAATGTATTTAACCTTTTTTTAAACTGAGTAAATACATTATAACTACTCGTAGATTCGTTTATCAAAATGCACTATGAGATTTTCAATATTAATTATTAAGATCAACCTATTATTAATTAACTTTTTGATTAAGACTGAACCCACACGTGACGCTTAAGACAAGCAGCAAATAATACGAACTCCTAACAATACGTAGGTTAGCACCCAGGTGCACCCAGGTAATCCGACAAACCGTTGAGGTGGTCTAGCGTCGTTGTCACTCGCCTCGCAAGATGTACGGCTCAATAACGCCTCCTAATCTAAAGCCGGGCTTTCAACGGACACCAAAGATTTATTGCTCACAACATATTATATGTGTTGTGAAGTGAACAATAGGCGAGATATTGATTTAAAGTATGATAAAGTACGGTAATTTCCTGATGCAAAGATATACGCTTGAAATAGAATAAGTATGGTATTCCTTGTGGCGAATTTTTATCTATCTATACGTATGTAATTGGTTGTCCTAACCGATTTTTCAACGCAGTCTAAACCGCTGGAGCTAATTTTTCTGATGACCCTATCATTTTGTAAACATCCACTTAGGAAAGATTTTTGACAATTTCACCAAGGAGATAAAATAAGTCATGAACGGTTGTATTGATATGGTTGTATGTGGTAGGTTGTATTCGGTATTTTATTATAGTAAGAATTAACGTTTTTTTTTTACACCAACACCAACAATCAAACATCACTTGGGTACTTTGAAGTAAATTTCACTTCAAGGCATGCGACAACCACCATCTTAGTATCTCCGTGACCATAGGTGATGAAAAGAAAACGGCTGCTGAAACTTGAAGACCAGGTTAAATAAAATAAAAAAAACACGATAGAATCCGTTAAAATAGTTGTATTTAAAAATATACTGATTTATAGTCTCGAATAACACACAGGCTTAGCATAGCGTAGTTTTTATTCTAGGAACGGGATCCTTATTTCTCGTTTCATCTTTTATAAATACAATCGGTTTTAACTATTGTATAAAGAAATGAAAAGCAAAGTATTTTAGTTTTGTTTTGTTATTGGAGCTGATTCTGTAGTTTGAGGTGACTAAAATGTATCCCCGTTAATTTTTCCTCCGAAAGGAAGACAAATACAGGAACGGTGTAAAGTATGATCTAATGAAATACTTGGACTAATAAAATTATACCAGTGACTGAAATAGTTTTAGAAGTCTTAAATTAGTTAAATTAAGTTAAATCCTTAGTACTGAATTTCCACAAAACTAAACATTATTTAATTGCTCTAACTTGTCTGGCACTTGGTACTGTCTGTAATCCCAAGAGGCTTTAATGACTAATTTAACAGTATAACATAATTCCGAGAAACGGGTAACGAACCGATTAAAACTACATAATGAACAGAAATAAAGGTAAAGTTAGAATAGTAGGTTTTGCCAGAGAGTTCGACTAAGTATTGTAGGTACTATGTACCTTGGGTAACGGAAGTGGAAAAACTGAGAGGCGTTTCTAGTTTTGATTAATGCTCTGATCTGAGACAGTTTGTGTTGTTCGAAAGAGTTAGCCACAGTTTGGCACAGATCTCTTAGTATCAAGACATGCTCCTGACTAGAAACGGTCAGAAACGAGAGGTTGTCGGAGCAACTAGGAATAAAAATGAGAATCGGCGACTGATTCGGTCTAGACCACCATCTGGCAAAATTATAACTAACATTGGCAACTATCTATTCCGTAACTATCTAACTATCTTATCACTAAGTTATTCGTTACTGGACTTATAATAGTATTATTATTATTATAGTATTATTTTTATTAAGTTAACATTACACAACAACATAACATAACTTCACGCCTGTATCCCCGAAGGGGTAGGCAGAGGTGTATTACACACCTAAGATTCGCCAGTTATGTTAAGGTCCCAATGTAATAGGGGGCGAGCCTATTGCCATCTACCGGGCACATTATTAAGCGAGCGATAATTAACATTTATTAATGCACACATAACTACGAAAAGTCAGAGGTGTCTGCCCGGGGCGACTGGGGATCGAATTCGAGACCTTGTCTCAGCAGTCCGTTACGTACACCACTGGGCTATCGCCAGTATTTTGTATATTAAGTTATATAGATCAAAAAGACAAATAGTAAACGAAATTGCTATTCCATGGTATAAGCCATTCCTGTGTACCATACATAGCTACATAACGCGTTTGTTCTAGAAGCAAGATGCATTGGCTCACAGCCGTAAGATATCACATACGTCACAATCATCATCAACTATCTGTTACTATCCCCTTTGTAACGACAGAGAATCAGTCACTATATGATAGTCCAACGAGCTATTTCATCATATGGTAGGCTAATGGACTGGTGACGGCGTACACAAGTAAATTGTAATCGCTCATCTTGTATCCAGAATAATTGTATTTAGATTCTAGGAAGCACAAATATGTATATTATTGTTATTTTTAGGGTTCCATAGCCAAATGGCTAAACACGCAACCCTTATAGATTCGTCATGTGTGTCTGTCTGTCCGTCCGTTTGTCACAGGCACTTTTTTTCGAAACTATAAGACCTATGCTGTTGAAACTTGGTAGGTGTATTCTGTAAACTGCATTAAGATTTTCACACAAAAATAGAAAAAAGCAACGAATTTTGGGGTTCCTATACTTAGAACTGAAACTCAAAATTTTTTTTTCATCAATCCCATACGTGTATCTATGGATAGGTCTTCAAAAATGATATTGAGGTTTCTAATATCACTTTTTTCTAAACTGAATAGGTTGCGCGAGAGACACTTCCAAAGTGGTAAAATGTGCTCCCCCCCCCCTCCCCTGTAACTTCTAAAATAATGATAAAACTAAAAAAAACATATCATGTACATTGCAATGTAAACTTCCACCGAAAATTGGTTTGAACGAAATCTAGTAAGTCGTTTTAGTAGTAACGTTGGATAGAGAACAGAGCCGAATGCTTCAAGAAGAGCTAAGGTAATAAGAGGGAGAGATAAGTGGGGAACAATTTATTATATAAATATAGGTATTAATACATTAAGACCTGTTAGTTAAATTATATTGCTTTTGTGCAAGTCAAAGATGCCGGTGCTAAGCCATTTACATTTAAAAAAAACTCGCACATGGCCGGTTTTTTTTTATGTGAACTGTACATTGAATATTTTTTCAAAAAAATTATTGTCAGAAGTTTACGCGAATTTCACACATTGAAATAAAACTATTTTTAACGGATTCTATCGCGATTTATTTGGTATTATTTTATATTTTACTTTGATCCCGACGTTTCGGTTGCTTTTCAGCAGCCATGGTCACGGGGAGACCATAAGAAAATATAAAATAACATCAAAAAAATCGCGATAGAATCCGTTAAAAATAGTTTTAGTTCAAAAAAATAATTGCTATGTGTTCTAGAAACGATACCGATACCTTCCAAAAATGAGATTTTTAGAATTTTTGTCTGTTTGTCGTCTTTTAATTATCGATGTCCGAGCATCACATGAAAACCGCTGAACAGATTCAAGTGAAATTTAGCATGAACATTATTTTAAGGGTATGGTCATAAGCTGTGCTATATATCATCACGCTATTATAAGTGTAATAGGAGCAGAGCAGTAGGGTAAAATGGACCAAATCTATCAATGATCATTTCTTACATTTATTACAAAGCAGATCATCACGCAATTCTGTAGTTCGATAGAACTCGGAAATCGTCAACGTTCGGACTGAATATTTAATTATTTATAATTAAATATTCTCCTTTTAGCTATATTAAATTCAAATAATATTTAATTGAATATAGATAAAAGGTGATCAGCAGTAAAATAGGAAATCTCGAAACTACAGAGTTACCCTACGTGTAAAAGACAGTTGAGTAGAGACTCAGCCTTTGATAATAAATATTATCACGCTATTATATTCGGGAACCAGGTAGAATTTATTTCGGTGTTTTTTATAAACGTCTACTTCTTAATGATTGAAAAATATAGCGATGAAATAGGTTACCTAATACATGTTGGGTTCGAAACTGCAGAAGTAAACATACCTTGTTATATTCCAAATTTATCGCGGACGTAGTCCCGGGCCACTGTTAGTACATATATATGGTAGAATTATATTGGTGTTGTCATCAACAATCAGATACATCGTGCTAATTACCTGTTGTAACGAGATTAGGTGACTATGGAACATTAATAATTAATTAGATACTGCTATGTACTTACACAGATCATTAAGTAATCCAGTCACGACCCATCGTGCGTAGAATAATGTTAATTAATTCATTTGCAATATTGAATTGTGATGTAAAGGTTCTATCCAGGTTATAGTTATGTCCCCTAATCGTCTATAAGCTAAGGAGACTTAATACGATGTAGATATTTTCTATTAAATGCCATTTTTGGTGCATTTAGGACCCTAATACAAATTAAAATTAAATTGGGAAGGTAGGTGGTACAGAGGAACTGCTACATACCTGATAGAATGGTTAGTTATTAGTCACAATAATTAGTTATTAATTATTAATAATAAGTCACATTCGGTCTAAATTTAAAATCCACCTCATGAAATTTTATAATAATAAATAATAATAATAAATATTCTAAGGCATTCTACATAGCGCTAAATAGACACAAAGTAAACATAGGTTAATTAGCTTGTGTTATGGGTTTTAAAATGCGGGTTAACTTACTTAGACTTACTTTTTATAAAAACATACATATTATAAGTACATAGAAACATCCAGATCAATGCAAATATAAATATTCATGCATCCAAATATATACACTGAGCGAGAATCAAATTCGCGACCTCTGACTTAGCAGTCGAACGCTCTACCGCTACGCCACAGAGGTCGCCCGATCTATTACCTCACTAAGGAATGATCACCACGTGACTTTGTGATGATTTACTTTACAACCTACAAAAGTATCTAATACAAGCGAGGTGTTACTTGTTACAATTCTCGTGGATTTCTTTGTTGCAAAGCGAATTACAAATAACAATAAAATAAAAGCACAACGCGTATCCACAACATATACAGTTGAACATTGTTATTGCCTGAATAAAACGGATTCAATTAAAAGAAAACTTTATCCCGGCCGTTAGAGCTACAACAGGCTTTATTAAAATAACTAATCCAGCAATTTCAGTTACAACGTCAGTCGAGTAATTGAAATCCATGAACTGAGCTGCTATTTCTCGTATGAGCTGTAGGTCTATAGAAAAACACAATGGAACTAGTACAATGGGTCTATATAATGGTCTGAAACGGTCGCTACCAAATGGAAATTTTAAAGTACGGATCACTATCCCTAATACTGCTATGCAATAGCAATGCTACCTTTATATTTTACTGAACAGATATTTATTTCAGAGCCTAATTGGTACCTATATGCAAACCTATGAAGGTTGCCCCTCGTTGGCAACAGTATGATTATTTATATATACTACTATGCTCTATTTAGTTTGTATTCTCATGCACCCTCGTTTTTCTTCGTGTGCAAATCCCCTCCGATATTCTTTTGTTTCGTGCGGAAATCCCCTCGGATACCCCCCGCCGGCCAACGGGGGCGGTTATTTCGGGCTTGAACTGACTAAAACCGCACACCGTCTCGGTTCTTCCGATGCCGGGGTGTAAGGTGGCCCATAAGGTATTTCCTTCGCACACTGACTGATCCAGGGCCATCTCCGAGATGGCCCCTACGTTTTAGGGAACCACGGTGTCCCCGCCTTGCCCCCGAAAAGGGGGATGTGCGCAACGCGCTGCCGCCCCAGCCTGCTTCTGCTCCACTTGTCACCCCTAGGCCGCTTCACCGCCTCCTTCTAGAGCATCAGGATACCAACTGTAATCTTTTTTCGTGGTACAAAGAGCCTTGAGGATCGTAGCTAACCCCAAGCTCACAAACAAAGTCGAACCTCTTAGCTTTAGAAGATATTTTATTTCCTTGCTTCTTCCTCATCATCATCATCGTCATCTGTGTTGTGTTGCGGTCGCATCCGAAACCTTTACCTCGAAGCCCGGGCTCCACTTTCCGGCTTTTACACCTCCATTTCACACGGTTTCGTGCATCACTGGCAGTGAGACTATTGGTACGCATGTTATCTTTTACGACGTCAAGCCAGCATTTCTTGGGTCTACCCCCTACCCGGGCCCGGCGGAGTCAGCATGACCAGACCCACATAGCCTGGGGGTCGCCGCAACATATATCCGCACCAACGCTAACTGCGGTTGTGCCGCAAATGTAAATTTTTCACCAGACCTTTATAAGGTAAAAGCGTGATAACTTCTAATTAAATGAAGTTTTATTAATTGAAATTTTTAGGGATTTTCTTTAGAAAAGCCCTATTGCTATCGAGTTGTCGTCGTTGCCAATTTTCTGTCACGGTTTTGGGTATGAAGGAGATGAGCTATCGAGTTGCTGTTTTCGGTAATAGATTCGTGCTGGGGTGAACCATTGCAAGATAAGAAAAAATCGCAAAAATCGCAAAAAACAAAAAAAAAATCGCAAAATCGAAAATCCCTTGTATTCGGCTGAGCTCGTCTCAGGAATTCAACTTGTTTATTGAGTTACTTAGTTATTTTAAGGCTGCATGAAATTTCATTAACTTTGTAAGTTTATTGTTAGATTTTAAAATAAAACAAGTAGGCCTGAAAGTATTAAAAAATAATCTCATAGTCAGCATACTATTTTACGGAATGTTAAAAATCTTTAAAGTTACAACTTCAAAAATTGATTTGACCAAATTGAAAAATATTTAAATATCTAGGTATATTTCTTAAGCTGCAAGATCACTCAACGTAGCAGTGGCGGACTAAGCCCGTCAGAGGCCCGGGGCGACAAAGCTAAATGAGGACCCCCAGTTTAAAAAAAATGTAGTTTTACATGCTTTTTATTCAGTTCACATTTGTATGAATTAATAAGTGTTTATGTTTATTTCGTTAAAATCTGGCAAGTGAAACTTATATTCGACTTAAATTACCTACAAAATGGAATGGATTTGGGTGAGGAAGATAAAATACGAATCGATCGAAAAAAGAATTGTTAAAATAAATATAGTTGTTTTATTTTTTGTAGCGTGTGTGTTTTCGTGCCTTCAATTTGCTGAACTCCTCAATAACTTCAGTGAAATCGATTTCTTTCGAAATTTTTCTTTCTATTGATAGTACGGCTAGATTAACCAGTCACTCTTGACCCATTGTAGATCGAAGGTAATTTTCAATTAGTTTAAGTTTCGAAAAACTCCTCTCGCATGATGCAACCGAAATTTAAATGATCAAGAAGTATTGAAGTATAAGCAATATACAGGGTAACGATTCACTGAAGTCCCATTTTATTATAAATTGAAGGATTTCTTGGACTCTCCATTTGGCGCGCAGCAACGTCCATACTCGTATCGGTGGCATTTACATGCCTGCGGTACCTTTTTATTTCTTGGGAAACTTGCTCCTTATCAAATTCACCATATATTTGTATCAGATTGTCAACTGCTACAGCCAGAGCGTCATCTGAAGCTTCTAGCATAAACTTTGTTTCGAGAATTTGGAAATTTATATTGATTTCTTTCATGGCCCCGGTTCGTGTCGACAATTCTTGTATAAATCGGTCTATACATTTATACATTGACCGACGTATTTCTTCTTAAATTAATAATCCATCACCATGAGCTGATTCACCCGGCATCATTCTTTTTACCTTCCTCCTTCCTCGTTTCTCGATGTTAATGTCCATGTCATTGCATTTCTTTATGCCAACAGTCACATGATTATCTACAATCGTAGTTCGTTCGGTCACTTAATACTCATTCAAGGTGTTTAGTTTGGTGATTCCTGTATCCAGAGGCATTTTTAGAGACTGCAAATATTGTTGAACTAAATTTACTTCCTGCAGTATAGAAAGCCAGAATTGTATATAGGTTAGAAAGGTAAAATCACAAACAGCCAGAAGGAGCAGGCTTGCTCCTGATCTTGTATCTAGATTTGCTTTTGTTAGATCTTGAAAATGTTCCAAAGTACTCACAATTGTCTCTATGTTTTCTTTTACAACTTTTATTGACTCGTAATGAGCGCTCCAGCGAGTATCCGATAAACATTTCAAATTTTTTCCAGTTTTCTCTTTCAGCAATTGCCATGACGAAAAGAACGTATATAATTTCACTACTGTTCCAAAACACGTGACGCTGGAAGGAACGCATGCAAATGCATGAACTCCACAAAGATTCAAGGAATGATTAGAACAAGGACTGAACTGTGCCTTTGGATTTACTTCTCGGATTTTTCGTTGCACCCCTCCATGGACATCTGACATTGACGCGGCATGGTCATAACCTTGAGCCCTGCACAACGCAATATCCAGTCCATCTTTGTTCAGAAGTTGCTGAAAGTCTTTTGACATATCCTCAACGGTTTTTCCAGACATTAAAAAAACTAAGAAAGATTCTCGTACTTCCACAATGTCAGTCTCTATATGAACGAATCTAATGATTTGACTCATTTGGTCTATTTTACTTTCGTCAGGAGTGCTGTCAAAAATGATTCCGTAATAAATAGCCTTTTTAATATCTGCAATATTGTTTGCCTTACATGATCACCCAAACATTGAATAAATTAATTTTGTATTCATTTTGACAAATAAGATGGTACTCTCTTTGACCCACCAGCAGCCTCTTCTAGTTTTAAGCAATGCTCTTTCAACACCGAATCATATTTTGCTAACAGTTGTACTAATTCTAGAAAATTTCCCCTGTTTTCCGAAGAAATATCTTCACGGTGTCCTCGGAAGGCAAGTTGTTGTTGGGCTAAGAATACCGTTACGTCTAAAAGGCGATGTAAAATGTTTCTCCATTTCTTAATTTCATCGTTAATAATCTTCAAGTTGTCTTTATCAATAGTTTCATTAAGTCTCAAGCCCATTGTCAACGTTTTCCATTGTTCTAAGTTCGATAGATGTTCAGGAGACGATTCATGCTGTGATATTCTTGGATTTAATTTCCAAACTTTTGACAAAAACCAGAGACAAATTTATTAGTGTGATTGTCACCCTCAGATGCAAATAACCGGCAGCAGTAACAATATAATTTCTTTGTTGATGGTGAGTAAAGCATCCATTTCCTTAAATATTGAGTCTCGTTTAAATGTGAATAAAACCACGGCAAAGTTAAACAACGATGTGTTCTCTTAGTGCTTTCATCTGGTCTTTTCATAGATTCAAAAGGTCCGTCCTTGTTTTGAAATATTTCACTATCCTTTTCGATAATGGAAATTCTGATATGCTCTGGCACATCTATTGGCCAGTGTGCAGCATCATTGAATGATAAAAACTCTAACTTAGAAGCGACGTATTCTTCGGCTTTCTCAGTAATTATTATCACATTTAGTAGACTTTTCACATATGTTTGCTGTCTCAATATCAATGATTTGTATATTAGATCCCGATTCAACAGTTTGATTGATTTCTTCGGCAACGCCACTTTTCTTCTCTTCAGAATTCGAAATGTATTTGGATTTAAAGATCCAGCAAGTGATTTTGCCTCTTAAGTCTTCGTTTTTTTAGCTTACTTTTCTGAGAGCCAGATGGTTGACTCCTTGTCACTAAAAATAATGAGATAAATAAGAAACTTTTATAAAGGATAGCTTAATTAAATGTATAAAAAAAATTCATTTGCATAATAAAATTATATTTTATGCGTTGGTTAAAAGAACATATTTAAAAATTTCCAATTTTTTTTTTACTATCGTTACAATCGCCAAAGCAGCTCTTGCATTTTACAAATCCACCTTATCTTATTATTAGGGCAGTAAATTAACAATGTCATGAGCAGCGATCGGAATAGTCTAAAAAAAAAAAGTAATAATAATAAATTTCTAGAAACAGACATAAATTGACTCAAAACATACCTACTCAATTATTAACCACAACAATGATCTCCATGTTGAGTCTAACGATGAGAACAAGTACTTACAGACCTACGTCCCTAATAAACGTGCACTAGAAATAAAATAAGGAACACTCGCGAAATGAAATGCAAGAACTGAAGCAATGTACTCGTAGGTGCATATTGACTAGAAACTACGGATTTTAATTTCCAGGCTAAATTATACGAAGAATTACTTACTTTTTCCAAATACTCGAAAATGCACTAACTCAACTCTGAACTCATTTACTTATATACCGCAACAAAAATCAAAAACACTATTACACTTTTTAATGAAATTACTTTGAACGGATAAGATCACGTTTATTACTTTACAATTTGAAAAAAGGTTTATCCGTTCGCGAAAATATCAGAACATAACATAACTTGACGCCCGTATCCCCGAACACACTAATAAACTATTAAATATCAACGTACATAATGTAATTTAATATACTTATTTTAAATGAGGCCAATGTTTATTTTTCGACGTTGCGAAACTCGAGGGGCAGGGTTCTCTCCCGCTCCCTCTCCGCCGTCTCTTTCGCGCGCATTACCTGCTCGCAGAAAGAGGCGGCGGCGTGACACTTGCTCCCGTCGGAGACCACGGCCCTCACCATGGTCTCAAACGAGAGAACGTCCACGCCCAGGACCGCAACGAGATCCCGGCGTTGACTCGCCCACGATAATTTTAGACCTACACTATTTATTCCAAGCTCAACAATAAAATATAATGTCATAAAGAAATAATTAATTATGATGATTACTTTTCGGAGATTGTGTTATTTTAGTTCCCATACCAATTTTACTAGAGGGCTTTTATTTCTTTTTACGTGCGGAAATCCCTTCGGATACCCCCCCACCAGCCAGCGGGGATGGTTATGTCTAAAAACAACTAAAACCGCACGGTGTCCTCCCCAAGTGCCAAGTACTAGAGGGCTGAGATACGTTCAGATACGTTCCGTGTCTTCGCCAGGATCCTCGCAGTGCTGGCACTGCGGCGTTGTATCCCGGTGGATGCGCCACAGATACTTACCGAAACACCCGTGTCCGGTACCTAACCATCTGGCACATCCGGTAGGAGAGGTCCCCATGGTCCCTCTCCAACCACTCCTTCATGATCGCTCTCACCGCCGCAATGGTGGATTCCCCCCACCTTGGGTGCTCAAGTCGCACCCTCCATGTCTCCATGAGTTCCTGGCGGAGCAGTGACCGCTGAGCCCTGATTTCTCGGGGCTCCGGCCTATGACCCCGCTCCAGCGCCTCCTTCTCGCTTCCAGGTCCCATGGAGGGGTCCCGGCTACGAGACATGCCGCCTCGACGGGTACGTTCACCCCTAATGAAAGCAAAACATTTATCTAATACTATTTTAACTTGCCTACCGTATCTTTTTTTTTTTTTTTTTTTATCGTGCGGAAATCCCTTCGGATACCCCCCCGCCGGCCAGCGGGGGTTGTTATGTCGGGCTTGCACCGACTAAAACCGCACGCCGTCTCGGGCCTTCAGACGCCGGGGTGTAAGGTTACCCATAGAGCATATCCCTCGCACCCCGGCTGACCCTGGGCCATCTCACCACTAACAGCATCGCTCATCCTGTCTCCTCTGAAAGCAGAGGAGTACGGAGAGCGATGTGTTCCCGCCACGTTGGGTATTGGCCGACGATCAATGCCAACCCTATGAAGGGGAAGCCATTGACCGCCGCCCAGGGTGTACCGGCCGCTCCGATTCCGTTCCCCCCGGACTGCAGCGGGATCGGAATCGGAGCGACACTCGAGGAGGTTACCCAACACACACCCCTGCCTACCGTATCTACTATTTTACGTATCGTATATACTATGTAAGTAACTACCGCTTGTAAAAGTTAAACGAATGATACAAAGTAAGTTTTACTCAGATTGTTACTTTTAAAGATAGCTTATGCATCAGTCATAAGTAGTCATAACCTAAATATGCGGATAAAAGTATATTACCTGTATTGGAAAACAATATTTATTAGTTTAACCTCGGAATATTACCTAAAAGACGATAAGAATTTGTTAGAATTTTACCTTGAATACGTAAAAGTTATTGTATGTGGGCCATGTTGTGGGCACCCCGGGGTGCCCGGCAATGGACACTTGGGCAGGACACCGTGCGATTTTAGTCGACGCACGACATAACCGCCCCCGCTGCCCGGCGGGGGGTATCCGAAGGGACTTCCGCACGTAAAAAAAAATGTGGGCCATGTTTACTTTTATTGCCTAAATAATTTTACCTATTAAGATTGCAACTTCATAATAAGTCATAATAAGAACACAGAAGGGAAACTACAATCTAGATTATTAATCATTTAAAAAGCATGATCTGTTCGTAACAGTAGTCGCAATCCAATACAGTTGTATTAATTAATTCCCAAATGGACCACATACAAGTCCCATAACATGAGGCATGATGTATAATGCATGATAACGTACAATAATCTACACAATATCGTATGAGCCTCAAGCCGCAGCTACATTAGGTAATAATAGACTATCCTTCAGAGTACCCGTGTGCTTCACATGTAGACCTTGGCGTACAACAGACAGTCCAACTTAGTTTTGATTATAAGTTTGTACCTAAGTAATTGTTCTAATTTTATAAATAGGCACATAGATTCTGGTAATCTGTGTGATTCGATACCAGTCTGTGATAAAGGTATACATTGTTGTAATATATTGTTTGAATAGATTTTACGTCCCTTTGTGGAAGAGAAAAATAGATGAAGTATTAAAACCATTTGTAGTTTTGTTATTGTAATTTAAAAATTTGGGATGTTGTTTAGAGGATAAGCATGATTTTATACCACCTGCTCAAACAAAACAATATATTTTTCTAATTATATTGTTTTATTTTTTGTACAAAGTTGTATTTGTCTTTTTAACATCACTGTGAATAGGTGTAATACCAAATTAAAATTTAAAATATGTAATACAAGATTTTGAACTTATTTTTCAGACAAAATATTTTAATTTAAATGATGTGTTAGGTGTTATTCCAACTAGAAATTACCGGTCAAGTGCGAACTGAATTCGCGCACCGAGGGTTCCGTTGCTGTAGAGCTTCTAGTCTTGACAGACAGATAAACAGATATTTTTGGCTGATGTGGGTAACTACATATTTACGGTTTCTGCAAAATATCATGATTCTAGCTCAACGACAAGTTTCCCTGTAAGTTTTGATTCCCTTGCGATTGTCAAAATGTATTTAAGAATATAATTTAACATACAAAATATATAGTACCAATTACTTACCACTATTTTGTAATCGACTTGCAAAAAGAGGTAGATTTGTCGGCAGTTAAGGCGAATGTCACACATTGAAATAAAACTATTTTTAACGGATTCTATCGCGATTTATTTGATGATATTTATTTGATGATTGATTTATTTGATGATATTTTACATTGATCCCGACGTTTCGGTTGCTTTTCAGCAGCCATGGTCACGGCCACCTCGGGTTTGGGAACCACGGTGTCCCGTCTTGCACCGGTTTGGGGGGGCGATAGTCACTTGCTTCTTGCCAAATTTCATGACCCTCCCCTATAGGTACACCATAGTAGTATAGGTTTTGAAGGCAAAGGCATTTTGGTAAAAATTGCTACATAAACGGTTGTACCTTATGATTGCATTGACCTAGAAGTTAGATTTTTTCATAGCTTCAAGGCGTTATAGACCTGAGAATTTGGTATGAATTTCAACTTAATGCCTCTACGCTTGCCTGAGAAAAAGGTCTTGATAGTGCCAAGGACAATTAAGTGAAATTTGGTGAAATTTGTTACATAAACGATTGTACTTTTTGATTGGATTGACCTTTTTTTTTTTTTTTTTATCGTGCGGAAATCCCTTCGGATACCCCCCGCGTGCCAGCGGGGGCGGTTATGTCGGGCTTGAACCGACTAAAACCGCACGCCGTCTCGGGTCTACAGACGCCGGGGTTTAAGGTTGCCCATAGAGCATATCCCTCGCACCCCGACTGACCCTGACCCATCTCCGGTTTCGAGATGGCCCCCTCGGGTTTGGGAACCACGGTGTCCCCGTCTTGCCCCGGTTTGGGGGAGGGGCGCTAGTCGCCCCACCGTCCCGGCCTGCTTCTGCTGGGGTGACAGGTGGCCTCACCCGCCACCCCCAGGCCTGCGCTCATGGAGGACGGAGGTCGTTAAGCGACCTCCGGCGCCTGAGTTGCCTGCGACGCGCGGCGAGCAAGTTGCGGGCTCGGCGGACCAGGAGAGTTCTAAGTCTCTCCCGGGCGCGCTCCGCCACCTCCATCGCGAGCATTACATGCTCGCAGAAGGAGGCGCACCATTGCCGCAATCATGCTGCCGAGCGAGAGGACTCCCACCCCGATGGCTGCCACGAGGTCACGCCTCGGCGCCTCCCACGCCGGGCAGTCCGCCAGCGTGTGCAGCCCTGAGTCCTCGCTCGCGTCGCAGTGATGACACTCAGGCGTTGGCTCCTTCCTGATCCGATGCAGGTGGTCCCCGAAGCACCCCTTCCCGGAGATCACCTGCGTCAGTCGGTAGGAGAGGCTTCCGTGTCGCCTCTCCAGCCAATCCTCCATGATGGGCCTTACCGCCGCTATTGCGGCGTGCCCTGCGCTTGGTTGCCCAAGTCGTTCCTTCCACTCCACCACGATGGCCTGGCGGAGCTGGGACTGCACGGCCTCGATTTCTCGAGGCTCGGGGTTCCATCCCTGCTCCCGCGCCTCCTTTCGCCACTGGTACAGTTGCGAAAGGGCTCTCGCTTCCAGGTCCCATGGCGGAGTTCCGGCAAGGAGACTCGCCGCCTCGAAGGAGATCGTGCGGTACCCTCGGATGACCCTGATGGCCAGAACTCGCTGCGGAGCGCGCAGCATCTGCACAGTTCTGGTCCTCAGGGCCTCCGCCCATATTGGGCACCCATACAGGGCCATGGACCGCACGATCCCCGCGTAGAGTCTCCTGCAGGAGTCATCGGGCCCCCTCATGTTGGGCAACAGCCGAGCCAGAGCAAGAGCTGTGCCCTTCAATTTGGGGGCCAGACTTCGGATGTGCTCTCCGAAGTCCCATCGGCCGTCGAGCACGAGCCCCAAATATTTCATTTGGGGCTTGATGCCGATGCGATTTCCTCCCACGATGAGACTGGATCCCTCGGGTGGCCTGCTCCGAGGCCCATGGAAGAACAGGGCCTCGGTTTTATGCAGGGCCACCTCGAGACCCAGCCGCCGGATCCGCCTAACGACTTGGGCAATCGCGGTCGTGGCCTTTCGGGTCGCTTCGCGGTACGTCGCCCCGCACGCCGTCACGAGCGTGTCGTCCGCGTAGCACGTGACGGCGGCACCGCCTACGAGCTCACCGCGAAGCACCCAGTCGTATCCGATGTTCCACAGGAGCGGCCCCAGGACCGATCCCTGTGGAACACCGCACGACATATCACGCCGACCGAGACCGGTCACGGTTGGGTAGATGACGGCTCTCTCCGTCAAATACGCCCCGACTATGCGGCGGAGGTAGAGAGGCACTTCGTGATACACGAGCGCCTCCCTAATGCAACTCCAGGGCAAGGTGTTGAACGCGTTGGCGATGTCCAGGGACACCGCCAACATCACCTCACCCCGGGCTACTGCATCCTCCGCCAGAGCCCTCACGCGCATGATGGCATCCACGGTGGAGCGCCTCTGGCGGAAGCCATATTGGCCATCCGCCAGGTCCGGCCCCACTCTTGAGAGGTGCTCGACGAGGCGCTTCGCAATTACTCTTTCAAAGAGCTTGCACACCTCGTCGAGCAACACTATGGGCCGGTAGGCGGACGGCGAGTCCGCCGGGACTCGTCCTCCTTTCGGATGAGGACCAGTTTCCCCGTCTTCCACAATTTCGGAAACTGGCCCCGCTCCAAACATGCGCTGAGAAGCCCTCTCAGTCGGGGCTCGAGAGCGTCGTCGACTAGAGCTAGGACCCACGCTCGGCCTGGAATGCCGTCGGGTCCTGGGGCGGTGTATTTGGCTCTTAGCCTTCTCACCGCCAGCTCTAGTTCTACCCAAGTGACCTCGGGCACGTCGCCGTCTTCCACGTCGGGCGCCATGCGCAACCGAGGCGGAGTCATCTGCGGTGGAACATGTTCCACCGCCCGCGCTGGGAACAGGGAGCCAACAACTCCTCCGAGCAGATCCGGCTGGAGACACCGGGTTAACGGCGGGGCCTTGGGGCGCAGCTTGCCCCTCACCATCCGGTAGGGCCGCCCCCAAGTTCCCGCTCCAGCGTCGCCAGCAGCTCGCGGAAGGCGTCCCGTTTGGAACGCCTTATCTCCGCTCGGAGGGCTCGTCTGGCCTCCCTGTATCCCTCGTACAACTCCGCCTCTCGGGCCTCCGCATCTGCGGAGCGGCGACGCCTCCTACGGAATCGGGCCCACCGGCGGTGCGTGATCACGCAGCCCCGTCTGAGCTGCGCGATCTCCGACGACCACCAGTAGACCTGACCCCTCGGATTATAGGGCGGAGCCCTAGGCATCGCCGCGTCATAGACACGGGTCATGGCCTCCCGGAACCACTCCGCCTCATCGTCTATGCAGACAGGCCTGTCCGGCGCAGGGGCCCAGGCCTGTACGATGGCGGCTTCCAGGAGGAGCTCCCGATCAAGTCGCTTAAGCGCCCAACGTGACTCGGGTGGAGCCGGTGCAGCCGGCGCGTCGCTCGCAGGGGGGGACACGTCAAACCGAATGTATCGGTGATCCGAACTTGTGTCCTCCCCCAAAACGACGCGCCAGCCCTGAACACGTCGCGCCAACGAGGGGCTCGCGAACGATAGGTCCACGATGGAGCTACCCCTCGAGGTCACGAACGTGTCCACGGCTCCCCGATTTAGGAGGACTAGGCCGAGTCGTGCGGCCCAGTCCACCAGTGCCCTGCCTCTATGCCCCGTCGCGCCCCTTTCGTGTCGGGAACTCCAGGCATACGACCAGGCGTTGAAGTCCCCGAGCACAAGGACCGGACGGGGCTGGCAGGCATTGACGACGACGGCCAGCTGACGGAGCCATTGCTCATATGCAGCTTGGTCTCGGTTCGGCGTGATATAAGCGGCCACGACCGCTATGTCGCCAACCGCTGCCGCCACGCAGCCGGGTCCCCTTGCAACGACGGCAAGAGGGGGGCTGCCGGCGGCAGGGTTGTGCACCAGTGCCGCCGACCCATCCAGCGCGGTTTCCCAGGTAGGCCCGAGGAACCGGTGGGTGTATGGATCGGCGACAGCGGCGACATTTATGGCCCACTGTGCCATGCTCTGGCGCAGAAGGTCCTGAGCATGGGCACCGTGGCCAACGTTCACCTGCAGGATGCGGAGTTGAGGATCCATTATGGAACCCCCATCTCCGCATCCCGCTGTGAACTGGAGGCGGAAGGCCGGCCTCCCGGCTTCGGCTCCCCTCCGGCGCAGGCCTTGCTTCCAACCCTGTGGTCGGCCGGCTTGCCTCCCGCTGCACACCTAAAGCAGTGCAGCGGGGCATCGCACGTGCCGGCCTTGTGACCGGGTTGGCCACAGCGGAAGCAACGGTCACCCGCCGTCACTTCCGCCGTGCAGTGCACCCCCACATGGCCCACCGACAGGCACCTAAAGCACCTAGCCGGTCGGGCCTGCAGGAGCCGTACCTGCGCCCTCAGGAAGCCTCCTATCAGGAGGCTCCGCCCGTCAGCGACCTTTTGGGCCACCGCGATAGGGCAGCCGACAACTGCTGCCCCCTGTCCACCGCGGTCGAAGCGTATAGCTCCGGCCTTTACTGTGTCCGGGGAGCAGTCCCCGGCCTCCGCCACGGCGAGCCTGAGCTCTTCTGCCGTGACGGAGTCGTCCAGGCCCGTAATGCGCATTTCTGCGCATTTAATGGGCCTGGACACCCGGACGTCGGCTGCATCTAGCGACTCCCTTAGCCGAGCCGCTAGGGCGTCGGCCTTGGGGCCACAGGCGGCGCCGGGGACCTCGAGAAGCCGGGCTCCCGTCCGTGTGCTCTTGCACCGGACACCCGGGATCTCGAGGGCCTTCAAATCGACGTTGGCCTTAACTTTGGCCAACACCTCGGCATACCCCATGCCCCTACCCGCTGCCTCCGCCGTCAGGGTGACGACGACGGCCGTGGTACGAGGGGCACGGAGTTTCCCCGGCGCTGTCTTCGCGGCGGCCGCGGCCTTCCTGGCCTTCTTGGCGGCCTTCCGCCTCTTCTTGTTGGCTCCAGCCACCTCCCAGCCCCCTTCCAATGGGGTGGAGGTAGCCGGAACCACGGCTGGGGCTGGGGCTGGGGCCAGGGCTGGGGACGTCTTCCCCTTGCCCTTCCCCTTGCCTTGGCCCTTCCCCTTACCCTGAGCGGGAGGGGGCTGAGGAGCCGGGACCGGCAGAGTCGCACCCGCACCCGCGGCCGGGCGGGTAGGGCCCCTTTGGGCTACAGCCGCGTAGCCGGCCGCTGGTGGCGCCAGAGGCGGACGGCGGATGGAGTCCATTAGGGCCTCCATCTGACACATCATCCGCTCTTCCAGCGCCTCCACATAGGGGAGCCAGGACTCCGCCGACGGTGCCCTCGGCTGCGTCGGCCGCACCGGCTGTGCAGGCTGCGCTTACCGACTCACGGACGAGCGAGTCACGCGCGCCGGCTCCACCGGTTGCGCCCGCTGCGCCGTTTGAGCCGAGCTCGCCATCCCCCTCTTGAGCTCCTCGACGGCTGCAGCTAGTCGAGCCGTCTCCCGACGGGACTCGGCCAGCTGCGCCGCCAGGCCCTCATTCTCGGAGGCGATGTCGAGCACAATGCGCAACATCGCCTCCTGCTCAGGGTTTGGGTACCCCTGGAAGGACGCGGTCACCTTCTGGAGTCTCTCCATGAGTGACCGCGTCCTCCCGCATGGCTCCGACACCGACACCGCCGAGGTGGAAGGCCTCGGCGGTGACTTTCCCGCAGCCCTTCCAAGAGCCGAGGGGGCTCGGGTGGATTGCCCACACCTCACGCCACCACGCGCCCCTCGGCGGCCAGCAGCTACCTTCGACGCCGGCTTCGACGCCTCGTCGCTGCTGGAGGAGGAAGTCGTCCCGGTGAGGGTAAAGTCCTCGTCCGAAACGTCCCCCCCCGCCCGAGCCTTTGCGCGCCTCCTGCGCTTACGGGTCCGCGGAACGCCCAGACCCGCCGGGCTGCTTGCCCTGCTTCGCTCTGTTACACGGGAGCGGGCTCGCGAGTTTTTAAAAAAACAAATTTTGAGTACACCGGATTTATTGAATTTAAGTTTTACAAAATTGAAGCACTTTTAGAATAAATGAGAATTAGAAATAAAATGAAATAGAATAAAGAAAAGAACAAGTGCTCTGGAAGAAGGCTGGTGGTGAACTGTCCGATCCGCTAGCCCTCTTCAACTCACAGGAGTGATAGCGCTGACTCAGGCGAAAGTGTCAGCACTTTTATAGGAGAACCCCAGGAGAACCCCCCCGTTAAGAGGAAACTTAGGGTTGTTGTGATAAGTTTCCGTATTATTCTACGCGCAACCGGGGCGCCACCTGTTTTAATTCTATTTCTGAATTACTGTCTTTCCGAGTTACTGATCTTATTGATTTAATGTTGAATTTTCCAAAAGACTTGTTCTTTTTACAAATTAGTATTATAATCAAAATGATAATCATAATTATGGAGATTATAGTTAATATTGGGAAACTGATATGATTCTCAAATTTAGTTGACTCTATTTTATTTAAACTATTTATAATTCCATCAGTTCCCGGTTTAAACGATTTCAATTCATATAAATTAAGAGTTTTAATTTTAGGTAAGGATGCATTAAAGTGAAATGTTTTGAAAGTCTTTAAATTACAGCAACTATCGTTAATAATATTAAAATCAGAATATATATATGGTATGTACAATTTCGGATATAATTTAGGAACCAATTTTAAATTATTATGGAAAGCTATACATTCTAATGGAATGTTCAGTACACCTGTACCGGATATACTCTTTTCTAAAACATTACTATTATACTTTACTTTACTTTATACGTAGTCACCCACATTATATTGTACAATACGTGAGTGCTTGTCATAGTACGATTTAGATCTCTCTTTCGACGCGTTAATATTTTGTAGAGCCTTTTCGCGGGATACTTTTAAACGATGCTGGAGCATTTTCGTATATTCAGGATAGGTTATATCTGTTCTAGAGTCAAAAACAGAGTCTGGGAGATAAGGTTTATGACCGAACACGAGTTCATAGGGAGTAAATTGGGTAGTGGTGTGGACGCTGCTGTTGTATGTTAACATGGCAGTGTAGACATACTTATGCCAATTGGTTCTATATTCATTTACATATGATTTGAGATACTCTTTTAGAGTTGAGTGGCTCCTCTCGAGTGCTCCTTGTGTCTGCGGATGATAAGGAGAGCTCCAAATCTGCTTCACCTTAAGGAATTCGCAACTACGCTTAAACAGTTCTGCAGTAAAGTTTGGCCCTTGATCAGTTAATACAGATTTTGGAATCCCGAACACAGATATGAAATGTATTAAACATTCACAGGATTCCTCTGCAGTGCAATTTGAGATAGGGTATGCTAAAGAGAATTTAGTGAGGTCGTCCTGTAAAGTGAGGATGAACCTAAATTTGTGGAGACCAGCTTCTGGAAGGGGACCAACAATATCTAAGCCAATTCTCTCAAAAGGTCGGGTAGAAGAAGTAGTAATTTGCATAGGGGATCTATTTATTCTTCTTAGAGCTTTGTTGGATTGACATAGTTTACAATTTTTTACATAGTTCTCTATGTCTGACCGCATATTTTTCCAATAATAGCGCTCTTTAATTCTATTATACATTCTATTTGAGCCTACATGCCCCGCTATCGGAATATCATGGTTTTCTTTAAGTATTTTTGCGATTTCTGTTGGGACTGGATATATAATAGTGTTGTGATGAATATTTATTGTAATATTAGTATTATCAAAGAGATACATGAACATGCCGTAGATTTTAACAAAAGATCGTTGCTCAAATAAGTTCTTGAAATCTGATACCGCTATTTCACTGATATCTCCAGCTAGCAGTATATCATCACGAGCAGATTTAATGGTTTTGAATATTTCGGGATATGAGGTATTATCAAAATAGTATAACTTAGTGAATAGTAGGTAGAATGTTTTTCCTTTTATTTCAAGCCTTTTGAATGAGTGAAGTTCGCGTTCTTCATCGAGAATAATAGAAGAGTCATCGAGTTCAGAAAGAATATCTTGGAGATATGGGTTTGAGTCATCAAAATCGATTGAAACTGGAAATAAGATGGTTTTACAACTGCTTTTAAGAAGATTTTCGTTATGTTCCTTTATATAGGTGTTGAATATTTTATCTTTGTTAGAGAAGGATTGTAAAAAATTATTATAATCTTCGTTAGAATTAGAAGGAGATGGGATAGGATTAGGACTGGTATTAGGGGTGTCTAATAGAGATGGGAGATTTGAAGGACTTAGGTCTTCGTCGCGGTTTTCCGTGGGACTAATATCAAATGCACCTAAGTCTTCGAGGTCCTTCAGAACCTCTTGTGGGATATCAGAGTTTCCTGATGAGTTAGAATTTTGTTCGAAGATTGGGTCGACAGGATCTCTAGAAGTAGAAGGTTGAGGGTCATTTTCCTTTTGGACAACAGGGTTCACGGGGTAACGGGATAATGCATCTGCATTACTATTCGTCTTACCTCTTTTATATTCTACCTCGTAGTCGAACTCTTCTAATTTTAATCGCCATCTTACAAGTTTGGAGCCAGGGTCTTTGCACTTAAAGAGCCATTTGAGTGGCTGATGGTCAGTGATGATTTTAAAGCGACGGCCGTAAAGGTAAGGTCTGAAAGCTTGGGTACCATGAAGGATGGCAAGGCATTCCTTCTCAGTTACGCTATAATTGGCTTCAGCCTTATCAAGAGTTCTGGAGCTATAGGCAATTGGTCTGTCTTTCCCTATTGGGCCTTGAGATAAAATGGCTGAGACGGCAAAATTGAATGCATCACAAGTTAGGACAAAGGGTTGTGAGAAATCGGGATATGCCAATACTGGAGCAGAGGTAAGACATGTTTTTAGGGTTTCGAAAGCTAGCTGCTGCTCATTTTGCCATAAAAATGGGATATCTTTCTTAAGGAGGTTTGTCAAAGGCTTAGCAATTTTGGAGAGGTTAGGTATAAATCGGCGATAATAAGAAACTAGCCCTAGGAAGGATTTTATATCTTTTGGGCATTTGGGCTTAGGGAATTGTTGTACAGCCTTAACTTTCTCTGGGTTTGGTTTGACTCCTTGGTCGGTTATCATGTGACCGAGATAAGAGACTTCCTTACGGAGAAATTCGCACTTATCCGGCTGAAGTTTAAGGTTGGCATGCCTAAGCTTGTCGAAGATATTGGATAGGTTTTTCATGTGTGTGAAGAGATCAAATGAGTAGATTACGATATCATCGAGGGAAACAAAGCATTGAATGCCTTGTAGTCCTGACAACACCGTGTTCATCACCCTTTGGAAGGTAGAGGGGGCATTTTTGAGCCCGAACGGCATACGGGTGAATTCAAAGTGACCTTGAGGCACAGAGAAGGCTGTTTTAGAGGAATCTTGCTCTGCCATCTTTATCTGATGGAAACCGGATGCCAGATCAAGTGTGCTGAAATATTTGCATTTGCCCAGTTGGTCTAGAATTTCTGTGATGTTTGGAATAGGATAGGAGTCACCAATGGTGATATCATTCAGTCTGCGGTAGTCTATTACTACACGCCATTTGCGCAGACCGGAAGCATCTGCTTTCTTGGGGACTACCCATATTGGGGAAGACCATGGAGAAGTAGAGGGCTTTATTATCCCATCATCAAGCATTTTATCTATTTGAGATTGGACTTCTTGTTTGTGCACCTCAGGGAATCTATAAGATTTAGTATTTATAGGTACAGAAGAAGTAGGTATTTCATGTTGAAGAACATCGATACTTGTTAATTTATCATTAGGGAGATGAAATATGTCAGAGTAAGTAGCACAAAGATCAAAAAGAGCGTCCTTTTCTTCATTATTTAAGTGTGATGTTCTTAAAAGGCCTAATACTTCTTCAGTCCGATTGAACGTGTCATTTGAAGAGTTATTCGAGTGAGTATTATAAAGAATGTGATGACTATGATCCTTCTCTAAGGGTAGAATTCTTAATTTCATGTCGGAGCTGATTGATATAGGAGATTCAGAGATATTCACGACAGTTACGTTAACCCGTGAGTTAGGTTTCATCTTGACTATGCAATTGGCTACTAGAAGGGACTCCATAGGATGTTGATCTAGAATGAGACCTTCTCTTATTCCAGGATTTAAGACAGAGCATTCTATTATTGTCTCTGTGCGAGGTTCAATAGTATATATAGGATCATTAAATTTTAATGTTAATTTTATTTTGTTTACTGTAAGAGTATCGTCATTATAATTAAGAGATTCTGACAGGAATTCATTTCCTATAATTCCGTCATAAGGAAAATGTAAGTCACCGATTACATGGAAATTATGCTCGAAAGAATTGAATTTTAAAGAGATATGCCCAAGAGATTGTATGGGATTATTTGTGGTACCTATTCCGGTGAAGCTTATAATTTCTTTATTCACGTCCGGTAGTTTCTCAATGCATGATAACTTAATGAGACTTATCGAAGCGCCACTATCTACGAGCAATCTCAGTGGTTTGGTTGACACAGAAGTTTGGGCTTCGATAAAAGGTAAGTACTTTCTTGATGGATTGGATGTAATGTTATGAATTTTAATGCGCTTTTTTTCTTTTCAGGTAGTTTAGGAGCCGAAGCATGGGATTGAGACCTTGAAGAAATGACGTCTTTTAGTTTAGGTTTGGGTTGAGTGCATGTATTTGTGAGTGACGTAGTGGATACAGAGGATGAGGTTATTGTACGGGATTTAGAAGATGTGATGGAGCTAGTAGATGTAGTGGGCACATGAACAGCAGGTACAGCGGACATAGGGGACGCAGTGGAGACAGCGGTTGCAGTGGATACAGCGGATACAGTGGGTATAGCGGGAACAGTAGACACAGTGGATACAGCGGATACAGTGGATACAGCGGATACAGTGGGTACAGTAGATACAGCGGATACAGTGGATACAGCGGATACAGTGGATATATTAGGCTTGGCATCGATTTTGTTATTTAATTTTCCCGCACGACACCGGCCGGGAAAGCTTCCTCGTTTAAATGATCGATTTCATCGATGCCATTCCCGTCATTCTCAGGCGAGGAGATAGTGTGAATAGGTTGATTACGGTTTTGGAATGCTGAGTTAGGGGCTGGGCGAGAATAGTTTTGATTTTGTGAATTACTAAAACGCCTATTATTGTATTCCCTTTTACGGCATTCTTCTATGGTATGACCTAAGGCCTTGCAGTACCGGCACACTACGGGATTAGACCTATGTGATGACGATGCCACATTATTGTTATACTGTGGTCGACTGAAATTACCTTGTGGCGGAGATTGGCGTAAATTTTTATTAGAATTCTGGAAACTGCTAGTCTGTGGGGTAGTATTGCGCTTAATAGAAGCTAAGAAAATTTTTTCCTCGGACACAGCAAAATTAATTGCGTCATTAAGTGTTTCGTGGTCACGACATCGCACAAGAGTAGAAAGTCCAGGTTTGAGCCCCATGACAAATGTGTGCAGAGCTAGGTCTTGCATTGCAGCGACACGACCTGTCAGTTCGCCCTTTTTCTTAGTTGGCATCGATATATTAATTTCTGTTAGTAGTTTAGAAAGGCAAGACTCAATCCTGAGGGCAAACTGGTTGACCGTCTCTGACTGAGCCTGTTTACATTCTTGTAGTTCGGAAAGTAAAGCGGCGTAGTGCTTTTTCTCACCAAATTGGGATTTTAAGAAATCTTCTAATTGTTGCCAGTTTTCGAATTCTTTGATAGAGCAGGCGCTCTCAGCACGCCCCTCGAGTTGGCTTAAAATGAATTTTAACAACACATCTACTTGTGCAGCGGAGGCTAAATTTATTGCATTCCTGCAGTTATTTAAAAATGCATTTAATTTTTCCCTATTTCCATCATACTTATTAATAAATTTAATTAAAATATTCATACTGATTTCAGACATCGTTAGTGTGTTCTCGTCCTTAGGCATTACTGGGAATATGTCTGATAAGAGCGTCCAGAACGCTATTGCTAAGCCGTCCCACGCAAAAGATAGGCACACCTGCGCTTGATTCTCCGATTACTGTACTGAGAATAAATAGTTACAAATAGTTTAACAATGCAAAAGTTATTTTTAGACTTACAGAAGTAACTGCATTTGGATATTGAAGTCTTGAAAACACTGGGAACACTGCACTGAACCGAAAATGTCGGAAAATATACGAAGGGTTTCGAGGAACACTGGAAAATTTTACGATTTCTTTACGCACTGGGAATTCCGCAAACTTAAAACACTTTTTCGGGTGAGTTAGGTATCCGTCACAGGATACTAGACACTGGAAACTGGATACGAGACTCTGGAACTGGATACTAGATTCTGGAACTCAGGAAAACTGGATACTGGGCTTTGCAGCTTGACCTTTGTATATATATTTTTTCTTTTTTTTGACCTCGGTGATGTCCTCGTCGCAGCTTGACAAAGAGTTACAGAAGAAAGAGTCACTCGCGGCACTCGTGAAGATATAGTATTATAAAACACTTTTTCTTTTTCACGTTTTCACTTTCACAATTTTCACGACTGGAATGTCCCGGATTCCGTTTTTCGAGGAATCCCTTTACGCTGCCACCAATGTTACACGGGAGCGGGCTCGCGAGTTTTTAAAAAAACAAATTTTGAGTACACCGGATTTATTGAATTTAAGTTTTACAAAATTGAAGCACTTTTAGAATAAATGAGAATTAGAAATAAAATGAAATAGAATAAAGAAAAGAACAAGTGCTCTGGAAGGAGGCTGGTGGTGAACTGTCCGATCCGCTAGCCCTCTTCAACTCACAGGAGTGATAGCGCTGACTCAGGCGAAAGTGTCAGCACTTTTATAGGAGAACCCCATATGTAACAGCTCGTTGGCAGTGTCGAATTTCTCCGACACCGCCGAGGTGTTTGGCGCTACCTCCGCGCTTGATTGCTGCGCGATCTCCGAGCAGACTTCGTCATTCTCATCGTCCATTTTCTTGCCTTGGTCGTTTTGGTTGGTTTTCCGGTCCGTTATTTTCTTTTTAAAGAGATTTGTTTCCATAACTTATCCCACGAGTATGGGGGAAAGGTGGTCCATCCAGGCGGAGCCCCCTGCACCTGGATAAGCCTATATACTATGGAGGTCGGCTGGTATCCATAGGTTTTTACGACTTTGCTGTCGGGTGTTATAGACTTTTCCTTGTCGTGGGCCGGCCAATAAAGGCAAGCCCTCCGGTCAGCAAGTTCACAGTGTACCCTTCTGGAGCCACCAGTCAGGTCGTTGCTGATCACCTGCCGATTACGGAACGCGAGAGGATGGCTAGTCCTCTCTCACCGGCGGCGGCACAAGTGCCCGTCGGCCCCTGCGTTAGCAGTGGGCCAACCCGCCCCTGGATCCCCTAGGATCCTATGGTGGCCTCAGCCACAAACACCATCGCTCATCCTGTCTCCTCTGAAAGCAGAGGAGTACGGAGAGCGATGTGTTCCCGCCACGTTGGGTATTCGCCGACGATCAATGCCAACCCCATGAAGGGGAAGCCATTGACCGCCACCCAGGGTGTACCGGCCGCTCCGGTTCCGTTCCCCCCGGACTGCAGCGGGATCGGAGTCGGAACGACACTCGAGGAGGTTACCCAACACACACCCCTGATTGGATTGACCAAAATTTTATTTTTTTCACAGTTTCAAGGCGATACAGACCTGAGTATTTGGTATGAATTTCAACTAGATGCCTCTACACAGTCCTGAGCAAAAAGCCTGACAGACAGACAGCCGGACAACGAAGTGATCCTACTCGTATAAGGGATCCGTTTTTTCCTTTTAAGGTACGGAACTCTAAAAATAAATGTGTTCTTTTAGAAGATTTGGAGACTTTCAAAAGTCGTTATGACTGCAAGAGTAGCTTTAGCTGCAATCGGGCTACAAAATAAAAAAAAGAATATCCGCAGCTCTGTACGATACAGAAGTCTATTTTTCTTTAGCTAGTAAGTCCGGCTATCTGCAGGCAGATAACGAGCGTAACATATCATTTGCTGAGTGTGAAATTCGAATTCTTCATCCTGCCTCGTAATAACGTGATTTCATTGTTTGCACACTTATTGCTCTCTCATAGCCCTGTATACAGAAAGTATATTACGGCACTTTTCAGATTTCGTTTGAGAATGTTAATGGTCCTATTAGTTATTGCTCTAAGTATTTTGAATAAAACTTCCTAAACAAATACTCGTAATACTAATTATGGATAATGTATAATACGTGTATAATAACTGTTATACAGTAGGTACAAGAGTATATAAAATACTTTGTGTACCCTGTTTTTGATATAATTTGTAAATATAAGGATTATTCTGGATGGACTTAAGGGCCGGAAGTTTGAGTGATAACTAACTTAGGTATATTCTGCAATTGGCTATTGGACTATTGTAACGATAAAATATTTAATATGTTAGATACAGTAGCTTATAGGTCCACAATAATCATACAATAGGTTTTTGGATGTATAGGTGTATAAGCAATTTATCAGGATATTTAATATTAGTACTTTAACACAAAAGATGGCACACGTTTTGTAGCTTGCTATTTTGCTAAAATATATTTATTTATGTTTCATAGAGTCAAGGCGTAACAAACTTGAGTATTTGGTATGAGTTTTAACTGAATGCCTCTACGCTCTCCTGAGAAATATATTTATTTATTTATTTAGAAACTTAACAGCTATGATACAAATCTCGTGGGCACATCTACATCATCTACACTAATATTATAAACAGGAAAGATTTGCAAAAAGGGTTAGTGAATTTTTCTGTCTGGAATTTCTTAGTAACTGTTAGGAGTCAGGAACAAGTGCATTAAGGTTCGCACTCCGTTATGTGAGAACAAAAACAGTTACACTTCTGCCCAGGGTTGCGGATTACACTATAGGTAAGGGACGAGTAATACCACCAGTGGGCTTTGACCCTCTGTACCTTTTTTTTTTTTTTTTGTTTTTTTTTTTTCGTGCGGAAAAGCGGGGGGTCTCCAGCGGGGGCGGGCTATGTCGGGCTTGAACCGACTAAAACCACACGCCGTCTCGGGTCTTAAGACGCCGGGCGCCGGGGTGTAAGGTTACCCATAGAGCATATCCCTCGCACCCCGACTGACCCTGGGCCATCTCCGGTTTCGAGATGGCCCCCTTACTTGCTCTCCACTGTGCCATCTGCTGATCAGAGGGACACCTGGAAAGCTTCCGAACAGCCCTCAACAGGGCCGTCCTCGCCTCGGTCGGAGTTGGCCGTAGGCGGCAGCGTCTCTCCCGCCCTAGGAGAGAGGCGCTGCCGTCTCCGTTGCCCAGGGTGCTACGCGTGGAGGTCCCCAACCAAGCACCTCCCCAACCAAGCACCTCCCCAACCAAGCACCCCTGACCCTCTGTACCTTGAAGATGATATAAAAAACGTAAGTGAGTATTTATCCGGTTTTTTGTTTTCAATTCAAGTTATATTGTTAGACCGTGATATTTGTATTATATAAATGCTGTGTTGAGTGATAGATTATATCTATCAATAATGATGTGACGTAACAATGTGACTTGCTGAATACTTACGGTACTCATTCTGTATATTATAACACATATGCTCAGCTAGGATGTGATGAATTGAAATAGTATTAGTAAAAGTTTGAAAACTCATTTCCCTCTTTCATATACCTCGAAATATTACAATTATAACATGTTTCTAAACGAGTATTTACGATTTATTGTGGGCGAAGTACCAGAATTAAAAAAAACATAAATATAACTGTTAGTCTACGAACCAGGCATAAATTTTGCAAGTTATTTCCTCTCAGGCGATAATTCGTGACATGCTTCAGAGAGTTGTATCATAAAGCCCTGTGATCGTCGACTAGTTCAAATCAAAATCAAATCAAATCAAATAATTTATTTGCCAGAATATGGTACAATAGATGTTATAATATTTTTTTCCTACATATTCTGCCACATACGGCGTGCAAATTTATAATTTATGTCATATTTTGTTGTAATTAGTTACGTACACCAAGAAATATTGTTATCTGTTATTGTATCGTCCAAAAAATCATTAATATTGTAATACATTTTGTTTAATAATATGTCAAATAATTGTTTCTTAAATAATGTCATACGTAGGTTGGTCATACTTTGTGGAAGGTTATTAAATATTCTTATACACATACAGTAAACATTTTTTCTAAATAGTTCTAGATTAATTGGAGGCAAGTGTAACCGGTTTTTATGTCTCATCCGGCTATTAGCATAATCACCAAGCTTCTCAAATAGATGGGGATATTTTTTTACGAAGATACATATTTCAAAGATATACAAGCAGGGTAGTGGTAGTACTTTGAGGTTTTTAAATAACGGCTTACAACTATCTAAGAAAGAGGCCCCGCATACTGCTCTAATGCATTTTTTTGTGTTTTAAAAGCTATATCTATATCTGTTGAGTTACCCCATATGATAATGCCGTATCTAAGGACCGATGACACATAGGCATGGTAGGCAACCCTCGCCGTATCTAAATTAACTGTCTCTCTGACTCGCTTTAGTGCATAGACAAAACGGTCCAATTTTGTACAGATTCTTTCAATATGTGCTTTCCAGTTGCAGTGTTTGTCTATAGTTATACCTAGAAATACACATTCATTTACAGTAGGAAGTAGGCTGTTTTGTAGTAGATATGAATGTTGTTTGTCTGTGTGTTAGATGCTTGAAACTGTATTATGTTGGTCTTTGTCATGTTTATTTTTAAATTATTTTGTTGCAACCAGTCAATAGCACTATCTAGCGCGTTAGTGATGTCTCTTCCCAGGGTAGCTTTATTTTTACTTTTTATTAATAATGTTGTATCGTCCGCGAAAAGGATGCAGTCATTTCTGATTGCATCAGGAAGGTCATTTATATAGATGAGGAAGAGTAAAGGGGCTAATATACTGCCTTGCGGGGTACCAGAATTATTAGGTCTGAAATTTGATCTGAAAGTTTTCTGTTCAGATTGGCAGGTTCGGGTTATTTCAACGCATTGTTGTCTGTCTTCTAAGTAGCTCCTGATCCAATCATTGGCATTACCACGTATGCCGTAGGAGGAGAGTTTAGATAGAAGCGTTTTATGGCAGACAAAGTCAAATGCCTTTGTCATGTCTACAAACACACAACCAACACAATTCGATTACGAATGGCTGCGATGACATACACCTCTAACTTATTTGTCTCTTGTTAAATGTCAACATGACATATCGATAAATGTAATGCAGTTTCAACTCATATTGCAAAAAATGAACAAAAGTTTTTAATTCTCAATAATGTTTATGACAAAAGTTATTTTTTGGAGAGACATATTCAAACACTTCAAACAATTGCTCATTCATCTGTGCACTTTTTTTTTGTATTTCGAACGAGACAATAGAGGAGATATTTTTCATGAACAAACTTTATTACATAGTAAATCATTTTTAAGATACCTATGTAATTGTATGTGTATAATTTCAGGCTACAAAAGTTGACACTAACGGCAAGGCGGTAGAGAGCCACGGTTTTTCCCAACACGCATGGGCCAGATCAATCAGAATAGTACCATTGTTTCACGTACTATTAACTTCAAGCAACTCCATGCTACATTTGATATAGTTTGTAAGAGTGCCAGAATCTTTATATCCTCTCAGCAAGTTGCCAAAATAGCAAAATCTGAGAACACAATCAATGAACTGTAAAAACTGTAAAAAATGAATCAATGAACATTATTTGTTTATAACATAACATACTAAGCAAGCTTATGAAATCGTTGAAAACAATATACGAGGCGTCTCTTCAAATATGGATCAGTCACATCCTTGTATTGAAACTTTGTACTTCTTGAATTGAAACGTCTTATATCAAATAAATGTAGTAAAGTGCTCTTCATAATCTTCAATTGTACTTGACTGACTTGGACACAAGACAGTCAAGAGCTACATGTCGGTATCCAATCCAGAGCAATGAAACAACTTCAATTGCTACTGATAATGAGTATCTGTTAGCAATTAGATATTGTATGAGCCCTTAGTGCAGAACTATAATATAATCGTGATACTAGCTGTTGCTCGCGGCTCCACCTATGTATGTATATGTATATAGGGGTATCAAATTAGCCTACAACATATTCTCAGACCAACCTAATATACTTACACAAAAATTTCATAAGAACCGGTCAAGCCCTTTTGGAGGAGTTCGATAACAAAACACAGTGACACGAGATTTTATATATTGGATAATGAGCTACATATTTATTGGACAGTTGTCATTACATCCTTTCACAAAAATCTATTGAATTACTAAAAACACATCAAAGCTGTGTTAAATATTCAATATTTTATTTCAAGTAGCTTATTTAAAGAAATAACGATTCTGGACGTCAATATTAATTTTACTACATTAACTGCCAGATTTGGAAGTTGGATTTGGGAATGCCTTCAAGTTATTGAAGAAAATAGTCCTTTTTTTCGTGCGGAAATCCCTTCGAATACCCCCCGCCGGCCAGCGGGGGCAGTTATGTCGGCTTTGATCCGACTAAAACAGGACGCCGTCTCGGGTCTTCAGACGCCGGGGTGTAAGGATGCCCATAGAGCATATCCCTCGCACCCCGTCTGACCCTGGACCATCTACGGTTTCGAGATGGCCTCCTCGGGTTTGGGGACCACGGTGTCCCCGTCTTGCCCCGGTTTGGGGAGGTACGCTAGTTCTTCCCACCGTCCCGGCCTGCTTCTGCTGGTGACAGGCGGCCTCACCTGCCACCCCCAAGAAAATTTATATCTCTACCCCCCGCCGGCCAGCGGGGGCGGTTATGTCGTCCATCGACTAAAACCGCACGGTGTCCTGCCCACCTGCCTGTCAACTCTGACTTGACTTAAGATTACAAGCGTAATGTATTAACCAGCGGACCCCTTTTTTTTATTTTTTTTTAGCGTGTGGAAACCAGCGGGTCCCTTCGCTATATTAAAGGGAAGGGCGTGATAACTTACAAAATTACTAACATGTGCCGTATAATGACAGTATCATGAAATGTATTCTCGTTCATATCTCGTTTTGGCGTATTTTTCAAATACTTTTTAGCTTAAGATTTTGCCTTAACATTTAAAGCTTCGTAGCTCGTATTATAGTAAAAGTTCTTCATGTTTCTTATTATTGGCTGCGGATGATGGACCTGAAGAGAAGAGGAATTATATTCTTTAGGTAGTATTTATTGTCTTCACTTCTGGACATGTCCAGCGGTGGTGAACCCGTTCGCCCTCCTCTTCGATTCTCCACTGTGCCTTCTGCTGGTCAGAGGGACACGTGGAGTAACACCTCTGAAAACGACCCAAAGTGGGTCGTTCCCGCCTCGGCCGGAATTAGCCAGAAGCAGCAACACCTCCCTTCTACAAAGACAGATGTTGCCGCTCCCGTTGCCCAGGGTGTACCACGAGAAGGACCCGACCCGACGGTCTGAAGCAGACCGCTGTTCGGCCAAGCCGTATCCCTGACTGACAGGGCCGGTGGCTCTTTGGAGTCACGAGGAAGAAACCCTCTATAAATGGGACCCATCCACGGCCACCATAAACCAGGAGCTCAAGCACCTGCCTGCGACAGAGGAGTCCAATCCTCTCCCAAACGCCCCCGAATCAAGCGGGGAGGTGCCTGCAAAGGCACCACCAACATCCCCCGCCAGTGTCGGACAGGAGGGCGCACCCATGGAGGCAGAGGATGCGGAGGACGTTCTGGCATCAATCTCCGGCCTCCTGGGGGACGACGTCGAACCGGGCGACTTGTTTGCGGGGCTTAAACTTGGGGAGGACGAAGTGGGAACGACCAATGATGGCGTCCCCTTCGTCGAAGACTAAAGTCCTCCAAGTGAACCTCCAGCACAGCCGTGATGGGACGGCTCAGTTACGTAAATGGCTGGAGGTTCAACAAACGGCCATTGCCCTGATCCAAGAGCCTTGGATCAGAGGGGGCCACATCCAGGGGCTCTCCAACTTAGGAGGTAAGCTTATCGTGACTGGCGAACATGATCTCCCCAGATCGTGTATATATGTCACAAAAAACTTAAAAACACAGGTCCTCACAGAGTTCTGTTCCAGAGATCTCACTGCCATAAGGCTGCATACACAGCTGGACGTCGAGGACAACGTGGTCATCCTCGCCTCAGCCTACATGCCCGAAAAGGAGGAGCTGCCCCCGCAAGACCTCGCCCGGCTGGTGGACCACTGCGAAAGGGAAAGGGTAGAGGTCATAATTGGGACCGACACCAATGCTCATCATCCGCTATGGGGCATGAGCACTCAAAACGACAGAGGTAAGTCCCTTGTTGAATATCTTTTCACTACTAACCTTACCTTACTAAACACCGGCTCTGAACCGACCTTCGTCAACAAAAAGAGCCGTACGATTATTGATTTAACACTAGCTACTGAAAATGCAGCGGAAGCCATCATGGGCTGGCACGTCTCCAAGGAGGCATCCTGCTCAGACCACAGGTGGATTCGCTTTGATCTACAGGCGGGGACACTACAAACTCTGCCAAAACGCAACCCGAGAAAAACCGACAAGGTCAAATTTGAGCAGCACCTAGCAAATAGACTTGCTCAACAGCGCTCCCCACTGACCCTCGACAACATCATACAGATTGAGGAACAGGTAAACCACCTAACCAAATCTATAATAGACAGCTACCACATAGCATGCCCAGAAACCCTACCTCCCAAAACCCCAGGCAAACAGCCATGGTGGGGCCCAGAGCTAGAGCGCAAGCGAAGGAAGGTTAGAAGGGCTTTCAACAGGGCTATGAATACTTGTGCAGATGAAGACTGGGACGCCTATCGTTCAGCCAAATCCAGCTACAAAAAATGTATTAGATACCGAAGCAAACAGGGATGGCGAAAACTCTGTGGGAACATAGAATCATGCCAACAAGCAAACAGGGTAAGGAAAGTCCTAGTACAGACAAAACCGATGGCACTGACCGCCCTTAAAAAACAGGACAACACACTCACAACATCACCAGAAGAATCTAGACGCGTACTCATTGAGACCCACTTCCCTGGATGCGTCTTCACGACGACAATCAACTGGCATGATGAAACCATAACACCTACTGCCCGAGACTGGCAGTACGCAAACAAAGTGGTCACACTGGAAAAAGTCCAGTGGGCCATCAGTAGTTTTCACCCTTATAAGGCAGCTGGCCCCGACCGAATCATCCCTGCTATGCTACAGTGGGGCGACAAATTAGTCGCAAGCAGACTGGAGCGTATCTTTAAAGCCTGTCTGGCACACAGATACGTTCCGAAGGGATGGCGGGAAGTAGAAGTAATTTTCATCCCGAAGCCAGGAAAGGGTGATTACACGAATCCCAAAGCACATCGACCAATCAGTCTGACCTCCTTCATGCTAAAGGCCATGGAACGCCTATGCGAGAGGGAGCTGAGAGATGGTGCACTAAAACAGCTACCCCTACATGCAAACCAGCACGCATACAGCTCCGGTAAGTCTACGGAATCAGCCCTCCATCTGGTAGTCAGCCGGATAGAGGAAGCGATCGAACAAAAAGGCTTCTGCCTAGGAACGTTCATTGACATCGAAGGAGCTTTCGACAAAACCAGCTTCACCAGTATTAAGGCCGCCCTGTCAAAACATGGAGCGGAGCCGGTACTATCAGACTGGATAACAAACATGCTCAGCAAAAGAGTAGTTCGCCTTGGGAAAGAAGATCAGACGGCTCTGATAGCCAAAGGCTGCCCGCAGGGCGGAGTTATCTCTCCCCTTCTGTGGAATTTAGTGATAGATGACCTAATCACAAGGCTGAACAAAAACCGCGACTACACAATAGGCTACGCAGACGACCTAACAATCCTCATCTCAGGGAAGGTAGCGGGAACGGTCTGTAACCTAACCCAACAAGCCTTACGCATCGTAGAAAAATGGTGCGGGGAATTCGAACTATCGGTGAACCCGAACAAAACCGAGTTAGTCATGTTTACGAACAAAAGGGTATTAGGCGAATACCGATTACCCAAACTCTTTGACACGGAACTCCAACTGTCGAAAGAGGTCAAATACCTTGGCGTTATTCTTGACAGCAAGTTAAAATGGAGTAGCCACCTAGACAACAAGTTACAAAAGGCTGGGATTACCTTCTGGCAGTGCAGAAGAATGATTGGTAAAAAATGGGGGCTATCACCTAAAATCATCCTATGGCTTTACGAAACAGTAATCCGCCCAATGATAGCGTATGGTGCTATCGTCTGGTGGCCAAGGACCGAAAACAGCACAGTAGCGGCTAAACTACAACGGACCCAAAGACTAGCCTGCATGGCAACCACTGGATGCATGAAATCTACCCCCACCGCGGCAATGGAAGCCATGCTCGGACTCCCACCCTTGGATCTGTTCATCCGCCAAGAAGCAACAGCTGCGGCCATACGCCTAAGGGCACTCAACCTATGGAGCGAGAGAAACACGCGACACACCTCACTGCTCACAGATCTCATAAAGGAGATACCCATGATAGGAGCAATGAATGATCGTGTGCCCAAACAATACGTATTCGACAAAAAATACAAGATCCAACTTCATGAGGACCACCGCTGTGAGGCTTTATGCCCAACGGAACTACGCATCTTCACAGATGGATCAAAGACTGGTACAGGCACCGGGGCCGGCGTTTTCTCGGAGGACCTTAATATATCCATATCAACACCGCTGGGGACCCACAACACAGTATTTCAAGCTGAATGCATGGGGATTACCCTGGCAGCTTCAGCGGTAATGGCCAGGAGAGTGGAAGGCCACTCAATACTCATACTCTCCGACAGCATGGCCGTGCTGCAAGCTTTAAACAGCCACACTATAAACTCGGGACTAATACTAGAGTGCCATCGTAAACTGAACCAAATAGGCCATTTCAATAACATAACCTTGCAATGGATTAAGGGCCACAGCGGCTCGCGCGGCAATGATGCAGCGGATGAGCTTGCCAGGAGAGGATCTGACATGGTGGTAATAGGACCTGAGCCCATAATACCGATCCCCTTTGCATACCTACGAACCATGGTAAACAAACGAACGAGAGATCAACACAACAGCTATTGGATAAATCTGGAAGTTTGCAGACAGGCGAGGGAAGCACTCCCCGTGCTTGAAAATAGACTGACCAGGCGTCTTCGACAACTGACCAAACAGCAACTGCGCACGGCCACAGCTGCCATCACGGGGCACGGCTCCTTCAATAAACACCTTTATATTTTAGGAATCACCGACAGCCCTCTTTGCAGAGCCTGCATGAAAGAGGAAGAAACAGCGGCACACGTGCTCCTACACTGCCCTGTAACCGCCACATACAGGGTAAAGTACTTCGGAAATACAGGTACGCTCCGGGAGATCGCCAGCAGCGTGAATAGCCTGCTGGCGTTCTTCAAAGAGTTGGGGTGGATCGAGTGAAATGCCCACCCTCACGCAAAAACCGCGCCCTGTCGTGGAGTTGCGGATACCAGCTCGCGAAACCATACCATACCATACCATACCCTCTATAAAAAATCACCCCAATCCCACGTTCTGACGCCCGGCAATGGGATGAATGGCTGGGGGGAACTCAGTCCCGAGGGTGCCACAAAGTCGAAGGACGTAAAACACACCAATGGCAATGGGCAAAAAGAAAAATGAATGTACCCAGGAGGGTACCAGGTGCACCGCATCTGGGGAGTCCCTCCCGGAGCCAGTTGGCTCCGGCAGCCCCACGTACTCTGGGGGGGGCAACCAATGCCAAACGAGCACGGCGCCGAGCTCTAAATCCGGCCCCGAAAAAAGCGCGGAGGTCGCGCAGGAGATCGGTGCGATGTCGGACTCCGACATCGCACTGAGTAACAGGAGCGAGGCGAGTAGCCCTCATGTCTCAGCTGCGGAGCACTTCCAGTTGGGACAGAAACGGAAGAGGCGTCCCATACGAAATGTCAATAACTCCACGATGGAGTCAGCCTTTAGTGATGAGGCCTCCCCAGCGGCCAAAGTGGGTACAGGACGCCGGGGTAGAGGACGACCGCCCTCAAGAGGTCGCAACAAGACAGCGCAGACGGCGCAGGCTATCGACCAAGAGCGGTCTGCTAGGGTCGCGGAGAGCGAGCGGCTCATCGCTGACCTTCTTGAGAAGGTATCAGCAGATGGGCTAGCGAGTACGCCTTCCGTACCCATATCGGCGGAGACGGCAAGCTGCAGCTCAGCTGACCCAGACGGCAGGTTCCGGGGGGCATTGGACACCATCCAACGTCTCACTAAGGCGCCCCAAGAATCCCCAACCCCCGAGCAGGGGGCCCTTCTGGCGGCGGCTATGACTATTGCGGACATGGGTGGCGTTCTCTTGAGCCGCATTGAGGCGCTTATGCAGGAGAATGCCTGTCTCGTAGCAGAGCGTCAACGTAGACGTGAGGAGACAACGGGCCCAATCCGTACACAAGCTACTGCGCCTTCGCAACAAACGGTGACCCCAGCGTTGTCGTCACAGCGGGTGGAGCCCGATATAGCTCATCTCCTCAAGGAGATTAAGGGCATGGAAGAACGCCTCGGAAGGAGGATCTCCGCCCTCGAGACGGTGGCACTTCGCCCACCTTTGGCGCCACCGAGGGTGGTATACGCGGCTGTTGCTAAGGCGGGGCCAGCAACCCGTCCTGACGTAACCAGTCCAGTCGCGGTTCCTCTAGCGGCCGCACGCCCAGTTAACACGGCTACTGCTAACACAGCCGCTGGGGTGCCTGCACCGCCAAAGAGGCGGAGGAAAAAGCCGGCCCTCAGTGCTCCAGCTCCACCACCTTGACACCAGTCAACCCTCGTGCGAAGGGGGATGGGAAGTAGCTGGAGCCAAGAGAAAAAGAAGAAGGCCGCCAGGAGGGCAGCCAAACAGGCGGCCAAGTCCGCTGCGACGAAGGCGCCAAGGAGGCTTCAGGCCCCTCGCTCTGCAGCCGTCGTCATCTCCCTGACGACGGAGGCTGTGGAGAGGGGCTTGAGGTACGCCGAGGTCTTGCAAAAGACCAAGGCCAGTGTGGACCTCAAGGCTCTTGGGATTGCGGGCGTTCGGTGCAAGGTCACTCGAACAGGAGCCCGCCTCCTCGAGGTCCCTGGCGCCACCAGTGGCCCCAAAGCGGATGCTCTTGCTTCCCAGCTTAGGGAGTCACTGGATGCGGCTGACGTTAGAGTGTCCAGGCCCGTCAAATGCGCTGAGGTGCGTATTCTGGGCCTGGACGATGTTGTCACGGTGGAGGAAATCACCTCCGCCGTGGCAGAGGTCGGGGACTGCCCCACGGAACAGGTGAAAGCCGGAGTGATACGCTTCGGCCCGCGTGGTCTGGGGTCAGTTGTCGTCAGCTGCCCAGTTGCAGCGGCCCAAAAGGTCGCAAACGGCCAAAGCCTGCTAGTGGGAGGCTTTTTGAAGACGCAGGTGCGGTTACTGCCTCTCCGACCGTCAAGATGCTTTCGGTGCCTGACGGTTGGGCATATCGGTATCCAATGCACAGCGGAAGTCACTGTGGGAGATCGGTGCTTCCGCTGTGGCCAACCCGGTCACAAAGCCGATGGTTGTATTGCCCCGCTACGCTGCTTTAAGTGTGCAGCGCAGGGCAAACCTACGGATCACCGGGTTGGTACCAAGGCCTGCACCACCTCTGAGCCAAACCCTGGGGACCAGCACGTGGGCGGACCTGGAGGTGCTGCTGAACCACGGCCTAGTTCGCGGCAAGAGGCGGAGATGGAATTCCAATAATGGATCCACATCTCCGCATCTTGCAGGCGAATATAAACCACTGCGCCAGTGCTAAGGACCTTCTGCTCCAAAGCATGGCGGAGTGGTCAATTAATATCGCGGCTGTCGCTGAGCCGTACGTGCATATCCCACTTGGGAATGCCTGGGCCGTGGAGGCTGGACGGCTTAGCGGCAATCGTGTGTGGTACCGCCGCTGGCACCCCTCCTTTTGCAGTCGTTGCAAGAGGACTAGGATGCGTAGCGGCGGTCACCGAGGGGATAGCGGTCGTGGCTGCTTACTGCCCACCGAGACGAAGCCAGGTTGAGTTCGAGGATTGGCTCACTCACCTGGCCGGCGTCGTCGACGCCTGTCGCCCTTATCCTGTACTGGTTCTCGGGGACTTCAACGCCTGGTCAGAGATTTGGGGTTCCCGATATACCAATGCGAGGGGCGAGGCGTTGGAGAACTGGGCGGTGTCATCAGGTCTAGTTCTCCTGAATCGGGGCACCGACTACACGTGGATGCGGTGGGGGGTCACTTCCATCGTGGACCTTTCGTTCGCGAACCACACACTAGCACGCCGTGTACAAGACTGGCGCGTTGTAAAGGGGGTGGAGACTAGATCCGATCACCGGTATATTCGGTTTGATGTCTCCGCCCAGACCTCTGCTATGCCAGTCAGAGCGGTGCCACCCGAGCCACGCTGGGCGCTTAAACAGCTGAATCGGGAGCGCCTTCTGGAGGCCTCCATCGTTCAGGCCTGGGTCCCGGTACCCGATGGGCCTGTCGATGTAGATGTTGAGGCAGAGTGGTTCCGGAAGGCCATGTCGCACATCTGTGATGCGGCGATGCCTAGGGCTCAGCCCAAACCGGCAAGGAGCCAAGTGCACTGGTGGTCAGCAGAGATCGCACAGCTTAGGCAATGCTGTGTGATCGCGCGGCGCCAGTGTTCTAGGTTCCGTCGGAGGTGTCGTCGCCCTGATGATGTGGCAGCCCGAGAGGCGGAGCTCGAAGCGGCGTACAAAACTGCCAAGCGGACTCTTGACGTAGCCATAAAGCGGACTAAAAAAGAGGCCCGCCAAGAGTTGCTGGAGACTCTTGAGCGTGATCCGTGGGGGCGCCCTTATCTTATGGTGAGAGGGAAGTTACGCCCATGGGCGCCCCCACTAACCAGGAGTCTCTAGCCGGAGCTGCTTCAAGAGGTCGTAGGCGCCTTGTTCCCTGCGAGGGTTGAGGAGCACACTCCACCGTCAATGGCTCCGCCTCAAGCGCTCAGTGTGGAAGACGACGTCGTGCCCGAAGTCACTTGGGCAGAGCTAGGGGTTGCGGTGTTACGGCTCAAAGCCAAAAATACCGCTCCAGGACCTGACGGCATTCCAGGCCGAGCGTGGGTCCTGGCTCTAGAGGCTCTCGGACCCCGACTGGGAGGGCTCTTTAGCGCATGCCTTGATCAGGGCCGGTTTCCAAAAATATGGAAGACGGGGAAACTGGTCCTGATCCGCAAAGAGGGGCGTCCTGCGGACTCACCGTCCGCTTACCGGCCTATTGTATTGCTCGACGAGATCTGCAAGCTTTTTGAGCGGCTCATAGCCGAGCACCTCGTCGAGCACCTCATGACAGTAGGGCCGGATTTGTCGGACAGCCAGTTTGGTTTTCGCCGGGGGCGCTCCACTGTGGATGTGATCATGTGCGTGAGGGCCCTGGTGGAGGAAGCTGTGGCCCGGGGTGAGGTGGTGTTGGCAGTGTCTCTTGACATTGCCAATGCCTTCAACACCTTACCCTGGAGCTGCATTAGAGAGGCGCTCGTTTATCACAGAGTGCCTCTCTACCTCCGCCGTATCGTCGGGGCTTATCTTTCGGAGAGAGCCGTTATCTACTCAAGTAGGGCAGGGCTCGGTCGGCGAGATATGTCGTGCGGTGTTCCACAGGGCTCGGTACTGGGGCCGCTCCTGTGGAATATCGGTTACGACTGGGTGCTTCGCGGTGGTCTTCTGGAGGGTGTTGACGTGTTACGCTGACGACACCCTCGTGACAGTACGAGGCCAGACGCACCGCGAGGCAACCATGAAGGCCACGGCCGGGGTTGCCCAAGTCGTTGGACGTATTCGGCGGCTGGGTCTTGAGGTGGCCCTCCACAAGTCCGAGGCCCTTTTTTTCTATGGGCCCCGGACTCGGAATCAACCACCAGAGAGATAAAGTCTTATCGTAGGAGGTGTACGCATCGCTATCGAGTCCTCGATGAAGTATCTAGGGCTCGTACTCGATGGGCGGTGGGACTTTGGATATCATTTCCGAAGTCTGGCCCCTAAGCTTAAGGGGGTGGCGGTTGCGCTGTCGCGGCTGCTGCCCAATCTGAAGGGGCCCGACGCCTCCTGCAGGAGGCTCTACGATGGAATCGTGCGGTCCATGGCTCTTTACGGGGCACCAGTATGGGCAGTGAACCTGAGGGCTAGCAACGTCGCAATCCTGCGATCCCCCCTGCGGTTGCTGGCCGTCAGGATTATAAGGGGATACCGCACGGTCTCCTTCGAGGCGGCGAGTCTCCTTTCCGGGACGCCTCCATGGGACCTGGAAGCGAGGGCCCTTGAGGCACTGTACCAGTGGCGCAAGGAGGCACTGGAGCGGGATCTAAGGCCTGCTCCACGAGAAATCGAGGGGCAGCGATCCCAACTCGGCCAGGTGCTCGTGGAGGAATGGAAGGAACGACTTGGGCAACCAAGCGCAGGGCACCCCACGATTGTGGCGGTAAGACCCGTCATGGAGGAATGGCTGGAGAGGCGCCACGGAAGCCTCTCCTACCGGCTGACGCAGGTGCTCACCGGACATGGCTGTTTCGGTGAGTTCCTGCATCGTATACGCCGGGGGCCGACGCCCGAGTGCCACCATTGCCGGGGCTGCTCTGTGGACACGCCGCTTCACACACTGGCAGAGTGCCCAGAGTGGATGGAGCAGCGCCGTGTCCTTGAAGCAGCCGTCGGAGCGGGAAGCCTCACGCTGCAGACCCTGGTGCTGGCCATGGGTGTGGGGAACGCCGTCGCCTTCTTTTGCGAGGCAGTGATGCGCCCAAAAGAGGCGGCAGAAAAGGTACGGGAGAGAGCTAGCACTGTCCCGTGCCGTAGAAGGCGCACCGGGCGGCGGAGATCGCAGAACGATCTCCGTCCTCCATGAGCGCGGGCCTGGGGGTGACGGTCGGGGATAGCCGTCACCCTAGCAGAAGCAGGCCCAGGGCGGCGGCGCGTCGTGTTCCTGCGCACGCTTCTCTTAGGGGGAGGGTGGATTACATCCCCAATAACGCGTTGGGGTCGCCAGCGCTGGCGACCGGAGCCGTGCGGGGTCTCTGGGATATCCTTCCTAGGGCACACCAGATTCCCCGTACCACATGGCTGACGCAAGAGGGACACCGTGCAGTTTTAGTCGGTTCAAGTCCGACATACCCATCTCACCGTTAGCTCCGGTGGGGTGAAGCCCGTGGAAGTGTCCGCACGTTAAAAAAAAAAAAAAAAAAAAAGGTAGTATTTATTGTACCAGGTTACTCAAAAAACCTATTATTATGTATTTTACTTTACTTATTTTACATTTATTAGTCCATTATGATAATTTTTAAAGCTAAGGAAATATGCACAACCTCCCTGCACTATAATAATAAAATATTGTAAAATAAATATAAAGGTCATGAAATACGAAAATAGTCGGTATATTTTATGGCAACTCTATTTCCATCTGTTTTCAGGTTGGTTCAACAGTTTAAAATATCCAGTCCAGATCAAAATCTTGAAAACTAAGTTCAATGAATCGAAAGGCTGATCATTTTCTTCACCCATTTCACCCAAATTGTATTAAGAAGTAATTATTCAACAGGTCCTTACTAACTCGCAGAGTTCACTACTAAATTGATTCAACCTTTAGCAACGTCTTGATGCCACGAGTGGCCACATGCGAGTGTGCAATGTGTGAGCAATCGAAGCTTGACTTCAATACAAAGCAATTTAAAATAATTTTTCGACACGTTATCGGCAAGTTTCAAAGCAGCATATGTAATAGGTGTCTTAATCTCGATTTGTCCTTTGATGCGTCACCATTAGGCACGACCACCAAATAAAGTAAGACTATCTTTTTCTAAGTGGTCTGGTATTTTTTTCCCAAATAAGACCCAAGACGGCGTGCGGTTTTAGTCGGTTCAAATCCGATATAACCACCCCCAGCTGACCGGCGCGGCGGTATCGAGCACGAAAAAAAAAGTGCAAAGTGTGTATAATAGAAAAATTTAAGAAAGTCCACGGGTAAGGTGCTATTATTGCAGCGGGGAGAAGCCAGGGCGCGCAGCTAGATGGACATAAAAGTTCATTTATTTTAATTGCACAGTTTCTATTTATTGTTGGTGATGTGCCTGCATATGCGAGTATAATACTCATCCAAATACATACGCACGTAGCCATATATAAAGGTAAGTGGAATTCTGTCGTGTCTAGTTCTTTTATAAGAGTCCATTTGTTTTGCAAAAGAATTTCAAGACCATTTATTTAAATGGAAAGGAGATTAAACTCATTACTAAGTAATGTAAAGTTACTTATTGCGCAAAAAGTTTACAAGCGTCTTTGTGGTTAGTTAAAATGGTCGTCATACAATGAATAATATCAGACTAAATTATATTAGTTATGTGCCTTTGAGTTTGATTTTTATACCTACGTTCGATTCTTGGATAATTCATATGGCAGAATAGCGTTCGTCGGGTCAGCTAGTTTTAATATATAAATCTTTTACGCATAATGAGAACGATTAGATAAGATTAGATATACCTATTATTAAACAAAGTCTGTCAAAGTCTGTCTGTCTGTTCGCGATAAACTCAAAAACTACTGCACCGATTTACATGCTGTTTTCACCAATAGATAGAGTGGCTCTCGAGGATAGGTTTTAAAATATAACTTTTTTACAAGTTTTTGTACACATAGGCTAAAATATAATGATATTTGTTGGAGGTGTCGGAATAAAATAAGCCGTCTGGGAGCTTTCAACGAAACCGTTACCTTAAAACTTTGAGATACAACAAAATGATGTATGCTGGAATTATGTATCTTATATAGGTTGTGGTGGTGGAATAGGGTCCCATGGGTAGTGGTAACGGGATCAGAATTCCACGGGGGTGACATCTAGTGTTAGATACAATATAAATAGAAAGTAAAACATCTGGATATATCAAATTGTAGGAATATAGAATTATTTGACGTTGATTATGTATAATTCCTGCAAGTTCTATTTTTTAAACCATGCCTGTGAATCCCATTCTAAAAGCAACACATGGGCAATACAAATTTAAACTGAAAACTAGTTTAAGGCAACATAAATGATAAGGAACGGTTTGTTTAGAACAAACTATTAGTACGTAACAACTTCATGTTTAAGTTGGTCGGTACGTTAAGTTTATCCAATATATTAAATATTTACTAAATTTTAACGACCACAACTTCCACGCGGAAGTTATCTGTATGTTCTAATAGTTTCATATAAGTATATTTTAGAAAAAGGTCTATTAACACCACGGAATATAAAATCAAGGGGAAGTGCCCTTAAATATCGTTAGTATGGAAAGTAGACTCGCCAAACTTATAAGTGTGTGTAAGTGTTTTGACCAGGGACACCGTGGTCCCCAAACCCAAGGGGGCCATCTCGAAACAGGAGATGGCCCAGGGTCAGTCGGGGTGCGAGGGAAATGCTTTATGGGCAACCTTACACCCCGACCTTAGACCCGAGACGGCATGCGGTTGGAGTCAGTTCAAGCCCGACATAACCGCCCCCGCTGGCTGGCGGGGGAGTACCCGAGGGGATTTCCGCACGGAAAAAAAAGGTATGTTTTGACCAATCACATTACACGAAATAGTAGCATGGTTGGTTATAATTTTCCATTGAATACAAGCCTAAAATAAATATCAGTTAGTAGCTAATTGCATTGCGAACTATGCTGAACATCTTACCAGCATTGTGGTATATGTACAAGCTGTCAACTATGTTTGTCAGTCCTGCATGACAGAGAGCGAGCCTAATGCTGTCAAACAGGCACTTTTCTTGGGTTTTATGTTTACTATGTTGATTTATTTATTTACATACTGATACAATGTAAATTACAGGTTAATTACATTTGATTAAATAATTTATAGTTTTAAAGTAAATTATTGACATCCTAAAAAAGAGAGTATGTACAAAGTAAAAAGTTTAGGTGTCAAAGAATTCCTCCCCATCGATGTCGACTGGTAACGTATCCAAAAGGCTGGCTTGTTCTTTGCCCAAAGAATTGGCATTGCCATCCAACGTTACTATTGAATAAAGACACGCTTTATCTTTTAGCTGGGTTGGGAAGATATGGGGTAGCTCTTCTATTTCAAATCAACGGAAAACATTTATTGATATTCGACGCAAAAACAACGGGGCGTCATAAATTGGACGTGTCTGTGTGTGTGTCTGTTTGTGGCATCGTAGCTCCCGAACGGATTAACGGTTTAGTTTTTTGTTTGAAAGGTGAATTAGTCACGAGTGTTCTTAATTATGTCTGAAGAAAATCGGTCGTGGGTTTCTAAATTTCTAATTGAGCTGAGCGCTCTTATACGCTCTTATACGTGGCTAAGCCGTTTGGTCGAGACTATACTCCTCCGGAACCACAATACCGATCTTGACCAAATTTGCCATGGTGATAGTGTAGACACCGCTGAGTGTTTAGAGGGGTCAACTGTTCATGTAATATTGAGGAATAATCATCGAAAAACAGTTTCACGAGCGCGCGGCCTAAGCTATGCGCGCGAACGTAGCAAGATGCCTTATTTTTCAAGTAAGAGTCCTGCTCGCTCAGCTCAATTTATTTCAGTCACACCCTGCACTGAATTCCTAGGTTAATTTATCTTATATATTATATAATACTGTGAATAAATTTTACCTTGGCCCTTAGCAGGATTTACAAACAGGCGCTGCTTATCTCACAACACGTCTATGAATACGGGCTATGCCTGGGGGCAGCAGTTTGTTCTATGATGAAGATAGCTGGCATCGTCTAAGCAGCGGCAGTGTACGTGCTTAGGTCTTATTCTGGGTCTGATGGGAAGCGGTTAGCGGCCTATGCACGTGCGCAACTGCCGACCCTAAAAGAAGCTTGCCTTGACTGATGAAGTCTATGAGAACCCATCATATTTCTCCGAACCTTTTTCCAACTTAGTTGGGGTCGGCTATTTCAGTCTCACTACGAAGCGACCAAACTTCAATATTTTCCGTGAAAAGACTGGCATCAGACCTCCATAACCCAAAGGCGATATCGGAGTTTTTTTTTTTTTATATTTAGGACACGTCAATTTGACTTCACCTCGCCTGATGGTAAGCTGAAGGTAATGTCCAAGAAAGAGGGTCACCATTACATACACATACCATGTTAACAATGGTGGCACTCAGCTTGACGGCCTCATCAGAAGAGGATTGTCGTCGCAGCACCACTGCTGCGACCACAATCCCCCCGCCCGGCTATGCACTTGCTGTCCCCTGAACGCAATTAAACCGAAATTTGATTACTATGTAGGGTTTTTCACAATCGTGCACGGTGGTATCAACCCGGCCGAATTTTGTGACAAATTTGTGTCATCAAATTTCTACCACCACTAAGTTCTGTAGTTAGACCAGTTCTCGCACTTTCCAGGGCTTTGACTACCCGTAACGACTGCCATAGATGTTCGTAAGGCAACCGGGACCGATGGCTTGACGTGCTCTACGAGACATGGAGGGTCTCAATATGTTAAGAATGGTCACCCATCCTACGACTGACGTGGCTAGGATTGCTTAACTTAGCCATGAGCCCCTCAAGTCTATGATCATTATGACTATGAACTCTAGTTTGAATTGATTCGAATCTATCACAATCATTTTGTCGTCGTTGGAAGTTGCAGAACGTAAAAAGAATAAATCTATAATACTATAAAATTGACAATTATGTTGTAGCTGTATATTGAAGATATTTAAAAAAAAACGTGGGTTATGGTAAATGAACGATTCTGAACACAAAAATATTTTTTCGGAATTTTTGTCAGTTTATCTGTTTCTTCGCAAACTACTTAACGAATTTTGATGCGGATTTTTTTATTAGAAAGGTCTTGATCGGACTTAAAATCTGCTGTATGTTGGATTGCAACTGGTTAAGTAGAACCGGATATATGACCATAACCGACCTCCACGAGGGCGAAGCCGAGGACATCAGCTAGTACAAAACATTACAAAAAATCAAGCATATGTCATTATACGCTTTGTAATTAACCAAATGTAATAAAGTAATAACTAGGTGGATAGTTAAACGTATTTCTTGCAGTAAGTGGCTGATAAATTATTCTAAACTTAGTTGATTCTCTACACTAATTACTCATTGGCCACTCAACATTTTAAACGATTATCGAATAGGTTACAAACGTTGTACAACATGTATGAGGGAAAGGTGCAGCCGTTTGATTCATTTTCTTTGGTGTACAAATTATTGGCCTGGGCCGGGTATTTCCAACTGTTAAACAAACAAAAAAAAACATTCCAACGAGTATGTTATCAAATGTACCGGATATTAGCATTTCTATTGATCATTGTGTATAATTTACAACATATAATATTTATTATAAAGGTGAGCATAGTGTAGAGTATATATCGTTTTACAAACAAATAGATTCTCTAACGACCAGACGTACGGCGATGCGCCATCCAAATATGGTGAATATTCCACTCATACGGACGAACCGCTTTAGCAATTCGTTCATCATGCGTAATGCTAGTGGAGTGGAATTCCCTACCTGTGTTTGTGTGTCCGGAAACCTGGGAGTCTTCAAGTCTAGAGTAAATAGGTTGTTTCTACTAAATAGATTGGTGGTCCACCACATAATCACTTACCAACAGTAAAAACGTCAAACGCGGGCCTATCGACTATAGAAAAATAAACATTTATATCTTCAATATGCTAGGATCTAGATAGAACAGAATAATATAAGTAGTAATACATTTTGGTAAATACTGATTTATATTACAGAGACGTGATAATATGGAGGATGTGTTCGATGCTTTGATGATAGAAATACCACATTTTAATTTACTAGTGAAATACCTTACGTTGAACTTGCGCATACCAAGGATCGATAAAATGAACAAACTCTTAAATGGTAAGCGTTTTCATTTATAGAGCAAGTGCCTGTGACGATCACGACGATGTAGTGTTGTCCGGGTAGCAAAATTTATGAAATAAAAACTCAAATTTGTTTAAGTATCTTTTAAGTTTTTAAATTTGCTCAAATCATGTCTTGTCGTTCATTGTCAGACGGTACGAAGACGAAAAGTACGAGCGCCTAGTGAATAATTCTACCTACATATTCATTACTTTAATAATTTGCGTTAGTATCGGTATTTTTATGTATATGAATGTATATTGACAAAAAAAATTGTATCTAAGTATTTTCATCCGCAGACTAGAACCCATAACACAAGCTAGTGAAGCTATGCTTACTTTTGGTCTAGATAGCGCTGTGTAGAATATCGTAGAATATATATTTATTTATTATTTATATTTGTAAACAGTTGATAGGTAAAATCTAGGTAGGTAAAAACATAACTAAACTCTAATTATGAACCGATTTAGGCGGTTTCGTAATTAGAGTTTCACGATGTCTGATAGGGGGTTGTAACTGTACCTATCGATAGTCTGATGATGAACGACGTTATTTCGAACAGTGTTTCAAATAAAATATATAAAACTACTCACCATTATCTAAACTTCATAGTCGTGGAACATTCTTACTTGTATATAGAAGAACTGTTAGCTTTTATAAAGTAACCACCACAGTAAGCAAATCATTTTATGAAATGTATTTTGCCTATTGTTTTGGTTATATACTTTGACAGATAAATAACATTGACCAAAGCCGTATTATGAAACAAATTACCTTTCACAGTAACGTAGGAAAGACAAAATACCAGCACTTTAAAAAATAATACTTTTCAGAACCCATTTTTGCTGCAGACAGTAAGATAGATGAAAATCTATTATTAAAAAATAAGACTAGCATGCACCGTTTATCTAAATGCATATACATTTGCATCACGATCGCTGGATTGTTCTGGCCTGCTTCATACTTCGCCAAACGGTATCATGATCAAACCACAGTTGTACCTTCTTACGTACCATTTAATACTGATACTTGGGGAAAGTAAGTATAACTTACCTTGTTCTTCTTCTTTTTTACAAATGGCGTTTGCAGCAGAATCGCGGCCGTTTCGTCAATCATCATCATCATGGCGTTATATAGCCATACATTAGCTAGTAAATAATGGTGACGATATACGCAAGTCTTCCTTTTATTACGTACAAGCTTACAAGTGCCAACAAAAACTGAATAAAATTTAATCACTATCAGATGAATATTTTGTCGCATACGAGAGAAACTTATTCACACCTCGACTATACCTTATATAAATGAACAAACCCGGCTTCAACAGTGCACAAAACAAAACATACCTTATTCAATTAATTTTGTATTGTTAACAGATTTTCAATATCAGTAGCACTAGAAATACTTCCTTTTCTCTGGGTTGGATACGGGCATGTAACTGTGGACTGCGTCGTGGCCATATACTATGCGCAGGCAGAAGTGCAGTTAAAGATTATTAAACACAATATGGAGCATCTATTTGACATAAAGGATCCAGTCACAAGAAAATCGGATTTCATATACAGGGATGTGACTGATAAAGATCTGAAGAGAAGGTTCGTGTACTACGTACAACGCTATGAAACACTAACGTGGTAAGAATAATTCTGAACTTAAATTCCAAGAAAGCAATTTTGCTCATGTGTGATAGTTGTTCTACAACTGTGTTATTGAGGAGCGGATCTAGAGATCAAGCTTGGAGGGGTCAGTGATTTAACTTTCTTGAATATTAGCGCTTGTGCTGCGTTGGGCGGATCCACGCACGTGATACGTTATGAATAAATCGTGATACGGCGCGGGGCAACCTAACCTAACACATAACATAGCACTGCTCTATTATATGTATTTGCACTATATACCTACCAATATATATAAAAATCAATGCCCCTTTACGTTGTAATTGTATAACTCAAGAACGGGCTCACCTATCCAAACCAAATGTTTAGGCTTTGTAAGGACTATTTAGTAGATGGTTTATGTGAAGTTTGCACAAAATCGGTCGAGCGGTTCTTCATTTATCACAATTTTTGTAACAAAAGAATTCAATAAATGGCGGATCATTTTGACGTAGCAAAGCACGTACCGGGTCGCTAGTGCTATATTTATTTGCACGAAATAGCACACGCGCGCGTGCTTCCGCCATATTCACACGCTTGTCGCGGCGCTGACCCTTAAACATTGAATAAATAGAAAGACATAATTTTGAAAATATTGGCTAGGTACTTTCAAAGTGATTGGTTAAACGAAGTTTGAGTTTATCAATCTCAAGTATACTACTTAGCATCCATTCGGTACTAACAGCATAGCTAGTCCTATGGATTTTAACAATACGGATAAATTTTATTAGATTACTTTAAATCCCACAAATATTAATGCATAAACATATTATAATGTATTTATTAAAATATTCATATTTCATTTTTAGGTATACGAAAGAGATAGACAAAGTGTTCAACCCGGCCATGTCTTTTCAGTTCTTCTCTTCGACTTTCGCCCTTTGTGCGGCGGCCTTCAAAATGAGTTCCGTGAGTATTAAATATATACTCACCCAAAAACCAGTCAAGTTCAGGTCAGTCTCGCGCACTGAGAATTCCGTATACAATTGTACTAGGGGACAAACCTAGCCATTTTCACCATTTTTAGGGTTCCGTAGCCAAATGGCAAAAAAAGGAACCCTTATTGATTCGTCATGTCTGTCTGTCTGTCCGTCCATATGTCACAGCCACTTTTTTCCGAAACTATAATAAGTATGCTATTGAAACTTGGTAAGTAGATGTATTAGAGATAAAAAAAAAGAGAAAAAAGAACAATACATTTTTTATCAAACCCATACCGAGTGTGGATAGGTCGTCAAAAATGATATTGTGGTTTCTAATATCATTTTTGACGTGACAACGTCTTATAAATCGTATGTAAATACGGAACCCTAAAAAAATCGGTTGTCTGTAAAGTCGGTTTACTGACGATAGTTGAACGTGACAACGTCATATGATATGGAACGCCTCAGAGCGAGGTAACGCCGCATACGAGGTAACGCCGCATACGTCAGGTAACGCCGCATACGTCATGTTTTTTTTGTGCGTGCAGCCGGCTCCATCGAATTATAAGACGTTGTCACGTCAAAATAACAAAATAAATATTAGACAACTACTATTTTTGTTGCTGATCTTAGACATGATCAGAAATAGGTCTGCAAGAGGTAATTTAGAATTACTTTATATTTTTTCAGACTCCAGTGGCGTCTGTGCCGTTTATTTTTTTGATCATTTTGATAATCACTGTCTCGATGCAAATATTTATATACTGTTATTTTGGAAATTCTGTTTATTTTGAGGTATGTATCGATATGCTAAACCATATATTTAATTAATTCTTATCACTTTTATTATAAGAATATCTGGGTGATTCTTAACTAACACAACTAAAAACATAACTTAATGTTTTCTAAAACTGAAACCTAGCTAGATCGATTTATCGCCCTAAATTTCAGATGAAACGTTGGAACCGTGTCCGAGGTTCAGATTATATATATATATATATATACATATATACAAGAGTTGCTCGTTTATCACTATTATTATAAGATATTCAACAGAAAAGAAGATTGCACCTTAATGTTTGTGGGATTCAAAATATGTATGGGCTATTTATTTTTCCCTACACCGGATCACAATATTGGATTGCAATATACCTTTATTGACTGTCTCCACGTTCCCTTATAGCTAGTGTTGGTATGCAGTTATAACTAGTGTTATGTTTACGGTGCCTACAGGGTCAATCAATGGTAGATTCGCTATATCTAAGTGACTGGTTGTCAGTATCGCCAAGATTTCGTCGTCTGATACTGTTCGCGATGCTGCGGTGGTCCCGCACGCCGAGACCTACTATATCCGGCATTATACCGCTGTCGCTTAATACTTTTGTTACTGTAAGTTCTATCGATTACTTTATTACTGCATCTATCATAATTTGTCTCAAAACAAAGATTCGAATCGTAGCAAAAAATCTCTAACATATTTTGACCTTCACATTTACGCTGGCTATGCACTCTAACAACCAATCAGAATTGTCTCAAATTCAATTTCGTTGACAAATTTGGTGGACTATATGCTTATTATGCGGGCCAGAAAAGTGGGTCAGGCGCATCCATAACGTACACCGTAGGACCGGGCCGGGTAGAAACCATCGAGTGGAAATGGGGCCCATGGTTGGCCCGGTAACAAAACCGCATTAAAATATATTTAAACATATGCCTGTGTGTACATAAAGCTTCGTTGAAAAAGTTGCTGTCGCTACAACTAAATACGGTTTTCAAACGTAACTTTTCTGAATGGTTGTCCCTCAATTCTTTTTATTAGACTAGAGAATTTCAATTTGCTTTAACTCCATATCTATTCTTTTACAAAAATCTTCTGTCATATAACGGCTCATTGTTATGTGTATTTTATTTTTACAATCCTATCACTTATTTTACCTTTCAGTTTTGCCGATCTGCATATAGCCTTTATGCTGTTCTGAGTACACGAAGATAATAGAAGATAGAAGAAATTATTCTGTAATATATGAGCATAAAAACTTCATAATTAACTATAATCATATTACATACATATGCTACGACATTCTACAAAGCGATTTCTAGACCCAAAGTAAGCATAGTTTAACTAGCTTGTGTTATGGATTCTAGAATGCGGATAAACATACTTATATACTTTTTTTGTAAATACATACATATTATATAAAGATACACCCAGACCAATGCAATTAGACATATTCATACATACAAATGTTTACACTGAGCGGGAATCGAACCCGCGCCCCATATCATAGCAGTCGAATGCACTACCGCTACGCCACAGAGGCCGTCAATCCTCTTCCTTTACTGGACGTTAATTGTATTCATTTCAGCCTTTCTATTCAGCTTACTACATTCTGGCTTGTTTTCAACGTCCGTGTGTGTTCTTCGTCTTGTGGTTTTCAACGCTAATTCTAGGAGAGGTAATGAATTAACTAGTTACCTTAAAGAAAAACAAAGAAAAAGGGGGTTTAAAAATGATATCTAATAAAATGCATACAAATTATACACTTTAAATAAATAAATAAATATTCTACGCCATTCTAGAAAGCGCTCTCTAGACCCAAAGTAAGCATGGTTTAACTAGCTTGGGTTATGGGTTCTACAATGCGGATTAAAATACTTATATACTTTTATTGTAGATACGAACCACCCAGACCAATGCAAAAAGACATAACAAACATATTCATGCATACAAATATTTATACTGAGCGGCATCGAACCCACTCGCGCCCCCTATCGTAGCAGTCTAATACTACGCTACGCCACAGAGGCCGTTGCAAATGCAACGTGATTTGAACTTTATGTTAAATATCATAACAAGTACATAAATTACGTTTTGTACATGGGTCTCCAACCAAAAATCATTTAATAAAGACATAACTTTTCTATTTCTTCGCCCGTGATAGCGGGATTTGAAAACTCTTATTAAATTATAGTTTCTCATGAAACTTTTCTTTCGAATTTGAATTTGAATGACACATACAAATATTTATGCAATGTATTTATGCAAAAAGTAAAAATATATGCATGTTAAAATACCCCAAATAAAAGCCAAAAAACATCTTCATGTCTTATGCCTATGGTCTCCTGGTATTCGAGCGATGACGCGTAGGTATAGCAAAGCACAGAGTAAGTATAGCAAAGGACAAAGGAAAAAATGGTGACTTCTTCTCGTTGTCCACATAACATAATTCACTTAAGCACAGATAAATGAAAACCTCCACCCTTCGCGTCGTTGACATCAATAAAAACAAAACAATAGGGGCAAAGACAATATATCTATTTTTTTTTCAAAATATCATTCAAATCAAACAGCATGCAAAAGCTAGTTTAGCTCTATAGAAAAATATCTATTATTACCTACAAATAGCATTACCCTCTAATTTGATAATTAGAAGTGGGAGTAAGCAATCATGCAATTAGTGTCTACAAGGTTCAATTAATTGTTTCTCATGATATGACATGAAGTTTAACTTTAATAACCTTTAATACTTTAATTGTACTAAATAGCTGGCGAATGTAAACCGATATGTAATTATTATGCTGGGCATAGGCCATGATATTATTATATGTTAATTTAGTTATGATGAAGCTAATAGTCAGTAATATAACGTGTAGTACTGGCAAATACAAAAATATTACACATAGTTATTATACGTAGTTACATTGACATATACTTACATGATGCTTTTTTAGTAAGAGTAACCACGATGCCTCTGCGCTGCGTCATGCGTGTGAACGCATGCAAACGCCTGTTTCGAGCAAATAATACTGAACTAGGTAATTTCGTGCAGATAGTTTACACAAAATCGTGCAAAGAGTCCATACGATTAGCACGACGTACACACACGACGAAATGCAGGCGCTAAAGAGGTTACGGTGTATAACTAGGTTATTGTTGCTGTTGATATCCGATGTTCATTTTGTAGATATTGTCATTATTTTTGTATGACATGCGGCCATTATTGTAATAAATAACATAGTTTTTATGCTCAGGCATATTAGGATGATAAATACGCTAAATAGATTAACGATATCGACCAAGTAACTGTATCCTGCCCCTTGCTAGAAGGTGGTAGAGGCATGTTTTCGCTCTTACATAAAATTGACTATAAATAGACAGAAATTAAAAAAATATAATTGTCAATAATATTGGCTTTGTAATTTGTTTAATGATATAATTTTCTATTTTTTTTATTTTTTCTTCGGGGATACAGGCGTGAAGTTATGTTTTATGTTTATGTTTTTTTTTTCTACTTCATTGAAAATGTGTGGCAATTATTATTTGACACTGTGATTTTTAAATTTTATTGAGTTTATTTATGGCGATTTTATGACATTATTTAACTTTGAATTTTATATTTATTGTATTTTGGGGTTCTCTTTATTATCTGAGCTATAGCCCCCCCGCCGCCGGCCGGCTTGAACCGACTAAAACCGCACGCCGTCAGCAGTCTACAGACGCCGGTGTAAGGTTGCCCATAGAGTATATCCCTCGCACACCGACTGACCCTGGGCCATCTCCGGTTTCGAGATGGCCCCCTCGGGTTTGGGAACCACGGTGTCCCCGTCTTGCCCCGGTTTGTGGGAGGGGCGCTAGTCGTCCCATCGTCCCGGCCTGCTTCTGCTGGGGTGACAGGCGGCCTCACCTGCCACCCCCAGGCCAGCGCCCTTTACCTTTTTTTTTTTTTTTTATCGTGCGGAAATCCCTTCGGATACCCCCCCCGCGTGCCAGCGGGGGTGGTTATGTCGGGCTTGCACCGACTAAAACCGCACGCCGTGTCGGGTCTTCAGACGCCGGGGTGTAAGGTTACCCATAGAGCATATCCCTCGCACCCCGACTGACCCTGGGCCATCTCACCACTAACAGCATCGCTCATCCTGTCTCCTCTGAAAGCAGAGGAGTACGGAGAGCGATGTGTTCCCGCCACGTTGGGTATTGGCCGACGATCAATGCCATTATTAATTTTGTATGACTAAACTGACAGGACATGTTGTGTTCTATGACATCGTATAACACCTTACACTGTAATATCTACACTTATTATGTAACCTGGTCAGCAATAAAATGATTGATTGATTGATTGATGGATTGATAAATAGTATGAGTTTCGTACAGTACAATACTATACTCGTATTTACCTTTTCTCACCTTTGGTTTTACTAACTTTAATGGGCTTTAACAAACGGCTAATTTCATTAGTAGCACTGAGTCTTGAGCACGACTGTACCTGATAACAAAACGGGGAAAACGCTACATACTAGATTCCATATCTATTTTTTGGGGAAAATCACCACGGTGAATAATGTCATAATATTAAGAAAAAATAAAATCATGTTTCATTACCAACGCTGTACAATATAGGAGGCATATACGAGGGTCAAACTGAAAGTTCTTAGAACTGGCCACTTATAAACAATATAATAAAAAAATAATTCTAAAATTTGAAAATAGAACTCTTTGCCAATATTACTGAGTATATATTTCATTCATTTATCATTTGTTTTACGATTTGGCGGCAAATTGAAAATTGTCTGTGTCACGTTAACATGAATTTAACACGAGAAAATTTTCGTGCAATGATTTTTTATGACTTTCGATGTCATTTAAGTCAACAAGAAAGTTATGATAGACTACGATTGGCCTTTCACGATGAAGCCCCATCTCGTGCGACTGTTTACAACTGGTTTAATGAGTTTAAACGTGGTCGCACTAATCTCACTGATGATTTACGTGAGGGACGGCCTTCTACGGCGACGACTGAAAATAACATCTGTGTTGTGCGGCGTATGATAGAGACTGACAAAAGAGTGACCTATCAGCAGATTCGGACAAGCTTAGGCATCGGTATGAGTCAAGTGCACAAAATCCACCACGAACATTTAGCGGTCAGGAAGCTTTGGTGGATACCTCATAATTTGACTGAGGCTCAAAAACTCCATCGTGTGGATTGGTGCCGTAAAATGATTGAAAGATTTAACGGAGGTGACTCTAATGCTGTGTTCGACATACTAACAGGTGACGAAAGCTGGATTTACTGTTATGATCCTGAAACCAAAAGACAATCTGCTCAGTGGGTGTTTCCTTTCGAGGAGTTGCCAACTAAAGTGAAGAGAGATCGAAGTGCGGGAAAAAAAATGGTGGCCTCGTTCTTTGGAAGGATAGGTCATTTCGTAACAATTGTGTTAGAGGATCAAAAAACAGTTTCTGCAGAATGGTACACTACCAATTGTTTGCCACTTGTCTTGGAAAAAGTTCGAGAGAAACGACCTCGCAGTAGGATCCTCCTTCACCACGACAACGCCTCGTCGCACACCGCCAAGCGAACGATCGACTATTTGGCGACATCAAACGTTGAATTACTGGGTCACCCGCCGTATAGCCCCGACCTCGCGCCTTGTGATTTTTATTTTTTTCCAAAAATTTAAGAAAAACTTTAAGGAAAGCGGTTTATGAATGCTGAAGAAGCGGTGGCTGCGTATCGCGATGCCATTGAAGAGACCCCTAAGGACGAGTGGGCAAAGTGCTTTTCCCAGTGGTTCCATCGCATGCAGCGGTGTATTGACGTGAATGGACAATATTTTGAAAAGATATAATAAAACTAATAACTGGCTAATGTAATCAGTTTTTGATTTTCTAAGAACTTTCAGTTTGACCCTCGTAGTTACCCAAGTAAATCAAAAATGTGAATTTTATTTATCGTATATTATTTACAAATTTGCAACGACTATTTTTATATTGTGACGAAAAAAAAAGTTTATGGCAAACATGTATTTATTTCCCGAAACTATTGGAGTTAAAAGGAAAATGGATTCTCCTTTAACCTTTTATTTTTAACAAGTTTACACAAACATATGCATCTTTATGTAAGCTTCATCTCCATTCGTTTCGTTGTAGGCTGCATAAGAAGAACATGCTACAAAATTACAGTAAGCATTTATTCATCTATCTAACAAATACACCTTAAAATTATTAGTTGAACACGTTAGAAGGGTGGCAACCACACTTGGAAATGTGGTCCGAACTCGATGAGCTTCTCTCGAAGAGCGGTTTCGAAGACAGCGTCTCGGGTGGCATCACGCGGCGCTGAAGAATCGCGGCCGTACTCGCGAGAAACTTCACGTGCCGCACGTACGAACTTCGTAACTTGCGCTACACTTTCACGTACGTCTTCCACAGGTAACTGATATTGGAAACAATGTTGTAATGTTACCAAACAAGGATTCATTTTTATGTGTATATATATTGTATGTGATTTAGATACAAAGACTTAAAATATAAATATTCTCGATATTGAGTCTACAGCCTGCTACTGCCGCATAAGTCTTTTAATTTTCAATTTAGGATACCAACGGTTAATTACCGGAGTACAGGCGTGTAACCAATGAGGTTTTCAAAGATTTTTAGTTTCTTAGAATGTGGCTTTTATGTTTTAAGCAAGCAGGAAAATTAATAGCGGTAATCAAATAACAAAATGTAGCAAACAAATTATGACCTTGAAACCCTCTTCTATCAATGCATTTTGATATGCTAGGACTCATCTTCTTTATCGAATTTGTGTGGTCCTATCAAGACCTTCGGAGCCAAGCCGAACTCACCTGCAAGCCGGTACACCTGCTGATTGATGGACCAGGCTCTGGTGCAGCGTTTCCTCTCGGGAAGGTAAACGCAAAAAAGTAAAACCAAGTCAACAGTAGGAGAAGGAGTAAACGGACCCGGGCGCTGAGATGAGAACCTTGGATGCAACCGTAAACAACGCTGAGACGATGAGGACTCATATTCTTTACCAGTATAGAGCTTGTCCAACAAGTATATTACTCGTAAGAAATTTAAAGATCCGGCAATCCAGTGCTTCTGATCAAATAACGTATTATTTATTGCTTTTCATCAGCTAAATTAAATTTGTCTTCCTAAATTATTATAAAATTCAATATACATAAGCAGTTCGGGTTGGTCGAGTAACACAAAATTTCACCTACCACACCGTCAATTACAGTAGTGAAATCAAACTTACGTCATCTCCCGAAGGTAAGCTATGCGGATATATGCGGACCCAATGACCCACTCTGCCTGTGGCTTGGTTCCATTTCACCCCGTTGCCCCAATGACAGGCGCTCATGACACGGCGTCGTGAAGCAGCTGTGGAGTATCCACCTCGCCACGATTCATCCACACTCTCCGCTGATTGGATGGATACACTCGAAGTAGACTGCAATTTGCAAGACGTAGAATTATGAGATTTTATACCACTAAACATTACTAAGGAGTATTAAAATGTATAAAACATCACGTAACCGTGGTCTCTTAACTCCAAATACGGGGCATTTATTTTGACATGCCTGTATTTTTTACTATTATGTAGTCCAGAGATGTTATGATATAAACAACGACAGAGCGTAGTCGAATATAGTATAGCTATTAGTTTCTATCCTCACTTGCGCACATCGTGCATCGCTCAAAGGGTTTGCTTAAAGTTTTGTGTCGCTGCTTAGTCCTTAATAATCAACAGTGCGACTAGTCAATGACATTATATGTGACTTTACTGTTCACTGAAATTTTATTTCCAGGTACTATTTGATTATCAAAATACTGCTACAATATACATACTCTTAAGAATTCAGTTTATACAAGCTCAAGTTCAGAGGTTACCGTTGGCGTGCGTTGCGAGTTGCCTTAACTTTATTATTCTAGAACTAGAGATTTATGTATGAATGTTTTTAATTTCAAAAATTGGTGAATTATATTTACCAAATGGGTGTAAGAAATTGTTAACTATGCAGGCTTTTAGTAGTCATTCTGAAAGTTTGTAGATTCACGATCGTATCCATGCTTATAGTTTTGTTACTTAGCAAGTTTGAATAATTTAGCATTTCGTTAAAAATTACTTTCTAATAAGTTATTTAAAGTTACATGGTTGCTGAAAGCAATGTATCAACAATTCAATGTCACGTAACTACTAAACGATTGAGTCACGTGAAGCTCGCCTTATGTTTTCTATTAAACCGTTTGTTCTATCTAAAGCATTCTATTAGAATTATTCCGTCCTTGTATTCTATAATCGTCCTTGTTAAAGAATGTCTTTTAGGTCTTGTAAAAAGAAACTTTTACTGGGGTATTATCGTAATAGACAATGATTTATTAGCATAATATTCATGGTCATATAATTCTGTTAATAGGTCGTGCTCTTTCATGATGTTTCGTCAGTCATACAACTGACGGCTAGAACTTTGGTAGTTTTGAAGACAAAAAGACAGTAGCGTACTGCTATAAGTCGAGGACACTAAATAACATGAATATGAAGTAATTATGTATTTCAATGAAAAACTTTGTTATTACAATCTTGATTACACGTATTTTAACTAACGTGTGATTTTAACTATTAATAAACCTATTTTTAAATATATGGTATGCATGCATACAAACACTGGAAATTTTCTTCAATTCTGTCTCTACACACCTCCCTACCTTACTCTACCGGCATTAAACCTTACTCATACGCCGAATTAGGATACTTCTGACCAGCTTTATTTTCAAAATATCGCCAGTTGGTTCAGTCTATATTTTTCGAAAAATTGTATTGGTATGAAACGTACTGTGAATTATTATGTCCGTATGATTATTGTCTGTGACTATCAGTAGATGATAAGTATTATAAGTATTACACAGACCGATGTTTGAGCGTTAGTGCAGTACGATACGTGGAACGTTTTTATAGAATCACTAGCTGATGCCCGCGGCTCCACTCGCGTGGAAGTCGGTTATCGTTTCTTGGTCATATCTACGGTTAACCAATTGCAATCAAATATACAGAAGATTTTAAGCCTGACCAAGACCTTTCTTTAACACAAAACCACATGAATTTCGTTCAGTCGTTTTTGCGTCTATCGCGAACAAACAGACAAGAATTCTAAAAAAAAAATGTTTGTGTTCCGAATGGTTAATTGAACATAACCCAAGTATTTATTAAATGTGTACGTACGATGTACAGACACAACTAATTTACAATTTTATAATAGTAAAGATTAGTAGCGGGGCTCTAAGAGTACTCGGTAAGTTGGTATATGCCCCAAAATATGCAATTACCTGTGAATCAGCGCTGTCAGCACTTTCATTACTCTTGTATCGTCCGGCGTTTGGCTCCTTGGGCTTTTCCAGCGTCTCCTGTTTGAGGGCGGAGCAGTGACATAAATAATATATTTTTATTATCCAATAGATACAAATATGGATGTGAAAGAAGTGAAAGGCGTATGCCAAGATCGTAGAAAGTGGAAAGATGTTGTCTCTGCCTACCCTAATAGGAGAGAGGCGTGACTATTGTCAAAATATGTATGTATGTAATAGATTTATGCTCACAAACTATGATGAAGTTGAAAATTTTATGAGTTTATAATAATTGTATAGCGATATAAGTACAACCAGTGTCATAAACAGGGGACTTGCTTACAGTTTTGTCATCTAATAAGTTTATCTATCTTTTGAGACACATATACTTATTATATATTTCCTTATACTTAGTATAGTGGTTACACAAACAATCACACGATTTGCTCTGTATTCTAACATACAAATAGCTCACTTTTATCATTGCGGATTGCCGTTGTACAGCGATAGTTTGCCTATTTTGCACATTTATCTCTTACTTTGCTATTCGTAAATAGGGGAGTAAATAATCCTATCATACCAATATTATAAATGTGAAAGTTAGTGAAGATGTTTGTTAATCAATCACGCTCTAACGGCGGAACAGATCTGGCTGAAATTTGATACAGGGATCGATTATAGTCTGGAATAAAACATAGGCAGTCATTTTAATCCCTGGAATTGGTTCCCATGGAAAGCGGAGCATTGCAGACAACAGCTAGCTGACTATTTACCAACAACAGTTTTTACTACTAAGGTAACAAATAAGTATAAGATATGACATGATAAGTGGTTACTATTTTCCTTGTGATATCACAGTTAAGGCCTGTAGAAGTCTCGGGTCGTGTCGATATTCAGTGAGGATGATAACAAAGTCTTTAATATATATTGTCTCTATTGTCTTTTTAATTTCTTTATTTGATCTTTATTTTTCTATTTTATTTTCGTTTTTAATTATTACAAAAATATTCCTTTTCTTTATTTATGGATAATTTTTTAATACGCGAGGAGGTGCCATCAGAAATCCAGCGCTGCACATGCTTACATAATAGTATGTGCAGCATTATGCTAAGATGGTGACCTTATTAGGGCTTGCACAATGGACGTAAGGTTAGAATAAGTATAAGTTTTAGGCAGTAAGTTAATGTTCTGTTGTGCGTACTGTAAATAGAATATTTTCTTTCTTTTTTTAGTACTGGAAAAATGATTTGACATGAGACCCGGAAACTTTGTTGTTCAGTTGATGTTTTTCTAGACAAGTTTGTAGAAGAAATACAAGTCTAGTATTTCAAAATGATCAAAAGTAATCTAGTGACTAGTATTGCTACTAATAAAGACCAACAGCTTTTTTACTATTATGTAGAAAAGTTGGCGGTAGAAACTTGATGTCAGATTATATATCTATATAATCTGACATCAAGTTTAGAGTCACTTTAGACGGTCCCTGGTGATTAGTTGTGTAGTTTGTATATCCAACAACTGCATAGGTAGATATTATGTAGGCACCTCTAAGATTTGTTCTCTGCAGGGCTGTTGGAATAAAATGTGTTAATCGACGTAGGTACATGTGCACCAGGGCACGCCGCAATAGCGGCGGTAAGGCCCATCATGGAGGATTGGCTAGAGAGGCGACACGAAAGCTTCTCGTACCGACTGACGCAGGTGGTCTCCGGGAAGGGGTGCTTCGGGGACCACCTGCATCGGATCAGGAAGGAGCCAACGCCTGAGTGTCATAACTGCGACGCTAGCGAGGACTCAGGGCTGCACACGCTGGCGGACTGCCCGGCGTGGGAGGCGCCGAGGCATGACCTCGTGGCAGCCGTCGGGGTGGGAGTCCTCTCGCTCGGCAGCATGATTGCGGCAATGGTGCGAAGCGCGAGCGCGTGGGCCGCGGAGGAGGAAGGAGATGGCGGAGCGCGCCCGGGAGAGTTTCAGAACATGCTCGCCGCGTGTCGCAGGCGACTCAGGCGCCGGAGGTCGCTTAACGACCTCCGTCCTCCATGAGCGCAGGCCTGGGGGTGGCAGGTGAGGCCGCCTGTCACCCCAGCAGAAGCAGGCCGGGACGGTGGGGCGACTAGCGCCCCTCCCCCAAACCGGGGCAAGACGGGGCACCGTGGTTCCCAAACCCGAGGGGGCCATCTCGAAACCGAAGATGGCCCAGGGTCAGTCGGAGTCCGAGGGTTATGCTCTATGGGCAACCTTACACCCCGGCGTCTGTAGACCCGAGACGGCGTGCGGTTTTAGTCGGTTCAAGCCCGACATAACCACCCCCGCTAGCCGGGGGGTATCCGAAGGGATTTCCGCACGAAAAAAAAAAAGTACATGTGTATGTTAGTGACGAAAGGGAGCTGATAAATCAATCACTGTGGAGGGCATCCTGATGCAAAACTGCGCAACATAACTTAGGGAAATGTCGTGTCATGGTTGTAAAGATTGTACTTTTTAACGATATCTTGCTGTAACTAAATCTGCCTAAATGTGAGATGTTAACGGTGCATCACCATGGTAATATTCGGAACCAGTACTTAAACTTAAGCTAGGGAAACTCATAATATTATAATAATCAGGACTTAAGCATGTTCATACTATAAAATATAATATTTTGTAACATACAACGGCGAATAACTGTAGTTAATGTCCGTAGTATGGTTACCTACGTATGTGTTTGTCAGTCTATGCAAAAATAGAAAACCAGATCAGTGAAGAGAATTCTCTGCGAAGTCCCACAGGGAAGTGTGTAAAGCCCGACCCTCTTTCTAGTATATATCAATGTTCTGTAAAAAGTATCAATTCCAAAATGCAGGTGCTATGCAGGTGACACGGTATTAGTTATTCTCGCAAGAAATTGGGAGTTTGCCTATGACTATACGGAACATTCTCTGTCCACAATCATGTCGTGACTGGATGCGCATCTACTTAATACATTAAACGTCGATAAGACAAAGTATATGACTCTTTCCCCCAGCATTGTGTCACAGCCAAGGACCAGTCTCCAATTGAAAGCTTACGTTTGTAATAGCGCTGATAACTGTAGCTGCTTTCCCTTAATGCATGCTACTGAGATAAAGTATCTCGGAGGGCAATTGGATGGTCATCTGCGATGGGACAAGTACATAGATGCACTGGCGCCACCCACCAGGAAGTTCATGTATATTATGATAAAGCTTAGGTCGGTTGCAAACTAGGACACTCGAAAACTTGTATACCATGCTCTTTATTGTTTTAGTTTTTTTTGTTATTAGTTGATATAATCGCATAAATAAAGCAACATACATTCACCCCATGACCCAAAAGCAGAATTTCTCTTCAAGCAAGCAAAAGTTCTCTTTTAGATGCTGGTTGTTGTCACTAGACTACCAGATACCTTAAAGATAACAGATAACTGATTTAAAACTCTCATGGCTGTGTGTGCGAGAGAGAGAAACGTATGTGTGTATGTACGTAGGTATTTACAGGTACGAAGGTACGTTGTATTGAGGCGTTTGCGTGAGGCTGTGTGCGTGTGTGCGGATGTGTTTTATTATGAACAAAAAGTGCACGTTCTGTATGTGCAGTTATGTCTCACACACATAAAAACACCTTCACCACAAACCATGTAGTAAATTGTAGTAGTAGTTGTAAAATAGCAGTAAACTGGTATAAAAGTTGATTTGATTTCAATAATTCACAAAAATACATATATATTTCAGCATAGTATATTTGCGGAGTTGTATATTTTACACCTATTAGCGGAGAGCTAGGACTATATTTTTCTATCCTTAAAAAAAAATTACAAATGTATAATTATTTGTAATTATACATTTGTAATTTAGCTCTCCGCTAATAGGTGTAAAATATACAACTCCGCAAATATACTATGCTGAAATATATATGTATTTTTGTGAATTATTGAAATCAAATCAACTTTTATACCAGTTACAGTATAGTCTGATTACAGTTTTTTAAACTTTATTTTGTATAAACTGAAACAAAAAGTACCGTGCTTTATAGTCAACTTAATTAACCTACATATTCATCTACGATAGTCAATTATAATTTAATTCATCTAATCAATTCAATTCAATTATTCACAAATTAATTATAAGCTTAATAATCGAATTCATATTTAGAAATACTGTACATACATTGGTCTTTTCAGTTTCAGGTTGACTGGCAGGTGGAGTAGCAGGCTGGTTATCAGGACCTTGGAGAGTGATACAGTTCAATGGCAGCGCTCGACGCCGGCGGAGCCGCGGTCCACGCCTCGTTACAGTACGCGTGCCTGCTGCGTTGCGGGACATGCCGCTTTCGTCTTCTGAGCTAAACAAAATATTATGTAATCCTCTCACTTATATCAATAACTCCTTGTTATCCCAGACTTTCTACTCAAACTTTTGAAAATCAGATACGTCTGATCAAATAATATATATATATTTACAAAAAAAAAGTATATAAGTATGTTTATCCGCATTCTGGAACCCATAACACAAGCTAGTTAAACTATGCTTACTTTGGGTCTAGAGAGCGCTGTGTAGAATGTCGTAGAATATTTTTTTATTATTAAATAACGGAATCCTTAAAGTAAGTTTCAGTTATTAATTGTACGGCCACACTATCGTGGTATGGCAATAATTTTTGCCTTAATTGAAACTATATCTAGGTGTAGCCACGATTTATGGCCATAATTTTACGATGTCAATTAACATAACATATGACGGTAGGCAATCACTCCAGTGGCGGTCTTTCTTGACAAGTGCCCACTCTATAGTTGGTTAGTGTGCGACACGAGCTCAACGGAAACGTACCTGCGGACTAACATGGTTTGGTCAAAGTGATTTAGCACTTTCTGTGTATTTTTATCATCCAACACCTCTTTTTAAGTCTTGGTTACCTTCAATAAAATTTAAAATTGACACTCTTAAAAGAACAACACTGCCGCAGCCCTAACTTTCATTTTGAAAAATACCATTTTTACATCTAGTTTATTGTCATGTCTTGGTTATAACCTTACTACCTCACGCAGTAATGCCATAAGGCAGTAATTTAATGACATAATTATTGCGCTAAGCTAAGCTAGTGTGACCGTAATTTAAAAGACCGTGTATAAACACTGACAACTGATCCTGATTGCTAATAACGTTCGTTGCCTCAGCTTACACACGTCATTTTAGTTTTCCCCTGGAGCGTATCATAAACACGCATTGCATCTAAAAAAATCCGTTCCCGCAGGGGGGGTAGATTTCGTGAAGCAATTAATATTATTTTATATAGAGAACTACGGACTTTAAACAGTTTAATTTTTTTTCTCGAAAACGGTAACTTTTAGCGAAAAACTTTTCACACTTTTATTTTAGACTTATAAATGGCCTATCGATTAAAAATGTTTCCGACATCAAGAATGTTCACCGGTTAGAAGTTATGATTTTTTCCCGAAAAATTTTGGTTTTTCCCCCTACACTTTTAGTTAAAGTTTTAATTTTATAGGTTTATAAATAAAAGCTGTTGGTATTCATGTATACTATGGGATAAAATTAGAACGGTTCGAATATCTTTCATGGAACGTGAAATTTTGAGGAAAGGAAGGCCCTACCGTCCCCTTAGGCCGGATTCCACCAATTCACGAACTTAAACTAAGTTTACACCCAAGCAATTTTTGACCGCAGTTTGAAAGCGATCGGGGCAAAAATGCTACCGTGAGAGTGCCGCAAATTTAGGGAAGTGGAACCATACATACATATATATAGCTATATAAACTTTTTGATTAGTGGTCATTTCGGACTCAGAGGGTCATAACTAGACCTCCTATGAAGAATTTTTTTTTAAATTCGACAGTAGTCAAGAAACCAATAGGTAGATCGATTTCATCGAAATCTACCTAAAACTAATTAGTTTATACATTTAAGTTAATTAGTTCCATAGAAACAAACCAAGCAGTTTTATAGATACGTACCTATTATTGTTAGGAGTTAGCAATGGAAGTGCCTTTAACTTTGCGAGTCCCGTGTGCTTCATGGGCAAACCAAGCAGATCGAATAGCTCATGCAGCATCGGCTGCTTCACTACAACGTCAGCCTCGCAGTCTGATGCCAATGCCGGAGACAGATTTACCTGGAACATTGTACCAATGGGATTATATATTATATACTTTCTACAGTTTAGTACTACTAAATAAAAACCGCTGCGTATTACTTGATGCTCTTAAGGTTGTTGCTATTCAATACTTTAAAGTGGAGTATTGAACAGCAATTTATGCTATACGCTATAATATTAGGTGTAATATAGTTTCAACAGTGTGGACGGTATACTAACTATACGTGAGTCTTGTTCTAAAGGTGTTTCACTCAGTTGCTACGAACATACTGAATGGAAAGGCTAGTGATAGCTATTATAGTGTTGTTTTTATTTATTTGGAGCAATATAATTCCTAAAATCTTTTATTTTTTCAGTTTATTTTTAAAGTAATCCGTCTTTTTTAGATTCCAAATAACAGTTTTTTTATACAAACTGATATGTTCAAGTAATTATTCATCAAATCACCTCAAGATCTTCCACACAACACAATTGTTAAATACCAATACCGCGAGCGGTTCAAATGAGCACTCTCGGCGGCTTTATGTTCGTGCAAAAAACCGACAGCCGATGGATCCAGGTGAATCTCGGTGCGAGCGTTATATGTAATGCTATTAGTAGCGTCCACACGTAAGATTCCTATCTCTAGTCTATACCCGGCTTTATGAATGTTTAAAAAATAACTAGAGGTCTTCTCAAACCAAATAATCAATTTGCATTACCTCTAATAGCCATGGTTTCAATGAGTCGTCCAGCAGTACATCGAAACCGTAAAACTCAAAACAGTTTCTTGCAGGAGGCGTGCCAGTCGCTTGAGCTAACAATGTCAAAGTCACCAAGGCGCGTATTCGCTGCCACATCACCCATTCTGCGGCTCCCCAGCGACCAACTAGGGCTTTTCGCACTTGAGTCAAGGTCCATTTACACCCTGTAATGTTAGAGAAAGCACTTATTTTATATAATATCTATGTGATTATCAGATACTATATTGAAGGTCTACATGTAATCTGTAATTCAGCACGTATATGAATGATAACAGCATTTAAATCATGTATATACATACGTATCATTTGACAATGTTTCGCCATAATCAAATAGCTTAGCTTAGAATTATAGTATAGAAGAACTCTTCATGATTTAAAACGACGCTGTAACACTTATAAGGTACTTTGACAACTCTGTTGAAGAAACTACAGTTTACTACTACAGCAGTAAAACTAATTTCGAGTATCATAATGATGGAATTTACCGGTGTTCACCAAGTAAATTATTATTTAATCCACTTATAATTTCAACAAATGATGACACATTCGTTCGTTTTTCTTCAAAATGTTAATTGTATTCAATCAAGCATAGCTATTTCAATCTTTCATCTACTCTGTTACACATTATCATGCATGTCTTTTGGCAAAATCTTATAACACTCTTCTGCAATCGAAGCTAGTCCATGTAATCATTTTTTAAATTCTTATACATAGAATAATATTTTATAGAACCAACTTCAAAAACCAAGGGACTGAAAAGTAAAAAAAAAAACTGAATTACATATTTAACTCAAAAGACAAAACCGCTCATAAGACTTTTCTGTTGAAGTTGGTGACAAACCAAATAGGCATTAGGGCTATAAGGTAGATTGGGGTGCGAGGGATATGCTCTTTGGGCAACCTTAACCCCCGGCGTCTTAAGACCCGAGACGGCGTGCGGTTTTATTCGGTTCCAGCCCGATATAACCGCCCTCGCTGGCCGGGGGGGGGGGGGGGGGGGGGGGGTATCCGAAGGGAATTACGGCTATAAGCTTGTACTATTATTTATTCTGTGCTATAAGGTAGAAATGTTGGGTAGGTCACTCGCGTAGTCCTGCTATATCTCGTCTCCATGGATTAGGCCCCGACTTCAACTGGAAAGTCTTATGAGCATTTTTGTCTTTTAAATTAAATATGTAATTTACTTATTTTTCTCTTCTTGAGTTTTGAAGTCGGTTCTAACTTTTATGAAAATGTTATTTCTTTCTCCCTTCTTAGTGAATGTAAATGATTGAACAATGAAAGCTAGAAGACCTTTTTTAAGTTAGTTAAGTATACTAAAACCCTCTTCAGAATATAAAAATACTTTTCTGAAATTGCCATCAAAATAGGTTAAACCAATAGCGAGACATGCGAAACTGTGAACCTCCTTTTGAAAAAAATTAAAAATAGATTAGCAATTGTGTCACATTCCGCTTCCTAACAGTTGTGTCACATTCCGCTTCCTAACAGTTGTGTCACATTCCGCTTCCTAACAGTTGTGTCACATTCCGCTTCCTAGCAGTTGTGTCACATTCCGCTTCCTAACAGTTGTGTCACATTCCGCTTCCTAACAGTTGTGTCACATTCCGCTTCCTAACAGTTGTGTCACATTCCGCTTCCTAACAGATATTCATTTTAATTCATTCGGTAAAATATGTGATCTCTTCCCAGGATATTATATTACACCAGATCATTTGGTGGCATTACCAATTTTCAAACTAACATATTTGAATTATGATGGGATCATCATAATTCATATTGACAAATACAGTTCTCTAAATTAACTTGTAGTGCCTGTTCTACTTTATTTTGAAGATCTTGCATGGTATTGGTGTTCACAGATCTTCACGTCTGCTAAAATATCAGCTTACAATACTATATTCATCTGTGTTTGATACGAAGTCACACGACGCTTAACTGTGTTGTGAAACGCACGATTGGTAAATTCAACGAGTGAAATCTAGTGGGGCGGAAATCAAACAGTGATTGTCAAACTTCGGGCCAAACATACCTAGATATTTTTGTTGCAGTATTTTTATTCAAAATTACAGACCTTAGGCTTTATGCATATTATTCGACGCGTCTTTATATATTGAGCAATAAATATGAAGAAAATGAAATCAAATCAAACGTCTTCGACGTCAAAAACACAAAAAAATGATTTTATATTTCAGTTTTGAGTTATTTAAATCGGATAATTGGTTCTTGAGTTATTGCGTAAACAGACATCCAGACATCCAGACATCCAGACATACAGACATCCACACATCCAGACATCCAGACCAACAGACAGACCGACACAACATTTTTTTTTGCTTAATTAGACTTAGAATCATGTGAAACGTCGAGAAAAGTGATAAAAAGTGGGTGTAAGATTTTGATTTGCGTGATTTTAAGACTTCGGTGTCCACCTGGTTGGTGGCCCGAAGTAATTAACGATATTTTAACGATATTTTAACTCTTTGTTATTTTCCTCATGCTAACTATATCTTAACACTTATCATCAGTAACACGAACTTTGAAGCCATGATCACAACATTTTCAAGCTTGAATACACAATATTGTAAGTGGGGTACTATCATTCCTTCAGCCAGTTCACTAGGACTAAGGATTCTTCTACGTTCTTCTGTCCTGCACGCAAGACACCTGGTAAGTTCTAGAGCCAGGCGTCTGTAAGAACATCTTAACACTCACCACTACCAATACGGTCCTTACATTCAGCGTATCGGGGGCCGGACTTGTTGAGCGATGAGTTCGTCAGGTGCCGGTAGCGATTGTGGATATCTGATAATGTATATTTGTCTGTACCTGAAAGATTAAGAGGAACTTTTATGAATGTAGATATATCTAATTAATTAGTCACAAACTACAACTTTCAATGCAATACAGTATTGTCTGTTTAAATTCATCACGTTTCAAGAGACAAAACTAAGCGTCAGTACGATTCTATTGCTTGGACTGTATCGTGTACGTTTAATATTATAAAATATGATTTGTTATTACGTGATTTTCTTACATTTTTTGTCTAGGTATTGTAGATACTA